>JAILYA010000054.1:717562-1917562 GCA_021437795.1 Rhodamnia rubescens | reverse complement strand
GATATCCTGGAAAGGAAGAAATGTAAGGGGTAAAACAATCAAGCCAAGAAATCACAAGCAGACACAAACAGAATCTCTTATACTTCTTTGTGGGGACTGCAGGAACACAATGCTTCAACACATCAGGCCCATTTCCATTTAGGACGAGAACAGATCTGGATGAAAAAGGTAGATTACAATATTGCGGAGAGCAACAATTAAGTGGGAAATACTCTCAAAAACCTGTACGGCAGGCAGCATGGAGCAAATAATGTAGAATGTAACTGCAATCACATAAAACAGAAAAAGGTCTTAATACTTACCCCACTGGAAGGGGAACAGCGAAAGACCCAACAAACTCACCAGCAGCAATGACCTTCAGCTAATGAAACAGGGCAAAAAAGAAAAAAAAAAATTATGTTTTTTATGAGAGGAGATAAAAAAAAAAAAAATAAAAAAATTAAGAAAAAATTTAAAGTAAAAATTCCTTAAAAAAAAGAAAAACTTCTATGTAATAAATTTTTTGTTCTTTTATTTTTTGTTTTTTTTAAAAAAATAATATTCTAGTCTACATAAATAAAGGTATACTAAAGACATTTAAGTTTCATTCAACTATGTACTTAGTTATATTATTATTTGCTTTAAACTTTCTTATATACTTTTTTTTTGTTGGATTGGTCTAACCATGGTTAGAGAGATCCTACCGTCTAAAAACTTAAGAAACAATCTGGGCCTTAAGCAAGACCTTAATTTGTTGGGATCTTTATGCGGTTTTGATCCTAAGTGAACAAAAATTATAGATTAATATGATCCTATGGATCTTACCAATCTAATTTTGGCAAATCCTGACATTGCTATGTACCAATCTAGTTTAGAGATGACATGAACTTTATAGTAACACTTTTTGAAGTTCAAATGTCACATGCACTGCCATTCAAGATTTTTATATTGTTGCTGAATTTTGAAGATAATCCTCAATCCAATCTCATGACCAGATCCTTCAGACACCCCATCAATCCCAAGTAGGATCCCGATCCTTACAACCTTAGGTCTAACACCATAAAGAACGAAAATATCTGTATTTTAGCAAAGGTAGATCAGCCGACCGATTCAGAAGTTAATAATAACTTAGTCGGAATCGATATAATCAACTATAAGGATGGTACAGATAATTCTCAGGTGGAATGCAGGATTCATCAAAGCTAGTACCTGATCCATTATTTCTCCACGTCAAACAACAGATAAGATTCTAGCCAAAATCCAAAATCAAGAAAGGGCGAGATATGTCGAAATCGTAAAACAAAATTTCTCACATTTTTTTTACTTTAGATTTTCAAAAACAATAAGACATTGGTATTTTGGTTGGCTCATTGTGATGAGAACAGTAGCATGTGAGGCTTGGATGGAGGAAAATTACCAAAAAGTCTTAAAACTATTATAACCCTGAACTTGTCGCTTTTTTTGTGTCAATTCAAAATCCTAAATTTCTTGCATTCGTGCCAATTCAATCCATTTGGCGGCGGAAGCTAACGTGGCGTCGCCCGCTAATGTGGCAAATTTTTAAAGGGCCCAATCTCCCGTCCCCTTTCTTCTATTTATTGCAGCTAGTTTGAGATGATATTTGGGAATTATATTTGCTAAATAGGTAAAAATAACTTTTATAGAGTGATCATTTCTGTTCTCCGCTTGATGGGTTAGTTCTAAATTCTCCGTCTTTTACCTTTGTCATTTGTAATGCTTGAGATCTTTCCGGAGTCTGTGTTCAATTGCTGCATGTTGCATTTGGATTTGGGTAATAATCAGCGGAGAGAAAAGTTGAAATGTCTTGCGTTCTTTTCTTTTCATTTCATTGGATAGATTTGATTGAACAAGTTATTTACAAGAGTAAAATTGGAAAGAAAAAGACGCAAACCATTTCAACAGAAAAAAAAAAACCATTTCAAGGTGCTAGTCTCCCTCGAGAAATAGTCGAGTGCAATGGCGAGAACCCGGACACCTCCGTTATCAAAAAAAAAAAAAAAACCATTTCAACAGAAAAGTGCTCTCCACTGATTATTACCCCTACCTTCAATCCCAATAAGATATTTGCAACAGATTTCATCAGTTGATCGTTTTTGACACAATCAGGTCACATGCTCTCCGTAGTTACAAAAATCGAGTCAATAGGATGTCGAATGGAAAAGCTACACCCAGTATAAGTTTGGCCAGATTTGGGTTAAAAATTTTCAGCATCATTTTTCAAAATTTGTCCTAATTAGATTGTTTTGCAGTACTTGACGTAATGAGGTTTAAAACTTTATAATCATCCAATTACTTAGGTTCAATCAGCACAATATTATTCTCAACCCAGAAAATATCACGTGCGTTGATCCGATTCTTGGAAATTCGCAATCCCCATACCTTTAAAAAAAATCAGAATTGCAATTTTTAAACCAATCGGTGGTGATGTTTTCATAGATGTGAAAATCGAGTCATTACAATGTGACGCTTTTGTTTTCATGTTAGAAGAGTGACCTGCACGTCTCTTAGAATGAAAATCGTTATGCCCAGTAAAAATTTGGTCAAATCTAAGTAGTCAAAATTCATGAAATCCTAGCTTTTTAAAACTTGGAATTGCTCTGGAGTCCAAGTAGGATTCTCGAATTCGCTCTCGTCAATTCCTAAATTCTTGCTTTCGTATATAATTACATCACACAAAATGAATGAGAAATAAAGAGTTGCAGAAAAGAAAAAAAAAAGGTGATCTTTGTTCTATGGCATCGTCTTGCCACTCTAACGCAGACCACCGTAATTATTTGGCCTCAATTTCCGGAAGTTTCAATTAGAATGGGCATGAAGCTATCTCCACTTTTTGCCAAATAGACGAGTCGTCCGGTGTAATCTTCCTCGATCTTGAAAGATCTCAAAGTGCTAATTTTTTGAACTCGAAAGTGTTCTTGGGTCCAAGTAAGGATTCTCGGATTATCGGCTTAGTACATATTTAGAGTTTTCTGATGATCTAAATCGTTATGCTATAAATTTGGTCAAATTTGATTAGTCAAAATTCATGAAGTCCTAGCCTTGTAAAATTTAGAACTGTGTTGGAGTCCAAGCAAGGATTCTCGGATTGATCTCATTAATTCTTAAATTCTCACCTTAGTATATAAAGTCATCTTCTTCCCAATCACAAATAAAATTAATAAGAAGCAAAGAGTTGCAGAGAAAGACTAAGTGAAATTGCAAAAAGACCTAATCTTTGTTGAGACATCGTCTTGCCACCCGAATGCGTAATTTCGATGACATGTCGTTTGAATAAGAATGGACATGAAGCTATCTCCACTTTCTCTAGACAAAGCTAAACTCCTCGACTTTGAAAGATCACGAAAGTATTAATTTTTTTGAAACTTGAAAGTGTTTTCGGGTCCAAGTAAGGATTATCGAATTCAATGATTTTCTAAATTTTCGGATTATCGGCTTAGTACATATTTAGAACTTTCTAATCATCCAAATTACAATCACCGTGGTCGGATTTTTAAGTATAAAGTATCATGACCTTTCAATAAGCCCAATATCTAAAAATTTCTTATTGCGACACTTTTTTATAAACGTGTGCTTTAAACAATTGGGTTAGAGGCTTTTTGTAGGCACAAAGATTGAGTTAATGAGACGTTGGACGGAAAAGTTATGCCCGATCAAAGTTTGGTGTTAAAGAATTTGAATATTGCCTTTTCAAATTTGTCTTATTTAGATAATTTGAAAAACTTGACTTGTGAGGTTTAATACTTTCTAATCATGTAATTATCAATCAAAACAATCTTATTTTCAACGGGTTTGTGGCGCATTTACGAGGGTTTGAGGACTGTTGCATGAAGGGTTTGAAGCGCATTTATGAGGGGTCACCGCGTCAAGGATGTTTGTCTCATCTTAAATGCTGGTCTTTACGCACTTGTCCTGAGTTGACTATCATATTCACACATCTTACTGGAAAACCTAAAACTCGATAGCTTAGAGGAGCTCGAAGTGAAGATGCTTCCATTACAAGTACCTACTCCTCCCCAAGTTGAGAAAGATATCCCTAATCTCTTTGTGGATAGTGTATTTGGGGAAACAACCGTCTCGAAATATTAACGGGCCTCTCATTTTAAAAGTCTAATTACAGATACATGGCAGTCATAGCACATTTCCCATCATTACATGTAACAAAAAATAAAATTAGATTATTCAAGCAACATTGTTTTGACCAACCGAATTTCCAATTATATAGATGTTAGTTCCCAAATATCATTTTATAATCAAAAAGAAGCAGAGAATCAAGCTATAGAATCAAATGCAAGAGTCATGTATGTCCTCAAGAAGCTTCCATTTAGCATACTACTGAATTTTTCTTAGCCAAACAAATGTCACTAAGCCTATTTGATTTTGGGATTGAGAATATGGAGCAACTGAAATGATGCATAATTCGGGAGTGTGATGAGATTCAGGTTATTCTTGATGAAATATGATGACGCTGATAGAAACGAGACTGTATTGGAGACATGGGAGGATGATAGGCAATTTCTCGGATCACTCGAGTATTTCTTCATATGTTGTATGAAGAGTTTGAGACGTGTTTATGAGGGGGCTACTGCATCGAAGATGTTTGTCTCATCTTGAACGCTTTTCTTTACACACATGTCAGACTTCCCCCTTCTCTTAAGTATTTTGAGGTGTGAAGGTGCTTCTGTTTACAAGAGTACCTATTTCCTTCCCAAATTGAGAAAGATATCTTTAACCTGTTTGCCTGAAATGATTAGCATTTCTGGAGGCTTACACATTGCACCAAACTTGGCAGCAATAAAGATTGCTCTTTGTCCAAATCTTAAAGAGTCCATCAACTGATGAAATATGCTGCAATCATCTGACCGGGGCTAAGGGTAAGGAAATAATTAGTGGAGAGAATTGCTTTGTTGA
This sequence comes from Rhodamnia rubescens, assembly GCA_021437795.1. NCBI lineage: Eukaryota > Viridiplantae > Streptophyta > Magnoliopsida > Myrtales > Myrtaceae > Rhodamnia > Rhodamnia rubescens. Next base: position 1,912,654 of record JAILYA010000054.1, on the reverse strand, counting down.
AATGATGCATGTCTTTTCTTCAATTCCAGATGATACATTGGATTGAACAAAATTAATAGCTGCAGCCCCAGTTTAAAGAAGAGAAAAATTGCAATGTCAACACTTATTTGAATGAACTCTTTATCTTCTTTCGAACCGAATAAGTTGTGATGGATGTAGAGGTGGTTGAGGGTGTAATATCACAAGAAGGCAGCATTGAGTGTCTTAGAGATTGGCAGAGTAGTATATCATGCCGAGTTGTCGAAACAATCATCTCATTCCAGATCATCAAATTCGCTATTATCTTTGCTGAAGAGAGCTGACATGAACACCATTTGAATATGTGGAATACTTGAGGAAGTATGGGCAAGGGTTTACGGTTTAAGAGCACAAGGAAGAAGAAGCAAAATGATTTGATTTTTACTCTTTCAAAATAAAGGTCCAAAAAGCTAGCGATCCGAGGGAGATATGATTACAATGATTTGAAATCCGCAAGTGATCAGGCAACGAGCCAGAATGCTACAGGAATAATACCCTGGCCAGCGAATCGTAGAGTACGAAGCTTTAGGGTGCATGCAACATGGAAAGCTTGGTCGTGAAGAAAGTTGTGCGAAGTCGAGGTATCGTTTAAAAGAATTAAATTCCTTTTAATTCTTTAAAAAGGGGCATATGTTGACACTCAAAAATAGTTTATCAACGTATGTATCTAAAGCTTGAGGGAAAATGACTCCTACCTCCCATGTGAGGAGTCTTCTGTTATCGATCAGTGGGAGAATTTCGAGAAGCCTATAGATACTACCACAGATCAATGTCGCATGTCCCAACCAGTTACACACGATGAAGGAGATGGAATAGCCATGAATGAAGGTACCAATAAGATAAGATGCCACCAACGATTTGATGTAATATTCAAGAAACACGCCAGAACAAAGAAACATCTTTTGGATACCCGGCGGAAGAATAATTATCAACAGTTACTTGAACATTTGAAAAGCCTCCTAAAGACTCGGCCCGAAGGTCCTGAAAGAATGGACAACGTGGGTACGATTTTCCAGAGTGAGAGGAGAAGAGGACAGAACCGGTTCATAGAAGTTTGAGGAGTTACGTGGAGCGTCACACAGACCGGAAATAACAGCTTGAAGACTTGGTCAAATGAGCTCGTGCAGAATGGCGGACGTGGGAGCAACCGATAAAGAAGTGCTAACAGCTACAACCGTCAAAGGGCAGTTATCAATTCAACCATTGTAAATATCACCGGACATCCGCCAGCAGAGCTCCCGAGCAAATCAATAAATATATCTTGTCTTTACTTTTCGCATTACACTTTACTTTTCTTAACTGTAACTTTTAGATTCTTGTCGTTGAGTCAAACTCCAACATTTTTCTTTATCCCAGATATTTGAGTCAAACTTCGACATTTTTCTTTATCCCGATACTTTGCCGTTGAGTCAAAGTCTGGTGTGGTGTCGAAACATGTTCATGCTTTGTCGTTGAGTCAAACCCCAGCAAAGTTTGGGTGTGTCGGTTCATTCTTTGGTAGGAATTGTGCTTTCTAGGCCACTCCGTCAAGTCAAACTCAGAGTTGGTCTACGTTTGTATAATCTCTTCCAAGTTTATGTGTATCTATTTCTTTAGGGTTGTACTTTATAAACCTTCTGGTTGAGACGAATTCCGGTTGGGTTCACCTTTGTGCAATTATATCGGAATCTTTACATAATTTATGTATTGATTTTCCGACTATCTGGATTTATCATGTCCGAAATCACCACAAGACCCTTTTATCACATTTAAAAGTCGAAGAACGAATTTCGATAAAAGATATTTTGTCGCAGAGAAATTCCGTCGAAACACGTACATTTCATATATGGGGACTGTTCCCTCGAAAATCCTCCAGCAAATGAAAGATTATTTCAATATACTTTCCTACCTCTTTTCAAGCCAAACTTCACCTAAGTTGGAGCTGAGATTGATTTGCTCCAAAAGATGCTTAGCCCATAATACAGTTCCACCAATATATCTAATTAGCGAACAATTTTCCGACCAACCACGAAATTTACGTCGACCAAGCTTCCTTTGACACCCCACCATATTATGGACTTGATACATTTCAGATTATTTTCTCACCTACGCAAGTGTTAATGTAAGAATAGCTTTATAAAGCTACTTATCTGAACGTCCATCTATTTTATCCGAAATATCTAAGTGTGAGATCGATTACATTTTCCTCAATGTGGCATCGCATCAATCGGTACTATTTTATGCCTTCTTCCATGGATGACAAAGACCTTTTTCCTTCGTTGTGATCTCAAATTCGTGCGACGGCTATTGTCAAGACCACGTCAAGTGAAAGCACCAAACGGAGTTGGAAGTTTCAGCTAATCCTACGCCATACTGAGAAACACTAAAGTTAGACAATCTTCACGTCTAATGATGATTAACTTAGCTACAGTCTATGGTCCATCAACTACGTGACCATTGACCTATTGGCACTAATTAGACAAGCTAAAAACTTTGTTTACAATGTTTCTTCGTAGAAATTCATGGCAAGTTCGATCGAACTTGACTGCAAGCGCATGCTATCCCGTATCCAAACCCGATTTGAATTGTTCCCGCATTGCTCAAGTTACCCTAATAGTTTTTTTTTTCCTTTTTTGGTCGAAAAGTTACCCTAATAGTTCAGTAACCTAAAGCATTTCATGTGAGATACAATCTTAGGCTGCACGTGCGGTGCGAACATGGACAAGAAGCCCGAGGAATTGATCGAGCCAAGTAGACGAAGTTGTTGGGGTTAAGTAATCCATCGTTTTAGCCCAAACGCGGCGTACGAGCCTCCAGTTTGGTGATTGGACACATGAAATTGTGGAGATTTACACTGGAGAGCTTATTAGAGAAGTATATAAATTGGTGGTTGTGATTTGATAAACCGCCTTTCGTTCGGACATTAGACGCAAGTCAACTGCACGTTCACCCTCATGACCTTATAATCCCTAAAAACCGTTTTGTTTCCCATCATCATCGCACCCTAAGATAACTAACATCTTATCAATCGAAAGATCCAATATGTTTGAGAGAAGGGATACGAGGGAGGGGAATCTCGCGACGGTGGAGTCGCCGTCGTCGTCAGTGGTCTCGGAGTTTGAAGGGACTCTGTTGAAGGACCCGGACCTATTCTCCTACTTCATGCTGATGGCGTTTGAAGCGTCCAACTTGCTACGTTTTGTTCTGTTGCTGTTGCTATGGCCCGTGATCAGCTGCCTCAATGCGGTCGGGATGGAAGATTACGGGTTGAAGCTCATGATCTTTGTTGCCCTAGCGGGGGTTCTAGAATCCGAGATCGAAGCGGTGTCTAGAGCCGTCATGCCAAAGTTTTACATGGACGATTTGAATGGGGATGCTTGGAGGGAGTTCAGCGGCTACGAGAAGAGGGTGGTGGTGACCAGGATGCCAGGAGTGATGGTGGAGAGGTTTGCAAAGGAGCATTTGAGGGCCGACGAAGTCATTGGAAGCGAGCTCACCGTGAACCGATTTGGGTATGCCACGGGCTTTGTCGAGGGCGGAGTTCATACCGCTTCCGACCACGTTGGCAAGCTCTTTGGCGATGGTGAAAGGCCTTCTAAAGGGCTAGGAAGGCCAGGCCTTTCATTTCTCTCTCTTTGCAAGGTCTGTATACGACTCGCTATCCAAGTCTAAATTCATATACTCCACTTCGATTCATGGACAATCGGCTTCCCTCTTTGCTTACAGGAGCAAAAGCATCCACCCTTCGCCGGAAAGCAGTACAACCTAGAGCCTCCCGAGCCGCTCAAGGTGATCTTCCACGACGGCAGGCTTGCCAAACGCCCTACCCCAGTAATGGCCTTCTTGACCATCGTTTGGATGCCCTTTGGGATAATACTAGCCGTCATCCGCATCGCTGTGGGCTTGATCTTGCCTATCGGCATCATCCCGATCATCGCACCGATATTGGGAGGTAGAGTCATTGTCAAAGGAAAACCACCACCCCCGGTTTCTCTAGACAATGCCAGCGGCGTCTTGTTTGTTTGCACTCACCGCACCCTAATGGACCCCGTGGTCCTCTCCACTGCTCTTGGCCGTAAGATCCCGGCCGTCATCTATTCCCTCTCAAAGCTATCAGAGATATTATCGCCGATACCTACAATCCGCTTAACCCGGACCCGTGAAACCGACCGAGAGAAGATCAAGGACCAACTATCAAAAGGCGATTTAGCAGTGTGCCTTGAGGGGACGACATGCCGAGAACCATTCCTCCTGAGGTTCAGCGCGCTATTTGCCGAGTTAACCGATCGAATAGTGCCTGTCGCGATGAACTATAGAGTCGGGCTATTTCACGCGACAACAGCTAGAGGATGGAAGGCCATGGACCCCATTTTCTTTTTATGAACCCTAGGCCTATCTACGAGGTGACCTTCTTGAACCAGCTACCGGCCGAGGCGACCTGCTCTTCCGGGAGGAGCCCGATCGATGTCGCCAACTATGTCCAAAGGCTCTTGGGGACCATGTTAGGATTCGAATGCACCAACTTGACTCGAAAGGACAAGTATAGAGTTCTTGTTGGGAACGATGGAAATGTGCCAAGATCGTCGTACGATTCGTTATTCGATCACATCAAGAGGGTCGTGAGCACGTTCGAGCCCTTCATTCACTAAGATGGACGTAGATCGCAATAAGACTGATCGGTGGTTACATCTACTATGTAATATTCTCCAGGATACTATTGCATCCTCTTTTTTTTTTTTTAAGAAGTGAAGAGCCTTATTAGGACTTGACATGCCGCGAAACCTCCAGGTGCATAAGAAAGGGTTTGCATTCTTTCTTCTCTCTTCCTTTCCCTTTGTTTAGTCGGGAGATCAATATACACTAAACAAATGTGTGGAGATTTATTACCATTAATTGGGAGTTGATCCTGTTTCATGCAAAGTATGAAGGGAATGTTCTTCAATCTCGATCACACTTGAACTTGTTAAGTAGATGTAGTCATGCACGCATGGCTAAGTTCGGCAAGGGGAAAGTGACATAAATTATTCCTAAATTTTGATTCGACATGCAACGTGGTCCTTGAACTTTTAATTTGTTTAATGTGCAAAGTCGTTTCTAACTTTTAATTTATTCAATTTGATCCCTAAAAATTTTGGCTTATATTCAATCTAGTCCTCGAACTATATGAAAATATTCAATAATGTCCCTGAATTTGAACTAATGGAAGGACAATATCGAACATTTTCATATAATGTAAGGACTAAATTGAACATATACAAAAAAATTCGAGAACTGTTTTGAACAAACTTAAAGTTGAGAGAAGATACTGTACATTGAACAAAAGTTCCGGGACCATATTAAGTAAAATAAAAGTTTAGAAACTACATTACTTATTTGGCCAAAATTCATAAATTATTTGTGTCATTTTTAAGTTCCGCAAGCAGTCTGGCGCCTAGCAGACGTCAAACTGTCACGATTATCAATGAGTTACTATGAGCTAGCTAAGACAAAAGTAGCTCTGTAACTTCAGCGAACTTGAGGTTGGAAAGAAGAGATTGGTTCAGTCAAGTCGTCTCGATAAGGTCAACTGGACGAGAATCTTCGTAGCTCGGAGCAATTGTTTTGCCTCACTCTCGAGCCAAACCATACACAAAGGCAAATCTTAAAATACTCTTTGCTATCGACTGAGTGGCCATGTCGAGGACTTAGGTTTTCTTTTAAGAATGTCAAAAGTTTGATTGAGATGCAGCACATGCCGCGTTATTCGAATCACGTAAACATCTTTCGTTCGTAGGAAACCTTTGAAAACTTTGTTCTGAAAATTCATTTGTGTCCCATTTTCAACTCCTAGTGTTACGAGCATCAGTTTGACCTAGTGATGAAAATAAGAGAGCTCACCTGATCATTTGATGAACAGATTAATCAAGAAAAGTTTGCTGTTATTGGTAGGTACGCGTGCGGCGATACGCTGACCAGCCGAGTCGTAAACAGTCCACGGTGGATAATTACACGCTCCACTAATATTGAACATGTTTGATGACATGAAAAAGAATATATAGAATTGAAAAACATGAAATGAGGTGACAAAAGTCTCTCTAGTTCTCTCCTTTCTCATTTTGCCTTTGCCAACACCAGTCCTCGCCCTGCGCCGCTGCCGCCGTCTTCATCACTTGTGGTCGAGCTCCCTTGGCCACTTACGGTGACGTAGCCAGAACTCTTTTTAGCAAGATCAATATCATCATACAAAACATCCAAAAACAAGAGAGCTATGACATCCAATATACCCAATATGGCAATTAATGAGGATAGTTGTCCTCATTAAGTTTTCATTACCCTCTGTCTCTGGCCAAGTCTCTTTAAGATTTTATGGGATTATTACTAACTATTTTAAAAGTTTAAACCATTAGATGAAGTGCTTTTTTAATATTTAATTACTCTAACAATCTCTCTCGCTTTCTTTAGTTTGTTTGTTGCCGGTTGGGTTTGTGCGGGGTGACGCCACAGTGGTTGCCACCCAGGTTGTCGCTAGTTTTGACCACCAAGACATGAGAGAGAGAGAGAGAGAGAGCAAGCCGGCGATCCTAGGCTAGACAGTGGCGACAGGACGAGGCATGACAGCAGCGGCTCCGTGGCGGGGCTGGCTGTGCAAGTGCATCTGTGGCGACACAAGTACATCAGGGTTTGTGGGGATCGGGGATGCAGCCAGCTACTATTACCAGCCATTGCTTCTTCTATTGTAGAGGGAGAGAGAGAGAGACAGAGAGAGAGATAGAGAGAGATTGTGATTAGTCCAAGGGGTAACCTTACCGGGAGTTTTAATTTACCCGAATCCTGTAAGATCCGAGTGTCGTAGACAAAAGGTCATCGGGCTCATCCGACCAAAGAAATGGGCCTAGATTAGCCGAGATTTGACCAATCCTGAACCTTGTTGTACCTAGGATTTTTGTCGGGAGGTAGTATTGGATTTACCAACACTTGTATCAGAAAATTAAAAAAAAAAAAAATTAAATCTATTATAATTTAATTTTTTCTTTTTCTTTTTTTCCCTTCTTTTTTTTTTTTTTTCTGGTTGATTCTCACCAACATTGGGTGAGAGCGTTGCGGCCCTCGCCAGATCTAGGGGGGCTGCACGCCCTCCCTCATTGCCAATGAATGATGAGGATCGTCGGCGGTCCTGGCCAATCCTTACGCCCCCACCCCCTCCCAAAAAAAAAAGTAAAGAGAAGGAAAAGAGAAATTAAAATAAAAAATTACAAAAAATAAAATATATATATTAAAATATTATTTAAAATGACAATATAAGCGCGGGCCAAGCAACTTAAGATTACTAGCATCCATATCAGTAACTTCTAATCAAAATTGATCGAATAGGTTGAATTGATATTTATGTAAAAGATTTAGAACTCAATCGGCAAAGCAAAAGGGTTTTAGAATTGAATTGGCGTAATTACAATAAATGGAGTAACCTTTTTTTATAATTTTCCCCACTTGTATCCTAGAGACTTCCCACCGATCTCTACAATCGGATCGGAACTGTAGCAAGAAGGGTTTATGTACACAAGGTAACAAGGGCGACGTCTCCCCAGTCCCATGGTTGTACCCATCCAAGAACTTGAGTAAATACAAGCATCCTCCCGGGAACTTCTCTCTAGAGTCCTCTTCCTCAAATGCGAATGTAGGCGCGAGAGCCAGCTTACTTTAGGTCAAACAGGACGAATCGAAGCTTAAGTGCTGCACGGTTCAAGATCCAAATCATCAGCCCGCGACGCCACCAATCCACGGATCAATTTACTTAATGAGCAGATTAGATCGTGATTATTATAAGCAGCGATGATAACGCCATGCATGACGCACACGAGGTTAAGACAGAATGGAATGTCGCGTTGGCACGCGGACAATAATCTGTATTAATTCTAATTGTTGATTAATGCATTGTTCATGTACATCGCTAAGCTTAGATGGGTTGTTTCTTTGGTGGTTAAGACGCCTTTCAACCGCCCAAACCACGTAGGGAGAGATTTTATAGCTTCAAAGTGGGCGTTTGATATGGTTTCTTGCCGTTGGCTATGACATATTCTTCCATTTTCATAAGATGTCTGAGAAGGGCTTGTTGATCCACCAAACACATTACGTATGCCAAGGAAAATTACCCAAAAAATTTTAAGCTTATAATACGGCCAATTCAGTTCTAAATTTTTGAATTTGATCAATTTAGTCCCGACCCTTTTAACGATTTGCCAATGTAATCATTCCAACCGACTTTGACTGAAATCAATGAGGTGAATATTTTCGTAATTTTTTTATACTTTCTAAATGCTTTTCTAGATTTCCCTCTACTCATCGCCGATCGCATGCGATGGCTCAAGGGCCTTGATGCCCAAGCCAGATCTTGGCGAGGCAAGGGTGTTGCGGCCTCGCCCATGTCAGGCGAGGCGAGGCGAGGCTAAATTGGAGGAGGGATATGCATGTACGCTAATTTTGAAGAATCAATTCCGGGAATCTATTCCTTCTTATTTTTCATTTTTTTATTATTACTATTTTTACTTGAAGGCTTTCCTGTAGGCCTGGGCAACTGGCAGAGTTCAATTATTGGATGAATCCGAAAGAGTTCCGATTCTCCTTATCAGGATGAAACTTTAATAAATCACGGAAAGGTCAGATTCTCTCTTACTTGGTGCGATGCCCAACGCATATATTCCAGTCAAAGTCGTCATCCCTTCAATTATATCGCGACTTTCTTTCTATAACGAGAAAACGGGAAAAAGAAAATCTCCTTAAGCTTAATAATTATTTAAAAAAAAGACAATAATATTATGCAAATTAAAGTTGCTGAATAGAAATCTTTTACCGGAACAGAGAAAGGGTCGAGAAACGAAGAGGTCCCTAAGGAATTAACCATTAATTTCATCAAAGAGGTAGAAAGTTAGTCTCGAAAACCCGTTGAAATCTCTAATTTCGTCCTAATTTTTTCTTAAGACTTTCGTAAATTTGTCTTTGGTGTGCTAGATTGGGATTTCTCGTGACACCAAAAAATTAATTCGGATTAAACTGTGGCACGAATGTATCAGCCTGTGAATTTTTTATGCCGCGAAAATTATTGCGATGCGAGCGCGCCGAACCAGCGTGCTAATTTGTGATTTAATTTTTTTTTCCGCATTGCCCTGAAACATTTTCTCGGGAAAAAAAAAAGATGAGAAAATTCCCAAACTATCTCACCAGCTTTTCCATGAATTTCTCGAAGCGTCATCATTATCGTTCTTCTTGAATTTGGCCAGTGGGCATCGCACCTTCTCTGCGCACGGCCACGTTGCGAAAGCTCCCCCGCGGTCAGCTTTTCACCTTTTTTGGTTCGTTTTTTTTTTTCCCGAAGTGAAAGCTGAAAAAGGGAAAGAGCCAAAAGCAAAATAATAAAGAAAGACCCCGCGAATAAAATTTTTTTTTTTTCGAAAAAGGGTCAAATTAGTGGGACAATTTGGAAAAAAAAAAAAGGACACCTGCTCCATTTTCCTCAATTTGACTTTTAAAATCGATTGATTAGTTAGGATAAATTTTTTTTTTCTCTCTCATTTATCTAAATCTCATTTTTTTTCGATTGTCGTCTCGAATGCGCGAGAGAACTCCACACCTATGACATTAGCGCTTAACTTTTTCTCTCGTCTATAGAGCTTGGAAATCGAACCCCACACCTATGATGCTTAAGTGTCCATACCCTTTGATGTATGCCTGTTGACAATCAAGATGATGTTAACATGTAAACATTTGTTAATTTTCTAAAGACTATATACTATACCGATCGCGTTAATAACTCCTCGAGAAGTTTTCTCGATCAATTTGATTTTGGGGGTAATGCATGGGCGGATGGTCGCCGAAAGGACTGGTCGGTAATTGGGATTTTCCAAACAAAATAATCATTAGCCAACTAAGTGCGGGGTCCACAGAATAGGTCGCCCGCCAGAGGGAGCAATCGCATATTCCGAGAACATCAGCATGCACTTCAGTTTTAATCAATAGATATACATATTTTTCTAAAAAATACATTTTTCCAATTCATTTATTTTTTATGAAGCAAACGGAGCCTTAATTAGCACAAAGGCGCGAATGAATTATGTGTGGAATACAAAGACCAACTCATGACCTTGGTTGATTAAGTAAATATAATACGGTGCGATTGTGTATGCACGCACACTAGCGTTTGTCATTCGTGTTGCCAACATTATATTAAGGCTAAAGTAAACGTTCATATTCAATCACTCATTGGTTAACCTGCGTGCATGAGTCGTCCAAACGATGAATTACAAAAGATAGAGTCAAATGGTTTCCAAATCACGAAACTCGAGGGTGTCTAATGTAATTTCCAGTCATGAGGGCTCGTTTGCGAGGGAAAATTGTTGGAAAAAGTCATAACCTTATTGTTCGGAGGTCAATTCAATTATAAACATTTCAATTTTGTTACGAGAGCCAAGTATTCTTTCCAATTAATTTTTGTCCCAAAATTGCTAATGTGGATGCCGACGTCCTACGTGATACAACATGGTGTTAGCGATTTCGGATCAAAATTGATTAGGATGACTACATTGACAAATCATCATAATATTTAGGGCTAAATTGGCGAAATTAAAAAGTTTATGACTCGAACCGACTACCGTACAAAAGATTCACGACACTCAAGAAATTATCCCCCTTTTGCATATGTGCATCACGTTGCTTGAACAAGTTTAGATTCCTTGTTTTTCTTTTGACTTTGAGACTTAAAAAGTGTTCGCTATAGAAGATGAAGATAACATGCCCTTCGTGTCCCCGTGCGTCATGGGCAGACCATCTCGTGCTTCAAATTCAGCGAATATGGCCGACATCTCTCAACAGCCTTTAACCACTTCTTAGAATAGGGTACATGGCTGGTGAGATAATTTTAAACTCCAATTTTATCATTTGATGGTTTCTTAATCAGAGGCTTCTTGTCTTAATTGACAATTAGAACAGAACGCCCGCCACAAACATCTTAACAAAAGGGTGTTGAGTATTTTTCCCATTCTTAATTGTCACAAGTGATTAATTACAAGCTCTCATCCACAGCTTCCCCTTTCGCATTCCTATTGCTTTCTCCTAATTAAAAAACAAAAACAAGTTTCCTCCCTCTGACTTTTACTAGCGTTCCCATACCCTAATTCATTTACTAGCAGTGCCGTGCACCTATTGACAGATCGTGACGAATTGATTCGGTCAATTTTAACTCCTTTTAAATCCATTCAAATGTGGAGGGAATTGTGTATTGCCAAACAATTTTTTTTTCCATCTCATACTCTTATTTTACATCTGTTGTAAAATACACGAAGGATGTACGTGTCATAATACGTTATCTTCTTTTCTTATACCTCGTTGGCATCTGAATAACATCACGACTCAGTCCTTTGAAGTCGGTTCTCCTCGCAATTATCTAAACCCCTTCTTTTCCTTCCTGATCGGTCCATCCAAATCAAGCCCAAGACAACAGTCTATGTCAATAGTAATTAGTAAATTATATTAGAGCTAAGCATAATGGACGGATCGAATCAAGAACTGCCTGGATCGGATCAAATGGGGAACTACTCGGATTAGACCAAACAGGGTTGGTCCGTTGGGTCAGGTTCCAATAGGACCAATCAAATAACATTTGAAAAAAAAATCCAAACCTAAGATGTTTAAGATGCTTAGTATGTCTTTCAAGTTTAGCGAAAATGCTATGCAATTAATGAGAGGTAATCCGATGAATACATCATTCTAAGAAAAATATAATGACTTGTGGGAAAATTATCAAAAAGTCCTAAATCTATTGTTATTATGTCAATTCAATGCTTTTTTATTTTTTTACCTATTCGGTTTCAAATCTTTTTTAATTATTAATTCAATACATTCGATCAATTTTAATGGACCGATCTGACATGAATATCGATCGTCCGATGACATAATATATTAATATATATTTGAATTTTTTCTTGGACCTCGGCGATCGGCCAAAGGTGACGGCCGGTGAGGACAAGCCTCACCGTCCCTAGGTGAGGCTCGACCTCACTAGCCCAAATCCTCGACGGGAACCCCCAACTCCAGCCTCAAATTAGGAAACCCTACCATCGACGACGTTGACGTCCTCCTTGGGGAATAAATTGAGTTGCCTAATCAGCTTCTTGGCATGGACAGAGGAGAAACTCGACTGTGCGAGGTGGTGGTCACCCACGTTCGTTATGGAGGTGGACGGAGACGTGAGCAGGAGGGCGAGAAACAAAGAAAATGAGCTTTAGTAGCTCCATTTCCATCACCGAGCTGCGATCGATCTCGCGGATGGGATTTTAGATCTGGGCTAGTGAGGCTCAACCTCACCTAGTACCAACAAGGTCGAGCCTTGCCAGCCAAAGGAGGAAGAAGAAGATGGAAGAAAAAGAAAATAAGAAAAAGAAAATAAAAAAGGAAAGAAAATAAAAAATAAAAAATAATAAAACATCATGTCGCCAGACGGTTAGCGTCATTGGCGTCCATGTAAGCGTCAACTAGCCAAAATTGGCCGATTAGGACTAAATCGACGCAATTACAAAATATTTAGGATTGAATCGGCAAAAAAACTTAGGACTAAATTGACACAATGATAGGCTTAGAAATTTTTTTGTTTTGTTATTTTCTCCAAATTATAAAAAAAATGCATTCAATTTGATTATTGGACCGCTCGAGAATCGGACTGGATTGGTAGGTCCGGTCCAATCTCGAGACCTTTGATTCGATTATTGGTCCTTGAAATTGGGAACCAGTCCTCTCGATCCGGTTTTAGGGTGAGATAAGACCGGATAAAAAATTAATCACCCCAAATTGATGTAGAATTTAGAAGGATAAATTGGGAATAAACCAACAGAGCGGAAGGCTTTGAAATGGTTAAACTTCCTAAAAATGGGGAAACTCACCACAGGGGTGAATGACAATTATTTTGTTTCGAAATAGATTTACGGCTAGAAATAGTTTTTTTTTTTATTTCTATTTTTGAATGTGTTTTTGAGCAAAAAAATACGTTTGATAACCACATAAGATTTTTTATTCAAACGAAAGTTTGTTTGACAATAGTTGAAAATTTATACTTATAGAAATTATTATTTACTATTTTAAAATAAAAAATTATTTTTTATTTTTTATTTTGGGGTGGGCGGTGGTGGGCGGCGGTGGCGGCGGTGGCCGGATATGGGCGCGCGCTCCCGAAGGTCACCGGTGGGTGGTGGCGGGCGGTGGCGGTGGTGGTCACCGAAGGCCATGGCGGTGTCGGCGCGGTGAGGCGAGGGCAATTAACGAGCGACGGCGGGTGGTGGCGGTTGAGGTCGCTAGTGGGAGGTGGCGACGGGAGGCGGTGAGACGGGGGTCGATCGGCGGGTGGTGGCGTGGCTATGGCGGGTACTTGAGAAAAAAGTTACTTTGGTAAAAATTTCTATTTCTATTTTGAAATAGAAAATTTATTTTTTCTCATTTCTCCTTCAATATATTTTTTGGAATAACTTTTTATTTCAAAAATAGAAAAATAAAATTACATTAACAAATGATTTTCTATTCCAAACTTATTTCAAAATTAGATTTGAAACAGAAATAGAAAAATAGAATGGTTATTATGTGCATCCTTAAATAAATTACCCAAAAATCCAGCTCCTTTAGGTAAAGTTAGGCTTGCTGACCAAAAAACAGGAAAGGGTAAAGTTAGGCAGACCCAATTGGAATCGAGATATGCGTCCAGGTGGCAAGACTGTTTCTTGTCTTGTAATCTGGTTTAAAAAAAAAAAAAAGATACCAAGAAAACGTTATGCAAACGGCGTTAGCCGCCCATGATTGATGTCCACAAGCATCGGCCCAAAAAAAAAAAAGAAGCAGGAACAAGGAAGTGGTGACGGGTCAGACAACCTCGTGGGCCCCACAATCACTTCGCAATCACCCATGATTCGGACTCCCACGCGCTGTCCGAATCCCATTTGTTTTGTGGGGCGGGCGGGGCGTCCACCCACCAAGTAGGCGCGCACGTGGGGCCCCCACGCCTTTCCGTAAAATTCCAGCTGGAATTAAGCTGGAATTTTGATATATCCATGCCATTTATCTTTTTTTGGGTCCAATCCATGTCATTTATCTACAAAGTAGTTTTTTTTCCTTTCTTTCTCTCTTAATAATAACTCTCCCATATTTTAATTTTGATATTATTTAATTGAATTCTACCAACAATTTCAAAGAAAAAGTAACTCTATATCACCATCATATTTTATAATGCCGGCTACCAGAATGTGATTCTAATCTCACATTTTCCCATCGAATCTCATTTCCATTTTATTTCTTTAAGTGTCTTTAAAAAAAATTCATTTTCAAATCTTTCTTCTTGCAATTTTCTTAGCAAGATATGTTGTGGAAAATTAAACTTTCATTAATCGAAGCGATTTGGTAAAGGCAATTTACATTTAGTATCTAGATGGTTTAAATTCTCAAAGGAATTGCAAATGAGATATTTGTACAGCTGCGACGTAAATGCTTAGATTTTTTGGAGTCAGTTCAATTTGAAGGATTTGATATTGCAATATAAAATAGGCAATGCGCCTTTACTACTTGTTAAGCAAAATATAAATAATTTCTTCATGAAGTGCTCTCTCGATCTCATGACTTACTTTGCTTTTTTCTTTTGATCTTATGCTTTTTGCCACTATGTTTATAGATACATCCCCCCCCAAAATTTTACTTGGGATAAAATTAAAAAGACATAGACAGCCATAACATATATGAAATTTATACAAAATTTCAAAAGTAGCATTTGGAAAGTGGCCTTCTTATTTTTCCTTTTTATTGGATTGCCTAAAAAGGTCCTGTAAATTCATTTCGAGCCTCCGCTGCACGCCGACGCGCCAAAATGAACATTCCGCCGCGCGTGTGCTTTCGCTCCCGTCTGACCGGCTCGTCACTTCCAATTATCCAAATAAAAAAATTAAATACTTTAAACGACCTGCCGATCTAATTAGTGGGATTAAGCGACGTCGTTTTATCCCCCAAAGTGGAGCCACGTGTCCTCTCGGTAAAAGCTTAGATTACACGCTGACAGATGATAAACGCGGTTTCGCCGTTTCTCTCGTCTTCCACCCACGATCTCTCCTCTCTCCTCAATTTCCTCCCCTGCAAGAAAGAGAGGGGGAAAAAGAAAAAGATTTGATCTTGTCTCTCATCGGATAATCTCTCAATTGAGCCTCTCTTCATGGAATCGATCTTCTTCTTTGGTGTCGCTTCCGCGAATTAGGGTTTCTTTTTGGCTGCTTGCAGCAGATTCGCTGGTGCTTGAGCCAAAGTTTTGATTTTTAGGGTTGTTGGGGTTGGGTTTTTGCTCCTTCGATCTGCAGGAGGGGAGGTGGGTTCGGGATTCGATCACCGGATTTCGGGTCATTAGATGTCTTCAGCGACGTCGTCGTACTGGTGCTATAGGTGCAGCCGTTTCATTAGGGTTTGGAGCCAAGATTCAATCACTTGCCCCAATTGCGACGGCGGATTCGTCGAGGAGATCGAGAACGCGCCGCTGCCGATTCCCAGCGATGCTCGCCGCAGGAGATTCCCCACCGCCGCGATGTACATGATCGGGTCGAGGTCGAACCAGGATCAAAATCCCGGCCTGGGCCTGCGCAGGAGCCGCAGGAACGGGGGTGACCGGTCTCTGTTCAATCCAGTCATCGTGCTGCGCCGGCCATCCGATGGCGGCAATGATGGTGGCGAGAGGAGCAGCTATGAATTGTACTACGATGATGGTGGAGGGTCCGGGTTGAGGCCCTTGCCTGCGAGCATATCTGAGTTTTTGCTCGGATCCGGCTTTGACAGGCTGCTTGACCAGCTCTCGCAGATTGAAATCAACGGTATTGGGAGGTTTGAGCATCCGCCAGCATCAAAAGCGGCAATTGAGTCTATGCCCACAATTGAAATCGGTGAGGACCATGTGTCGACTGAATTGCACTGTGCTGTTTGTAAGGAATTGTTTGAATTAGGGTCTGAGGCTAGAGAAATGCCCTGCAAGCACTTATATCATACTGATTGCATATTGCCTTGGCTGTCGATGCGCAATTCGTGCCCTGTGTGCCGCCACGAGCTGCCGGCAGATACCCCAGAATCGCAGGAGTCAAATAGAGGTGAAAACGTTAGGTCGGAGGATGAGGACACAGTAGGTTTGACCATATGGAGGTTACCTGGTGGGGGATTCGCGGTGGGACGGTTCTCTGGTGGAAGAAGAGGTGGCGAGAGGGAATTGCCCGTTGTTTACACAGAAATGGATGGTGGGTTTAATAACGGAGGAGTGCCCAGGAGAATTTCTTGGGCTGCAAGAGGGAGTAGAGGTAGAGAGAGTGGTGGGATCAGGAGGATTTTGAGGAATCTGTTCGCTTGTTTTGGTGGACGGTCGGGATCGTCAGTTGCTTCAAGTTCTGAGTCCAGTTTGGATTCAACTGCGAGAGCTAGGTCGATTTCGACCTCTAATATGTCTTCTTTGAGGAGGCAGAGAGCTTTAGCTAATGCTGCAAGCAGGAGATAGGGCATATTCTTTGGGCTAAGGTTCCAGTGCAGAAGGGACTGAATATTAGTCGGGGAAGGATCAGTGTAAATAGAAAGGTGATGTGATGTTCTCTCAATACTTGTGCTGCTGGGATGACGGTTTGATCACTGGATTGATGAAGAGTGAAAAGCAACGTGATGTTCTGTCGATACTTGTTCTTGTGGGACTTTGAGTTATCTTCTGCAAGGAAGGATTTAATGGGGGAACTGGCTGGTTCTTAATGGATGAAGCAGTAGCCAAAATTTTATGGGGATCACTATGAATGAACAGACTGTGCAAGAAAGGATCTTGTTTTGTGGAGAAGAAGCAGGTCCACAATCTCATGTATCCCACTGATTGTTCCAAGTCGACACGCTGGTTTAGCAGGATTTATGGCAATCTCTTTTGTGTATTTCCCTTTTCTCTATCTGTTTAGATAGGACGCATTTTGTTGTATTCGTCAGTGTCATTTTTTTTTCCCAAAGCAATATGATAACTCTTATGCAGCTGAAGAATGAGTAAGTTGAATGCTTCTCTCTGCTAAATTATCTTTCCCTCTGGACGAGTGATGAATTTCTTGAGAGAATTATCAACCTTTGCTGATCCAATCGACATTAAATTTATCTCTAACTTTTGTTGATAGGTGAGAATTGAGATCCATTTAGCAACTTGGATTTACAATGATGGTAGAGAAACTAATGCTTCTGGTATGAGCAGATCACCTAACTGGTCATTACAATGTTTTCCCAAGTTCTGTTACACCAGCACTTGTAGTTGTACGTACTGAGGAGAGGGAAGCCTAAAGGGGCAGTGAACAGCGTGATTTCTTTTCAGGGTCTGGTGGGTGCCATGGATTCTGTTACCTGAATGTGGTGATATCCTTTTCTATTTTTGGTAGTCATCTGTCGAACCGTAGTTCATGAAGATCTGTCGATTATTTCTCTGTGTCTGTCGTCGTGTTGGTAATCTGATCCCGGAAACTTTTTTGTGAACAAGACGTACATTATTACTTTTTTTCCTCCCTGACCACTGATCAGGGTAGATAGAAACTATGCTTTGTTTCCGTCTGCTGTCCAAATCCTCACTACCGTACCACCCGACTAGTTGGTGTGGCAGCTACTTCGCTGCCTCTCCTGCATTACTACTCGAAACATATGCTAACACCGCCTTTTTGCCTAGTTGGTCTTTGCGTATGATGACCCTGTTGCGGAAATCAGAAATCGGGGGCTGCTGCTGTTGTTGGTAGCCACCATCACTAGCTGATCTCCTCTTCTGAAGGCCATACCGAATATAGGGCACAAATTTGACTGCCTGCAGCTTTGAGACATAGTTCGCTACAGACCTGCTGATTAAGCAATTTGCTGGCTAGACTTGGTTCGCTACATGCCCTGTGAATCCCCTCCATACCTGATTCCTCCAATCACTTTTCTGGTTGTCTGGTTATTCGTGCGGACGCTACTGACAATTCCATTTAGTTAAGTTTGTATGCAAGCGATGTCCATAACTTACAACTCATGAACCATGAGTTCTCGAATCAGCTGTGGGGAGAGAGAGAGAGAGAGTCCCATTTTTTTTCAGGGAGACAGGGGCTTATGAGCCGTGTGTGCTGTGTTGATGAAGACTGTTTGCAGGGCTTCCCTTTATAGATTAGTGCCTTTGTCAGAAAGGAACTTTTCAGAGGAGAGCCATGCCATGGCCCCAGCCGTTGTTCCTCTCATTTACTTGTGCTCTGTTTCCTAGTTTGACTCAGGCAGATGTTATGACGATGCTCTCGCTTGAGAATGACACTGATGATCTTGTCGTTTGGTTTGGGAAAACATTTGAAGGACGACTTTATGTATTTTGGACCCATGATTGCTCAATCACCCCCCCACCTAATTCCTCCTCGTTTGGTCACAGCTGTTTGTTGAATTTTTCTGAAACAGCCAAAAATCTTGCCCTGTATTTCTAGGCGAAGAATCACTTAAAAGCAGCTCTCGACCATCTCATCAATAGCGAGATTAGGCTCGAATCCGGTATCACGTTCGCGATAGGTGAAAGTACATCAATTATCATCGAACGAAGCCCCACATATCCCACCTCTAGAGAGTCGATGAATCGATGCGGCGGTATCATAAGGTTCGTGTAATGCGAGCCCATAAAAGTTAGTAAAGAAAAGGAGGAGCTAGAGAGAGAGAGAGGGGTTGCGTTTGACCTGCCTTCATAACCACTAAACCAAAAGCTTAAGACAGATTTAATTGGCGGGGTGTGGGGGGGGTCCGGAAGTGATGCTGCTTACATTGCAGTGCTTTGAATCAAGTTCCCATCAAGCCCAGCATTTTCTCCTCTTGAGGGCGAAAGCACACCAAAGTTTTTGTTTGCTACTTATGATTTTCTTCATTTCCCATTTTAAATTGGACTTCGTAATATCCTTACAATCACCCGAGCACCCATCTTTCCTTGTAATTTTTTTTTTATGGGAAAAAACTGTCCTCAACTTTGTGTCTCGCGTGCCATCTTCATATTTCAAAACCTAATTTTTGCATCTTCGCGACCTAAAAGGACCTATTTGTACTTACGCACACCCCAAGTCTACTCTCGAATAGCGAAATCAAACCTTCAAAATGGAGTAGGTTAAGAAAAAGAATAGTAACTCGATAAATTATATGCACGTGACGGATGATATAGTCCGAAATAAGATGCGAAAAAGGGAATGTGGTAATCTTTATCTTTTAAAATGGGTAAGAGGGTATTTGATACTTGGAGTAAAGTTTAGAATGGTATTAGTGTTCCAAAGTTTTTAATCATTCAGATTAATTTGGCACGTCAGATATTTTCAACCCTGGTGGCTTCATTCCCATTGACCTTGGGGACAATGAGACGAGCTGTTCCTTTTACCGTCGAAACGCTCACATCGTACAAGCACTGAATTCAAGCAACTTTCCAAAATAATAATAATAATAAATACTCTTGGCAATTATTAATACCTTACACATTAGGGAAAATAAATAAATATATCATATAATATAATGTAGACTATACTCGGTAGTGCTGGACACCATATCGCACGTCAATCAAGGTCAATAAAGAATTTGAGAGGTCCCTTTGATTTTAGAAGTTTGGTTGCTTCCCACGGCTCGGATTCTCCATTGGCCTAAACTTGATAATATCAATTAGGTTTATGTATGCACACAATGACATATATATAATACGAAGTGATGTTTATCAAATGTCCGAATTCATAAATAAAAGATAATATTTGTCACTCGATTTCGAAGCTGTGGATTTGGTGGTCGAGAGGTGTGTCCGGGTTCTCGTCAAAGATTGTACATTCGAGAGGACACATTTTGTTTGGATGTCACATGTCATAGTGTTGCGTTTACAAAAAGATTTTTTGGGGTAAATACTCAGCACTTAAATTAACTTTTACCTGGCGTGCACGTATTACTAATTTATGGTCGTAAAAAAGCGGCAAAATGAGTTCCACAAAATAATTGTACTTGTGCCTAAATTATGTTCGTTAATTCTAGTTTTTATTTTTGTCGATCCTATTTTATTATATTTTACAAGTCACCGTGTGTGTGTTATGTGTGCGCGCTACCTCCTCACACGTCTCCACCCAACTCTCTCCGAAGGTGGAGATTCGAACTCTCCACCTCTCCCTTCCCAACAATTAAGAAGAGCGATCACCGGGGCGAACCCTCAGTTACCCTAATCTTAAGTTGAAATTTGTCGTCTATGGAGTCATTTACGTACTTCCAAACTAAACACCCAAGAAGGCGGTCAATTTTTTGGTTTATTTAAAGAAAACTTGTTTAGCATGGAACATAGGGAGCTACTAAAACACCAATTGATGAAAACGTGGTCCGAACTCAGTTCCCTCGAGAGCAATCGCACGTTAAAGGAAGTCGGTAATTGTCCAGACGACACGAACAAGTACGTCCCCGATGCCCACCAAAGCCGGACCTCACTCCCTCCCTCCATTGAAGAACCTCCCCGAAAACCTTCTTCAAATCCTGTCCATGGCCGTTCTCGGCCGCCGCCACCACCGTCTTCGCCTCACCTTCCTCTTCTTCGCCGCCCTCTTCAACTCCGACGGCGCTCTCTCTCCCTCACCTCCCACACCGGACCGTCGACTCCTGCTCCTGCTCCCGCTCAAGACCCAGAACATCCCACGCCTCTCCTCCTCCCTCCCGAGAGCAAGAGCCTCCGCCGCGGGCAAGCTCCCCTTCCGACACAACGTCACCCTCACCGTCTCCATCTCCGTCGGGTCCCCGCCGCAGCCAGCCACCATGGTCCTCGACACCGGCAGCGAGCTCTCCTGGCTCCGCTGCAGCTCCCCGAAGGTGCAGCATCCCGTCTTCCACCCGCTCGCCTCCAAGTCCTACTCCCCCGTCCCCTGCTCTTCCCCGACCTGCGCGGCCCGGACGCGAGACCTGCCCGTTCCCGCTTCCTGCGACCCGAGCAAGCTTTGCCATGTCATCGTCTCCTACGCCGACGCCTCCTCCGCGGAGGGTACCCTCGCTTCGGACGCCCTCCTGATCGGCCCGTTGGCCCGGCCCGGTTTCCTTTTCGGGTGCATGGATTCGGGCCAGAGCAGCAGCACGGACGAGGACGCCAGGACCACCGGGCTGATGGGCATGAACCGCGGGTCCCTGTCCCTCGTAACCCAGATGGGCCTCGGCAAGTTCTCCTACTGTATCTCGGGCCTCGACTCCTCGGGCGTCCTGCTGCTCGGGGACGCAGGCTTCGATTGGGTCGGGCCCCTGAACTACACCCCGTTGGTCCAGATCTCAACCCCATTACCCTATTTCGACCGGGTGGCGTACACGATCCAAATGGAGGGCATCAAGGTCTCGGGCAAAGTCCTGCCCCTCCCGAAGTCCGTGTTCGAGCCCGACCACACCGGGGCGGGCCAGACCATGGTCGACTCGGGCACCCAGTTCACTTTCCTCCTCGGGCCGGTGTATGCTGCGTTAAAGAACGAGTTCGCGAGACAGACTCGGGGCTCGCTGAGAGTCCTAAACGACCCGAACTTCGTGTTCCAAGGAGCCATGGACCTGTGCTACCTGGTCCCTTCCGGTAGGCCCGAGTTGCCCGAACTGCCCGAGGTGAGGCTGGTTTTTCGGGGGGCCGAGATGAGCGTGCCGGGCCGGAGGCTACTGTATCAGGTGCCCGGAGAGCGGAGGGGGAGTGATTGGGTGTATTGCTTCACGTTCGGGAACTCCGATCTGCTGGGCGTGGAGGCGTTTGTGATTGGTCATCACCACCAGCAGGACATGTGGATGGAGTTTGATTTGGAGAGGTCACGGGTCGGGTTCGCTGAGGTTAGGTGTGATCTTGCTAGTCAACGGCTTGGCTTAGGTTAGGGATTGCGGTGTAGTGTTGGTCAACTCAGAGTGGGACCATATAGTCCAAATTGTTTCTCGATAGGAAGTGTCCATAATATATTTATGATCAATTGATAATCATCTTAATCATTAATCACAAGATTATCCAAATAGGCCGCCAAACCCATCAAGATGGATTCAGCATACATTTTTCTATAGGTTACCCAATATTCTTTTGAAATGTGGCCTACAGATCGGACGATGCGAGAGGAACATGATGCTATTTAGATATAACTTTAACCGATATCATAATTCGTGTAGAGTTTTGATCATATGAATAGCATTGATATGTTTATTTTGATTTTGTCAGAGACCTAATCGGATTAGTAAAAGAGCCATTATAACAGTACATCGAGAGTGATTGTTTTGTACATCCAATAAGGTCTATGCAAGCTTTGTTTCTGAAGTGATTAGACAAGAATCAAAATTAGATCTCGAGATTGGCATGCTTAGTCTAAATCAATTTTTGGGTGGGGATGAAATAATCGTCTTTACCCCAAAAAGAAAAGGATTGGGTCCCTTTCAGTTTCTGGCCGGCTCTGGAGTGCTCCTCTCCAACATGAAAATTGTGGATGAACGAGAGCCACACCACACGAACGTGTCTGCTTTTAGTTTTTCTTCCCTCCCGCTGTCTTTCGGTACTCGGTTAAGACTCGACTTGACTCTGTCCCGACCTTAAGGACCGTTTCCTTTGGCAGTATCACCTACCATTCGTGCCTGTGATTGCGATGACACGAAGAAGAAAAGCCAAAACTATGTTTCTGATTCTTCCTCCGAATGATCGGGCCGGGCCGGTCCAAGCCAATGACCGGGCTTAAGACTGCACATGATTTAGTGCACTAGCTTTTCTCTACGTTACCTCCAATCTACCCTTACAGCAAGTGAAAAACAATTTACGGTTGAGCGAAACCAAAATTTCGGGTTGCCGCGTATGAGATGGCGGCAATTACCGAAACCACGTCGTTTGAAGGCCCAATATGGGGTGGGGAGCATTAACGCTTAACGGGTTTAACTGTTGGTCCTACCAGACGTACGAGGAACGCGTCGGCTTGCCCTTTGAGAGGGAGACGCCGAGAGCGAGCCCAGAAACGTGACTCGTCCGACTCGACTCAGATCTCTCCCCCCTCTCTCTCAACTCGGGGCCTCTCTCGATTCCTTGAAAAAGTCGGAGCCTTTTCGCAGAGAGAGTTCGACCGCTATATCAAATTGGTGTTTTTTCTTCTTGTTGACTGGTTGTATCAGCATGATCCCGTAAGTTTTTTCGTTTCGATTAATGATACCCTCTTTTTTTTCCCCCTGTTGTTTCTGTTGATCATTCATTTCAACCCAAGTGTTATGGTGGAAGGATGAAGATGCAACTTCGGGGATAGGGTTCTGAATTTTGGTGAATGCGAGTCAGGGATTAATTCGGAGTAATTGGGGAAATGTGCTGTGGTGAACTTTGGGCTTAGGGTTATACTTAATTTAATCTTTCAGCAACCTTAACATGTTTGGTTTCATCAATTTAGCAATTTTATGGCGTTAGTCTTCGTGCAGTAAAGGTGCTTGCTTCTGCTAATGTGTGTATTTTTGGAGTTTCACGGTTGCTTTGAATTTCTCATGCAGCAATGTGGTCGCCCGCACTTTGATTGGGCCCAATGTACATGAGATTAGGGCTTCTTCTCTCGTTTAACAAGTCTGATGATTATCGATTTCGCCTGAAAATGCATTTCCTTGCTTAGTTGTCCTTCCAGTATGACTGCCAAGTTCACAATGTACCTTGATATTTGCAGATAACTGACGGGACGGTTGGTCATACTTAATTTTACACATTTGACCATCACTATAGCTCTGACTGTTGTTCTTTGGAAACTTGTAAGGAGATGAGTTTTGTGTTTCGAGGTAGTAGACCAGATATAGAAACTGGATTTCCTGAATTTATTCCCGAGCGCCGTGCTGTGGTATGTTTCTCGTACTTAAACAATAGCTAGCATACTGCTTACCAACTTTGATGCTACATTCGATTTCATCGTGTCCTAGTTATCTGTATCACTTAAAGTTTTCTGTTTGTACCAGCGTCTTCATGCAGCGCGACCGGTTAAGTCTAACTCACTAGCATTTCTTGTCACGGGTATGTTTGTTGTTTCAAGAAATAATGTTCTCATTTAGGTTTATTAGCTATGTCAATTGTCAGTATTACGTATTTGATTCATCTGTGGTTTTGATTGCAACAGTTCTCCTGCTATTCATGATGCTCAACTCCAACCAGATGTCACCGAATTTTTTGGTGCTGTCCTAGACTTTCAAACTGAAAAACTATTTTTTTTTTCAGATGCCTCTCTTATACATTAGCAGTTTGCGACTGATTAATAAGGTCCTCTCTCCTCTCCCCTTTCCAACCTTTGGAAAATTTCTGCAGCTCTGGCTCGTGCTTGGTGTCTTCTTGATGGCAACGACCCTTAGGATGTATGCGACTTGCCAACAACTTCAAGCTCAGGCCCAGGTCCATGCTGCGGCTGCCAATAGCCTACTTGGCCATACTGAATTGCGGTTGCATATGCCACCGTCCATAGCACTTGCAACAAGAGGACGTTTGCAAGGCCTTAGGCTTCAGCTTGCTCTTCTGGACCGGGAATTTGATGAATTAGGTTTAGTGACAAACTTTGACTTTGATTTTTTGGAGATCGCCTTCTGTGATTACCGTGTATTTCAAGATTTTTCGTCTTTTTCATGGTATATGTTTTATTGACATGTGTTAACACATCAGTCATATTTGTTTCCAGACTATGAAACTTTGAGAGCACTGGATTCTGATAATGTTCCATCAGTTCCATCAATGAGTGAAGAAGAGATCAATGCTCTTCCCGTCCACAAATACAAGGTTACTGATCTTCCATGGTAAGATTGCCCAGGCATAAGAGATTAATAAAATCTTTTTAGTTTTTTGGGCTTTTGTGTTTGTGGGGTTACTCCTCTCTGTTTATTAGATTTTGCAGTGATTGGTTGTAGTTTAAGATGGCCTAATTAATGCTAGTTCCACAATGTCTCTATAGCATTATTTCATGGGCGGTAGTATCTATAGGTCTTATCCGTGTGCTAAATAATCGACTTGTTTCTTACAGTAGTGGCTCCTCTGCGGAACATGGCTCATCTTCATTATCCACCGAGGTATTGACTGCACCATCTTGTATTGTACAGCATAAAATCTAGAATATCACGCGGATGTCTGCTCTTTTTCCCCCCAAACATGTGTCAGCTGTCATTTTTCTTGTGATTTGTTATTTTGCTGTGAGAAACATTAGGATGGTTAAGTTATTATCTGAACGCAGTGTACAATCGTAATCGTAAGGCTCATGCATCTTTATCTTCATGCATCGTCGGAGGTTTGAGCTGTCCAGGATGCTGAGACATTGATGACTTTGTTCTTGCTGAATGTTCATGGCAGGACTAGTTTTCTGCATCCCAATTATTTCTAGGGTCGCGTCTTTGGTGAGTGGTGTAAGTTGAGAATGATGTCTGTTTGCACGTTTTCAGGAGAAAAAGCAAGATGTAAGTGCTGCAGCTGGGAGCATGAAGAGTTCAGATGATGAGCTGATGTGCACTGTATGCTTGGAGCAAGTTTCGGCAGGAGAGCTCATCCGAAGCTTGCCATGCATGCATCAGGTAAATTTCACGGTGATTAATTTTGCCTTTCACTTGATTTACCAGAATTTTGAGTTTCGTAACTAGTCTGCCAAATATATACTTGGTTTGTCGGAATAAGTCAGACCCTCAAACTATAATGTTCCTCTAACCATATGTGGCTATTTTTTTGCAAAGTCTCATAATAATTCCTTTTGTGGATTGCATATGAGGCATTCTTGTTGCGCAGCAACAAATTATATTTGTTGGGAATAATGTCTTTAATGATAAATAGGATTTCATACATAAGGCATCAAAGGAGGGGGGTACCACCCAACTCATATCCACTTTATCGAGTTATTAGTTATGTACTTTTTAAGAAAACCGATGAATTTGATGGATGATGTGATTTCGCAGTTCCATGCAACTTGCATTGATCCATGGTTGAGACAGCAGGGAACGTGTCCTGTTTGTAAATTCAGAGTTGCATCTGGATGGCGTGAAAATGGGCGAGGAATCGACGCTACATTCATGGTCTGATTAGCGGCAGAGCCATTGTTCTACCATAATCTGCTGAAAGTACCAAGTGTACTGTAGATGTCCCAATGCTTGTCGATCGATGATTTATCATAGGCATTGTGAAGCAGGATTGAGTATTGTCATTTATGCTTTAAATGGCATCAGGGAGTCTTACAGTTGCTTATAACGAAAGCTGCAAAATTTCAAGGAAGTCATTGTTATACGCTTTGTGCTGACGCCTGGAGTTGAGTTACCGTGTATCATCAATTCATACAATCTGGAACACCAACAGTTCTAAGCCCTCTGCATTGTCATTTGCAATTTCTCTGAATGAGTTTGGGACATACTCGAAATACGAAAGCTAACATAATCAAAATGCCATTCATCAGAGTTGATATTATACATACTTTCTCCTTTCTGGTCAATTTTGCTCCCTCAAAATGAAGCTGACAAATATAATACAGAATGCTTATACAATAAAATCCAAGCACACCGTCAAGTATGGTAAGTCTGATCTTAAGTTATATTCCATAAAACTCAAGGTTAAAGATCCTAGCCAAGTTTAGGGGAAGCATGAAGCAAAATCGAGTGATGATCTACTCGTGAATTCCTTATAAGACTGTTCATTTTGCTTTTCCCTTTCCCTTCCCATGACCTTTCTTGGCATCCAGCTTGGCTTGAACGCGAGCAGCGGCTGCAGCTTTAGCTTCTTCCCTCTTCTTCTTCTCTTCCTCCTTGGTTGCGGCAGCCATCTCCCTTTGCTTCTTCAGCTCCCTATGGAGGATTTCAACAGTGAAAAACTCTCAAATTTTCCTTTTTTAAGTAAGACCGACATCTTAAAAGCAATGATAATAGAAATTTCATAACTCCACATATTCCCCAAATCTATCGCGCAACATTTCCCATACGACTTACTCAAGCCTAGCCTTGTCTTCTGTGACACCGCTAGCTGTAAGGCCCTTGCACGGCTTGCATGCAACTAACTCCACCTCAAATATAAGGGTTGCACTGCATAAGCAAGTGATAAACACATCATACTATTTCTTCCATTAAAAAAAGAGATTTTCAGGAACTTCACAAGTAAGCTTTGATGATGAAGCACAAAGATGTCATATTCAAAAATAGTCAGGACATTTTGTTAAAAGCATCTAGATAGATCGAGATTTCACCAACCCAAAACCCCAACTGACATTCTGCTTTTCTTTTCTCAACGAACAAGAAGTAGGGTCGTTGAATAGTGGACATATATAATGCTAAAGAATTAAAAGAGCACAGACATTACTCTGGTGGGATATCAGGTGGAGAACCGGTGCTGCCGTAGGCATATTCTGGCTTACATGTGATCTTAGCAATCTCCCCAACCTTACAAAATCAAGAAAGAAGGTCATTCAATGGAGACACAATACGCGCTTTAAGACTTGAGCAAGTTATAAATCCTTTACCTTCATAGTTCTCAATCCAATGTCCCAAGCACTGATCACCGAGCCTTTTCCGATCTCAAAGGAGAAAAGAGTATTGTCTTCATGTGTTGAGTCAAAGACTTCACCAGTTTCAGCAAGAACTCCTTCATAACGAACTGCTCAACAAAAAGACAAGCAATCAAACATTTAAGAGCAGCTTTCCACCTAAATGTAGCTATTAGGATTGTCATTCTTACTTTTCAAACTTTTACAAACAATGTATTGATGCACTCGCTAAAACCAGCATTATACTTCTTACTTATGAGGCTTACTATAAGGCAATGAGCTTAAGTAAGCTATTACGTTGCTGAACTGGACATTGCGTCAAGAAAGAAATAAAGGTTCCTATCTGCCTGATTTTACTTGATGTAATTATGTGCCTCTGTTCCAGCAATCAACTTTAGGAGCACCATCACAAGATGGGCAAATAAATTTCCTTACTGTTACATGTCAAGGCCTAGCATTCATCATTAGTAAATTTTTAACACGAAATTTAAGGCGGTATGGCAATGATTTCAAAAACTCTATGAATCTATGACGATGCACCATCTTATTTGGCCAAAAAAAGGCAAAAAAAAATGCCACCAGCTAATGGGAACAGAGAATTGGCTGCATAACAACTGACTCTATTATCGTCTTGCTCTGTAAGAATAAAACTTCTCGACTAGTTCGTCAGCTAACTGCAACAAGGTATTGTTCCTACAAGCAAAGAAAATACCAATATACAACACCGAGCCCAGGGTTCATCTGGAAGGTCTTTTCTTGCATAGGTCAACTTCAAGGATGTCCACTGATAGAAACAGAAGATCAAAGGCACTTTTTTTCCTCCTTTTAATGGAGCTGTTGCACTTTGCTATAAATACTTCTTTGTATACATTGATTTGGTGGGCTTCATTTTTAAGGAAGTGCTGCCTCCAGTAACATATGAAGAACTAGAAGGTGGATTGTGACTGAAGAGCACTACTTGATACCAACACGAAAGGATATGTGGAGCATTAGTTGTATAGGAAGACAAAAAAAGGCCTTAAATAAGGAATCAAACTCATGAACTTGTGTCCTCATATGCATGTACAGGATTATCAGACACAAGACTGTCGTTTTAATCAAAGAAATTAGTTGCATACCATCAACAAGAGGAAGGGTCTCTGAAGGAGAGACTGCATCGGGTTTTGCTCGTCTCACAATTGTCTTCATGACCCCTCCATCACCAGTCAAATCGATTGCCTCAGCCATGACTTCTATGTAAAGCCTGGCTGTATGGAAAGAGGTACTGAGTTACAGATGCATGCCAAAAGGCTTCTGTTGGGTTATGTTATGCTGGCCATGCTTGATCGGAGGAGGAGGAGAAGAAGAAGAAAAAGAGATGATGTGCCCAACATGCTTTACAACCTAAAATTTACAATTAAAACTGATAAAAGGTTAAACTTCAAGGTACAAGACAAATAACTGACAGGTTGAACTACACAACCACTTAAACTTCTAGGAGCTTCACCGAGTAAGTCATCAACAATGTCCATTAGTTTACTTCACCTTCAACTGATTAATATCTCACAAATCTTAGCAATCAATGCATATGCGGTGACATGCACTTTCAAAAAAAAAAAAAATGAAAGACCCGCCTGACGGGAAAAAGAAAAGAAGGAAAAGCTTACTTTGAATTGCAACCCTTGTGCAGGAGTGATACCCAAGTGCTAAACTTTTCAATTCATGCATTCAAGTATTGAACCTTTTAAAAAAGTGCAATCAAATCCTACGATATCATCTATGTAGTAGTTGGAAATTGCCTATGTTCCATATAGTAGAAACGAGAGGCATGACAATCGGGACAGCTTAATTGCGCTCTTTTCAATAAGTCTAGGATTTTGATTGCGCTAATTGAAAGATTCATCACTCCATTCCACAAAATTCGTACTCTTCCCGAACAAGAGAACGCTGATTCAACTAAGTCTATGCTCCAATAGTGACTACATAAAGCTGATAAACAAGTCCTATTATAATTAAAGCCAAGGACAAGCAATAATCTCATCCTCACATGCCGTGTTACCAACTCATCACAGCATCCCCGGAGGGCTTAAAGCACAATCAAGCGCCGAAATTCTAATGCACAGAGCTATTCCAGCAGCTGAACATCGCACTGCATCTATACCATCCCCTAAAAGAGCGCAAGAAAAGAAGAGACAATTGATGCAAGAATTTAACACTGACGAGAACCGAGAGAGACGACAACATGAAGAGAAAAAGGAAGAGCTTGAAACTGACCGGAGCAACAAGATCAGCCCCAACGATCGGCGAAGACGAAGAAGAAGAGGTAGTGAAGGAGTTGATCGAGCTGCGTCAGAGATCGGCGACCGGTGG
Source organism: Rhodamnia rubescens (assembly GCA_021437795.1). NCBI lineage: Eukaryota > Viridiplantae > Streptophyta > Magnoliopsida > Myrtales > Myrtaceae > Rhodamnia > Rhodamnia rubescens. The sequence continues at coordinate 1,882,835 of JAILYA010000054.1, read as the reverse complement.
CCATAAAAGCTTCTTCTCCGCGGCTTCTCTCCTCTTTCCCCTGGCTTTCACTGCAGATTCTAGATAAAACGGGCTCCTTTCGGGTAATGCCACGTGGGCCCCCAGAGGCCCGCTGGGTCCGAGGATGTCTGGCATTTCTTCGGCCCAAATTGGGCCAATCGGATCGGGTTTGAATTGTGTTGATAATGTTTTGATCCAAACAAACCCATTTAGCCCTCCGGCCCATACCAAACACGTATTCAACTCAACCCATATTGCTAAAATACTTTTGCATTCAACCAAATCTAAAAAAACTCTTATCTTTAACTGAAGTGAGTGTTGTAAACTTATTTAACACACATATTATGTTGGTTTTTACAATCCTAAACTCATTTATAATCCACTTGCTAAATATAGTTAACTCAAATAGCAACTCAGTCCATCATATGCCAGTTGAGAAAATGGTTTTAACAGGTCTAACCCAAATCAAGACATGAATTAGCAGTCTAAATTATTGTTAAGTTTCATCTTTGGAGTTTTCTGGGTATTTTGATTTAATCGTATATGATGTGAAAATAGCTCCACCTTTATATTAATTGTTATGCTTGTTTTCTAAATTTTGAAAGAGAAACATATCCTTTAACACAAAGAATGTATTGTAGAGTGTGATAGCTCTATACATTCACTCCGAATGACCAGACAGCCCAACACAATATACAAACCTCTTTAGAGTTTGGCAAAATAGTAAATTCTACTAAGCACTGCTTAATAATCATGGCCTGATATCCCAAAAAAACTCCCAAATTTAGCTTTTATTTCAATTATATTCAAAAAAATTTTTCTGTCTTATAAAAAATCTCAGAATTTTATTTTTGTCGCAATTCTACCGCCTAATGCAAAAAAAAATTAAAATCTAAATTTTAGCATGTCTCAATTAAATCCAAATTTTTTTGTCTCATAAAAAACTCTCAACTTTTACTTTTGCTCCAATTCTACCATCGTCATCATTCCGTCCATAATCACCGTTAATTAATTCTAAGTGGCTCGAATTTTCTCATTGAACTTACTAATGAATTTTTGAAATTCGAAAACAAGCGGGTTATACAGACGACGAGATTTGGGATCGCTCGTCCAAATAATCAAATCTCTACATTTAGCCTCTCTTTGAGCTTTTGAGAGCCGGGGATAATTCAAACACTCCGTCTTGAGTGGCTCTTTATCTCCTAGCAATTTATAGGGAAGCGAGATGACAAAAAAGAAATGAAGGATTTTTTTCATGTCCGAATTGTTGAGGTGTAATTTATTAACAAAGTGAAAATGCCACGTAGGATTAACTAATGATGATTATGAACGGAAGGTTAATTGTGGTAAAATTGAGACAACAAGAAAAAGTGTGGGTTTTTTATGAGATAAAAAATAATTTTAGATATAATTAGGACAGATCTTTGAAGTTGAGAATTTTTGGATATTAGACCAATAAAATTAGGATAAAAGTAAAAGTTGAAAATTTTTTATGAGATAATTTTTTTTTATTACAATCCGGGCATAGGCTTTTTTTGTGTGTGTGTGGTATTGAGCTAATAATCACTAGCAAAAAGTGGTGCAAGGGCAATCATTATTCTCTAATCTATGGACACAAATCTTCAAGTGATTCATGTATCCACCGATTGATCGATCGGCTAATCAATCATTAGATGAATCATTCTCCCGATTTCGTGGGGCCCTACGCCTTGGAAATCTCCTTCTTTATCCTTAATCTCGTAGGTTAATTGGAAAACAACGATTAACTTATAAACCTTGATTAGGCTGCCGAGAATGTGCATGAAAAGAAGATAAAATGACAAGGAAAGCCAATTTGACCACGCCTAAAGCTCGAGAACGTGGAAATTACATATCTCCTTTTGATCTAATAAGTTATGGAAGTAGCATTACGAAAATGCTAAAAGAATTTGATTTGAGCTTTTAGCATTGTCAAATAGCATTTGGCCAAAGAGATCTAAAAAAACCTGCCCACACGTTCGAATTTTACTCAAGATCCCGACGCCCATTAGAAAAAGCTGAACCAAACGTAGCCTCACGCCTTTCTTTCTTTCTTCTTTCCCCTCTCTCGAGGACTATCCTTTTCAATTTGTTTGGCCAACAACATGAGGATTGAAATGGAGGTGGTCCAGGAACGGTCAAACCGTAGAGGACGCAGGCACTTTGAGGCTTGAAACTGAAGATGAGTTCGCCGGACCAAAGGGCCTTTCCAATTTTGGCCATTTTTTTTGTTTTCTTGCACACCCTTCCCCCGCGGAGATTTCTTCTTTATTGAATCAACAAGCGCATTAAATTACAAGGCCCCATCGATAGAAAGTGAACGTCCTCCACGATGCTGTGCCCTTCTTTATTTCTACCCATCACAATCAATCGAGTCGACGTCCATAACCTACTCTGACAACCCTTAGCCATTAAAGATATCATTCTCCCTATTCTAATGCAACAATTCACATTTGTTTCATTAAATTCCTAGCCACTGGTATAGTACCCGCCCGCCGTTCGCTCCATTGCATTTGTCACTCCTGCGCACCAGATCCGAGCAAAAGCTCAGGCTCAGAGTCAGACCTCAGAGAGAGAGAGAGACAGACAGAGAGAGCTAATTGTGGAGAAGAACTGAAGTCGAGAACATCAATGGAAGGAGCAAGAAAGAAGCCAAGAATCGTCGCGCAGGATTAAATCCGTTTATTTCCCAGTTACATACCAGCGAACAGAGAGCCCTAACACACCAATTCCAGATTTGAACTGGATTAGCAGAGAGGAGAAAAATTGAAAACAGGGGGGCAGAGAAAATCTCTACATACATTTCGCAAAATCTCCCACTTATCTTCCTCGGACGCCACTAAGGAAAACCGAAACCAAAAAGCCTAAACTGGGTTTGGGTTTTTCTTGTTCTCAGATCAAAACCCAATCAAGAACCATCGCACAAGAAGACAGACGCGGGAGATCTTGCGGAAAAAGAAGAAGAAGAAGACGACGAAGAAGAAAAAGATCCTTCCTTTTGTTAGACAGATGATCAGGGCCGGCTGATTTCACGGACCCAGGTACGAATCGTCATCGGGAGTCGTCGCCCGCGGACGCACTCGACGACGCGACGGACCAGAGAGCAGGAATCAAATCCGTCACTCGCCGTAGTCGCGCCAGCAGAGCAGCATGGTGACGCAGCGCCTCATGATGTAGAACCTCGCTCTCTGCTCGCTCACCAGCCTCGCGCACCTCCTGGCGAAAGCGCACCTCCTCTGCGACGGCGACGGCGCCTCCTTCCTGGACAGCTTCCACTTGTCGTCGAAGTAAACCGCCGGCTCGTGATCGCTAGCCATGTGAAGATCTTGTTTTTTCTCCAAGAGGGGGAAATTAAAGTCTGCGCTTTATGGGTTGGTTGAATGAAGTTGTCTCTTTCCTCCTTTCCCGCTGCCGTGGTGGGTCACACCACAGACGCCCACGGAGAGAAAGAGAGAAGAGAGAGATTGCAACTGAGGGAAGAAGATGATGTGACTGCAAGAGAGAGAAGGAGAGTATTTATGAAGTGAAGTGATGCAGGAGGAAGACGACGAAAGAGAGAGGTGGGGGAAGAAGGGACTATGCCTGCTGGAGTGGGGAAATATTTCGTGAGATTATCGTCCGGGGCCCTCCTTGGGCCCCACCTATATTCATTTATCAAAATCACGCATGAATTTCCCAAGTTGCGACTATTAAATAACATTAAAAAAAAGTCGATTTTCTTACGAATGAGCTTTCTATACTCAATCGAAAAATCAAATAGGACGTCTCTGTAATTTCTCCAATGCATTGTTCTTTTGTCATTTTTGATTAATTCTTTCGTTAAATTGAAACATTCCCCATTAATTGTGCCTAACAAGTGCTCGGACAGTATGCTAAGTGTCGTGATTTAATTTTTAGCTGAACATTATAAAAATATTCTATTCTGATGTAAAAATACGGTGTCTCGGGACGTTGCTTAGTTCATCCAACAAAAAGATATATTGTTATTTCTTTAATGTGGCAATGAAACGTGACTTCGAGTAATAACATGTCGAGATGATCAGATGAATTGCTTCGAGTAAGGAAAAATGGGAAACTTGGCTAGCCAAGAAAAGAGTGAGAAGAGGGGAGAAGGAAATGCACTCCCCAATGAGGCTAATAAGCAAAACGGTGTAGGTTTCTCTTCCCGATAGGCGGTCCGCTCTCGGAGTGCGGGGTCTCCTCCGCCCTTTGAAGGTGGGGTTCTAGTCTTACATTGGTGTTTCAATTCACCTTAATGTAACTTCTAATCCAATGCAGTCCTGAGGAGGATACTCAACACTCGTGCCGAGTGTTTTGACCCTCAATATCTATTACACGTTAAGCGGTGAGAAAAGATTAAATTGCATAGTATAATTGCTTGAATTTTCTTACGTTTTTTTTTTCGTTAGAGTTAGAGGACATGTTTCAATTTTTCCTTCTTTTCTGAAAATTTATGCAGCACGTCGTGGCCCGTTGAAATGGCGAGAATTTTGCAAGTTGTATGACACGTGTGAAAATTTGAGAAATGTTTCTCGAGCTGCGTTTGGTTATCAAGATAAAACTCTGGATATGATTAAATTTATCTTAACACCGTGTTTGGTGTCCGCCCAAGACGGGATAAAGTAGGACATAAGAGGGGTATTGCCCGGATAAAATTATCCATGGGAATTGTGGGAGAAAGTTGGGTAACTATATATGATTTTTAATGTACGTAATATAAAAGGTATTTTTTGAAATAAAAAAAATTAAACTAATAAAATTAAAATAGCATTTGCTTATAAATAACTTCTGATTTCAAATATAAATAAAAATCAAAATTACAAAAAAAAAAACAAAAAGATTTTTTTTTGTTTAAATATTTATATTCGTTTACACTGACTCGAGGACATCGGTACTATGAATAGGGAAACTTACTGATATGCCGAGCCTCGCATAGATTGGGAAATGGGCGTTACAGGACAATACGTGAATTGGAACCCCCTTCGACACGTTGTTAGAAAAAGGAAGAAGTGTTGGAAAAATCTTAAATTCGCTGTATTGATGCCAATTCATTTTTAAACATATTTTAGTATCGATTCAGTTCTAAACCTTTTATTTTTATGTCAATTTAGTCATAAGCATTTTGTATTAGTGCCAATTCCGTTCTAAACCTTTTGCATTGATGCTTTGATTGAGTCAATCCGATCAATTATGAATACAAAAGGTTTAGTACTTGAATTGACACAAATGCAAAAGATTTAGGATTCAATTGGCACAAATACAAAAGATTTATGATTCAATTGGCACCCAAAAAGATTTAGGACTGAATTGGCACCAACGCAATAGGTTTAGGACTTTTTCGGTACTTTTCCCAATAGAAAAAAAAATCGAAAGTGTGCCCTTACTCAAACAATTTATTGTGATCTGGTTGCGACATATTATTGTTCATACCTTCATCTATGGACAACCATACGATCATGTTCATATCATATGATAACCGTTCTTCTATGTACTTTGGATGTGCAGTTAACTTTTCCTTTCGGAAATTTTGTTGTGATGCTAATTTCGTAAAGCTAAGGGATGATCATACATTTGATCGAAGGAAGAGCACCTGAAGTTGCGTTTGGTAGTTAGGATAAAAATCGGGACAGGATAAATTATATCATGTCCTATGTTTGGCTCCCACTCAAGACATGATAAGGTGGGATATAAAAGGGATATAGATCGGATAAAATTATCCCATGAGAGAGGTGGGATAAATGTGGATAAAATTTCTTATGTTGATAATATAAAAGATATTTTTTCTCAAATAACAAACTTCTCGTGCCATAAACTAAAATAACGATTAAATAAGATTCATATTTGAATTATAATGTTAAACACAAAATGAAACATGAAAAATTAATTTTTTTTATTTATTCCTATATGTTTTTATAAATTTTATTTTTTAAGTCATAATATATATTTTGTGCATATTACACTCACACACTTCATATCTATATCATTACATATTTTACGTATGGTAGTATTGTTTATTATTTAATAAAATTTTTATTAAGAAATGACGTAACGAAATAAAAATAATGAAAAATATAAAAAAAAATGAAGTAGAAGAACCTAGATTTTAAGTTAAAAAATTCGAACTTGAAAACGATCTTTCTAATTCTCGAAGGATATGGGCAAATGAAATTTCTAAAAAAAATAAACCAAGAAACCTCCATCTCATTCTCCGATGCATCTTTGGTTCATGTTGAAGTTTCACAACTCCTTTGTAGTTTTTTAGTTCATGTCAAAACTCTACACAAAAAACGGCGAGAGAGTAAAAACCTATTCTCCTTCAAAGGTTTTTAGTTCACGCCAAAAGTCTATGAATAAAGAAAAAGAGTTAAAACTCATTCTCTTCCGTAACTTTGTGGTTCATGTTGAAATTTAACGAAAGTAGCGAGAGAGGCTAAACTTTTCCTAGTTGCAAATGTGAGTGGTCATATTTTCTCTCTCTCGCTAAAGTTGGCAAGTGAATTATAAAGAGATTCTTATAGTCTCCATTTGTGCATTGTCGGGTTCATTCACATTGATATGTATAAATATCAAATAATGAACATGACATGATATGAACATATCTCGGCTTTATTTTACAAAAAAATAATATTCGACTTTATTATTGTGATTCACCAAATAATAGATAGGATATGGTAAAATCAATGAGTCTCATATCCTATCCTATCAAATCCTATCGTGTCTAAAAATCCAGGACGGCCAAACGCTGCTCGAAGGAATTGATCATTTGCGGGTTTTCAATTAAAAGCTTGTCTTAAGTCAAATCGCTTATTCCGATAAAGAGAAATGATTATATAATTGTTCTTGATCGATTGTGAGATTAACAGACTTGTTCGGACCTTAAATTATTGTGAGTTTCACGCTTTTAATAAATTTGTGGTCCACAACATATGCTGTTATTTTCACTGGTCATCTAAAAACTGTTATGATAACAAAATCTTTCCGATAATAAATTTGCCGACCAAACATTGTTGGAAATTGGCTAGGGAAACAAGCAATTCCTATATTGTCTTGGATTTGGGAATGAAACAAGAAACCAAAAAACTCGACCACAACGGAGTACGCGGATAGAAGCCCACCATAGGACGAAGGTTGATGCACAGATGGAAGTGTCTATTCCAAAAATGGGTGGGCTAGGATTAAAATAGACAATTGAGACATTATGTAAGGTTATATTAGCCGAAAAGTCAATAAAAACAGGCCCAGCTTGCTGACACCATTACGTATCGTGTTTTAATTAAGTCCGTCCTACTAATTCCGTGACTAAGTGGGATTAAGTATCGAAGCTAAGCCACGATTAACAAATGAAGGCGTCATTATCAGCTGATTAGGAAAACGCTAATCACACGACGACGTTTTGGGTTTTCACATATTTATATATGTGTTTGGGTACCTTTATACACGTAAGGGTGACATTACTCGCCACCTAAAATTAAATGAAGAGATAATCATGTTTATGTAGGAAGACAAGATTATGCGATTGACTAACTTAATGGGTCGTTGCTATATACATACGTCAAGTTGACTTCATTCTCTCCTTTGTTTAAGATCAGACTCATATGATTGATCTAGCAATGTTTGTTTCCATTTATTCTTACTTGTCCTTAATTCCTAGCTTAGCTTATGGTTTCATAATTATAGTATTGGTCTCTAAGTTTCTGGATTACCAAGAAGGAGCTCAAGTCCAAGCCCGTTAACATATCTAGTTGAACCTACATTTTCTTAAAAGCTTAAACCAATGAGTTATGAGCCAATTAAGAAATATTAACCGCTCAACACTACATCAATTCTCCGCCGTGGGACTTTCTCTAACATAACTCACACGTGAATCATAACACATAATACGTCGTTACCTAAGAGAAAAACTATAACACATATGAATGTTGACGCTTTATACATAGATTATCCATGATCATCATGTGAAACTACGAAGTTGACTTACTCGAGGTATTGTCCGTTTTGACCCGTCTCATTCCGAGTCTCACTTTTTCGAAGGTCACCCGTCAAGAAAGTTCTTACACTTGAACACCCTCAATTATAAAGCTAAGCATTGTCGTTATCTCAAAAGATTCATATGTGAGTTAATTTCAACTTTCACGTATATATTCCAGATCTCATGTTTGGTGCACGTATTTACGTTTATCCCCGTCCCATTCGCCATCTTAAAAGTATGCCATGAGCTGCTCCTTGTCAAGACCCTTATGCTCTCGTGATCACTCTCCGGCCTCGTTTTGTCATTAAAATCTTGATAGATAATCGATCTGGGCTCTCATTGTGGAGAACCCTTCATGTATCCGGTCGGCTCGTGCTTCCGAGTAAACGCGAGATTTTGCAGAAATATGTGTCTGAACTTGGGCTCTCTCTCGATATTTGGCGAACCCTCCAATCGTAGCTTGCGTTTTAGATTTTTAAGTAGTGCGCATGTGATTCGCTCTGCTTCTTCGTGGCACGCCAGTGGATGACAATCAATTACGCTTACGCACGCGTTTCATCATCCATCCTCGATCGAGAAGCTGTGAATTAATTTTACGCCGACCGGTTTCGATAGATGGAATCGCGAGCCAAAAGATTTACGTAGGCGGAATAGGCGCCGGCGCTGAGATTAGGGCATTGCGTCGGAAGAGTGTTTTCCAAGGATGTTTCCGCCGATATCGAGGAAGCGATTAACGCACTTGTCTTCCATGCACAAAAGCCCACCCATTTTTGCACCGACCATCCCAATTTAATCATACTCCGTGCGTCGCGTTTCCAAACCGGATCTTAATACTAAGGGGGAATAACATAAACGATATCTTAACTCTGGTCAAATATGCAATGTGGCTCTCGAATGTTAAATTTGTTTAATGTAGCCTATGAACTTTGGTATAATGTGCAATGACCTCCTTGAACTTTAAATTTGTTCGATGTGATTATTAGTTTAGTACATGGATTGAATGAAAATATTCAATGATTGTTGTCCATCAACTTGAATTGAGGGAATGTCAACATTGAACGTTTTCACATAGTATATGAATTAAATTGAGCATGTACAAAAAGTCAGGATCGCATTAAACAAATTAAAATATCCGGAATAACATTGCATATTGGACTAAAGTTTAGAGAGAAAATTGAATTGATCTATATTATTATCCCCAACTCTAATTTGATTTTTTTTAAGAATTACTTCGTAAACCGCCGTGTTGTAATTAAAATTATCGTATAACAGCTTGATTTAATATTGGAATTTTGTTTGGTCGAAATTTAATATTGGAATTTAGAAAAATAAAAAGGATAGAATTTCCACGTTTCTTGGGTTTCTTTTTCGCTATCTCGGGCATACGATTCCACCACATGAACTGCTTGCCCTCGATTCCCCCCACCATATCATCGTAAGTTTATACAAGATTAGTTTGATGGCGCAAACGCACGTGCGGCGCCGCCGTGAAGGGCACGTGTGCCGGTGGCGGCACAGTCAGGCGGGGAGGCTTTGGGATCAACCGCAAATTCATCAGCCTCTGCACGTGTGCCTGTACCACCGACTATTTTGCTCATCCTATGTAAATGTACGGTTTTTCGAATCTCCTCTTAAGTTTTAGCATTCGTGCAACTTAGTCCTCTTTAGTCTTTTTTTTTTTTTTTAATTCATGCTATTTGGTTCCTCCAAATTTTACTTTCGACAAATAAAAAATCCTCTAACTTTCTGGATCTGGGCAATCGCATGTCTTCGCGACCGCTCTCGAAAAAATGTCAAAATTAATTGAAAACATGGGCTATTTAATATGGCACACGATGCTCATCTCGTGAGGATTACAAAAAATAAAAGTTCGAGGACAAAATCGGACTTAACCCTCGTTATCTTCCCTTCCCTATATGGAAGCACTTGGTCCAGTAGCGCTACCAAAAGCCCATGATCTATCCAGCTGTTGCTATTTCATCCAAAGAGCTCGTTAATCAAAGAAGTGCAATCAAATGATAAATCACGCACTCGTCTATCAACTTAAAGCCTTAGGTTTTTGCGAAACGCGCCGTCTTTCTATCTAGAGATCATTTAAATGGGACAAAGTCGGCATGTTTCATGAAATTATACTTGGTTCGAGGAGATTGTCGAATGGAACAACTAAGTTAGATGCGCACTTGCCAATTGAGAGAGCAAGGACAAATCATGATGGCGAGTATGTACATCAGCAACGAGTGTACAGAAATCCAGCTTATTGTATTAAGATTGGATCAAACATTGTGCATGTCGATTTTTACATATTGGATTATCCCAATCTATCGTAATTGTACTCCTATACCACATACACCCAGTTGTCGGAAAAAGAACACATTGCCCAATGAATTATTCCATCATGCGATTCCATGAATAATTCTTGATTCCATCTTTGTGCGAAATGCGAAAGCATGAATCCATGTGTGTCCTACTGTTTAGTATCCCCACAACCTGCTTAGAAAAATCCTACTTCTTTATATGTGGTATCAAATAAGTCTAAGTTATATAAATGTAGATACTCATTATATTTATGTCTCGAAAGCTACTAGCCCGACGGTTTGATAAGACTCGGTAGTTATTTCTAACTACACAATCTCCTAATTAATGAGTGTTTTATGCAAAACACGTGATGATGATGTGTGAATTTACGATTGAGATTATACCGTCTCGATAGTATTATAAAAGAAGCATTCCCTTATGTCTTTCGTTAATGTCTGGAGTGCAAAATGCATGGAAAAGAGTTATGTGAAAAAACCCACGAAGTAAAAAAGCCCCCCCTCTCTCTCTCTCTCTCATATGAGCCATGATATCTGAAGGTACACATTATAACCCTAGTACAGATATACACAGATGATCCAGGTGGGGTTTCACCAGTACGAAACCATGAAGCCTCTGTCACCCTCGGATTTAGAGAATCCAATCATCTTCCCCCACTGTTGCAGACTCTATCATACTATAACGCAGACTTCCCATTTGAAAGAACTGTAGGTGGTGTACACATCTACAAAAAGAGAGCCAAACGGATTCCACATAGAAACTCTAGCCAATGTTTTGGACAGAGAGAGAGAGAGAGGAAGAGAATCGCACTTCAATTAGGATGTTCAGATGGCTAAAGGGGATCAATGTTCTTCCAGAAAATCTTAGCTCGTTTTCGGGTTTTCGTAATTAATGTTATCGGAGTAATCTCCAGCAATGGAATTGCCCCGTTATAATCATTACAGCAAGAGCAGTCGTCACCACCACCTCCTGAGAAAGCCCTACAAAAAGCTATGCACATTTGCATAGTCGGTCATGGGCGTTTTGGTAAGTCTCTTTATGGTTGAAAGGTATGCAGCACCTTTTACACAGGAAAGAATAGTCAAGTTAATAGGTGCCGGTGAATAACTACACCGGTCTCGGTAGGTGGCATGGGACCTTCCTAAAGTTGGACGGTCCTCCATTTGTGAATCTTGATGAGATTCCAAATGGACAAGGTAGACTATGCGACTTGGACAATCTCCTCGAGTAATTGTAGGGATAGGTGAAGTGGCAAAAGCTTGCTACAAAAGTCTTTCTTTATAGATTACAATGTAAGTTCTCTTTACACAAGACAGATTACTCTTTCCCCTAGTCACAGATTAGTCAGTATTCACAAGCCTAGCCTCACTGGATATGAGGGGCCAGATCAAAAGAAAATCACAAAACAAAAGTCACGAAAAGGGTCTTCGAGGGTTGATTAAGGAGATGCGAATGAAGAAGATCCACTTTACATGAACAAAGGCTAGCTATACAATCCTCCATGATATCTCTACAAACCTAGATACATAGGTCTCCGAAAATATGAGGAAACTTGGGAAGGAAGAATAGCTCTGATGGGGTCATGCGGTCCTTCCTTGTATTTGACTCGTGCATCTTGCAAATCCTACGATACCGAGGAAGACAGAGCAGCAGATGAATTCCTCACTTAGGATAATGATCATCTCAATAAATTTAGAGGAACCATCTTTCCACTATACCAGTATGGAAAGGAAGATGGGCATTTTTCCAGGCGTTTAAAATCAAAAACCTTCCCTGAAATCTGTTGCTGTACCTCTTCTTGGCCAAATGTTGTCCTTCTGTGTTAAGGTGTGATCAATGAGCACGAGCAGTGAGGTTAATTAGTCGGGTGACGTAAGGAAAATAACTCGACGGATCGGGCTCCACTCTTGAGAAAGACGACAATTAGTGATGCTCATACCTGAATAAAGCTGATATGAGGCGAACTAGAGAAAAAAGACATGCTTAGGGAAACCCACATAGAAACCATAGATTAAACCAGGGAATGCCTTAATAAGAACCAAATGATAAATGTGTCTCAAAGAAGCAAGTCAGTCAAGCAAACTTGCTAATCTTAAGGGAACCAAGCAAAGACAGTAAATGGCCAAATGAGACTCAGAAAAGAAGTCCTTCAAAAGAACACATACCTGCAGTGACGACATAATAACAAAAAACATGAAGCAGAAACAGCTTTCATTCACATCATGCTGTCGAGTTACCCAAGTTCTACACTTGGACACAAGTACAGACATGGCTAGCGAAAGATCAGGAGGCGCGTTGCTGTACGGAAAAAGAAAAATTCAGATGCATCGCTCGGTCCCATCCTTACAAATATAAACATCACCGAAAAAGCAGAAACATATGATGATCAGCAACCCAGTATACACCAAGGCAAAGTCGACTTCTTTTCTCCAACTTAAACTCTGTTCCATGTTGGGTTCGCAGAAGCCAAGAACCTCAAAGCCCACCAACAAAGACAGCAAGCATCACTCTTTTGAATACCTAGTTTCTTTGGAGAGTTCTTGAGAAATTAGGGTTTGCTTTGTATTAACTGATGAAACATACTGATAAGAAAGACGTAACTGTTTAAGTTACCTTCGTCCTCATAAGTTTGATCTCGGGACTTCTGGCTTTTGAGAGTGAATAGCCGTTTATTGCCACTGCAGCATCATCAAGATTCCCATAAAAAAATCATATTGAAGAGAGATGCTTTTTGGGTGGAATTAGGGACCACATAAACTAAAACCCACCATTTGATGATTAAAAAGGACGCTCTCTTCAAAAAGAAAGTTTTCTGTGTGAATCTTCATGATGCTGCAATGGCAAACAACGACTCGGGGCTTCTTCGTATAGGGGGCCAAACCACATGCAGATGAGATGAAAAACCCTAACCCTAGAATCTATACTTACCCAGCTTTTAGCATCCCAAGGAGGTAAAGGAAAAGGCAAAGCGATGAAACAAAAGCAAATCAATGGGCATCAATGGGGGGTTTCGAAACCCTTGTCTTGAGAGAGAGAGAGAGAGAGAGAGAGAGAGCTACTGTGTGTTTTCTGTGTTGAAATCCCATGTCAACCACTAAGGAAAAGGGAGAGATCAGGAGCACACAAGTGGAAAATTGCACAGTGGAAAAGATTGAAAGGAGCCTAAAAACAAGAAAGTGGAAGATCAAGAAACAAGCCAGAGAGAGAGGGAGAGGGAGAATGTGTGCGCGCGTTTTGAGAGTGGAGATATGAGAGTGCTTAGCCTCTTCTTAATATAGAGTCCGATGGAGCCTTGTCTCCATTAACTGATCAATGCTAAAAACAATAAAATAATATCCATGAAATGAATATTTTGAAAAGGAGTTCATGGATGTGTTGTATGCACATTAGAAAGACAAAGTAAAAGAGGAATAAATTTCACTAAACAGAAAACATTTGACATAAGGTCATTTCAAGAAACGAAGAAGAGATTTTCAAAAGGGCTTATGAGCATAATAGTCTTCACGTGATTGTGAGAGTAACATTTTTTTTGTTATTTATCGTTTTGTGACCCAGAGCATCTTGTTATTCTTACGGTAGAATAAGGACCGTCATTTAATCATTTCTGTTTCCAAAGCCGTAGAATGAGGGAGATTTTAATTCAAATCTTGAATACACATTTTTAAAATCGATAAGAATTTTGATCTTGCCTATTTTCTTATTACTAGAGATTATAATTGGACATGAGAATAAACGTAATTGTCAATAGAATTTCAAGATTGAAAGAATAGCCTCTTTCATTTGTAGGTGGACATATATCTTACAAATGCATTGTGCTCTAACACCAACTATGGTAAACAGGAGTTTGTACATTTTCTTGAATATGCTAATTGGTTTGGTCCGTTCAATTAAGATTACTTGAACCTAGGAATTAGATAGAGCAGGACAACGCAAAACACTTGTACAAAATTCGATATGATGAACCAATGCAAAAGGAGGTAATTGTTTCACTTTCATACACACAGACACAAGCCCGTAATAAGAAAAAAGCAGGAGTTTTTCACTACTTAGAAAACATGTGAACGCTGCACTAGGGTTTAAAGGCAGATATATCTTTTATAAACTTTGATCAATCGGTTTTATTCATTTCTTCCTCGGTACTCACGCAACATGTATTTTATGTGTGTCGGATCGAGCGATGCCAGGACTTTTATGATTGTGAAACTCCGTCGAGATTAATATATTGCAGAGTATGATAGAGCTAGGGGTGAGTAAGATAGACCGACCCAACCGGCGGTTCGATCGATTTCCGGTTCCATAAAATTGGAACCGATGATTTTTCGTCCGAATTTCGATTCGGGGGTGAATCGGACCGCTCGGATTGGACCACTTATTTATCAAATGTAAACTTAATATACAATCTTTTTGTTTCTTAAATGGAAACCTAATTTCAACTAATATAATAAAATCAAAGTTTGCGCCTGTACTAATAGTCCATCGGTTCCCTATCTCAAAAACTTAGAACTGGCCCTTCTAGTCCAGTTCCTAGTTCCTGGGTAAGACCGAATCGGACCGGACTGGGAACTTATCATCCCTAGATAGTAGAACGATAAATTTGTCTAGACATCTAATAGGTTACTCGTGAAGAAGCGGAAAGCGGGCATAATAAAAGAAAACAAGGCTCACACGACACAACCGCTTCTTTCAGTGAACTTTACATAACTCGTATCCGATCTACGTGAAGCAGTGCCATTACAAATAAATAACATCCGGGTCTCTCTTGACCAGCACGGGACAAGTCGTCGAACGGTATTCATTAGGTGAACGACAGCACGACGGTCCCGGAGCACCCGTAGGAATGTGGATGGCACCAAAATCTTTGCCCAGAAAGATAGGCCTGTCCTGAACCAGAGCTCGCGCCACAGGAGTCGGAAGACAACGAAACGCACCCTAGAAGTGGCAAAAATACAAACAGCCCCAGTAGAAACATGTTTTTTAACAGAGAAACTCTTTGCTTCCTGCACAAGCATTTTCCCAAATAAGGCAACGGGGGGGCACGAGAAAGAATATGGGGCAGCGATGTGATCTGACCTTTCCCCCTAATATCACGGGGAGTAGTCCCACATCGATTGCGTGTACTAGGTTTTGAATTCCCCTTCTGGTGTCGTTCTTTGGGGCTGTGGTGTCTCAACCCTGAGCTGGATCCTGCGAGCTCTTTCCCTTTTGTGGTAAGCTTTCAAGATTGCAGTCTCTGGTTCATATCTCCACGTCTCATCACCTCGAGCTGATGTTTTGCTGCGCGGCTAAATCAAATCTTAACTCCCCCTCTTCACGTAACAGGCTCCTTCTTTCTTTCTTTTCTTGTTTTTTTCTTCTTGCGGTTCCTCTTTCTTTTTTTTTTTTTTTTAACTTCTTGATAAAGAAAAAGGAGAGGGATGATAGAAATGGTTGAAGTATGATACATGTTAGATTTGATTCTTTTGGATAATTACTCGGTGTAGATTTCACGGGACGTTCAAAGTGATAAGAAAGAAAGATTAAAAGAGAATGGTATTTGTTCTCTAATAATGGTGTAGTAAAACATTGTACATGAGAAGCCTTTATATAGGCTTAGAGGAGAAAAGGAACCTAGCATTCTTCCCATGTGGGACTAAAGAGAAAGAAGAGAGGTAAGGAAAACCTACAAGACTATACAACATGTTCTAACACCCCCCTCAAACTCAAGGTGGGTCAAATAACGAGAGTTTGGAAAGAAGAAATTTAAATCGTTGTGATGCAAGAGCCTTCGTAAAACAATCGGCAAGTTGATTCTCGGTTCCAACAAAAGGAAGTGAAATAGTGCGAGCTTGGAGATGATGACGAGTCGATGACAATCGATCTCAATATGTTTGGTACGCTCATGAAATCTTGGATTTGCACCGATATGAATGGCACTCTTGTTGTCACAATGCGGAGGAGTAGGATCAGAAAATGAAACACCCATATCGGCAAGTAAGTGGCGAAGCCAAACAATCTCAACGAGTAGTGTCGGCCATAAGCACGATACTCGGACTACGCAGAGGAGCGTGAGACAATATGTTGTTTCTTGGATCGCCAAGAAATAAGTGAATCGCCAAGAAAAATGCAATAACAGGTGATAGATTTGCGATCGGTGACATTGGAAGCCCAATCAACATCGAATAGGCACGCAACTTGAGAGTAGAGGAAGATGGTAGAAATAAGGAACGCATAAAGTGCCTCAAAGATAGCGCAGAATTCTTAGAAACACCACATAATGAGTTGTTCGAGGAGCAACAAACAACATGAACAAGCATAGGCGATGTCGGGTCGGGAGATAGTAAGATAAATAAGATCCAACCAAGGTCCGATAGCGGGTGACATCGGAAAGAGGTTCTCCATCGTCGGGCAAAACTTCGATTTAGCTCAATAGGAGTGGCGGCGATGCGTGAATCGATAGAGCAACCTGGACAGAATATCGGCGGTATATTTCTGGAAAATGAGAAATACCACGTGAACTGCGAGCAATCTCAAGCCCAAGAAAAATAGCGCAGTGGTCCTAAATCCTTCATGGAAAAATGTTCTTGAAGGTGCCGCTTGGTATGCTCAATATGGTCACGATCATCTCGGTGATGACCATATCATCAACATAAAGAAGAAGAATAGTGCGGCTGAAGAAGAGGTATGAACAAACATTGCATGATCAACTCACTTTGAGTGAAACCAAGAGTGAATAGCATCACGAACTTCTCAAACCAAGCACGAGGGCTGTTTGAGACCATAAAGAGCCCGTCGCAAGCGGCAAACCTTTCCAGGTATGAGCAAGACCGGGGAAGGTTGCATAAAGATATCTTCCGAAGATCACCGTGAAGAAAAGCATTCTTCACATCAAGGAAAAGAGAGGCCAACCGCGAATGAAGCAACGGCTAATAAAGCACGGACAGATGTCATCTTTGCTACGGGAGCAAAGGTCTCCTCGTAGTCGATACCATACTCTTGCGAGAAACCTCGAGCAACCGACGAGCTTTGTAAGCTCAATACGCCATCGAACGAGTCTTAATCTTATATATCCATCGGCAAGATACGAGGAGCGACACGGAGGAAGAGGCACAAGCTCCCAAGTACCGATACTCTCCAAAGCCGAGAGTTCCTGGACATAACTGGCGCCATTCTACATCTTGAACTGCCCGCGATAACTATTAGGTTCTTGTACAGCATGAACAAGCTAAAAAGGAACCAAACTCATAGAATAAGAAGTAGCAACAACATACCGGCAGGTGGACGCCGATCTCGAGGAGGATTACGGCGTGGCTCTAGTTGTGCGGAATCATCGAGGCGGATACGACAGGAGGTGCGGCACAAGGATAGGTGAAGATGGAGAAGGTGGCAATATATCTAGATCCGATGTAGAAGAGGGACTAGAAGGGTCGGGTAGAGGATCAACAGGAAAATCCATAAATGGAACAGGAGACGAAACATGAGGTGTAGTATTTGTCGGAAAAGAAAGGGATGTGTTCATGAAACGTAACATCACGAGAAATACGTACAGCGTCGCACATTTGGGTCATAACAACGATAACCTTTGTGCTCAGTGCTTATAACCCAAGAATGCACATGGGATAGAGCGAGCGGTAAGCTTTGTACGTTCGGTGAGTGGAAGAATGACAAAACAAGTACATCCAAAAACTCGAAGATGATTATAGCTAGGAGGTCGAGAGTAGAGACGCTGAAACGGGGTGTCTTGATGGAGAAGATGAGGGTAGGCGATTAATTAGATGAATAGCCGTGAGAAGAGCCTCGGCCCGAACTCGGTGGGAACGGATGTGCCAAGTAAGAGAGCTCGAGTGGTCTCTAGAATATGACGGTGCTTGCGTTCAAACTCCATTTTGAGTGGAACCCGAACAAGATAACGAAGAAGTGTACCATCACTAGCTAAGAGGAACGAAAGACACGAGAGATATTCTCCCACGAATACGAACGGAAAATTTTGATTTTTGTATTAAATTGTGTGGAAACCATGGAAGTAAAAGACGATAGATGAAAAAGAAATCACTACGTTGACGCATAAGATAGACCCATGTATAACGAGAATAATCATCAATAAAAGATACATAATATTTGAAACCACTCTTGGAAGAGAGCGGGCGGGACCCCAAACATCGAATGAACAAGATCGAAAATCGCACTAGTTCTAGAGTTACTAACAGAAAAGGCTTAGCGATTGCTTGGCCAAAGGGCGGATAGAACATGGAGGAAGACTACTAGAAGAAATAGGACCCAAAGCACCTTGTTGGTGAAGGACGGTGAGACGAGAAGACGGAATATGTCCAAGACGCCGATGCCACCGAGCAAGATCGAGGTAGCCAACACAGGATGAGGAAGAGAGGAAGTTGGAAGATGGAGATGTTGCATAATATAAAGTCCATCCCGTCTACGCCCTCGCAATCATCTTGCCACTCAAACGATCCCAAAGCAAGAGCTATTTGTAAAGCTTACAGTACATCCAGATCGGTGAGTTGTTCAACAGATAATAAATTGAGAGCCAAAGAGGGAACATGTAACACATCGGGAACATTGAAATCTTCAGAGATGGTAAGAGTACCCGTCGGGTAGCTAGTAGAGGAGAACCATTAGCGGTAAAGAAATGTCTTTGGTTGCTTGAGCTCGAGAGAGCTTAGTGAGAAAAACAAGAAGTAGACATATGTCTAGCGACTCCGAGTCAAGTACCCAAGTAGTAGAAATATTATCCGAAGGTGGAGTAGGCTGCCGGCGGTGCTTCCAGCAGATGAGAGAGTTGTAGAAGTACCGAATCGGAAAAAGACGGGCGAGAGAAGGACTCAATCGGGCAAGTTGGGCCTCAAGAGCGGCAATACGGTCATCCGTAGAGGAGAAACCAGAGTAATAGGAAGATGCGGTAGTGACTCGTGGTGATGCGAGAAAGGCGTGAAGCATTCCTCTTCTTCCAACAATGTGACTCGCAGACCAAGACGATGACAATACGTACATGAAGGGCGGCGAGGACCACGAATAGGCGAAGGACGTGGTGGAGCGACAAAATAGCAGTTGAATCGAACCAGGAGGAAAGAAGACCAAGACGAGTTTCTCGGATTGTAATTCTTTGACGGCGTCAAGGAGGATGGTCTTGGAGAGCGGTGAAGAAGTTGGCTGCGAACACCTTCATAGGGAGAGCCAAGCTTCATAAGAAAAGAATGTAGACGGTGCCTATCTTGAGTCCGGCCGAGTAGATGGACGCCGAAGTCGGGCATGATGGGCGAGAATAGGAGCAAGAATATCCAACTCCAAAGTGAGTGCATGTAATTGTAGAAATCTCGAATAGAGCGAGACCCTGCGTAGCATTGCAAACTTCTTGCTCAACGATAAACTCGAATGTCCCCCGTCGGGTGAACATCTCGCAAGTGATCCCATAAACTTTTGCCTCAACAATATTAGAAAATTGTGGGCGAAGAGCGGGATCAATGGAACCAAACATGATAGCCATGCCTTCCGATCGCAACTTTCCATGCTCGAATTTCAAGACACGTTTCGCAACTTCATCGAGATGAGTCACTTTGAAGAGCACCGGGACAAGGACAAAGTCCCTCAACATGCTCAAACAGTCGCGATAAACAAGTCTTGCCATTCCGATGGTTTCCAAAGAGAATAGTTTGAACCATCGAGTTTGACGTCAATACGATCACTAGAATCACCCATGACACGAAAAAGAAATCACTAGCAAAGCTAGAAATATGGATTGAGGTGGAAAAATTGATCGAAAGGATCGAGAAAGAAGAAGCGCGGATTAGAACGAGCAAGAATGATGGCCCAAACTCATTATCTTAATTTCGATGCGGAAGATCCAATTTATGGCAACCACGGAGCATACTTTAAAAAATAATGAGCTCATTGTCTTATTTTCGATGCGGAAGATCCAATTGATGGCAACCAGAGCATACTCTTCAAGACAATGAACCCGGCTCGATCTGTGATAAGAAAGAAAGATTAAAAGAGAATGGTATTTGTTCTCTAATAATGGTGTAGTAAAACATTGTATATGAGAAGCCTTTATATAGGCTTAGAGGAGAAAAGAGCTAGCATTCTTCCCATGTGGGACTAAAGAGAAAGAAGAGAGGTAAGGGAAACCTCTAAAGACTATACAACATGTTCTAACACAAAGATCAAATTTATAGGCATTGCATATTTTATCTTGTGACGCACCATGCCAGTATAAATGATTTTCAGTTGCAAGAAAGTGTAGAAGAATATAGTATACCCCAAAAAACGGTAAAATACCGTGCTCAAGATGGTGTCCACACGCATCTAAGGTATTCAAATTTTGAAATTTTCAGACAAATATCGTCATGGTAAGTTTCAACGCAGGGCAATTTACAGGTACATCTTTAGCTAATGCTCCAAAAACTGTGGTTCCAAGGAGTATAAAGATAAGACCTAAGCCATTTCTTTTTCTCCTTTTGCCTGTTAATTTGTGAGGGTTCCTGCATAATTTTGTCTCATAAATTTTACGAGGGAAATTATAAAAAAGTCATTAACCTATTGTAATTGTGTCAAATTTAATTGGCCAATTTAATCCTAAATCTTTTGAAAATTTGTTCATTCATCTACCTGGCCAATTTTAATCGAAATCGGCTGATAGGTTCCCTTCTACGTGGCACCATCGGCACTAGCGTTGTAAATATTGTAATTTTTAAAGATTTCCCGACCAAAAAAATTATATATATTTAAAAAATCAATTTTTTATTTGTCTTTTCCTTTTAAGTCCGGCGAGGGCCGCGAAGCCCTCACCGGATTTTGTAGGAAAAAAAGGGGAAGAGAAGAAAAATAAAACAAAATAAAAAATTGTAAAAATCAAAAAATTAAAAAAAATGACATGTTTACGACTCACTTAAGATAACTAGGTAACCCATTTATGACTTACTTAAAATCCATTTAAGACTGATTAACTTGTTAAGTAATCCATTTATGACCCACTTAAGTTTGTTTTTAAAACTTAAGGTAACTCATTTATGACTTACGTCATTAAATATAAGTTAAAATATGAGTTCTATATCGATTTTGCTATCTCTAGTAGGCGCTCGCCGGCCGGACAATGGCTCAACCTCGGCGAGGCCGTGAGGGTCTACCCCTCACCTAGTGGCTAGATGAAGCACGACTTCGTCGATCACAGTGAGAAAAAAAAAGCAAAATAAAAAGAAAAAAAGAGATTAAAAAAAATAAAAGAAACAAAAAATCCATAAGTTTTTAAAAAGTTTACGAAAATTGTACACAGCGAATCCACCGATTGCGATTAAGATCTGTAATAGTTCGATGCGTCGCGGCGGATGGATGACCCACCTCTGGTCAACTACTTTTCTCAAATAATCAAAATCGTCGTTGATCTCAATTTTACATCTTTGCGGATATGGGTCTCCATCGTTCGTTCATATCGCAGCACTCCCATTAATTACGCAGGACCGTGCATTGCGCGCAGAAAACCATCGTTTTGGGACACGACTAGTTCATAAAGCGCTGTCGTTTGTTTCAACATCATACGATGACATGTTGTATGGCGATTCAAAAAGTCAACTTTAGAAAAAAAAAACATTATCAAGAAAATAATCCTAAATGTATTACAATTATATTAATTCAATCCTAAAATTTTCAATTTAGACAATTTATAGTTCAATCCGGCCAATTTTTGACCAAAAAATTGATCGAGGAGGCTGAAACGTTGTCGTGAAATTTTTTGAAACTTTTTCAAGTTTCAAATTTTATTTGAAATTTTTCTTTCTTTTTTGTTTTTTGATTGTTAAGGGCCGGTGGCATCGGCCGAGGCCCGGTGACCCCCGTGGTCACTGGGTGAGGGCCGTGAGCCCATGTAGACCTTGCCTAGTGACCGGCGAGGGCTTGCGGCCCTCGCCGAGATCAAGGCAAGGGCTCGTGGCCCTCGCTAGCCACGTCCGAGGGCACGTAGGCCTTTGCCCGGTGGCCGGTGGGGGTTCTTGGGTCTTTGTTGGTGGCCGGCGATCCCTTGTTAACCTTTAACAATGACAACAAAGAAAATAAAAAGTATAAAAAAAATTCAAAAATTTTCAAAAGAAAAATATGCTAGCATCAGCTATGCGGCATTTACGTCATCAATTTCCGACCAAAATTGATTGGGAGGATTATATTGAAAATTTTTCCAAAGGTTTATGACTACTTTGATAAATTAAAAAGTTGAGTGCTGATTTGGCATGAAATAGAGGTGCACTTCTAAATAACAACTGGAAGTTGTAATTAGGTACAAAAGTGATGTCACTTCAACTTTGATTTCTATATGGGAAGGTACAATCCAACTATGTTCATACCATGAATCTCCACAACCCGCATATGCCGTGTTGTGACGTCGTATCGCACTTTAGGAATTCACTTAATTTCGCCATTAAGCTGTTATTTTCGTATCTGATTCTATCATATAGAAAATTGAATATTTTTTCTTAACTTTGGTTAATTGGATTATAACTTTCTCATGGTAAATCAATGACTTCTCTTGACACAAGGTATATATATTTTATAGTTAATACCACAAGAACTCCCAAATCGGTATATTTGTAATAAATTTATCTTAAATTATTTTTTTGATCACGTAAAACCCTAAAATGGTACGCCCGTGACAAATTTACCTTAAAATATATTTTTTTACCACTAAAAACCCTAAATTGATACGCATGTAATAAATTTATCATAAATTGGTATACTTATGATAAATTTACCCTACTTTAGTTTTCGTTAAATTTTACCGTCAAAGTGATGAGTTACATAACAAGTGACAGGTTAACCGGTGTACCCATTCAGGATTTTTACCCTTGTTTATCAAAAAGCATCAATTTGGGATTTTTCGGGGTATTAAATTAATTTAACGAAAACTAATGGATGGTAAATTTGTTACAAGTGTACCCATTTCGGCAAATTTGTCACATGTGGACTAGTTTAGGGTTTTTTGTGGTTAGAAAAATCGTTTGGAGTAAATTTTTCATAAATGTATCGGTTTGGGGTTTTACGCGGTCAAAAAAATATTTTGAGTTAAATTTGTCACGAGTATACAAGTTTGAAAATTTTTGTGGTCAAAAAAATAATATGGAGTAAATTTGTCACACGTGTACCAATTTTAATGAAAGACTCGAATATGAATTTCTTACATAAAAAATATTTGAAGGTAAAGTAGACTCGTGCTATAAAACCTTCGTGTATTTTCAGGGCATGCTTTCCTCCTAACAACATTCAAATCGATAGATTACAAGTAGGGAGAAAACCCACATCTATGCTTAGATAAACTTGCGCGTCCGTGATCTTAATAACTTATAAACTAGTCAATTAGACTAGGATAGAGGAAAATACAGCCCCACACTGAAAAATTAAAGCTATCAAAAATATTCTGTGACCGTAGTAGTGACATTGTGATTTCGTACTTTGATACCACAGGTCCACAATCGTGGGCCAAGTCGAGACCCGACCCGGTCATCAGTGGAAGATGAAAGCCCGGATAAAGCAATACTATTAGGCCCAAAAGGTAGTCAAGTCTACAGGGCTCATAGAAAGAAGACTTGAATGGTAAAATATGCTCTAACCACAAAAGACAATCGACAACCATGATACCCGTAAGGGAACATTAAGCATTGCTCCGTTTGTTTTGTGAAAAATAAGTAATTTTTAGAAATTTTTTTACAAAAAATGATTGCTTATATCGTTTAGAAAAATTAGTCAATCAAAAAATATTTTCAACATCGATAATAATATATACCTAACTATTTTCGTGGGCGATGAAAGAAGTTTCATTTATTTATTTTTCTGAAAGATATAAGCGATCGTTTTTGAAAAATTATTTTTCAAAATCAATCATTCTTCGTGAAACAAGCGCACCCTTAATGAAGAAACTACCTAAATCAAATCACACATCGGAGAAATAGTATATGCCCATCTAGGATTTTTGTCGGTAACGATTATATTTTTTTAAACACTAAAACAATTCAGTAGCTTGTCGACTTGAGAGAATGTTTTTTGAACGCTAAAAGAGTTCGACGGTGCGTTGACTTATACTCGACTTGACGGCATGAATCAATACTAAGCGAGATCGGTGATGTTGTCGATGATTTTAACGTATACGAACTTTCAATATTAAGGATACAATGCTTCGCACTAAAAAAAGATTACATGTAGTAAGGATGAATTCGCACTTGAAAAAATTTCATCAATCATTTCACATTTTCGGTATTCCCTAATTATCGTCGATGTTTACACCGCTATAAGTGCAATTCTACTTCATTAGGCAACTTAATTCCTTTGACTTAGATTGGTCAAGCGGTGATTAATATGCAAGCCAAGAAATTAAGGAACAAGAAGGCCAGAGACAGGGGCACTTAAGTAATTAAGGAATGCAGTCGGCGGCATAAAAAAGGCAACGGCTAGTCGCTAGTTTGGCAAGCAAAGGCAGCAGATTTATTACAGCTAAATTGAGCTCGATCACTGTACATGAATTCGACCGTTACGATGTTCATGTCTCTCCGTATAAAACCCCCAAAACACTGCGAATCTCTCTTTCCTTTCACCAAGAATTCAATCGACCCGCTCCTATATACCCTTAACCACGCGGTCAATCGACCGTTGCAAATCTTCCTCTTCGCGCAGCGACGCAAGAAAAGCCCTCTCTGGGCGAGCCAAGAAGAGGGCTTTTCTGTTCTGTCTCACCCGCGATCGAGAGTCAAAGAGCACCCAGATACAGAGAGATAGAGATAAGCAACACCCAGAAGATGGATTCAGCTCAGAGGAGGAAAAGCGGCATCAATCTCCCGTCTGGGATGTCCGAAACTTCGCTTCGGCTCGATGCGTTTTCGGGTTCATCCTTTCGGGCTATCTCCAACCTGACATCCCCATCCAAGTCCTCTGCTGTCAGCGACAGATTCATCCCTTGCAGATCTTCTTCCAGGCTCCACACTTTCGGGCTTACCGAAAAAGGGTCGCCGGTTAAGGAAGGAGGGAACGAGGCGTACTCGAGGTTGTTGAAGGCTGAGCTCTTTGGGTCTGATTTTGTGTCTCTCTCTCCTGCAGGTCAAGGGTCGCCCATGAGCCCCAGCAAGAACATGTTGCGGTTCAAGACAGAGAGTTCGGGCCCGAACTCTCCCTATTCGCCGTCAATCCTATGGCAGGACAGCGGTTTCTCCAGCGAAGCTGCGACGCCTCCTAAGCCACCAAGGAAGGTTCCCAAGACGCCGCATAAGGTCAAGATTTTTGGCTGCTTTAATGTGGTGTTGTTGAGAGTTATTTCGACTCTTTTGATCTCTTTCTAATGAGAGATTATGTCAAAGTCGAGCCTTAAAAGTATCCATGTTAGTCGACGAGATTTACATGTTCTTTGTATACACGTGATCTCTCTCTATCTGTTAGCTTAAACTTTTATTTGGACATTTTAACAAGATATCAGACTCTATCAATTTAACAAGTTTATATGCCGGTGGTGTCCCTTACCTATCAATTTAAGCTTTTGTATCCATTGTTTAAGAATGAGTTGGTGAACTACCCGCGATTGCTGCAATTAGTGAGGAAAATTGATGGATCTGAATAGCATGCTTTTTCTCATGAGCAACTCTTATTTAGTCAAACAGTAAAATAGTTTAGCTGAAGTAAGCTAACTCCAAATTCCTAATTGGAATAATATATCAAAATTTGCAATGTTGTCCGGCTTGATTGGAATGCTGACTAAAAGGGCCCATAGGAGTGGGAACCAAGAGAAGGGTAATAGCTAGCTCACTTTGTAGTCAGACTAACTAATGAATGCAGAATAGCTATGAATTAGCAGAAAACACATTCCGCAGCTGGTAGGAAGAAATTAGACAAAATGTGGTGAGCTTAATTGATGGCTGTAGTTGGTAATGAAGCACTAAAGAATGGGATCAGAAGAATAATTGTTTACTATGCAGGTTCTGGATGCCCCATCGCTGCAAGACGATTTCTATTTGAATCTTGTTGACTGGTCGTCTCAGAATGTGCTTGCGGTTGGGTTGGGCACTTGTGTTTACCTATGGAGTGCATCAAACAGCAAAGTAAGTTGCATATCCAGTCTTAATTGATGTCTACCAGATTTTGGTTCTCAATGTCTTACTTCGAGTTTGATGTAAAATCAACAATGGGCAACGTCAAAATGGTGTTACAATGCTTATCATATTGTTTTCAGGTGACAAAGCTGTGTGATCTGGGACCTAATGATGGTATCTGCGCAATACAGTGGACTCGAGAGGGTTCATACATTTCAATTGGCACCAGCCTTGGTAAAGTTCAGGTAACCGAATCTAAATCCACACTCATTTGCACATCATAGGGCTCATACCATTGGAAACATTACGAGTGAGATGTTTATTTGTGCAACAGATATGGGATGGAACTCAGTGTAAGAGAGTTCGGACAATGGGCGGTCATCAGACCAGAACAGGGGTTTTGGCATGGAATTCACGCGTATTATCTTCTGGTAGCAGGGACCGGGTCATACTTCAGCATGATCTCCGCGTTCCAAGTGACTTTGTAGGCAAGCTTGTCGGCCACAAATCTGAGGTAAAACTTGAGCAAGATTCTTTTTTTTTGCAGTCTGCAAGTTTGGTCCAGAGGGCTAAACTGAATCTTGAGCAACCTCAGTCACCCCTTTTGTCTTAATATTACTCAGGTATGTGGATTGAAATGGTCCCATGATGACAGAGAACTTGCCTCAGGTGGGAACGACAATCAGGTAATTCTCGTTTTCTGACAAGCCATTTATCTTCCATATTAAACTGAGCATGGAGTTAGAAACAAGCTGTTACTTGGTTGATCAGCTACTGGTGTGGAATCAACATTCTCAGCAACCAGTTCTGAAGCTTACCGAGCATACTGCAGCAGTAAAAGCCATAGCATGGTCTCCCCATCAGAACGGGCTACTTGCATCGGGAGGAGGAACTGCTGATCGATGCATACGCTTCTGGAACACCACCAGTGGCCAGCAGTCAAGCAGTGTTGACACCGGGAGTCAGGTAGTGAATCGATTAACTACTAATACTTGAGTGCGTAACTACTCCATACTCAGTATATACTTCTCGAGTGCACCTATGGCAGTGCCAATTCCTTCCCACATATGGACAGAACTCAGAAAAAAATCATAAAGAAAGTCTATATCATCACATATTTGCTGGCAGGTATGTAATCTGGCTTGGAGTAAGAATGTGAATGAGCTGGTGAGCACTCATGGGTATTCACAGAATCAAATAATGGTGTGGAAGTATCCATCCATGTCTAAGGTAAGAAAGCCTTTGAGTGAGTTTTAGAGTCTCCATCGTTTCATTATCACAGCTGTCGAAGGCTAGACTAATCAAGGAGCGACATAAACAGGTTGCAACTCTGACTGGGCATAGTCTTCGAGTACTATATCTTGCCATGTCTCCGGATGGCCAGGTAATGCAATTGTTCTTCAGATGGAAGGGGTAAAATAGTGTTGTTGCATTTGCCAAAATCGTCAGTCTCAACTCTGTTGTTACTTGCAGACAATAGTGACAGGAGCTGGGGATGAGACCTTGCGGTTTTGGCATGTCTTCCCATCAGCGAGGACGCCGGTGAGTAACTCGTGAATGATGCTGCTCTGCTTTGACTAGGCATGCTCCTCTTGGTTGTTGTCCTCACAAATTTTACTGTCTCGCGTTTTGCAGGCACCGGTCAAGGACACGGGTCTCTGGTCTTTGGGGCAAACCCATATCAGATAAAAGCTGGCATATGCTTGTTCAGAAACTAGCTAGGGAGGGATGTCTCTCTTACAGAAACTTGTCGGAATACATTCAAATGTAAAAAGATCTTGCACGGTAGACTGAAATTACACTTTTTTGTAAATTTGAATAGCGCAGAAGAAATTTTTGTACAAGACTAAATTTGTGGTATATAAGAGTTGTAAATGATTTGAATTAGCCGGTGGTATTATGATGTGTACGTTATGTGACGGTAATGGTGTAACCGTCCAAAACAAGCATATGCCGAAACATTTCTTCCATCGGAACAAATTGGAGAGATTATGCTCAATCAAGGAGCTTCGCATCTGCTGCGGAAACCTCATGCCAACTATCTGGAAAGGCGGAAGTATAACAGTGACTTGGATACTGTAACCTCAAAAGCAACAATTCCTCATAATGCCATTGAACGCTAGGACTAGTACATTAGTAACTTCCATAATTGTGACAAGGGACAGCCCTTCTGTTAGTTAGAGAAAAGAAAATCCACCAATGATTACATGTAGTGGATGGGGGAAAAGAATACCAGCCGAATAATTCATCGCGCCAGCCAACCGGATTGCTCAAGAAAGCTTAGCTTCCAGGAATATTCTCAAACAATTGAAGCAAAGGCGTTTTCAGGAGAGTAAACTTTGACAGATACAATAGATCTCTCTTGATGACGGCCTTGTAGCTTTGGGCCTCAACCATGATGTCTTTCTGAAAAGTGGACTGCAAATCCGGCGGAATTCTGTAGATTCGATAAGCAAAAATGTGAGTACATGATCACAAATCTCTCCTAGCCACAAATATTAGAGAAGCCACAATGTGACTGTGTGACTGAAAATCTACCTTGTGCATCCTCACTTTCAAGAAGCTTAATGACTAGGTGTCCCCCTGGTCGCAACACACCCTTGTCATCAGGAGCACAAGCAGAGGGCTTTGACTGTCCATCCATTTGGATATCGCCATTCATGTGACCTAAGGCAGACCTGCCAACAGCTACCTCGAGTGCTCGCATCCCTAATTCAGTGGATAAAGCCGCATCTGTAGTTGCGATCCCAGAAACTAAGGGGCACATATCGGAGAGCACGACGGAAAACCCTCTTTGCTGAGAAGAGGCAGGCAAATCTCATATGTTCATTAATTCAGAAGCAATGCTGCATTTAATCAAGAGCTACAGAGTAGAGAATATTGGAAAAGAAAACTGTCTATGAAATACGTTAAGATTAGCATCAAACCACATGCCAAAAAACCTCGTTGTTGAGGGAGGTTAGCTACCTGATGCATACGAAGCATGTTCATATGCAGTAAGAATCTATTGTTAATAGGAACAAACTTCCAAAGAAATGATCTCGAGGAAGCAATACAAGTACCTTGCATTAATTGCATATGTACACACCGCAGAGTTTAGATAGGGCGTCCTACCTTGACTGGCTATAATTCCTAATTAGTACTTTGTAAGGCTTGAAGGCAGTATGAATAATAAATAATCACTAGTCTCCCATTGGTGCCATTAGATGTTAATGTACCTAGCCATATCTCAAAATATTGAAGAATATATAATGAATTTTGCTTCAATCCACATGATGGACTTGTGACTTGGGAAATGGACTCAAGGCTTAGACACATTCCAATACAAGTCCAACCAGTCTTGTGCGGAGAGTACTAACTGAGGCTTCAGGTAGTCTCTTATCTTGTTCATGAGGTTAAGAAAGTATTCATGAGCCGGAATTTAGACACCCAAGGTGGAGTTTGTTGGCATTAAGACAAAACGAAGGAGAATCGTGCTTCCAATTTTGGGAGGATATCTTGTGACAATTTGCTAAATCGTGTCTGAACATGTTTAACTTCAGTACCCATGACATTGTATCATTTTCCAGTGGCAAAACACTAACCTTGTTTCAGGAGGAAGCAGAAAGTAAGGAACTAAACAATGATTTACTAAACATCTAGAACTTGCGTTCAACCCCATTGAACAAAAGGAAAAGTCTGCGAGAGTACTTTGTTAAGGAGTTACCTGAGGAGAAAGGGCCTTAATTTGGTGCTTCGGTAAGATCCTAACATCGGCACAAACTGTCTGAACTCTAGCATCACAGTGCGTTGGAGGAACCTTGACCTTCTGTTCTGCATATCCCCAATTCTCACATGAAACCACCCAGAAAAAACACTCTTTCAAACAGCAGAAAACTTAATTCAGAGATAACTACTCTCCACTGAATCCCACTGCATTTGATCAGAAACTAACAGAGCCACCCACTTCATTTGATCAGAAACTAACAGAGCCACACACAACACGCACAGTGAGAGAGCAACATACCTTGAGATCAATCCCAACGACAGACCCGCCATTTTTCAGAGGACCCAAGCTCTGGCAAGCAACCTGGACGCCGAAATGCATCAGTTAGATTCGATAAATTCACGGCGAGCTCTCAAGAAACACGTCGAATGGGCGCTGACTAGATAGAACCTGAAGCCAGGCGCCAGGGGCACAGCCGAGGTCGAGAACAGAGGACCCGGCAGTTATCAGCTTGTACTTATTTTGCATCTGTAGCAGCTGTTCGGCGCGCGGAACCGAAGGGCCAAGGTAAGAAATTTTTACACGGTTTCAAAGCAGAAACGAGAAGACAGAACAGAGGAGGACCTTGAAGGCA
Source organism: Rhodamnia rubescens (assembly GCA_021437795.1). Taxonomy (NCBI): domain Eukaryota; kingdom Viridiplantae; phylum Streptophyta; class Magnoliopsida; order Myrtales; family Myrtaceae; genus Rhodamnia; species Rhodamnia rubescens. The sequence continues at coordinate 1,852,155 of JAILYA010000054.1, read as the reverse complement.
GAGCGAGCGACATAGCCGAGGCGTTGAGCTTCTCTGTAGAAGAAATCCGGGGCTCCGGCTCCGCTCATTGCCTGCTTTCCTCAGTCTGAGTCTCAGGCCAGACCAGGCGTGCGACAGAGCCTACGAGCTGATGCAGAGTCGGCGCTGCCTCGAGCAGTCGCTTCGGCGCCCACAACCCCAGTGGCCCGGAGTGGCTCGTAGAATTATGGGCCGGGCCAGAGCTGCCCTATCCGGCCTGACACTTTCAATAATTGAAGGGCCAGGGTCGGACCGGGTCCTTTCGTTGGGTCCAATTCTTCTCCCGGGCTCACCCAATTAGATTTGTTTTGATGGCTGGAAATCTCGAGCCGGTCCGGGCCACGCTGGGCTTTTCCTTAAACGGCTCTGCCCAATCCTCAACAGGATTATCGTAGCCGCCAACCAGATTATGGTTTGTTTACCACTGAAAAATCAAAATCTTGTCCTCACAAAATATTCGCAGTCTCAAGCTAAAATCAACGTCATTGCTCAGAGTTTGATTCAGATGACGTTTTTTGAGTCGCATCAGTTAAAAAAAAGCCTCTATAAACTCTCTGTAGCCCGTGTTATATGCTTATATTTGCATCAGCAAAGCTAATGCCACGTGTCGGTGCACGGCACACGTCGATAACTAGCTGATTATATTAACAAACCAAGCATTATTTATCAGTTGATTACGGCTGAACACATGAACTTAGTCTCCGTTTAGTTTCTCTCATTCATTTAAGTGTGATCTTCATCACATTATGTGAATGTTCCGGCATCACAAGATCTTTGGGATATCGAAGATCGCATATCAATTGATGAGAAATTGATATCGTAAGTAGATCTATCAAAATTTGTCATAAACTCGTATTATTATGGTGCTAGGTGGCAAATGGATCAACCGTATTCAATAAATGGGTTTAACCATAATACATGTGCTAAGTTGGTCATAAATTAATTTATAACTTACTTAGACCCAACCTATCTTTCTCACTCTCTCTTCATTTTCTCTCTCCCTCGCTCGATCTCGTGCATATTCATTTCGCACTCTCATCTTAGTTTTGATGTGAGTTTTCCTAATTAAGATAATATAAAGGTGTTTTAGGAATTTGGGTAAGGTCGATATGTGGTGGGTATGCGTCGAGATCGAGTATGAGTCATTATATCTACATTGCATGCAAATTGGTCAAACTAGGTTAAATTAGCCTATTTAAGTCGGACAATTTCCAACCTGATCCTTTTATTTGACGGGTCAAATGATAAGCAGTAATCAATGGATGATGAACCCCTCAACAAGATGCAAAATCGAACTTGGGAATTTGATTTTTGGTGTCACTTTTTAAGCTTATATCATCTGACCAGAGAAATGTAGATAGGTCTTTACCTAATGAGTGTATACAGAGCTTTCTTGATGTATCCCAGCCACATTTCAGCGAGCTTTCTTTATTCGCCGAGACGTTGACCTTTCTCTTCTCATCCGATTTCTCCATATTGCCTCAATTTGCTTCCCTCACAATCATCTCCAAAAGAAAAAGTCAAGAGGGTAGCTCGAGTTCTAATCAACAGGATCACATCTCTGCACAGGATGCACCTTGTATTATAATAAAGCTGTTGAATTTCTGCATTTCTAATCGCCAGTGCTAAGTACGAGTGCAAGCAGGAGTGCAACCAACCAGTCAGCAGAAAAGGAAACTACCCAAGATGAATCATCTCTGTTGTCATCATGACGGGCGACGCCGAGCTTGTGTTATCGAAATCATCTTGAGAAAGGTGAAGACGACTTTGTCTATATGACAATGTAATAGAACAAGTCGCAGAACCTCGAGATTGTAGTGTCATTGTGCATATACTTCATAGACAAAGAAAGGGACGAGCTAGGAGTCGAAGAACTCTGCATTTCAATCAGTTCCTCTTTCTAACCACACATAGATCGAGGTAAAGGTGTACTTATTGCGTTTCCAGCATTCAGATATTAATCCTAATTCAGACTTTGGATCATTGCCGCCCATCTCGGCAAATATGGATCTCACAAACATTCAACCTTATCAAGTGGAGCTCAAGAATGAGCAAGGAACAAAACGGCCAAAGGCCGAAGATGGAAAGAAGGAATGAAATTTAATCAAAGAATGCATATTTAATCGTTCAATGCATGGTCTGCACTCCTAACAATTAGCACATCTTCACAACTTATTGGAATTAATATATAACATAAAGAGAACTATCTAGAAATCACAGCCATAAATCTGCTGATGCCAGTGCAGCCCAGGTATCTTCCCGCATATGTCCAGTAACCTATGAGGGTCCCTCCTAACGAAGAACATATAAGCAGTACACTCCATTATTCACCTATTTCCGTTCTTTATCTGAGGATAAGCAAGTCGCTGCGTTACCTAGCGCTGTCTGAACATGTTTCTGCCCATCTGATTCAGAAGAATAGAATTAAACACATAAATCTTTCCGTTACAATTTCAAAGTCAGTAGCATCAACCATGTATACTTATGCAGTAGGATGCAAATGGAAAATGCACAAATTCCGCATGACGAAGAGATTTCAGATGACAACAACAGGCAATAGCTTAGATAATTGGAAATCCCAAATTATATAGCATAAAGACCAGACCTACCATGAGAAAAACTTGTCCCATCATCTTCATGCCGTGGGTGAATACGTTTTGGTGGAAGGTACCCAAGTTGAGAGTGCATGAACAATTCGCCCCTTCCATCCAACCAGAAGCCACTGACCATCTTCATCGATGTCAAAGTCCTTATGGTAGTAAGATTTGACTCTGTCCTTTGCCGTCTCTGTGATATCCTCATTTAATGGAAGCGGTGTAAACCCTGCCCTCATGATCCGCACCTGCCACTGTTTGTAGGTCTCTGGCCTTTCAATCCTCTCTGAGCCTTCACATGCAATGACATTCATGGCTTCCCATCCGAATAGCTCTTTCTCAATCAGCATCCTCTCTGGAATATCACGGGGAACAGTCGTCTCAAGAGCATCAAAGATAGTAGAGTAGTGAAAGAGAGCCTCTCGAAACCGGGAGATAAAGAAGGGGGCACTATAGGCCCCATTTATAACACCAAGAATAAAGACCGCCGGATTCATCCTCCTCATTAGATTCAAAACAATATCTCTAGGACTCTCAGTCACCACCGTCTCATCGAGTAGGTTCCTTAATCTGTACAGGCAGTTCACCACAAGAACCTCATCCTTATCAATCCTAAGATCCTCCAGTTGGATGGTGTCCCACCTCTGTGCTATAGCATTGAACTCAAATGGCACGCCAAAAGTCTTCGCATAGTTCTTCAGGCGGCGCCCTGTCTCCTCCACCCTTTCAGCTGGCTTGAATCCCGGCTGCGGAAGATCAATCCCAGTTATCCGAATCTTAGGAGGTCCACCAGGTCGTGATGAGAGACGTTTAATGAGGCAAGGCCATTGGAAACCGTAGAGGATGCCAAAATCAATAATATGCAGACTGGTTGCATTGTCGGCTACATTCATTATCGTCCTGTTTGAGAAGAAGTTTGAGATCTTCTTGAATGGACATGCAGCAAGGTATAGGTGATAACCTTTCAAGACAGAGGCAGCTGATGTCGGTTTAGACATGAGGCCAGTGTAAATCCGAGTTCCGGAACCGGCTAAGCGTGCCTCGAGACCATTAGCAAAGTAGTGTGCCATCCTTTGCATTCCATCACCAGTAGGAGATGAGTGCTGTCTTATCTGTTTGAGCATCTCATTTGCACTTCTATTGTCATCTACTGCGACAGACTGCGCACAGAGAGTCAGCAGCGTTCTCAGATCAACCATGTCTTTTTTCCGTCCCTGCTTCTTAACTTGGCCCTTTTTCCCGTTCGACCCTTTTGTTGGTCCGCTCTGCTGCACACTTTGCAACTCTTGACGAAGTGGATCATCTTTTCCACAGCTAAGCAATACCACGTCAAACATATCGGAACTCACAGTTGATTCAGTAGAAAGTGATGAATGCTTGTGATTTCTTGATTCCTCCAACCATACATCCTCAGAGTGAGGATTCTTCTTTCCCCTAGATTTATCGGAGTGTCCGTTCCCCATAGTCTTCTCCACCTTTGGGACAGTACTCATGGCATCCTTCTCTGGTATCTTAAAAGACAAGCTATCTTTCCCGAAATCGGCAAACAGAAAACTGCTGTCTGGAAGAAACTTACTAGCCTCCTCAACACCTTTCTTGAAATGAAATGCTGATTCTTTTTCACTTAGAACTTCGGGCAACCTAAGGATACTCACAGGAGAATCAGCAAACCCATCTGTAATAGTGCTATTGCTACTATATGGGGAGCTAACTGAAGTATAGGAACTCGAAACAGAAGAAGTAATAGAGACCCTGGGCTCACCCAAGTCACAGCTCCATCTTGGCTCTACCAAGTACCCACGCGAATTGCGTTGGTCGGCAGAATTGACGGTAGAAAGATTGGCAGAACTATCATGATTCATATCAGTACAAGATATCAGGTGGCTATCCAGTGAAGGGGGATACTTTTCACCGATGACCTCATAGAAGGACTCCTCGGCAGCCTGAAGAGCCGCGGATTCTTGGAACATGCAAGTCTTCTCTTCCACATCTTCTTCCATAAGAATCTCACTGATGTACTTGAGAACCACGTCGCTGAAATCACAGTCCTCAACCGGCTCCTTTTCCGAGTTGACCACGCTCAAAGACGGAGCTGCTCTAGCTAGATTCAGATCAGACGACGACAGCATGGCACCCGCGTAATTCCGCTCATCGTCCCCATCATCAATTTTGAGCCTGTTCACAAGATTACAATCCGGCGAGACCGCAATCGCCTCATCACTGTGCGTACTCCCATTGGCCGAACCGCAAACATCACCGACTCTTCCCTCCATTGGAGCATAGCGGCAAACCATCTACTCTATATTGCTGCTCAGAACAAGCTAATACATCTCTGTCTACAAAGCTTCCTTTCTTACCCAGTGACTTCGTCGAGATTCACAAAAACCCAGACACACATAAACCCTGAACTTGGCGAAACGTAAGTCACCCTCCTATCACTTCCCCTGAACAAACAAACAGAGACAGAGATAAATAGGCAAGCAATAAATGCCGCGCGCGCTTACTTTTAACAGCCCAGAAACGGAAATCAACACGACAACAAACGATGATGAACAGGGTACCCGGCAAACTCCGAAGAGCATCGCTAGCCCAGAAGATGAAACAAGGAGCTTTCAAGACCAAGCCCAAAACTTTAACTGGAATTCCTGGTTTCAAATTAAGAACTTCGAATGAAAACGAAGAAGAAAAAGAAGCCCACGAGTACCTGGGTGACGAACCAGCAGCGGGAGAGAGGGAGAAGTTGAGATTTTCGATTATGAGACAAAGGAGGAAGATGAAAAGTCCCGGTATAAGCAAGTGACGATGAGGACGGACGTGAACTCGTCCGATCTCAACCGTCCATATTCGGTGAAAATGGATTCATGTTTGGCCTAAAAGAAAATTTGAATTTCCACCCAAACATAAAATGGAAATTGAATTTCACTATTTCCTTCCTGGCTATTTCAATAATGGAAATATCGATCGCGGTATCTCTTCATTTGTGTTGGTTACCGTAAGGTAATTTAATGAATGCCCTCATTCCGAACATCAAAGTACAAACAAATGATATTTTTCCAATCTCGTAAATATCAACGTAGAATTCACGCGTCGGATCCTAAAAAGTACGAAGAAAGAGAAACTTGGCTCTTTGAGACTCTTGTGTTGTGAAATTCATACATACCGACAGTTCCAGGTTCATTTATGTTCTGCTCACTTCGAATAAATATGCAACATCATATGTCGTAATCAAGCGGCTCGATTCTCCTGTTTCTACGGATCGTGTCTCGTAATTCGTCTTCGGATCTCACCCCCTTAAATGTACTCCCTCAAACGAGATTCTACGGACTTGGGCTGAAAAAAGGAAAACAACAATCAAACTCAACCGACAATAGAAGAAGTGAAAATTACACAAATAGTCTTTGAACTTTGATCCAATGTGTAACGTGATCGCTAACATTTAATTTTTTTTCAATGCAATCTCCGAACTTTAGCTCAATGTGTAATATTGTCCTTGAATTTTTAATTTGTTCAATGTAATTCTTAAACTTTTGGTACACGTCCAAACTAGTCCTTGGACTATATGAGAATTTTTTATATTGCCTATGAACTTAAATTAATGGAAGCATGAGATAGGATATCTTCATATACGAACATATACTAAAAGTTCAAGGATCATGTTAAACCTCTCATTCACGATTTTCATTTCATGCTTCAATGATTCAACTCCATCGGAAGCACTTCGATATATGAAAATATACTTGATCACTAATTAGGATCGTATACAACCCGGTATTACCTGTAAGAAGTTCGTAATGTCCACTTGACTTGGTAATTCGATCAATCCCATCGAGTTAGAGTTCCTTTTAGATTGGATGTAGGGATTCTAAATAATTTAAAAGTTTGGGGACGATATTGTATATTAGGCTAAAGTTTATGGATTATATTGAAGAAACTAAAAGTTCGAAACAATATTATATATTTGATCAAAATTTATGGATAATTTGTGTCATTATCTTATTTAATATGGACACGATCCTCACGTCGTGCATGCTTTAAGGTGAGAAATGAACATTATTTTCACTATCGATGACATCGACATTGCCCAAAGGGAGGCATCCAACATGCCACTTTTGAGGTTTCTCTTCTCTCTCTCTATTCCATCTACAGCATGGAGAAAAAAACACAAGCTTTTTGCAAGAAGACATTCCGTAAATGGTACTTCGTGCAGAAAAGTTACACGGACAAGATTATAACATACTAAAAATATCTACGTCAGAACATTCAATTGCTTTTTTTTTTTTTTGGTCATTTACTATGGTTAGGTTAATCATTTTGGAGAGAATATTCCCACAGCATCCGCCCAAATTGGCATAGTTGATAAGATGGCGATCATGATGGTCCAGACGTGGGTACAACTATGTATATCCAAATTCCAATTGGCGAGAGCATATGTTCTCTTTAGGCAAAAGTAGCATAGACACGTGAAAAAGGTTCGTTCATCTGCTAGCTATATAGCTAAATGCTAAGTGCAGAAATTAAACATAATCCTGTCATGTTTACCCGTGTTAGATTTATCTTCTAACTTATATTTTATCCAAATCAAAAAGTTCTCAATCATATAAGGAGAATTGTCTAAAAAGTTTCAAATCTATTGTACGACGGTCAATTTCCTTCTAAACTTTTTAATGGAGACAACCTTTTGACAAAATTTCAATGTAGTGTAACTAACCAATTTTGGCTTTAAATCGTCAACATATATGATTTTTGTAATCCTTTTTTTAATAACAAAATTCTGATTTTTCTTCTTCTTCTTTTCTTTTCTTTCTTTTGCTTATTTTACTGTTCATCTTCTTCCTTCGCCGGTCACTCTAACATCGACGCAAAGCATGTCATGTAGGACGGATGATGTTGACTAGGCCGTCATGTTAGCGATTTTTGACCTAAATTAGCAAGATGAACCGTATTGAAAATTTGTCAAAAGATTTAGGACTAAATTAGTCGTGGACAAAAGTTCGACCCGCAACAAATAGAGGAGGACATATTCAATCACATAGTTTGGGCTCCTAGAATATGGTGTCCTTGGGGCTTTCCATTTGATTGTATCGAAAGGCCCAATTCATTCGGATTTCCTTATTGGGCTAGGTTATTTCGGGCAAACGGATTATTTATGATGAAAATGAGGAGCTTTAAGAGAATGATTCGGAGTTATTGTAGAGTGGAACCATGCAATACCAGATGTGAGATAGATCTTCCAAAGAACAAGGCTTTTTTCGAATAAGCCAATTTATTTGGAACTCTGCAGATCCACTCTTTTTCCTATTTAAATATCAGCCCTTTGTCTATGTATTTTCGCATCGAGAATTCTTTGTACATGAAGAGATGTCAAAGGGGCTTCTTACTTCCCAAACAGATCCCCCCTACATCTATATATAAACGCTGGTTTATCAAGAATACGCAAGAAAAGCACTTCGAATTGTTGATTCATCGTCAGAAGGTGTTTTTTTTTTTCTTTTGACAATTTTCTCCCAGCCACATATGCTTGGCGGCTTGTAATGTATTCTGTTTTTTTATCGCCAAATGGAAGCGAAGGCGATAATCCAAACGGACCAGCCTTTCTGATGAGTCATGACGCACCAACGACACTTTGAGTGGAGCTGGGGGAGGTCATCAACATCAGCCAACAGTTCTCTTTTGTCGACCCAATTATCACGCCCGCGAATTACTTCTGTAGATCATATTAGATTTGATCGGATGTTCTTGTTCACGAGATGACAAAGATTCCCACCTCATGGTGGGAAAACCTAGCCTCAAACTTGCATCCCATGTGTCTGGTCCAAGAAAGGAATGTCTAGACTGCGTTTTCGCTCGAGACATTTCGTGGAAAGCGACTACCCGACATGCAGACGACGGTCCTCGCGCATGAAAAGGGGTTGTTTTCGTGCTTTGAATCGTCGCACGGTTAATCATTTGCTGATGTGCCCATGGAAGGAAAAAAACCCCCTAACTAGGTTTAGGAGATTTCTTTCACAGCTGGATTCAACAAGTTCCATCTATTTGACCATACGTGTATTGTTTCAGCACACGGGTGATCTGGTCCGACTCCGTAAAGTCCAGACTCGTGAACATGAACCAAACCTCGTTTGTTTAACCTATTAATCGCCGCCGACGATGACGTGTTTCATATAGCTATTGGAATGCGACACAGACCCACCGGTCAAAGCCAGGTGTAATGGAAGAGCAATTGACCGGACAACGAGTCCGATGATTCCAGCCTGAAGATGATTTGACCAGAGAGCACAACATGGTGGTCCAAGGAAAACTGGCGACTGATGGCGAACTCATTAGCCGCCGCCATGTTCACAAACATCCCGCGATGCTTCTTTTTTGTCACGTGTCCACAATTTTACGTTCGGTCAGCAAGACCATTCATACATGAGGTTAATGTTGGGGGTACGATTCATACTGCTCAATAATAGAAAAGCACATGGTCCTGTTCATAATTTTTATAGTTTGAGCATGTAATTTTTTATTTATAGTTTGAATTTATGTACGTAAATAATTACTTTATATATACTTTTTTTATTTATAATTTGAATTTGTCTTGTAAATAGTTCTTTATATATACTCTTTTTTAGTCAAATCGAACGATGTAATAAGATGTGCGAAATGTTAATTATAGTGAAATCAATACATTGGACGTAGCATTAATTTAAAAGATGAACCGGGATAAAAATATTATGTCTTGATTTTCTCTTTTTCATTGGTTTTATTTCATTTGTGATTGTGTGTCGAATTCAACGGTTATTCTCTTTCTTTTTCTTTTTTTTTTTGTTGGATTCGAATTCCATCAGGAATCACCTATAAATGTTTGGACTTGTCGGGATACACAGAAAACCCGACACGCGTACTATCCGATCGTGAAACTTAAGAGAGTAAAGTCGTTATTTTTATGCACACGAAAAGATTGGGATCCGTTCGAATCGCATACTTTGGAGTTTGGATCATTTTGAAAGTCAGCCGATGATAGCGCATGGAGATGGAAAGTGCTAACTAGTCCATTCTAGCCTTGTTATAATAGAGCTAAATCGTGAGGACCGCATGAAGCCGAAAGTTATAACTCGATAGGCCTTCGCGACGCGCACGAAATGCGCCGCCCGCGCATGTGAAAACATGACTGGGGCTAAGTGAACAGAAGGGAAGAAGAGAGCTCTCGAAAGCGAACTCTTGGACTAACCTCCATGCTTGCGTCAATCTAAACGACTTTCCAAGGGCGGCGTCAGGCATGCGAGGCTGCCGTCACTCACATGTGAAGGAATTCGCACTTGGCGAGATGGGCTTGGGATGGTGGGCCTTGGTCCCGTTCTTACAACTCTAGGGCTTCTCGAGCAGCGAAGAGTGAACTTTAATGTTTGGCCCAACTTGAAATGTTAGAGCAATTTTGTGCAAACAGGGCACTTGGGGATGTGACTGGTGGCGCCCCGTGCGTGATTGACCGAAGAAGAAACAGAAAATACCCGCGGACGACGCAAGCCCAGGTCGATGCGTCCAGAGCAGAGGAAGAAGGCCGCGACTCGAGCAGAAAATACCTGCGGCACCACAAAGCCCTCGCTGGCCACACCAAGGGCAGGCGAGGCCCACCGGTAAAGGAAGTGGGCCCCACTAGCGCAATCAAGAAGAAAATAACAAATGGAAAATCAATAAACAAATAACAACTTTATAAAAATTTTAGAAGTAAGAAAATATTCTTGGTAGCGCGAGTTTCACCACGTAGGACAGTTGGCGCCGGTGAAATGTCACGTTAGTTGTATCCTATCAAAATTAGCCGAAAGGACAATACGTGAAAATGTTTAGGGTCAAATTAGCATAATTGAAAATTTTATGATTAAGTTGGCCGCCGTATAATAGGTTTAGGACTAAATTAACAAAGTCGAAAGGTTTAGGGCTGTATGGGCGTCGTACGATAAGTTTATGACTTTTTGGACGATTTTTTTTCGAGAGGACTTGATAAGTCATAGTAATTCAAGTTGGTGATTTTTAGAAAGAGTGAATAAATTTACGAGGTTACTCAACGGTACCTCAATAGAAAACTTCGTACACAAAATAAAGGCTAAATGTTGATAAGTAACTAAAATGACAATTGGTAATCCAAAATTAGTTGGCAATTTAATCTGACAAAAGTTTGTAGATGACTCTAATTTAGGTTAGTAATTTCATATAAAATTCAGTAAATCATTGGTAAATTATGCAAATAAACGTCGGTAATTAGAATATAAATCCTTAATTTGTAAACTAAGTTGATGATTTCGATAAAAATGCTGTTAAACTACTGACAATTTACCTGAAAAGGAAAGGTTTTCTTCAACCAACAATTTTTTTTAACACCCTTTTTATCGAGATCATCAACTTTTTTCAATAAAACAATGAAAAGAAAAAAAAACGGAAAAAAAAATTATTAAAAAGGAGTTTATGGAGAAAATTCAAATATGAGTTTTCATATCAAAGGATGAAAAATATTTTCTCGGTCTTTTTTATAATTTAGTCAAATACATAAAAATATTATCATTTCCTGAAAAATAACTTTTCAAAAAATATATTTTAAAATTTTATATTCTTCGCAAAATAAACGGAACTCTATTGAGATTTACTGATTACAAAAAAAAAAAGGCCTTATTTTTGCACAAGGAAAAATAAAATCCTGCCGAGTGAAGTGTTATCAAGACTCGTTAAATGATGAGCATTGATTCGCAGTTTTTCGTTTGTCTCCATTCTTTTGGGTATTCAAAGGACTTACAATAATTACGAAGCATTGATTAAACGATGCACGGTGCATCAATTGGTGGGGCCCTCTCCACATTCCGACACAAAAAAAAAAAAAATTAATTACTCGGAGTCCACAAAAAAAGAAAATCAAATTAAATTCGGACATGAAGCATGTACAGTCCACTTTAACCTTAAAGGCAATTAATAAATTTTCAGACAGGACCCTCCCTACAATTATGGAAAGAAGAGGACCCTTGAATATCACAATCTCAAAAGAACATATGGTTTTTAACGGTTTGACAAGACTTGTCGTTATTTTTAATTATAGATCTACGCATTATCATCGCGTATATTGTATAAAACACTTATTTATTAAAATATCGTGAGATCATAAATAATAATAAGATCTTGTCGATCGTCGGTTAACGATTTTCATCCCAAAATGCATCTAAAAGGAAATGATTATATAAGAAGAACAATTTATTTATATATATATATGTATAGCACTAATTATGGGGATAGTGTAAACATATTGTATTATTGTATATGATTCTGCGTTTGCTTGCTCGATAAAAATGAAACTTTTTTTTTGGGTCCCTCTCTTAGGGTTTGCGTAAAGTTGAATGGAGTCTATGGAAGCAAAAACGCATAGGCATCATGTTTTGTCTTCTTATTTTTTAATTTTATTTTCATATGAAGTGGGAGCATCACGTGGTGATGGTCCCTAGGTTCACGTCGGGTGGTCTGGTAAAGATCAGGCAAGTTTTCGGTTCAAGCATGCACGAGGATTCTCGTCGGCATGGCAATCTTTTGTTTCACTCTTTGATTATTGGGTGTCTGAACATCAAGTTATGATCATTACATGCTACCAACCGAATCTATCTAATGACGTCTAATTATGGCGCGGTTCTGCCCGTGAACCGTCTCGTTTAGTGGGGTTACCGTGTTGTCGGAAAGGAGATATATTATTCAGGCTCGATGATATTGTCTACTACTTATATTAGGCAAAATATGCTTATTAAGCAAAAAATATGTTTAAGTGTGGAAGTATGCATAGTTGTCGATTTTTTGTTGGTCCCTTTAAGGATTCGATGATGTGCATACATTAGTTGAGTCGAGAAAATAGATTGTCATCGGATAATCTATCGATTCACCCGCCGAGTCCACGCGGATATTTGAATTCATTTATTAGTTGCCGATATTTAACGGTCTAATGAAGTTATTTTTTTCTGCGTTTTTACGGTGGATCACATTAAGATAGTTATACAGCTATATAAACTAAAACTTGATGTTTTAAAGCCAATTGCAATCAGATGGCATATAAACCTTTTGGCTTTTGATGAGACATTAGTCAATAAAATTTGTTATTATGGCTCTTACCTCAAAATTCGTAATTTGCAATTTATTTTATTCGGCTTATATACCCATATCAGGAGAGAAAAAAAACAGCATTAGGATTAGGTATTTAACCGAACTTCACGATTTAATTCATTTCGCAAGTTTAAAATTAGGGATTTCCATTCCCAATTATATATCAACTTAATAATCATGTTTGTACTACGGCCTTGTTGTCCAATAAAATCGTGGAAGATAAGATAAGCCAAGCAGACATCTCGAAATCTCTCCATGTCATGGATGAGAAGCTTCATCATCACTTAAAGTTAAGGAAAGATTTCCTCTGGCTTCAAAATCACAAAAAAGGAACTGAGGAATCCAATTTGATATGCTTCTTTTTTTTTTTTTTCTCTTCTTTCCTATATCGAGCATCAGCAACTTTGCTGCCAACTGAATTACCTTCCACCGTTAGAATCACTTTCCATCCAATCGACCAAGCGATGCTTCTTCATGGGTGCTCGAGAAAACATTTTATTGTGTGATCTCAATACTCTTATCGAGATCCACACGCCATGGTTTTCCCTTAATATACATCTCGTAGAAGCCTGTGTGAACCATCCAATGTGATTCCATGACTTTTCTCCAAGCAATTCGTAGCCTGAAAGTAGATAACCGGGAATTGTTAGTTGTGCTCGCACAAATTCATTTTGATGATAGTTGGACCAATTTTGGTGACAAACTTGTCCACTTCCTTATCACTATGTCTAGCCATCGTCGTAGCCATCTGCGAGTGGGCTCAAGACTACCCGAGCCAGATAGGCAACGTTGGGTAAGCCTGGACTAGGCTATTTAGTTAGAAATCCCGACCTGGCTAGGTTGGCCCCGCCAAGCTCAAACCAATCCGATCCGATCCGATCGGAAGAAAAATAATGCAATAAAATTTCTATATAGGCATATTAGGGTAGCAATTTTTAAGCGCGAGCATTGGGTCCTGGCCGGCCGGCTCGAACTTAGAACTACTGTTCTTCATTGTTGCTTCTAGTATGGCCGTCGGTTTTAAAATCACAGTACTTTCACGCCACCCCCCCCATAAGCCATCTAAAGTCCACAATGGTGAGACATGAGTGTCACATTTCCGGGGTCTCTAAAGGAAGAAAAAGGCATTGCACATCTCAAAAGGCACACACAAAAAGGAGTAGAAAAAAAATTCCTGGGAAATCCCAAAGAAATAAAAGTCAAAAGGTGGGAATTAGTTTCAAACACATGAATGAGGGAGAGGGATTGGAGTTCAAAAGTGGAAATCTTCTTGGTGGCATGTTCACATGCAAAAGGGCTTACAGTCGATGCGAGTGTGAATTAGGGTTAGTGTGGTGTTGTTGAGCTACACACACTTCAATTATTTTGGGGGAGACGTGGCGGATTTCTTCGATTTGGTTGATGGGGTTGGATCCTTCTTTTGAGCTGCGCAATTTATACTCTTCATGGAAAAGGCAGTGGAACAATGAACATCACACCACCCCCGCCCCTAAAGCTCTCCTAGCCTTTCTCCTCGGTCAAATCCCTTATCTCCCTAGCTCGGATTTGGTAGCTCAATTCGCAATTATTCATCGGCTTAGCGCGAGATGCATGGGCAAGATTAGGTTTAGAACGGAGAAAAACGGCTAGAATTGCATTAGAAGCAATGAGTTAGGTTGCTTTGGCCTTAAGTTCCGTCCCCAGAGATGGCAATTGCCGAGAGATGATTGTTGTGCGTTAGTTAATTGGAGTTGACCATTATGCTTGTCCCCCCTATATTGTCATGAGCTGCTATCGGGAAGACGTGAGCTTCTTGTTATTCTATTCTTGTCCCGTTGAAAAAGATGTGCATCTTATTCATTATTATTTGAGCAGCTACATTATTGAACTAGCCAGACTTATCGAGTGAGAAGTCCGAAGACGGGATTTCTCTTTATTTTTGTTGAGGGTTTTTGGGTATAAATTGCATCGGACACTTCTTTATAATAACGGGTCGACACAAGTGTGAAGGCAGTTTCTCTTTATGCTTGTCTAGGGGGGCACTCGTTTATAATGACAAGCTGACGGGCCAAATGCCCGACCGGAGAGACGAGAGTTTTGCCGGTCGATTAGCGAAAGTCATTTCGAGGAAGTTTGGTTCACGAAGACAGGCTAATGAACGAGAGAAAATCACACCCCGAAGCTAATTGTGCTCGTAAGTCCTCTTGAAAATTTGCTGCGCCATTACCCGAATCACTAAACGGGCTGTTTCGATTGGATTATCATGCTTGAGTATGGAAAATCCCCCACCCCTCCTTTTCAAATTTTCAAATTTGTTATTATTCCAAAAAGGAAACATCTATAGCTCGAGTTAAAAGAAGAGATACTTAAAAAAAAAAAAAAAAAGAACCAAAAAGGGAGACTTTGACTTAAAAGAGGTCAAAGAACGTGACCGTGACGACCAGGAACAGAACCTGGGACTGGGACAAATCTCATCTCATCGTGGGAGAAATCGTACGGCTAATGCACGGCGCAATACGTGGACCGATGAATGCGGATCCGTGGGACCCCAACTCGACCTCGCCTTTTCGGTGAATTCCATCAATTTGGCGGCAATTGGACTCTCCCCTTTTCAACTAATTGAAAAGTGGGGAACGACCCCAATTTTAGCTACAAACCCAACTACTCCTCCCTTGCTGCTGGCATGGCAACATGTCAGAAAAAAAAAAAGAGAATTGGGTGTTTCACGGTTAATGGGAAACTGTCGATACTAATTCTTCTGTGATCGCTTATCGTAACTGTGCCCTTAAGAATCATTTGAGTTTAATCCCTTATCCACTTGCCCTCAATTTGGGTCCAAAAAGTCCAAAGTCAGAGAGAAACAGGTAAAGTAGAAACAGAGAAAGAGCTTGCAAGAGAATAGAATTTGAGAAAGAAGAGCTGCAGTTGATGGCACAACTTGCCACCGAAGCAAAGTGCTTTCATGTCAATACTTGCGGCCATCATCTCCCCCTTTATGCCCCCCACCCGCGGCACTCATTCCACAGCAAAAATCCCGAATCTCTTCACAGCGTGGGTTAAACCCCAGGGGCATTTCTGCAAACCTGGTTCAAAGAAATAACATTGAAACAGGAAATTTTATAGGGGTAGTTGAAATGGGTTGGCGCCAACAAGGGTGTGGGAGATGTTGTTTATAAAGTTGATTTTCGATTAATCATGAGAGACAAAACCACCATTAATCAAGGGAAATAATGTCGCCCCAAAAACAATCGCTTTATTGACAATGTGGCTTGCTCTGCTTCCCTCTCTCCATAAATAGGAGGCTCGCCATCTTCCTTCTCCTCACAAGCCTTCTCCAACAGCCCTTCACTTCCTTCCCGTTTCTAACACTGACTATAGGAGAAGTCAAGGCCATGGCTAGCGTCTCCAGCGTGGTTGGCCTTGTCTCTCTCATACTGTTTTTGACCCTGGCCGAGGCCAGGATCCCCGGTGTCTACACCGGCGGTGCGTGGCAGAGCGCCCATGCCACATTTTATGGTGGCAGTGACGCATCCGGGACAATGGGTACCTTCCAAATCTTGTGGTCTTCAATCACGGTTCCCACGAGTTTCTTCGATTTCCATACTATTCGCAAACTCTCTGGTTGACCTGAGCGAATTTTTCAGAGTGCTCTCTCTCGTCTGTGGCTTAACCATAGTGAATCCATGATCTCTCAAGCTGCATTTCATAGGAAAGTTAGGATCACAACCCTGCAATTTCAAGCTACATTTCTCGAAACTGCTTTGACATAGTGCTCTTTGCCAAGAAGCCGACTTTACCACTTGGACGTCCATCCAATTTTCACAAACACCTAGCAAAGCATTATGTTCTTGGTGGTCCGCTATTCAGATGGCAGACCCAAATTCGAAATCAAGCACATTATCCTGTTTCGGACCAAATGTGGTTTCACTTTACTCCAGGAAGCATCAAAGAGCATCTGCATCAAGAACCTGGCTTTTCCATTTTAACACTTGCTCTCACACGCATTTCATCAAACATTCGCAGACAACAGACACATGTTTCAAAACACAGTCAACTCACCCGCCTTTTCCCAACTTCCTTGCAGGTGGCGCGTGCGGGTACGGCAACCTGTACAGCCAGGGATACGGCGTCAACACCGCCGCGCTGAGCACGGCGCTGTTCAACAACGGGTTCAGCTGCGGCGCGTGCTTCGAGATCAAGTGCGCGAACGAACCCCAATGGTGCCACTCGGGGAGCCCGTCCATCTTCGTGACAGCGACCAACTTTTGCCCGCCGAACTACGCCCTGCCCAACGACAACGGAGGCTGGTGCAACCCTCCGCGGACACACTTCGATCTCGCCATGCCCATGTTCCTTAAAATCGCCGAGTACCGCGCAGGGATCGTCCCCGTGTCTTACCGCCGGTAAGTCAGTGACCAAGCGCTTCGGTTTCACGCATTTCTGGGTTAAAACTGTACATGGGCCTTGAATTCTTCAGGGGCTTTTCTTGAACTTTGGATTCTTCGAGATTTTCGGTCCATGTGCGACCGCATGACCAATTAATAATTTTAAGGTCGCTTTTTCTTGAAATGAGACCTTATGGGTCTCATGTAATTCCACGAACAAACAACATATAACTGAGTGTCCAATTGGATCTGTTGGCAGTGTGCCGTGTCGCAAGCAAGGAGGGATCAGGTTCACGATCAACGGTTTCAGTTACTTCAACCTGGTGCTGATCACCAACGTGGCCGGCGCGGGGGACATCGACAAGGTGTGGGTGAAAGGGTCGAAGACCGGGTGGATGAGCATGAGCCGCAACTGGGGCCAGAACTGGCAGTCCAACTCCGTCCTCGTCGGCCAGTCCCTCTCCTTCCGGGTCACCGCCAGCGACCGCCGCACCTCCACCTCCTGGAACATCGTCCCTGCCCATTGGCAGTTCGGCCAGACCTTCACCGGCAAGAACTTCAGGGTCTAGTCCACTACGGAAAAAAGCTTCCCGCTTCATGGGCCATCTTTAAAGTTACCAACTTGATTATACTTTTGTCTCTTCTTCTTTTTTAATGACTTTCTTTTGATTTTCTTGGAAAGTGGATGAGAGAGAGAGATAAGTGTGAGAATATGAGAGAAAGTAGGGGGTATAATTTGTGTGCCTGTGTTTCGCGTCTGGGTGGGTGGAGAAACACTTTTTTGACTCTTGGGAATAGGAGGAGGGAGAAGGGAATCCTAGAAACCTAAAAAACATCAAAAAAAGAAAAGCGTTTGATGTCGATGCTGAAGAGGCTTCAAAGCTCGTATAATAGCCCGCAGCTTTTGCTTACCATAATGGAAGCTCACATTTCATTAATATATTATCTATGTGATAATCATACTTTTGTGTCCTCAAATCTCACTCTGTTCTTCTCTTACTACCTCTGCTTTTGCTTTATTTTGTTCTTGTTCTTTTGCCCCCCTTTCGATAAATGTAGATCAGTGATGGGACGTTGAGAAATTACTCCCTCTCCTGCACTTCCCAACCTTCCAGATTGCTCCGGTCCTTCTCTCGCTTAGGAAGAAGACCGAGCTCACTTGCAATGTGCCAGCTTAACAGATCAAGGGAACGGGTATTCTGCACTGCTGGTTCCTTTCTCAGCTTAAATGTAGACATCATAACAAAACTCTCTGCCGGATAGAAAAAGCTTAAAAACAGAGAATCGCAAGAAAGATGAGTCTGAAATTAACTCATTTTCGTTCAGCAAAGAAGAAATACCAAAGAAAAATGAAAACTTTGAAAAGAATAGGATGTGAGATGGACTCAGCAGACAAGAACGAGACCAAGAACCCCGTCCTCTGTGGATGCCTCATCCCTACGGTTGTCTGGCCGATGCCCAACCACTCTACATCGGACCTTTCTCTGTAAGCATATGACGTTTCATCGAGAAGGAAAAAAGGAAAAAACACAAACAAAGAAGAAATTTTTCTCGGCGAAACACAAACAAATGCGATTCGAAATGACAGAAACAGACGCGAACAGATTCTTGACTCCGGGCTCATATCAAGTGTAAAGATTGAAGAAGTCCGTCATCGTGGGGCAGAGAATAAAACCCTAATCGATTCCGAAGGCGACGAGGACACGGCGGATATCGCAGATACCAGAGCCCCCTCCCGAGGAGAGGCGGCACCTGATCCACCGACCTCGCGCCCACGTCTTCATCGATTAGAAGCGCACCCACTCTAGCCTCTCTCTTTCTAATCACCGCCCTAATCGTGAATGGTCCACGCATGCTACACTACCACTCGGTGCAATAATTTCTCGATCGAGAGAGAAGAGAGGACCATGGGCAGAGCAGAGCAGATCCCCGCCCATCCCCCTGTTCGATTTCTAGGGTTTAGGATTAGGGTTTTTGGGGTCTTCACCAGGACAAACACAGGGGAAAGGAATATAAATAATTGTATGACTGGGTGGGCCTGGGCCTGGGCCCGGGCCGGGCCTCAAGGGGAGGAACAGATTAGGAGATTTTCTTTCAAACTGACGACTTTGCAAACTAACAAATGTGGAAAACACTTCCCGTTAATTACTTTTGCGCAAAGAAAAATGTTTAAAAGTCGCCAAAACAATGCCCCTTGAGTACTTATTAAGCTTCGCTTAATGTCGATTAAAATCATAAGATTATCAATTTGGAGTAACCAGTCTTCGTTAATTGCGCACCTCTTCGATTTCCAAAAGTGATTCTTTTTTCTTTTTTGATATACTTAATTAGTGCGCCGGCGAAGCTACGAGCTATTACTCGAAATGAACATTCCGTGATAAATGTGACCCCTTTTACCGTGACGCCAAGAAGGATAGGATAGCCACGGGGGTTGGGTCGCCGCTCTCCACCGATGAGATTAACGAGGTATTTCATGTATACCTGTGTTACTTGGGATGTAACCAGAATCCATCAGTACCAGAGCTCATGACAGCAGCATGGAGTGATCATCTGAGGAGCTATGTCGGAGCAAATTCAAGGCAATCTCAGGGAAAGAGATCGGTAGACAATTGAAGTTTTAAGATTCAATCCTCGTACACAGTCAGTTAAGCCTCCCCGTACAAATTAATCACTTGGAAAACCGGAAAGTTCTGTGCTATTGGGCCCAGAATGACCTACAATATAAACCATGCCATGACTCACAGACAATTGCTTTATTCGGAATGTGCATTGCCGGTCACCCGTTATGGAAATATCAATCTTCTGGCGAGACATTGCTAGAGCTTCATGGGAATTGCCGCGTTCCGCCGCCCTCGTATTTTGCAGTCCTGTAGTTAAAATGTATGTGAGAAACTGCAGGTTACGCAGTTTCTGGACTATCATGAATGAAAGCGCAGTTTAAGAGAGGCCATCAGACAGGCAAGATCCAGAGAAGTACCCCAAAGAGAAATGAAGTTTTTACTGCTACTAATGAATTTTTTTGGTCTTGGCATCAGCATTACTAGTACAGAGAAACACTAGTTTTTCTGGCCCGACAAAGAACGTTAACGACAGAGAGTTGCATAACCGGAAGCCCTGTCTGACTGTCCACATTAACTCAGCATGCTATCCTCGCTCGTCTATCACCTCTTTTTGTATATAACAGGCAAAGACACAATTCACACATGAAAACTAACCTTCAAGACATTCCCCTCCTAGGTTTAGGTTTGCTCAATTGCGTCAGAAGGAAATCAATTCCTTCTTTGAGGGACGCTTTTCTCCGCTCTTTATAGTTCCATAGCTCCGAAATTATGTATCTTCCGCTTGGATTGTACTCATTTACCTCCTTGAGTGCTGCCGTGACTGCCTGGTACACTTTATCACCCATTTCTCTCTTCAGAGTATTCAACTTCTCATCTTGATCATCAATTATTTCCTGCAAAATGGTAGATTCCGAAAAGAAACTGTCTCTCACATGCTAAGAAAAAGCAAGGCAGGAAGAATTGCAAAATATCAGAGGCATGAAAAGCCACAGTAGTGTACGCTACCCGAAGTTATATGGGATCTATTGACTTGATGAAAACAAACACTGCTTGCAGACCTGGTTAAAGGCAAATAGGAGAAATCTACAAAAGTCATACCTGATGCTTCCCCTCAACCTCGATAACTCTGAAAGGATGCCAGTCTGGATCTTTCAAATATTCCTCCCACAGACAGCAGAGCTCTAACGTTTTTTCCTCTGCTTCTTCTTCATTATAAATCAACTTCATCGCTTCGAGGAATGGTTCACTGTCAAGTTCTCCCATTCTCTTCACACCAATGTGTGCCTTGCTAGAACCAATGTCTTTTAGTACCTGCAAAGTAAATTCGGTTGGCACCTTATGTAAGTCAAATCAGCATCATACAGCTGCAAGAGCAACTCGTGTTGAGTGAGATATCTGAAGAAAAAGGACCAAAAAAGAAAAAACATGACAAATGATACAAGAGAACACAATAACTAGCCAAAATTTAAATCTTGCTATAAAAGAGGAAGGGAAAAGCAAACTTGCAGTGATCAATTCTTTGCGAGCCTCTTGAAGCTCATCATTGCTGTTACGTTCCTTCACTATGAGAGCTTGGTTCAGTGCTTCTACATCCTCAAAATTCGCCTCCTTTTCCCTCAGATCCGACAGCAAAACGTCTACTTTTTTCAAAATTTCAGCATCATCCTCGTCTTCCATGTGCTTCATGACTTTTAATGATCCTTTCAGTGTTTCAATTTCCAATTCCAAGGCTTGTTTTGCATCAAGCTGCTTTTGCAGTTGAATTATTCGATTATGAAGTTGCTCTTTTTGCCTCTGGAAAATTTATTAGTTATCAGTGTAAGTCTCAAAAGGAAGAATATGAAACGATGTGTGTTCTCTTGACATGAGAAAAAAATATGATGACCTTCTGATCTTCATTCAGTTTCATGACTTTCTCATCAACTTTCTGTTGCTCCAAAGCAGCCAATTCAAGCGAACTGTTTTTCTGGGAATTCTGACGTAAAAGAAAGAAGTTAGCCTCACCAAATTATTGCACTCTCAAAAGCATGCACAAAGGATGACGTTACACCGAAAATTAATTGGTAAAGGCAAATAGAGTATATCAGTAAGTGTCAATTTGCAAGCAGTTTAATGAATTAGGAGATATCAATGTCGCATTGTTAGTTTGTGTCACACATACATGTACAAATGAACATATTACAACATCTGTACCACAAATCTATTTGTACAAAAATGATGAGCAAAGGTAGATGCTCCAAAAAATGAAAACTAGACTAAAATGGAAGTGAAAAAAAATGGAGGTTTACATATTTGTGAATTTTGGGAGAACACATTTGCATAAGAGTGAAACAAGGGTCAGGAATTCTGATAAAGCAATTTCCTTTATATGAGACCATCGAGCCTACTTGGCATATTTTCCAAAACTCCCCACAGTGCAACTTTCAAAAGGCTGGCCCCTTCATGATCTAGCGGAAAGAAAAAGTAGCCACGGTGTAATTGACAAAAGTAGAGCCAGGCAGCACAAAGCTAGACAATTAAGTCCCATCCATTACATGAATCCTTTGTTGTAGATTATTTCTATAGTAACGTTTCTGAAAATTAGCTACTCTTGAAAAGTTAGTAAGTCTAATTATACAGTCAACACCGAGGCTGTCATATATTTCTTCCATGAGTCGAGTTATATAACCAACACTGCCCATCTGGAGTTATATTTCCTCAAGGCTAACTTTGTTTCTTCGGACTCTCTCCTCTTTGGAAAAAAGAGTTTGCATTTCGTAATTCTGTCTTTAGTTCTCATAGGATGCATATGAATCCAATATCATGTTTCACTCATGAAGATGGACGAGCGTATCACCCAAGTAGAACATTGTTTTCTTAAAAAGATAATTCTATAATTATAAACGTGTTTTTTCATGCATGCATAATGCATCTCATGGTATCTTCATCGGTCCCACTAATTTCAGACAGCAAGTAATGCATTCAAGAAAGTCATGTATTATCTGCCATATAAAGATCCTACTCTAAATACTTAATAGATCATCAATTGGGTTGTCTCCAATAATATACTCCCAGAAATAACAATTCCACTCTCCTAATCATGAATGCAGCATTCAACTCACTCGCATAAAGAAAATTTGATCTTTCCATTTCCACCAGGTTTAGTGATAGTCCAAATCAAAAATGGTAAATGCGTAATACTAGCACATCGACGAGGATATTTTATATTAAATACGCAGTAATGAAGCACGAAATACCTCTGCAATCTCTTCCAATAGCTTCTTTCTCTCAATCTCATTGTGTGCATCACGCTTCTCCAACTCTTGTCCACGCACTTCTAGGTCCTTTTTGAGGGATTCTAGTTGGAACTTAAGCTTCTCATGATCACTAAAAATTCTCCGATAGTGATCATGTGCACTTGTCTGTATTTTTCTCAATTCTGCAAATGCTCCATAAAAAGAAAATGTGAAGTTTGAGGTCGCTCAAGCGTATAAGCTACATAAAAAAAATGTTGAATTGAGATGTAAATTAAAAATTGAAGGCTGTTCCTCTTCTGATAAAGAGATTTAGGAAAGATCATAGTTTCATTTCCTTAATTGTTTGAAAGTTTGAAAAAATGGTCAAAAGATTGATCTTAAGCTTTAGAGTATAATACTATTCACAACGTGGGGATTAAATCTTTTAAGCTCAGATTCTTAAGAAAATAATCCTAAGCTTCAAGCAGAAACATGTAAGCGACCTTCATCATAAGATTGATGAAGCTTATCCTTCTCCGTCATTATGACATTCAGAGACTTCGATGTCTCATTACACCTTTCTTCAATCTCCTGCATGTACTTATTCTTCACCTGTATTATGTTTGTCAAATCAGAGACAAGCATATCCTGCTTTCGAGCCTCTTCCTCCATAATCTCTGGAATGGTTTTCAGGTCACCAATCTTGCGTAAGTGCTCCCCGACAATACTATTTGAATTATAGTCGTCAGCACGAGCAACCCATGCATAAAGCCCGACTTGTGGGGTACCCTCAGCATACCAATCGTTGCGGCCATGACGGTCTGCTTCATAAGCCTTCTCGAATGACATGGCATTGTGCAAGCCTGGCCAACCTTTGTTGAATTCCACCACTGCACTTCCAGAGTGACCCCGGTAATTCCAAAGCGGGTGAACCCTCATGGGATTGAAGCCTCTTCTTGTTAGCTCATCCCGCAGCTTTGATCCACTCTCGCCGACGTAACGCCCATCTTCCCCTCGTCGAGTAGGAATGTTCATGACTACTCCTTTCCATGGCCAGACAAACATATCATCGTGGCTACAGCCAATTGGAGCTTTACCCTCATCAACAAGTTTTGAAGGACCAGCTACGTCCGATAGATCTTTTGCCAGGTACTTTGCCAAAGCTAGGTGATTGGCCTTCTCTTTTGCACTTCTCTTTTCCGAGGAACTCTTGCCCACCCCGGAAGCATGCTGTAGCAGTTCATTATACTGGTAATCTCTCTTTCTCTTTTTGGGACAGTAGGGGCATGCAAATGCCTCATCTGAAACTTTGACCTGGTGATTCCCACTCTTCAGCTCTTCATATGATTTATCTTCATAATCATCCATGTCGGAATCACTAATGTCTGTATCCCCATCGGATTGGTGATCAGATAAGCTTCCCATTTTTTTGGTACCCAAAAAGCCAGAACCTGGATAGATGAAGAATAGCACTTAATAAACGTAGCGTTGTTCGGTATACACAGTGTACAAATAACTTATGTCAAGCTAATTTAATTAATCATTTCACCACATACTTGCCACATAAAACTAAACTTTTTAGTTGTTGCGAATATTCACGAGATTCATAGAATAAAAAAAAAAAAAAAAAAGAAAAAAAGGAAACTACGGATCTAACGATCTCCACATCCATGGATTACTCGATATATGCAGGAAGTGAATGTGAAAGTAAATCATGTTTTGCTTATTCTTTATTACGTAAGATATTTGGGAACTGCCTTGAAACTTCTCCTTCAACAGGCTGACGCTGGAAAGGCCATTTCTTCAAGCTTAGTCCATGTCAAGCTTCTCTTCAATCTGCTTCCCTCTCTGGGTCTCCATCGATAACAGTCATGAAGAAAGGGTGGTTGGGGTGCTCAACACTAGGTGAGAGTAGGTCTAATCTCTGCTGTGATAGCACATCTACCAATGCCGGTGTTTTCAATCAAACTAAAAGCAACTAAACCACTGTTTTCCCCCTCTAGCTTGAATTTGAAAACTATATTTCCTTGTTTTCTGATAATAACACTTTCAAAACAGAACAAACAAGTTTCCTGTAGTTTCAAAAGCAAATAAAGCTGGAAAATCGAAAAGTTGTACCCACAAATTCCAGAGAATTGCAACAAAATTCAACAGAAAGTCCGGCACAATGAATCTGACAATGCGAAACCAATTGGAACCAGCCCCACCCCATTCCTAACAATACAACGATCATGCAGCTTGATCGCCCCTTTCAAGAGTGGGAGTGAAAGTGAGAACAAGACAGAGCTTCAGTTTCATCAGATCAACCGTCGAACAAGCACGAAGACCACCAAAAACTCAAATTTAACAAATTCATACCCGTTCTAAACCTCAATACACAAAAATAAGAAAGTGGCGAAATCCCAAAATTCGAAACAAAACTCAAAACCAGGCATGCATGCACGGAGACGCCGATAGACCGAGAACACGAAATTCAAATCGGGAAATCGAATTCGGTCAAGAATGCGCATTACCTCTAAGAGATTAGAGTCTCTGGAGATTCTGGGATGCGACTCTTCAACACCCGAATCGAGGGTTTTTGGTGGGGTTTCGCCAAGAACCAGCGCAACGACTGGGACTGTCAAAAGGGTATTAATAATTCCATCACACGACAAAGACGAACGGGTGGCAGGTGCTCCCCTCACTCCACAGTCCACAGTGGCGTCCGTGTCGAAGAAGGAGAGAGAGAGAGAGAGAGAGAAGACAGAAGGCGCGTGGAGGTGCGTGAACTTGGATCTGCGCACAAATTTTGTCGTGCGGAGAATTTCAAGAAAAGGCAAAGAAAACAAGAGGGAAAGACATAAACAAGAAAATTTGACAAGCGGGTTCTAAAACTGATGAAGCAAAGCAGGAACCTTTTATCAACGCTGATAGGAAAAATGCAGGAACCTTTTCCTTCCCGGCGCTGTCGACCAATCAGGTGACAGCTGAGCGGAACGAGGTCGAGTACGGGGACTCGGTCAACTGAACGACGCGTGGAGGCATCGGAGAGCCTCTACGCAGGCGAATCTGAGATCGCAACCGTCCACGTGTGCAGCTTGACACCTGAGGGCCGAGACGACGAAATGATAGCCGAGGCCCACCGAGGTTTTTACTTCTTCACCTAACTATTTACTTTTTCATTAATACCACGAAGATCCCAAATTAATACACATTTAATAAATTTATTTTAAATTATTTTTTTGACAACTAAAAATCCTAAATTGATATACTGATGATAAATTTACCAAAAATCGATACATCTAAGATAAATTTAAAATTCATTAATTTTCGTTAAATATAACCGTCAAATCGTTAAGTTGGATGATATATGACGGTTCATGAGTGTCTGGGTTGGGATCTTTACCCTCTATTTATCACAGATTTATCAATTTAAAAATTTTCGTAATACTAATCCAATTTAATAGAGGGTAAATTTATCACAGGTATACCTTTGGGTTTTTCTTGATCAAAAGAATTAGTTTAGGGTGAATTTATATCAAAAGTACCAGTTTAGAATTTTTGTGGTAAAAAAAATAGTATGGTATAAATTTTTCACAGGCATATCGGTTTGAAATTTTTCATAGTATTATCCCAATTTCATAATTAGTTTTGTCGAATAGTGTAACATATGAAAGGGGGGTGCATCCCACTTTAAATGGACATTCAATTTTAGTATCTTCCACATTGTTACGGTCTAATTGGCTATGCTCGTCCAATCTAAGCATTAACGATGCCTCGATATTTCATTGAAGCATACATTAATTTAAAGCATAAATTGTTCCATATTTATTGTCCATCGTTAATATCTTTTCCCATTCACACAATGCGTAGCCAACCACTTTCTTCAATAAGAAGACGGGAAATCACTGAATTCATGTTATGGAGCAAAAGGTGCATCTGATCCATTTCTACAGAAAGAATGCTGATTGCCCAAATCCAAATGCAGCCTCATTAATTGCTCGATCAGCCGAGATAATCTGTGTTTCGCACTCTTGAATCTCGAATCGGCCGGAAAAAAGAGCACAAATCGCGTCGCGCTGCGTCCTAGCACGGCCTAGATCATGGCTTGATGCTGCCCGGCCGTTGTTTTCGCCTCCTGACAGGCGGAATCTGTTAGATTTCTGGTGCATTCTTCCCATTGATTGGGACATGTCTCTGCTTGTTTCGGTTACAGGGCCAGCAAGTACCGGAACTCGGATTGGTAAGGCTGGATTTCGACCATCTTGGAGGCGCGGGACTTGGCGTCGTAGTTCAAGCACTCCATCGTCGATCTCTTGAGAGTCCTGGAACGCGGCAGCTGGCTGTAGATCCACTCGAGGAGCGACTCCATGTCGTCTGCGAAATCACTCATGTGCCACTGCAAAAGCTTCGGCACGACGATCTTTCTCTTGCTCGTGACCCCGACCGACGCTTCCAAATACTCGACCTTTGCTCTCCCTAATTCGTTCACCACATCTTCTGGTGTATAGACCCTCAACTGTGGACCAACAGAATTAGCTAAGAATAGTAAGAGCAGACGATTAAGAGTTTTGATTGAATCAATGAGAAATGAAGTGGCCCTTAGGAGACTGCTAAACTTACTGCAGGGGAAGACCAGCTGCCCCGGCAAAGGG
The DNA here is from genome assembly GCA_021437795.1 of Rhodamnia rubescens. NCBI lineage: Eukaryota > Viridiplantae > Streptophyta > Magnoliopsida > Myrtales > Myrtaceae > Rhodamnia > Rhodamnia rubescens. The sequence goes on along the minus strand of JAILYA010000054.1, from coordinate 1,824,659 downwards.
CAAAGGTCACATTTGGCTCGGGATAGCCGAGGCCGTAGGCATGACGAAGCAGCATTTCTTTCTCGTCCATCGAACCCTGTTGCAGAGACAAGTTCGTGGTGTTACATGATTCTTTCGAGACAATTATACAAAAAGCTGGTGCTAAGTCAACTAGAGTATAATAAACCGTTAATCTGTCCAGAAGATGAGCAAACATGAACCAGCAAGAGTAACCGCAAGTAATCTCACCAACCTTAAATTGATGAATATGTTTTAAGAGCCTGGACTTAAACATTCTGTCCTCTTTGCACTTACGTGTTTGCTTTCACATGGATGTCTGAGAATGAAATGTTCGATTGCCAGAGCGTTTAGTACTATGCCGCCCACGTTCAATGCAGCCTGCCTCAAAGTCTCATCATAGTCAATCGAAATTGAGTTCCCGTCATGCTAAAGGTGAAATCTTACTTCATGTAAATAAAACCACGTTCGCGCAATGCTTGCTTATCAGTTCAGGAAGTATCGGCATACCTTGTTCATTAGCGCCAGAAGCTTCTCCTGAGAGGAGGGCAGACCGTGTTCCAGAAAAGCCTGGATCGGAAAGTTTGGCAGAAATGAGATTATGTGTCAGATGGTGACTGATTTCGGCTGTTGTTGTTCATGTACGTTTGAGATGTCTTACAGTACATGCATTATACAGGCATTGTAGATGTTGATCCAGAAGGCTAACTTCTGCTTATATGTCAAGAAGTTCAGGTCTACACTGCTCAATTTGTGCACCAAGACCCTGAAAAGAATCGGCGGAATTGCGTAAGCTTTCTCTTGAAGAGATTTTCGGTCCTACCGACGGTTGGTTCTCTCAATGATTGTGGGACTCACCTTAATTTCCCAACTGCAGGCAAACGCTCCTGAAGATGCCCAATGTCTAATGAGCTTCTGGTGATTGGGATAAAGCTTTTGTACTGACCAATATCTCTGAAGGTACCATTCACATCTAGCAACACACCGTAAGGGTCGAGACTGGAGATGTAACCATCGATGAAAGTCGGAGAGATTTTGCAGCCAAACGAGCTCTTTGCAGAGGACTTGGAATTCTTGCAAGCTAGGGCGAGCTTCGGAACATGATTAGGTCCTTCTCTATCCTGCGACATGCAGTTCGATTCGAGGAATATACTTATGAGGCACTTGATCAGCTTTTCCGAGAGCTCATTAGGCTTCTCTGCAACGTATCCATTTTCCCGGTCCATACCGTCGTGGTATCTACTTCTCCCAACATGGTTGATTGATTTGTCGATAGTTTCTTCTGCTCGACCACATTCCCGTACAGCAAAAGAAATTCGTGAACACGGATCAAAAGTTCATATTTAGGTACGAAATCAAAAATCATTAAGAAATGTTTAGGGATTATTTCATTAGTTGGCAACAAGTATGTGCTAATAATGATCACATACCACTGGACCTTGTAGAACTGATGCTTAGCATGTCTGAAGCAGAACCAACCGAAGCTCTTCTTTGGCCGATTCTTTTCTGCTTCCTCGCTTCTTCTAAGTAGTGCATTTTTGAAGGCTGTTCGTGTTCTCTCAGCTCCGCTTGGTATGCGATACAACGATCCCGTTGCCGCCGTCGCCGGGGTTGCTGCAGCATCTGCCATTCGTGGGTGTATTTCTTTTCTTGGCACAGCCTCAATTTCATATCTTTGATTTTCCCCTCCAGCCAAACGATCTCTTCCTCCACCATAGCTAATTCAGACAGAAGCGCCTGAACCTGTACATGGGAACAGCGTTGGGAAATCATAGTCACAAGCCTTATCAATTAGGTAAGAGATGCAAAGAGACTTCCCAGCTCTACAGCACATACACCACCCATGCCAGTCACGCTGGTCTCATACTATTGCTCGAATCACTCAAGTTTCCGGGCGTTAACGTGTGGCCGACAAGTCCTAGGGAGCATCATGAAATCTCTTAAGCCAAAAGGGTGCTGCACCTTCATCTAGACCCATCATTATAATCTATCTGGCTCGGCACTAATAAAATCGAGTCGGTATATATTACTTCTCCGATGACATTAATCGTAACCAAGACACAAGGTCATGACACAAGGACAAGAACACTGCATCAATGCAAGGCGACCGTAAATACAATCGCAAATGTCATGTATCAAGGGATGCCTAGATGGTGGAGCTCATCACCTGAGGTGGAATCAGAGAGGAAAGAGCCGGGTGGGAAGAAGCAGGGCAGTCGAGTGCACAGTGCAAGACCCTGTTGAGCACTTGCTGTCCCTCCAATTCGGCTTGCAACTTGGTCACCTGTCAATGTTTTTCGTTCTTCTGTCATAAATGAACCAATTTGCTCTAGAGAGAGAGAGAGAGAGAGGAGAGGCCATTCCATTTCCATACCTCCTCCTCAAGGTACTGTCTTTTCTGCTTCTCCTCACTTCTCTCCATCAGCAAGTCCTCGAATTTCATAATTAGCAACGCGAAGAAGGTCGAAAGAAGAAAGAAAAAACAGAGGGTCAGGTCCAGATGAAGGAGAGAACCAAGGGATGTGAAGAACAAGAAGAAGAGGACATGGAGAGGGAATAAGAAAGGCAAAAGGAGATGGAATAAGAAAGGAGTTAAAAAAAGTGTGCGAGTGCATGAGAAGATGGCGGTGGGAGAAGAATCTGGTTTGGAGGGGTGGTAGCGGCAATGGGCATTAGTGGAGTGCATGGTGATCACATGAATCTTGGTCTTGGAGGTCAGCCAAAAAAACACATTTGGATTTAATACTACATTTTGGCAAATTGGGCAGGCATTGACGTGATCCCCATGAACAGTTTTTATTTTTGTCACGTGTCAACCTTCCTCAGGGGCCCCAAAAAAGGTAAAATCCGCCGTCTGTGGGAATCGAACCCACGACCACATGGTTAAAAGCCATGCGCTCTACCGGCTGAGCTAAGACGGCCTTGGTTCCTTTGTTCCTAATTTCATATTTATATTGGAAAATTTGTGATTACCTCCGACCTTTCCCAAAAGTATCTACGTAGGATTAACCAAAACGAGCTTCTCTGAATTTAAACCCTTTGCAGACGAGTACGTCGTTTTGTGAACAAAGACTATCTTTCTCTGCGCTACATTCCAGTCACTTGTTGATCTTAATCCATGGCCAGCTCCTCATTTTGCATATGGTCACAATTTGAGAATACTTGCTCTCTTTTCCAGGAATAGCATATATTCCCAGAAAAAGCTATCAAACCGCTTCTCCATAGCGCACACAAAGCTAAGGATGCTTCGCTTTATAAGCCCTTTGGATTGCTGCTCAAAGCTTCCTTTTTTCTTTTTTTTCAAAGATAAAGGGAAAGGAAAGGAAAGACCGGGATGCGGAGTGCGTAAATAGGTATCCAAAGCCTCTATCGATGTGCCGATTCAGCTCGATCTTTCCATCAGCAAGGCAAAAGTCGGTATTCATTACAATAAACAACCAGTATACACAGCAAGTGGATGATATTATCGGCTATGCAGGAATAACATACAACCCAGATACAATATTTTCTCTTCAGGATTCGGCAGCTGAGGAGCTGAAAACATTGGGACTCACAACGGTCCGGGGATCGTAATTCCCTATGGTTTTCGGCTTCCAAACTGAAGACTCGTTCGGTGAGTGTAGCTACGGCGAGTTCAAAAACCGCCTCCCAATTGTGGCATAGCTCTACAGACCATGCCATTCATTGAAGCGCGTTGTGTCCGTTATGATTGTCGTTGGTGCTCCTAGGATGTTTGGAATCGTCGCTCGAACTTGAAGGGTGTTGCCCTTCTGATAAATTTTCGTTAGCCTTCGCCTCTTCGGAAGCCTGAAGTTGCTCCAACGCTCGGACCACCTCGTTCATATTCGGCCTGTACTTAGGTTCGGTTGAGAGGCAGCAGATTGCGAGCTTCGCTAATTTCAGGGCCCCGCCCAATGAGTACTGCCCTTGAATACGAGGATCCATCACTTGGAGAATCTTCCGTTTGCTCGTGAGGTAAGGTCTGGCCCATTCGACTAAGTTGTGCTCTCCCGCTGGCCTGTTTTTGTCCACAGCTCGCCGGCCACATAGCATTTCGAGGAGGACAACACCAAAGCTGTAGACGTCACTCTTTTGAGTGAGATGCCCTGCACAAGAGAAAGAGTTAAATATTGGAATCTAGGCAGGGGCGACTTTCATGGATCATGACCATTGTGATGCTTGGATATGCCACTTGATTGTCTTTAAGGATTTTGTTAAAAAATTAGCTCCATAACTTGTTGGTCGATCAGATGAAATCTTCGTATGCAAGCTAAAATGAACAAACATGACCACATGACCAGTTCATGATGTTTTTCCATAAAGGATCAGACTCAGTCCTCACAAATTCACCAGAGTCGAGTACTAACTTAGAAAATGCTGCATCAAGAAGTAGGCTTTTCCGCCTAGTACAGGATAATTTCGGGATGACATGGATGAAATTGCAGGCAGTAACATTTGCTTAAAAATCAGGATATCAGAATGTAAAAATGAACTGCACAATTGACAGACACCTGTGGCCATATATTCTGGAGCAGCATATCCAAAGGTACCCATTATTCTTGTAGAGACATGGCTTTTGTCCCCTGTTGGCCCATCCTTGGCCAATCCAAAATCGGAAAGTTTTGCGTCGTAATCCTATACACGTAATGCAAAATTCAAGAGTGAGGAGTGCAAGACAAAAGCTTCTAAGTCTTATCTGCAATATATCACTACAGAACTTTTCCATTTACATACCGAATCCAGCAAGATGTTGGATGGCTTGAAGTCTCGATATATCACTTTGGCCTCATCACTATGAAGGAATGCTACACCTTTGGCAGCACCAAGCGCAATCTTTATGCGGAGTTTCCAGGAAAGTGGTTGATAGTAGGAATTCCCTGTTCATGAAGATTGGACTTTTAAGTTACAAGTTTACAAGAAAAAAAATTTCAAGAAAAGCAGAGAAGAGCACGCTTAGTACAGGAAACTACTCACTCCTGAAGAGATGATTTTCCAAGCTGCCTCGAGGCATGAATTCATACACCAGAAGCCGATGCTCATCTTCCAAGCAAAAACCAAAAAGTTTCACTAGATTGGGATGGTACAGCTGCCCCAAGTAATTTATTTCAGTCTGCATTTTGAAATTAATATTAAGGAGAGAACAAAACTGACATGCGTGGCTAAAATCAAATTCTTTAAGAACATGGCCAGCAATAATTTGCATGCAACATCAAAAATTTGCATGCCACATGCCTAATAGACATTGTCCGCTTTTTACATTCAAAGGCAAACATATGCGAGAGAAGCTGTGAATGTCTAAACTATTTAGAGATACATAGTACTGAAGATGACACCCACCAACCACTCCTTGTGACCTTGGAAACCTTCCTGGTTAAGCCGCTTGACCGCAATGACAATGCCAGTTCCAGGCCTGGTTGCAGCGAAGGTTTGTTCATCGACCCATCCCTTGTAAACACTCCCGAATCCTCCTTCACCCAACACACTGTCGGGCCGGAAGTTCCTGGTCGCCACCCTGAGTTCATTATAGCTGAAGCTCTTCAAATTGGATACCTGCAATATCTCATCCTCTGTCCGAGGAGTTTGAGGCCCCGAATAGGATGAGACCTTGCGGCTCGAACCACCTGAGACATTCCCTTGCTTCCCCCCTATACAAAAGTGAAAGAGCCATTTATCTCATCACATATGAAAGAATAGGAATTCTTCATAGGTTACATCCGATCATCGGTTTCAGCTACTCCAACCTGTCTCAACATTCTATATCAACATTTCCTGCATTGTTTGATGTAATTATTTGCAGCCAAAACATATAATAGTAAGAACCTTTTGTAGTGATCTCAGACCCTACAAAAAGAACAGGACTAAAAATACTCAAAACCAAGCATTCAAGATCCAGACAACAAGAGCAGCTTTAGAAATGAATAAAGATTCTGGTGCTCAAGAGAAGCTTGAGTACAAACTTTTATCCGGAATAACCCAACAACAAACGGATCAGCCAAAAAGACAACTCATCAATATTAATAAAGCTTTCCCCTGATCAAAGAAAATGAAACTTGCTAAAACAAACGGAGGGTCAAAAGCCAACACAGCTAGCTCATTTATCCATGACATGTCCCTAATTCAGGCAATAACACCCAATGCAATCCTCGTACACGAGTTGGGGCAAGAAGTATAGCTCAAACTTTCATCTGGAAACGAGTTAGGACCGGTTCATACCTGTGTGAAACAGACTGTTGGCTTTGATTCTTGCGCTCAAGCAACACCCCATATAGGAGAAGCTAAGAAAAGATCAAAACTTTCACCTCCCCTCTCCTCCTAGAGAACCAACCCAGCTTCCAGGGAGAGAGAGAGAGAGAGAGAGAGAGAGAGAGAGGCAGCAGTTGAAGCTTCCAAGAAGGAAAATGAGGGAGAGTGTGAAAACTAGACCCGAGCAAAGGGGGAGGAAACGGGAGGCGCTCAAGTGTGAAAGCAAGCCATTCTCACTCGAAGAAATTAGCCGTCATCCAAGAAAACGCAAAGGTCTTTTCGTGGAATTATTACACGGATTGATAAAGAAATCGACAACAGACAACGGTAGATGAGAGTTGGTTTGTCCTCTTCTGGGTGCTTCGAAAGTTCTAATCGAAATGACAATGACCGCCAATAACGAGAAAGGTGTTGACTTGGTCTTCACTTTCAGTATTGAAATTTTCTCCGTCCATGACCATAGGAGCACCTGCACTTGGAAGACAAAAGTAACCATCAAATTCGGCGTCCGATTACGAACGAATTCACTTCACAGTCGATTTTATAATTTGCATAGTTGTAAGGAGAAAACACGCATTTGCTCATGTAAGCCTTGGCATTTCTTCCGGATGTTATCATTAGAGATTATGTATCGTGTTAAAATTAACTAGTTGAACGTTTGAGTGTGTTAATGTCAAGGAAAAATCATTTTTTTTTTAATTAGAGAAACAATAGACGCTGAATTGCTTCACAATGAAAGGGCTTGGGCCAGGCAGATAATGGTTTTGTTGAGATTTTCATAAATTGTTGACTTTAATAGTTAAAAAAAAATCAAATAGTGACCTGAATTGCTCTTATTTTCCCAAAAGAGAGTTCAAAGTGAATATTATTTCAAATAAATGCCTAAAATAACCATATTAGTATAAAAAAAGAGTCTAACCTCACTTACTTGCCAAATCTTTAGGTTGGTCAAGAATATTTTCGTCCTTTATTTTTTATAATTTTTTTCGTTTTATTTTTATTTTTTTTTTCCTTTTTTTATTTTGCGGTTTACATTTTCCTAGTGGCGGGCGATGGCGAAAGAGAGCTGGGTGAGGGTTGCCCTCGCCAGCCACAAGGGATGCCGCCCTCGACGGCCACAAGCGAGGCGTAAGAAAGGTCATTTCGAGAAAGAGAGGGCATTTGAAATCATTATTTGAGATTTTTCCGCTATAATTGACCTGAGATTTTTCCGCAATAATGGACCATCTCATGCAATAAATTCGACATTGGGATGTGAAGAAGCGCAACGCTCGAATCACTACAAGCAAGAAATGAAATGATCACGTCACGACGTCGTCATATAGGCGTAAGAAGCAAATTGAAATAATCGTATGGTGACGTCATCACGTAGGTGTAAACGGACCCCCTCAAAAAGAAAAAAAATGAAAAAGATAGAGATGGTGAGAAACAGGTAGGAAGGTCTAGTGAAACTCTGACTTTTCGGTGCATGCAATTAGGTTTGACTTTTGAAGATATAATTGTGCTCAAGGGTCGTTATTTCTGCATCAATTATTTTATTTTTTTCAATCCATCAGTTATTTTATTTTTTGAATATTCATTCTGATATTTTTCGTTACCATATTTTTTTCTCATTTCGTCTCTTTTTGTTCGGTGCATTGGTTGAAAATTGCGCCCCGTCTAGAAGGAGGCTGACTTTTCGATCCCCAGTTGCGCACGATCTTCAAGGTTTTCCTCGCTCGGGAGACTCCGGGTTCTCATGTTTTTGTCCGAGGAAAAACCACGGTCCTGAAATTTAGCTTGAAATGTAACGTAACTTTTGAACTTTTAATTTGTGAATGCGGTTTTGGAATTTTAGTCCAATTTATATAATCTCGTTGCTCATATTTAAATTTGTTCGATGTAATCCCAAATTTTTTTATATGTATTCAATTTAGTCCAAAAATTATATAGAAATGTTTACTATTGTCCTTCCATTAATACAAGTTCATGAACAATGTTAAATATTTTCATATTGTTCAAGAACTAGATTGAACATAATAAAAAAATTAGATACACATTGCACATTAAGCCAAAATTTTCAAGGACAACGTTAAACATTTTGATATATGCAATTTAATCCATACACTATAGAAATTATTTAATTGTCCTTTTATTAATTCAAGTTGGGGACAATGTTGGAGCAAGTTCAAAGATTAGACATAATAAAAGAATTTAAGGACCACATTTCACATTAAGCTAAAAATTTTAAGGACAATGTTGAACAGTTTCATATAGTTCAATGACTATATTGAATATAACCAAAAAAAAATAACGGACCAAATTGCACATTAAGCCAAAATTTTCAAGGACAACATCGATCGCTTTGATGTATGTTCAACAAAACCTTAATATTTATGAAAACAATCAATGTTGTCCTTCCACTGGAACATTTTCATATAGTTCAAGGATTAGATTGAACATACACAAAAAAAAAATTAGGAACCACGTCACACATTAGGCCAACATTTTTAGGGACAAAATTTATTCCGTAAACTATATAAAAATGTTCGATATTATCCTTCCATTAATTCAAGTTTAAGGAACAACATTGAATATTTGTATATAGTTCAACTACTAGATTAAACGTAAGAAAAGAAATTGAGGGCCATATTACACATTAAACTAAAATTTGGGGATCATTCGTTATTTCCCTTTGTGCTTGTCTTATTTCTAAGTGGGTCTTTCCTCTAGATGCCTAGGCTTGAAAAGGTTATATTATAACCTTATTAAAATCGGTTTCCCTTACTACTCAAATGTATATCCGACTCTTCGAATAGAAAAGGAACGCAAAATTTAACTCGATTTAAACTTAGCAAGTTCCTTGAATTCTCATCGGGCAAACATCGGTTGCTATCGCCTTGTGTCTGGTTGACTAATTGTATGAGTCTTTATATGATAAATCCTCTTTTCGAATAGCCAAATTCTAAGAGCTTACTTTACTTCACATGTGTTTGGTTATTGTAAGGATCCTTGTTGCCATTTAACGTGCTTACAAAGGTGGAAAAATTACCAAAAAAGTCACAAACCTATTTATCCGATAGAATTCGGTCCAAACCTCTTCAATTGGGCTAATTTAGCCCTAAATCATTTCACATCAATACCAATTTAGTCCATCGTTCCAACTAAGAGAGGAAATCATTGTGGAAGGCCGACAAATTTATGATACGATTGGTCTTGACATGGACATTTGTCTTATAAATTTTTAATTATTTTTTAATTTCTTTCTTTCTTTTTTTTCCTTTTTGTTTTACTTACCGCCATCCATGTCAATGCTTTCTAGCCTAATTGGCCATACTAATGTGAAAATTTTTATGAATAAATTAATACCAATATGACAAATTTTGGCTTGCGCCATTTACACCTCCTTGTTGGCTCCTAACACCCCTTACCTTGTTGATTTGACTATATTATCCCCTGTAGGTCCCATTCTTGATTTCATATTTTTTTCTTCCTTTTTTCTTTTGTTTCAATTTACTAAAAAACTTCTTACAAAAAAAAATACTAAAAGACAAAACTAGCCACATCCCTTTCAAATAACTATTTTTCACCCTAATTGCTTCTCCTGCACCCATAACATTTCAAGTTTTCTTCATTCTTGTTTTGTTCTGAACTTATCCTCCATTATTGTCATTTGAGCAAGCACTAATCAAACATCATAGTAAAAAATATTAGTTTTATCTGTAAATTGTTTACTTTATTTGCATAGACTATCCTCATGAACGTGAATTTTCGATTTTGATTTTCAATACATGTTTACAAGAATTTACTCAAAGATTGAATATTATGGTTGATGTATGTATTATATACAATTTATTCATCATTCATTATATTGTTATTTTTTTTCACTGATGGTTCCATAAAATTGTAATGCATTTAGAATTGACAAAAAAAAAACTACGTGTTTGTAAAAGGTTTGAATGGGTTGTCTTATAATGTGATTACAATTGCTATAATTTATTATCGGCAAAAGGACACCTTAAGTACCAATATTTTTCTACGGCGCTAATTTTGGTGCTAATATTTTTTTTTGGATCACTTAAATGTCAATTTTTTTGAAAAATGATTATTTAAGTGCCGACTCCGGTGAGGTTGCCGAAATTGGCATTAAAGTGATCATTTTCTCCGATTTTTTACTAAAGTGATCATTTTTTTTATCACTTAAATACTAATTTTTTAAAAAATGATTATTTAAGTGCCAACTCCGATGAGGTCGCCGAAATTTCTCTCCATTGGCACTAAAGCGATTTTTTTTTTTTTCGATTTGGCACTTTAGTGATCTCAAAATAAATATTGGCACCAAAGTGAGCGCCGTACACAAATATTGACACTTGGGGTGTCCTTATGCCATTTATTGTCAATAGCTAATTATACTAGTAATCAAGGCAAAGATAGTATTCTATGTAATGATGTTTAGGGAGTATTTTCCTTCGCATTTGCTTGATAATAGTGGATGTTTAGAATTTTTTATGTCCTTAACTTTGTCATCTTTTTAATTTTTTGAAAGTATCGTTGGAAACATCATGCAATGATGGCATGCAAAATAAATGGTCATAGGACTATTGCGTTCATCGAATAAAATGAAAGTTGAGCAGTTAAAGTACACGGATTACAACGTAATGACACGTATTAATGTTATAATTGAACGAAAAGCGTACAAAAATCGGTAAATGGTTCTTTTCGCTCTTACTTATGCTTAGGTTACTTTTTGTAGTTTCTTTGTACAAAAAAAAGAGAGAGCTATCTACCTAATAAACTATTTCCTTTAGAAGATGAGAACACTGATTTTGTTCCAACCAGAGAAGAAAAGGGAAAAATAAAGAAGAAGAATAAAAGAAGGCGAGAAATAATATTAAATCAAGAGTGGGACTCATATTTAATCTTAACAAATGTTGTTTGAGAGGAGCATGAGTAGTTTTGTCGCTAACAAAATTGAAACAAAAGAAACCGAAGAATAAAAGGGAAGAAATAATCTTAAGTTAAGAGTGGGACCCGCAATGATTAATGTATTCAAATCAATACGATAGCGGTGTTAGAGCCAATAAGTAACCTATTTATCGTGCTTACAAAGGTGGAAAAATATTCAAAAAAATCATAAACCTATTTATTTGATACAAATTCGGTCCAAACCCTTTCAATTGAGCTAATTTAGCCCTAAATCATTTCACATCAATACCAATTTAGTCCATCATGCCAATTAAGAGAGGAAATCATTGTGGAAGCCAAAATTCCTATGTGACATGGTGAGCCTTGACATGGACATTTGTCTTATAAATTTTTAATTATTTTTTAATTTTCTTTCTTTCTTTTTTGTCCTTTTCGTTTTACTTGACGGCATCCACGTCAATGACTTCTAGTCTAATTGGTTAGGCTAATGTGAAAAAATTTATGAATAAATTGATACCAATATGACAAATTTTGGCTTGCGTTATTTACACCTCATCGTTGGCTCCTGACACCCCCTTACCTTGTTGATTTGACTACACTATCCCCTGCAGGTCCCATTCTTGATTTCATATTTTTTCTTCTCTTTTTTTCTTCTTTTTCTTTTGTTTCAATTCACTAAAAAAATTCTTACAAAAAAAAAAATACTAAAAGACAAAACTAGCCACATCCCTTTTAAATAACTATTTTTCACCCCAGCTGCTTCTCCTACACCCATAACATTTCACGTTTTCTTCATTCTTGTTTTGTTCTGAACTTATCCTCCATTATTGTCATGTGAGCAAGCACTAATCATACATCATAGTAAAACATATTAGTTTTATATGTAAATTGTTTACTTTATTTGCATAGACTATCCTCATGAACGTGAATTTTCGATTTTTATTTTCAATACATGTTTACAAGAATTAACTCAAATATTGAATATTATGGTTGATGTATGCGTTATATACAATTTATCCATCATTCATTATATTGTTATTTTTTTTCATTGATGGTTCTATAAAATTGTAATGCATTTAGAATTGACAAAAAAAAAACTATGTGTTTGTAAAAGGTTTGAATGGGTTGTCTTATAATGTGATTACAATTGCTATAATTTATTATCGGCAAAAGGACACCTTAAGTGCCAATATTTGTCTACGGCACTAATTTTGGTGCCAATATTTTTTTTTGGTCACTTAAGTGTCAATTTTTTTTAAAATGATTATTTAAGTGCCAACTCCGGTGAGGTCGCCGAAATTGGCACTAAAGTGATCATTTTTTGATCACTTAAGTACTAATTTTTTTAAAAAATGATTATTTAAGTGCCAACTACGGCGAGGTCGCCGGAATTTCTCTCCATTGGCACTAAAGCGATCTTTTTTTTTTTTTTTCGATTTGGCACTTTAGTGATCTCAAAATAAATATTGGCACCAAAGTGAGCGCCATACACAAATATTGACACTTGGGTTGTCCTTATGCCATTTATTGTCAACAGCTAATTATACTAGTAATCAAGGCAAAGATAGTATTTTATGTAATGATGTTTAGGGAGTATTTTCCTTAGCATTTGCTTGATAATAGTGGATGTTTAGAATTTTTTATGTCCTTAACTTTGTCATCTTTTTAATTTTTTGAAAGTATCGTTGGAAACATCATGCAATGATGGCATGCAAAATAAATGGTTATAGGACTATTGCGTTCATCGAATAAAATGAAAGTTGAGCAGTTAAAGTACACGGATTACAACGTAATGACACGTATTAATGTTATAATTGAACAAAAGCGTCCAAAAATCGGTAAATGGTTCTTTTCATTCTTACTTATGCTTAGGTTACTTTTTGTAGTTTCTTTGTACAAAAAAAAGAGAGAGCTATCCACCAAATAAACTATTTCCTTTAGAAGATGAGAACACTGATTTTGTTCCAACTAGAGAAGAAAAGGGAAAAATAAAAAAGAAGAATAAAAGAAGGCGAGAAATAATATTCAATCAAGAGTGGTCCTCATATTTAATCTTAACAAATGTTGTTTGAGAGGAGCATGGGTAGTTTTGTTGCTAACAAAATTGAAACAAAAGAAAACGAAGAATAAAAGGGAAGAAATAATCTTAAGTTAAGAGTGGGACCTGCAATGGTTAATGTAGTCAAATCAATACAACAACGGTGTTAGAGCCAATAAGTAACCTACTTATCGTGCTTACAAAGGTGGGAATATTACCAAAAAAGTAAAACCTATTTATTTGATACGAATTTGGTCCAAGCCCTTTCAATTGGGCTAATTTAGCCCTAAATCATTTCACATCAATACCAATTTAGTCCATCTTGCCAATTAAGAGAGGAAATCATTGTGGAAGCCGACATTCCTATGTGACATGGTTGGCCTTGACATGGACATTTGTCTTACAAATTTTTAATTATTTTTTAATTTTCTTTCTTTCTTTTTTCCTTTTCGTTTTGCTTGACCGCCATTCACGTCAATGATTTCTAGCCTAATTGGTCAGACTAATGTGAAAAATTTTATGAATAAATTCATACCAATATGACAAATTTTGGCTTGCTCTATTTACACCTCCTTGTTGGCTCCTAACACCCCATGTCTTGTTGATTTGACTACATTATCCCCCTACAAGTCCCATTCTTGATTTCATATTTTTTCTTCTCTTTTTTTCTTCCTTTTTCTTTTGTTTCAATTTACTAAAAAAGTTCTTACAAAAAAAATATATATACTAAAAGGCAAAACTAGCCACATCCCTTTCAAATAACTATTTTTCACCCTAGCTGCTTCTCTTGCACCCATAACATTTCAAGTTTTCTTCATTGTTGTTTTGTTCTGAACTTATCCTCTATTATTGTCATTTGAGCAAGCACTAATCATACATTAGAGTAAAAAAATATTAGTTTTATCTGTAAATTATTTGCTTTATTTGCATAGACTATCCTTATAAACATGAATTTTCGATTTTGATTTTCAATACATGTTTACAAGAATTTACTCAAAGATTGAATACTATAGTTGATGTATGCATTATATACAATTTATCCATCATTCATTATATTGTCATTTTTTTTCACTGATGGTTCTATAAAATTGTAATGCATTTAGAATTGACAAAAAAAAAACTATGTGTTTGTAAAAGGTTTGAATGGGTTGTCCTATAATGTGATTACAATTGCTATAATTTATTATCGGCAAAAGGATACCTCAATATTTGTGTCAATATTTTGTGTATGACACTCACTTTTGTGTCCATTTTTTTGAAAAATATATTATTTTTTGATCACACTTAAGTGATCAATTTTTTGATCACTTTTATTTTTAAAACGATTATTTAAGTGTCAACTCATGTGAGGTCGCCGGAATTTCTCTCTATTGACACTAAAGTGATCTTTTTTTTTTTTTTGATTTGGCACTTAAGTGATCCCAAAATAAATATTGGCACCAAAGTGAGCGCCATACACAAATATTTGAACTTGTGGTGTCTTTATGCCATTTATTGTCAATAGCTAATTATACTAGTAATCAAGGCAAAGATAGTATTCTAAGTAATGATGTTTAGGGAGTATTTTCTTATGCATTTGCTTGATAATAGTGGATGTTTGGAATTTTTTATGTCCTTAACTTTGTCATAGTTTTAATTTTTTTGAAAGTATCATTTAAAACATCATGCAATGATGGCATGCAAAATAAATGGTTATAGGACTATTGCATTCACTCGAATAAAATGAAAGTTGAGCAGTTAAAGTACACGGATTATAATGTAATGACACGTATTAATGTTATAATTGAACGAAAAGCGTACAAAAACCGGTAAATGGTTCTTTTCACTCTTACTTATGCTTAGGTTACTTTTTGTAGTTTCTTTGTTAAAAAAAAGAGAGAGCTATCTACCAAATAAACTATTTCCTTTAGAAAATGAGAACACCGATTTTGTTCCAACTAGAGAAGAAAAGGGAAAAATAAAAAAGAAGAAGAAAAGAAGGCGAGAAATAATATTAAATCAAGAGTGGGCCTCATATTTAATCTTAACAAATGTTGTTTGAGAGGAGCATGGGTAGTTTTGTTGCTAACAAAATTGAAACAAAAGAAAACGAAGAATAAAAGGGAAGAAATAATCTTAAGTTAAGGGTGGGACCCGCAATGATTAATGTAGTCAAATCAATACGATAGCGGTGTTAGAGCCAATAAGTAACCTATTTATCGTGCTTACAAAGGTGGAAAAATTATATAAAAAAAGTTATAAACCTATTTATTTGATATGAATTCGGTCCAAACCCTTTCAATTGGGCTAATTTAGCCCTAAATCATTTCACATCAATACCAATTTAGTCCATCATGCCAATTAAGAGAGGAAATCATTGTGGAAGCCAACATTCCCATGTGACATGGTTGAGCCTTGACATGGACATTTGTCTTATAAATTTTTAATTATTTTTTAATTTTCTTTCTTTCTTTTTTGTCCTTTTCGTTTTTGTGACGGCATCCACGTCAATACTTCTAGTCTAATTGGTTAGGCTAATATGAAAAAATTTATGAATAAATTGATACCAATATGACAAATTTTGGCTTGCTTTATTTACACCTCCTTGTTGGCTCCCGACACCCCCTACCTTATTGATTTGACTACATTATCCCCCTACAAGTCCCATTCTTGATTTCATATTTTTGCTTCTCTTTTTTCCTTCTTTTTCTTTTGTTTCAATTCACTAAAAAAATTATTACAAAAAAAAAAATATACTAAAAGACAAAACTAGCCACATCCCTTTTAAATAACTATTTTTCACCCCAGCTGCTTCTCCTACACCCATAACATTTCACGTTTTCTTCATTCTTGTTTTGTTCTGAACTTATCCTCCATTATTGTCATGTGAGCAAGCACTAATCATACATCATAGTAAAACATATTAGTTTTATATGTAAATTGTTTACTTTATTTGCATAGACTATCCTCATGAACGTGAATTTTCGATTTTTATTTTCAATACATGTTTACAAGAATTAACTCAAATATTGAATATTATGGTTGATGTATGCGTTATATACAATTTATCCATCATTCATTATATTGTTATTTTTTTCATTGATGGTTCTATAAAATTGTAATGCATTTAGAATTGACCAAAAAAAAAAAACTATGTGTGTGTAAAAAGGTTTGAATGGGTTGTCTTATAATGTGATTACAATTGCTATAATTTATTGTTGGCAAAAGGACACATCAAGTGCCAATATTTATGTACGGCACTAATTTTGGTGCTAATATTTTTTTTATCACTTAAGTGTCAATTGTTTCTTATTTAAGGAACGAAAATTGGCACTAAAATGATTATTTTTTTCCGATTTGGCAATAAAGTGATCATTTTTTGGATCACTTAAGTGCCAATATTTTTTTAAATGATTATTTAAGTGCCAACTTCAGGTGAGGTTGCCATAATTTCTCTCCGTTCTCACTAAAGTGATTTTTTTTTTTTCTTTCAATTTGGCACTTAAGTGATCCCAAAATAAATATTAGCACCAAAGTGAACGTCATATACAAATATTGACACTTAGGGTGTCTTTATGCCATTTATTGTCAATAGCTAATTATACTAGTAATCAAGGCAAAGATAGTATTCTATGTAATGATGTTTAGGGAGTATTTTCTTATGCATTTGCAAGATAATGGTGGATGTTTAGAATTTTTTATGTCCTTAACTTTGCCATATTTTTAATTTTTTTGAAAGCATCATTTAAAACATCATGCAATGATGGCATGCAAAATAAATGGTTGTAGGACTATTGCATTCATCGAATAAAATGAAAATTGGGCAATTAAAGTACACGGATTACAACGTAATGACACGTATTAATGTTATAATTGAATGAAAAGCGTGAAAAAACCGGTAAATGGTTCTTTTCACTCTTACTTATGCTTAGATTACTTTTTTTAGTTTCTTTGTAGAAAAAAAAAAAGAGAGGCTATGTACCAAATAAACTATTTCCTTTAGAAGATGAGAACGCCGACTTTGTTCCAACTAGAGAAGAAAATGGAAAAATAAAAAGAAGAAGAAAAGAAGGCGAGAAATAATATTAAATCAAGAGTGGGCCTCATATTTAATCTTAACAAATGTTGTTTGAGAGGAGCATTGGTAGTTTTGTTGCTAACAAAATTGAAACAAAAGAAAACGAAGAATAAAAGGGAAGAAATAATCTTAAGTTAAGAGTGGGACCCGTAATGGTTAATGTAGTCAAATCAATACGATAGCGGTGTTAGAGCCAATAAAGGATGGAAATAGAACGAGCCTAAATTTATGATTTTCTTTTGCACTTTTTCCTACAAAAGTCGACACACATGTTTTGCAAAACATTGGAGTTGTGATAGCTAGCAGAACGAGTCTGGCTTATGGTTGCATGTACTTACAAGTCTCAAGGTTGGTCTATTTCCAATCCAAATAAAAAAAAAATGTAATATACTAATATGTGCTTTATCTCCCAAAGTTGGTAAACAAGAAAAAGAAGTTCGCTGCCATATTGTATGCTTTTAAAATATTTCAACCATGTGGCTCCCGTTTTGTTTATTTTGCGAAAATGAATAATTTTAAAAAAAACTTCGATTATTAATAACTTGAGGATAGCCTTTTAATGAAAAGTGCTTCCGTTGCTGAAACCAATTTATAACTAAACATCTTATGGACGATGAGAATATTTCTCGTTCATTTGTTTTTATAAATAATACGACCGATCATGTTTATGAAAATATTTTCCAAATCATTTCTTCTCGTGAAAAAGAAGTAGCCTCCAACATGAAACCAAATCATTCCATGCTCACCAATCTCAAGAGCTGCTTGAATTACCACGCTTCCGCGCATTCTCCATTGATTAAATTTGTACTTAGGACATCCCATTAATATAACAACAACTTTTACTTCTGAGTCTCTTCGGTGTGTCCTAAACCCTCTAGTTAGTGTGGCATTTCCTTGACCACGCTTTAGGAAGCGAAGGTCGAAAGTTCCATCTCTGCTCTATCGATTTATTCTGGGCTAATTTGTCTGGTCTTGGAGAAGGGGTTGTGGAACAAAAAGGCTACAAATTCAAAAGTAACTAAGTTTCAAAAACAGAAGAATGGAGTAAATCAAATGAAAAGAAGAAACCGGAGAAAGATACTAATTTTAAGATACAATGCCTCTCGTTAGCTGCATCTCGTTGATTTAAAGTTCAACAATCCCATGGCTATTTGACCGTTTAAGCATTATAAACGATCTATCTCTAGGAAAATATTTTCCAAAATCATTTATTTTTCGCAAAATAAACGGAGCCTAACTTGCAAACTGTTCGGCAAAGTTGTGGCATAAGAATTGGCGGCAAGACTAGAATTGACAGTTAACACCAGGAAAATTTGAAAGTTTTTCCGAAATTTGTTCTTTTTAAGTTATTCATCGATGACTATGTATCCCGCCTCCTTACTGGTGTGGACGGATTTGGTTCGATCATAATAAAACTGCACCCAAAGGACAAGCAAAGCATATCGGTGTAGAAGCAAAATATTACTTTCACAACCAGAAAATCACTTCTAGACATATTTTCTTGGCGCAATACTATTCTCGATCGTGGTTAGGTTTATTTTCCCGTATGCAGTTTCGGTGTTTTTAGAATTATTGACGATGTCTCAACATCGTGTTTAGTAAGATCAAAGATTATTTTTTTTTCTCATTCTCTTTCCTAGTTTTAAGACTTGACTATTTTAGGGTTTCACACGTATAAATATATACTTTATTCCGTTGCTCAGCTCACCTGCATGAAAAAAAAAAAGACATATTTCCATGTGCATTCAACCCTTACTAGTCAAAAGTTTAAGCTAATAAACTGAATAAAAAGATAAAACCTAATCTACCTGAATTTGTACGATGAATTCAACTAGCAAAACTAAAAAAATCACACCAGATACGAAAGCATGATCCGAGTTCCTGTGAAATCTGATGTTCCAAGGCCGGGCTCGATTACAAACCACGGGTCATGGATTGGCCCGTAAATCTTGGCCCAATATTGCACATCAAAATCAGTGGACAGTCATATCAACGAAGCCCATCGACTTTGTAGGCCCAACTCGAAGCTAAATATGACCCACGTCAGTCGAGAGAAGCAAGTATGGCGGCCGATTAGGCTGCTAAAGTCCAAAGGCGAAATAGCCAAATTTAAATTTAGAGACTAACAAAAAGAGGAACTGAGTTCTTTATCCCCTCCCGGGTCTTTTCGATTTTTGCTACGTTCCGAAACTCATGGAGTGTATTCTGGAACTTCTTCCGATTAAATAAAAGTGCATCTTTATGATCCGGCATTCGTTTTATTGGAATTGAGCCCGACCCATCTTTCCAAGGGCTTGAAAAACGGATTCTCTCAACTGAGAAAGAAAATTTTTTTCTTCTTGGGATCCGTTTATTTCCAAAAAATAAAATAAAATACAGGATTTAAAAAATATTTTCCTAAAAATAATTGCGTGTAAATCTTGAAATAATTAGTCAATTAAGAGTGTTTTATTATAGACAATGATTTATGTCTAACTATTTTTTTTTGATGATGAAATATATTTTTTTCATTTGTTCATTTTATTGTAAGTCATAGAAGTTTTCTAAATCATTCATTTTTCTCAAAATAAATGCACCGTGAGCTCATTTGTTTCACGGAAAATATTTGCAGAGGTATAAAGGATCATTTTTTGGAAAAAATTTTCAAAATCATTTATTTTCTACGAAATAAATGAAGCCTTAATACAATCGAAAGTCAATCACGACAAACGACACAGACATTTTGGTTGGTTCTCCTTGTGGTTCTTTGTTTTTATTATTTGTATGTTTAGTAAAACCTTGTCCAAATGTGATGTGGCATTTAGCTCCAATTGCAACTGCTAAATAGCATCTTCTTGCCTTTGCTTGTCTGTGGGTACAACGACTGCAACCAACAACAAGAAAAATTGCAAATTAGTTGAAACAGATTATCTGAAATAACAGGAAGATGTCCAGTCCGTCAATGCGGTCGGAACATTGGTACGATGAAACTCAACCATAATGTTTCCCGACAATTACATTAACATTAGGACAAATTTCTCATTGCATCTCAAAAAAAAAAAAAGTATAATTTTTATTCTTAAACACTCCAATTCCGCCAACGTTCACAAAGGAGAATGTAATTACGTAAATTTGGGATTGAAAAGTATAGAACCATTGATTTTTTTTTTTTTTTTTTGCTTTTTTCCTTTCCCTTCTCTCTCTTGTTTCCTCCATTTGATAGCCTCCAAGGTCACTGAACAGAGTTCAAACATCGCGTGGATCTTCAAGAAACTCTTTAACATATTCCCAAAATATGTACTGATTCCGCCTTCTGCGTCCGGATCTCTTTGGCTTATATCTCCAAAGTCCTCAATCCGGATGAAGGGCTGGAAAGTTCGAAAATGACACGGCGATTGAAAAGATGAATTCGACAAGAAAATAAACACGGTTCGGAACGTTTCAGGGTTCGTCGCGATGGTCAATTTGCAGAGCAAATTGCTGCAGGGAATTTGGCCATGAGATAAGGACCTCGTGGAGTTCTTCTTCTCTCTCTGTCTCACTCTGTCTTTTTGATCCCATGAGTTGGAGGAAGACAGCTTGTGGAGAGGACTACTTGGGTTGTCAATTGAGGTGAGACCTACCCTATCTCTCTCCCAAGCTCATGCAATCAAATATTTCAATAAAGAAGCAGAAAAAATCACTTGTAAATTATTGAAAGCTTCTCTTTTTTTTCCCCTCTCTGACCTGTAAATTCCACCAACCTGTGAATGGTGGGGTCTGTGATGACAGACGAACCATTGCATTGCTTGTGTCAACCCACTGATCTATACTTCCCTCCCACTGTATTTGATCCTTTCCGAGTGTCGGTGAGCCATGAATTTTTTCACATTCTTGTCACTTTCTTTTCTTGTTCTTTTGCAGAAATTGCTCTGAAAGAAGAACTGCAGAAACCCAAGTTTGCTAGCGACAAACAATGACCTCAAGACATGTCCATTTGATAAGACTACAGCAATCTAATCATGTAATGGTCTGGTCAAACTTGGTTTCAATGAATAGTTTAGATCATTCTTTTATACCAGAAGAGATTGGTAAATGGGTTTTGTTTCAACGCATGGGCACAGAATACAAATTCAGTGTCTTGGTCAGCACAATTTTCCCGAATCAGTTCGCCACCAATGTGTGGTCCCGGTCCTCTATTGATGCGAATGTACGCTAAATTTGGAGCTGTAATTATCACTTCCATGCCCAAGATCGTGCCTTGGCACATGTTATGCCTCTGATCCATATGGGATCAGAAAGATCTTTGACTTTGGTATTTTGCTCATCCAATCAATCAGTTTCTCAGTTGCTTTCTTGTGGGCTGGGGTGGATGGATGACCCTCAATTAAGGGCTGAAGTTTCTGGTAATGGCAGATCAAATAGAAGTGGCATTGTTGTAATATCTCATCAAGAATGAGGGTATCAAGGAACCAGTACCTGCATCTGACCAGCATACTTTATATCGTGGAATGATGTAGATCACTTAACAATCTGACATTTAATTTCATACCATACACTGACGGTGAACGGGGATATATTCCCGTTGAAGAACTTGCCTTCTATGTTATCTTTTTCCTTTCTTGACTGTTTATTTCTGATGCAGAGGAGGCTTCTGAAAGCTTGAACATGCACAAACCTCGCCAGGACTTCTGAAATTCCTCCGTTTATCCCCCCACAAGAACTCCAAGACAATCATTTACCAATTCGCTCAAACACCAGAAGGTCCAGGAACAACTACAAGACCCCATGGGAGAGAGAGAGAAGGAGAAGAACAAGAAGCACAAGAAGCAGAAGCACCAACACCCCAATGACCAAACTCAGTCCACACCGACAAAACCAGCATCAGATTTCTCATTCAAGCCCAGTTCCGAAGTAAAGGGTCTCCGGTTCGGCAGCCAATTCATCGTGAAGTCGTTCACAATCCGAAGAGCAAGGCCTCTTGAGCTCCTGAAAGTCCTGTCCTTTCCACCAACTGATAAGGCCGACGACAGCAAATTGCCTTTCCCTTCAACAACAGCCTATTTGCCTACGAATTTCACCATACTCGCGCACCACGCGTGGCACACGCTGACACTCGGCCTCGGCACGAAAAAGTCGAAGGTGCTGGTATTCGTGTTCGAATCCGAGAGCTTGAAGTCCGCCGTGGACCGGATGTGGCCACCAGAGATTCCTCTAGGGGAAGTGAACAAGAAGCTCATCCGGGGCCTAAACGGGTGCGAGATGGCCCGGTTCAAGTTCAGAAAAGGTTGCATTACCTTCTATGTGTATGCGGTTCGCCGTGTGGGAAGCGTCGGGTTCGGTTGCGCCGATGATCTAAGGACAATTTTGCAGTCCGTGGTCGAGCTTAAGGACTTCTTGGATCACACTGCTATGTTGGCCATGCCTAATCAAAGGAGCATCAGTTTTTGCCCTCCCGTCGCCATGGCTCACTAGCGGCTCTTGCTCATCCGTTACCAAAAACTGCGATCGCTGTTGCCGTTATCAATATCTCCGTCGTTTCGGGTGATCAATCTGTTCTTGCTCCCTAGAATGTTTGAGCTGACTATTTTTCTGAGGACAGTGTCGTTGTAATTTTTGGGGGAATTGGTTTATTCGTTTGGACATCATGCCTGCTTTTTGTTCTGTTCTTCTAGACTTCACATAGTTGTGAATGTACTATCAAGATTTTGTTTGCTGCTTGAGCATACTGATTTCTGACCCTTCTCTAGATTTTCAACATCCTTTTTGGCACATCATATGTTTCTGGCAAATTCTTGAGGGAGTTGAAAGATTCTTCTCAGCTGAAGAAAGAGCAAGTCTTCTGATACATATTTTCCTGTACTTTTTTGGATAAGAGAGGGTGATTACACAAATTTCTGAACTTTTTTGCGGAATCTATGCTTAGCTTACCCTAGTCTTTGATAAAACAGTACCATTACAATACTTTTTAGACTTTAAGCTTCCTCACAGCCTTTTTAGCTTTAGAAATGGACTGTAAGGTGGGCTGCTTCCTCAATCATTATCAGCATGGAGCATGAAGACAACTGCTAATCTGATTACCATCACTGTTGTTGTAATTATTGTCATAATTGTGATTACTACTATCCCTCCTGCCCCAAGCAACATTATCGTTTGTTGTCTGTCGTTGAATCACCAGCTGGTAAAACATTCCCCATTGGGTTTTCCCTCATCAAGTGAAAAGCACAGGTGAACATATTCTGACGTTTGACATAAGATTTCCCAACGTTGCCCCTGTTTTTTAGAGAAAAACAAAGGTAAAATTTGGTGCTCCAACACTGTTTTCTTGTGATTTGTGCCCCTCAGATCTATCTAACCCGTGAACCCAAAGTTTCACAAGCTGTGAATAAACAACCTGCGAACTTTTCCCAGCAATTAATTAAATTTAACTCCACCTTACTGCAAATTTCAGAAACTTGGTGTCTGAAGACCCTGTGCACTGAATTGAATATGGAATCAATCTCTTGGACAGAGCCAAAAGACTTTTTTTTTTCTCTTGAGGCTTTTTCATTAGGCCTATCATCAACAGTTCAACAAAAGGTTCTTTTTTTTTTTCCTCGGTTCGGGAATATATGCTTATGAGAGTCGAGAGCTGTTGTTCAGGTTGCTCAATCGCCGCGAATTTTGTACTATGGATCAGTCACCAGCGAAAAGAGATTGATTCTATACAATGTTTATTCTCGGGCACAACTGGGTTGGAGGGATTGTTTGGGAAAGATGTCATACATGTTTCAGTCTACAGAAACTAAGTTAAGATGATAACTTTCTCCATGATCTGATCATGGGATTCATGAGGCTGCATCGATGAAACGATGGTGGCATGATGATGAATAGATGGAAGGATAATAAAGCAGAAGTTTTTTTTTGGGGGGTTGGGGTTGGAGAGGGGCCAACTTCTTTACCTTCTGAGCTTAGCTTTAAGGGTCTACAAGAAAAAGGAAAAAGCGAGGAGAGAGATTGAAACACCAACCTTTTCCTGATTCCAGCCTTTGGTAAGGTAGCTTTAATCATTCCATGACTCGGTCCCATTCCGACCAACTTGTTTCCCATGAATCATCACTCTCTCTCTCCCTCTCTCTCTCTTTGTCATTAGTACAGAGACAATTATACATATAAATATATATATATATATATATAGTATATGTGTGTGTATTGGCTTTACCCTGTTAAACAAGAGTTTTTGCCATTATCAGCGTGGGGTAATGAGTGGGAAGGACTACGGGAGGGAATGTGGATACATGAGAGTTCTAGGACAGATCAGGCACATGTAAGCTACAGGGACATAGTTTGGATGCCAATTTCCTAGTTGTGGGTAGCTCATAGAGTGCGCAGCACAAACTATAACCGTCGATGGGGATGCTTGGTTCGGCTTTTTCAAAGGGCTTTGAGCTTAAGCTCCTTGCGATAGTTTTGAAGCTTTTGGTTCAGCTTTAGGTCGGCATTTGGCCAAATATTGGCATTGGGAAAGTTGAAATTTCAATGCCAGTATTGGGCTTTTAGCATAATCAAATGCTAAAATATTTTTTCTTCTTTCAAAACTACCCTCACCAATTTTCTAATTCTTCGATTTTGCCCCTCTTTGTTACTGTTCATCTTCTTTGGAGTTGAGGAGGCCGGATCCGGCCGGCAAGGGGTCAGCTACCCGGGCGAGGGCCGGCCGCCTCGGCGAGCGCCACCTAGGTTTGCATGACCCTCGGCGGAGGCCGCTCAAGGTCGGTTGACCTTAAACGGCGGCCGCCAATGCCAAATCTGGCTCATGTGCTGCCCTAGACCAACACCGAACTAAACGCAGACGATGGCCACCGGTCCGGTGAATGGTTTAAGTTTTTTAATGAAAAAAATGAAAAATTGCATCCAAAGCACCTTTGCAAAGTTATTTTTACCAAAACACAATTTAATACAAAGATCATTTTCAAATGAGTTTTTACCAAACACAATTAGCATTTTCCTAAACCCTTTTAGATTGAAGGCATTTGCATTCCTCCAAAGCCCATTTTAAAAGCCGAACCAAATGCAAGCAATATATTGTGCCGACACTTGACACGGCGATGCATTTGATCAATCGTATCAGCGTGTCGTGTGACCCGCTTAATCGAGCGTGTCGTGTTTGCGACGAGGCAGCTCGCCGCGATTATCGAAAGCGCCTTGTTTAGATTAGTCATTTTTTGTTATACTTCTTTTTTCGACAAGACACGTAATAGAGCTATTTTATGGATCGCCATCTCTTGTCAACGTAGAGGCCCAGGGAAGAAGGCCTTTGGATTTTCCGTTGAATGAGAAAGGCCTTTGTGTTGGAGCCAATGATGGGCCCGAATGCCTTTTGGGCTGGATCAAGCCCCTTGGATTCAACATGCTGCGTGCTAAATCCAATTACTAAATCCATTTAGGTTTGGGACATGAACACGCCCTGTTCTTTCGTTGCAACTGACGATCCTGCCAGATTTCTGAAAACATGTCACGGATAAAGATTTACGTTTTCCAGTGCGAAAAAGAGTTTTCAGATGATTCGGAAGGACCACCGTCACCCATTTCCAATCAAGACAGAGCATGATTACGCTCATTTTTCAGCTGTCTTTCGCTGAAAATTGATGATGGTGATATTTTTTTGCGCTCCATAATTATTCATGTATCCGAACCACACTACTTTTTAAAAGTGAAATCTTCTTTTAAGGACATAGGCGAGTCCTTTAATTATCCAAATTCCAAACATTAATAATAGAGATGTGATCTATTTCACGAAAACAGACGCATGTGAAAACAGTGAGAAACAAAAGGAACAGAAAAAATGGGTAAAATCAACGAGATATAGCCAATAATCATCAATATGACATCACTGAATTGATATGTTTATGATACAAATAGTCCAAACATTGAGATCGAATTTCTCACCAGAAAACTGACAACAAGGAAATAATTTATATTGTTCCTCTGGAAATAAAATGATCCGTCTAAATTTATCAGTAAAAAACTAAAAATAAGGTCGAAGCCATAACATAAAACGAAAAAGTAAAGCGACAAAGGAAACGCCCACCGTGGGGCTCGAACCCACGACCACAAGGTTAAGAGCCTTGCGCTCTACCGACTGAGCTAGACGGGCTTGGTGCTCAGTTCCTGTTCGTTTTTTATATAAATAAGTAGTAACGTTGAAAACAGAGCCGTGTTCGGAAAACGAAAGGGGTAGGCCTAACATCTACGAAGTTACATGGAGACCAGAGAGAGAGAGAGAGAGGGAAGTGATGTCAAATTCACCAAAACTCTGACCGAACTGCATTGAATCGTCGTCCGTCGTCAGCCGTCATACCGGAGCTCAAAGTATACCAACGAAAGATGGGATTTTTGTTCACGGTAGCTGAAATCCTGATCTCGTTGCTCTGCATTGTGCTTCTCGGGGTGCTTTCGGCGATCGTCCTCGAAGCTTACCGGAGGCGACACAATCACGCGTACGTCCGATCTCAGAAAGCCAACGCTTTTGATTAATTCTCCAAGTTTCTAATATGGTTCTTGATTTCATAGTGAGTCGCCGCTTGTTTTTTCTGATGGATCCGTTCTGCTTTTGTTTAGACATCTGGAAGCCCCTCCGGTGTTCGAGGATCCAAATTCGTTGAAAAAGGTATTGTTTAGAGTTTTAGATGTGTTCATCATACATGGTGTTTGATCTCTCCTAGCATAAAAAGATCGATGCTTGGGCAATGATTCACTTGTGGGTAATGCACGCCGAGGTTGTACCGTGTTTGTGCATGAGTCGGCCTTAGTAGAAATGAAAGAGATTTCAATAGGTCAGCTGATTGGTGCAAGGCGGCCATAATGGTGAATGGAATGTTCTCATATTTGGGCTGTGCCATTTGCTTTAATAGCGCCTGCTCATCTGTCAGTTTCCATTGAAAATTGCTTTTGAGCTGCATAGAACCGATAAGGGCTTCGAAATTCCGAAGCCCTTTCTGAGATTTTTGCTGCTGCAATCATCTGTTCAATAGAATTGATAACGCCTGCTTACTTTGGGATCTTGGATGATTTTCGGGGCTGGAGGTTTTTACTACCTTCATAAGGCAATTCAATAAAGCCTCGCTTGGATTTAGGATTCAATTGCGCATTCTGACATGTAATTCAGATCACATTACAATACCCGAGGTAGTAACTTCCGTTCAGGCTCCCTCATTTAAACACTGATCAGTGCTTCTTGCCTGGATTATTGTATTCCATGTTCTGCAAAGGAAGCTTCACCATGTGGTTAATTTGTTGCCATACTGGAAAAACTTTATAAGCCGCGATGAAAAGGAAAAGTCTGAAACATGAATATTATCCTTGAAGAAATTAAATATTGGGAAAGTAGTCGCTGAATCAATGGCCAAGATAAAGTTAAATGATTGGCCTGTGAAATTTTGGCAGATGCTGACTTCACTTAAATGCGTTTCCAGGTTCAATGTCCCTCTATTCACGATCCTGCAGAAAAATATATCTCTCTAATAGTTCCTGCGTACAACGAAGAGCATCGACTCCCTGGAGCTATCGATGAGACCATGAAGTAAGTTAAACCAACAACTTTATGCTTATCTCAAAGTTAAACCAACAACTTTATGCTTATCTCCTTACTTATGATAGTAGATGCAAGGTGGGGAACCCTGTCCTACATTGGCTTAAATATAAAGTTCTTAAATCGTTCTTTTGCAACTGGAGAAACATTTTGCGGTTCTGATCTTTTAATTTTAGATTTTGCATCATGAATTTGCCTCATAATGGGAAAGGCTCCTTTGACTGTGGAGGATACTGAGATCCTTTTCAGTGTAGCAAAGGGATCTTAATGTGTCTAATTGGGTTCATGGTGTATGATTGCAATACACTACAGTGAAATAGAACTGTAAGAAGGGAATCATGCTGTTGTTGATGGAAAACCAAAAGTACGTGCTGATTTGTTCCCTACACATCTTCTTTTCTTGCCGAACCTCTGTACTAGGGATCTATGTTTGATTTGGAAGCTGATAGCACATTATTGTACGTGGACATTTCTTCAAATTGATTAGTGATTGTTTTCTTATATCCAAGTTGGAATTCTAGTCTTTTTCAGCAAATGCCCCGTATTTAGGTCAGCAGAATGCTATTACAAGAACTTGCAACCTCTTTCAAATCCTTTTCTCCTACGTGTTTTCTTTTCCTCTTTGCCATCATAATCGTTTTGGGGTGCCACATTTCAATAGTTGCTTTATACTTAATGCACTTTCTGGTAGGACTGCTCATATTGTCTACGGGCTCAGTCAAGCAATATAATTCTTACCTTCTTCTGTATTCAGTTATCTTCAGCAACGTGCGGCAAAGGACAAGTCGTTTTCTTATGAGGTATTTCTCCTGCGTAGGTTGACCTTCTATACTCTAACATCAATTAGATATTCTTGGCCCAATATAAAGCACTTTCTGTATTAATCTATCGCTAATTCTGGACATAGTTACACATATGCCTTCAGCAGTTAGCCTCATTTCACCTACTTTCGGGCTTTTACCATGAAGCTGCTGAAGTACAATTAACTCTCTTGTTGCCAGTCATGTTTTACACATGTTTGCATTTACTTACATAAATGAATTGGTGTGTGAAAAATATGGGATGCTTTGGCGCTACATGGAAATTAGTTAATTTTCTTGTAGCAAAGGACATGATCATTGATTTATTTGGGCCTGTGAGAACTTATAATGTGTCATATCAGATCTGACAAACTTGTCTGTTTTTCATTTTTTGTACTTGATGTCACTGCTGGGTTATTAGCTTCTCATGTCGATGTACTTTTCCGGTTCAAGAACAAGGATTTTCCAGAGGTCTACGACTTTTTGATGAAAAGCAAATCTGGCGCTCACAAACTAAACATTAGATAAGTCACGCTAGTAAAAGTTAATAACCTTAAACTAGTTGGTAACTTATCGAAAAAAAAATTGGTTACTCACTTAAATTAAGATCGGTAATTCAATAAAAACTTTAACTTTAAAATGGTGGTATCTATTGGAAAAAATAATTGGTAATTTGGAAACAATCAAGTAGAGGTTACGAAGAAGAAATTTGGCAATACAAAGTAATGGTAAAGTGATTGTATAAAAGTTGGTTAATTATTCAAATTAAGGTCATTAATTTCATATAAGAATTAGTAGTTTGATATAAAAGTTCATATCTCTAAGTCGTTGTTGAATCAGTTATGCAAATAAATGTTTGCAATTTAAAAACAAAAGAATAATGTTCTTTTGCCAGAACAGTCAAATACATATTGATATGGCGAGCCAATGTTTTCAGTATGGTGCTTTTGGAATATATGAACAGTCTTGATGATCAAGCATGACATACATTAGTTGGATGAGTGTTTGCACGTCACTGACAATGTAGACTTTGGATATACTTTTGGACCATTTTGTGCTGCATATTTAATATCCACTCATTTGGAAAATAAAAGAGACCTTGTATTACATCAGTTTTACTCCCTTTCTGAATAGGTCATAATTGTTGACGACGGGAGTAAAGATGAAACCACGAGAGTGGCATTCAACTTTGTGAAAAAAGCATACAGTGGACAATGTCAGAGTCATCCTCCTTGGGAGAAATCATGGAAAGGGAGAGGCAATTAGAAAAGTGAGTTATGTTTATCACATGCACTTGCATGGCTATAATAGTTTGGCGCATTATCAGGTTGCTAATCTGTTTGTAACCGCAATTGATTGAAGCTCTTTACATCTGTGAAAGCATTGTAAAACAGGGAATGCTTCATGCCCGTGGTGAACTGCTTTTAATGCTAGATGCTGATGGGGCGACCAAAGTTAATGACCTTGAGAAACTAGAAAATCAGGTTTCTATAAGCTACGATTAACCATACAGGGATCTTTCTAAGTATTTTCTGCAAGATAACCAAAATAATTTAGAAATTGTGCTTCTCTTGCCTGTCAGATTCATGTAGTTGCCAGACAGGACTTCCATTATGGAGATTCGGCAAGCAATGATTCAAGTTTCAGAATATCTGATATTCCTATTGCTGCATTTGGTTCTCGTGCACATCTGGAGGAGAAGGCTCTGGCTACAGTTAAGTCAGTCTCGAGTTTTCTTCCTCCTCTTTCAGACTTTTTTCAGAGTTCGTAGTTAATTTTAAAGATTTCGATAATGTTTCAGAGGAAGTGGTACCGCAACTTTTTAATGAAGGGTTTTCATCTTGTGGTATTATTA
The DNA here is from genome assembly GCA_021437795.1 of Rhodamnia rubescens. Classification (NCBI taxonomy): domain Eukaryota; kingdom Viridiplantae; phylum Streptophyta; class Magnoliopsida; order Myrtales; family Myrtaceae; genus Rhodamnia; species Rhodamnia rubescens. The sequence goes on along the minus strand of JAILYA010000054.1, from coordinate 1,794,236 downwards.
ACTGCCGGTTCTGGAATTCGTGACACACAGGTACTAGTTTATGATAACAATTCTCTCCTCCCCATTCAGTTTGTCTCACTGGCAATGCCTTTATCATTAATCTCTTTATGGGGTTTTGCTGAGTGGCCAATACCTCATCACTATGTGAAATTTTACTTGTCACAGTGCGGTTTCAAGATGTTCACAAGGGCTGCAGCGCGGAAGCTTTTCACTAATGTCCGTTTGAAACGGTACTTTTCCTTTTAATTTCTCTTCTCTCAATTTATTCCAAGCCCCTTCCTTGGCCACGCTCTCAGAGGGTGGTGAAATCTTGAACATTTTTCTCGACACTTTTTACTGCTTTAGCCAATTCGAAAGTACATTCACTTGATTCCTCTACCTAGTAGAGGTCAAGATACTTTTTGCAAGTCTTCGGCTATCACTTATAACTGAATCTAGTCAAACTTCCCCACAAATATCTTAAGTGCTATTTGGAAGTTTAATACCATGTTACAATAGGCAAATATCATCACAATAGAGTGGTTTGACCCGTGGGATCGAAATGGGATTTTCATATGTAGATGATGTGTTGTAAGGGCTTGCATAATCAAAATTTTGATTCTAGGTCAGAACAAATAGCAACAGTAAGGTACAAGACACGGCACCTGCAGGTCTTGATGAGAACTTCAACATTGCATCGATTTCGTTCCTCTATTCCCCTTTGAAATTATATTAAATAGCATAAGATTTTTGATGTTCTATCTTTTTACTTTTACTGTTTTGAGGCTTCTTTCCTTAACTCTTTGATTACATCCACGAACAAAGCATCCAGCCATTCTGTGTATAATGCCTGCTGACAGCTGTTAGTTCTTTAATTAATCACGCGCGCTTAAACATACGAGTGCCACTCTGAAAGAGTAGCTGAAAAAGGAATAACTTTGGGTGGGATTTATGCAGGTGGTGCTTTGATGTGGAGTTGGTTTTCTTGTGCAAATGGTTTGGCATCCCAATGGTCGAGATATCTGTCAATTGGTCTGAAATTCCTGGGTCGAAGGTGAACATGTTAAGCATTCCAAACATGCTTTGGGAGCTTGCGCTCATGTCGGTGGGATATAGGACCAGAATGTGGAAAATCCACTGTTGAGCCTTTCTATTGTCGGCCAATCTTCGATCTAGCACCAAATCACTCGAGCAGGTTGCTGCAAAGGCTGTGGAGAACCTTATAGAGCCATTTTTGACGTTACATGCCTTGGGAAGATGCATCTGAACTTGAAAACATGTTACTATATTTTGAGCTCTTTCAATACATCCACTCCAATAGGCTAACACTAATGGTTCGAGTTCGTCAAAATGACTGGGGGCGTTGGCCTTTTTTCCTAGATTATTTACCCTTTGCAGGAAACTGGAATCTTTACCATCTTAGAGAATGAAGACTTAATTGTCCTTAGAGAAATTCCTTTTGATCTCTAGAATGGATACGACTTTCCTATTTTGTACCTGTTTTTAAGGTTAATTCAGTGTCTCGAGTGCTGGCGGAAACTGCAGGAACAGAATTTGTACGATGCTTCTAGGAAAAGCAGGGTTTGAACGATTGCCATCATGAGTGCATGATGTCGACCGGGATTCACATGCTCACAATCATTCTAGTGCGATATTGTCTCGAAGAAACTCCTAAAAGGTGAAGATATTGGACTTGGCTTCAATATCTCAAAACTTGCACGGATGCAAAAACTCATTAATCACTTTCACTTGTATCTTCAGCCCGCAAAGTGTAGACTTTGATGCGTTCCCAATCAGTTCTTTTTCAAGCGAACGAGGAGATACGCACCTCCGCTGTCTCCGTGTTCGTTAAAACCTTTCAGCTCATAGTCCAATTATTTGAAAGTTTTTTCAAACTTAAATATCAATTTGATGAGCTAACTGGAAGAGGGCACTCAGTTCAGTCAAAATCCGGATAACGAATGACACCAAAATGTCCATCAACTACAAACAGAAGACCATTTTTTTTTTCCTTTTTTGGTCTAAGTACATGACCCATTTCATCATTTGGAACTATTCGCTCCTTCGATTGGGAGCACCATGAAGAAACAAGCATGTACCAAGAGGGAGAAAGGGTTGTCGGGCTCACAGAAGCCGTGCCACAGCAATAGGGAGAGATTCCAAAATATTAATAATCAAAGAATTCGACCATCCTGGCAATCAAAGTCCTCACCTCCTCAAAAGTCATCACTCCAACATGAGAACAACAAGAAAGAAGCATAAATGAAAGCTAGAAAGAAAGAAATGCAAGTTGCAGTTCTTCCTAAAGTGATACTTCTTTGATCCACAACCCTATCCTCTCAAAATATTTAGAAGCATTTTCTGTGCACTATTGATGGACCGGATTCATCATACTCTGCCTTCGCAATCCACATCTGCACTCAAAAACAGAGCAAAATCTCCATTACTAATTATCTATCCTGACTTATTAAAAAGTATCCATGTAAAAGACCCAAGGCATGAAAATTAACAAACCTGCTGGAAAGTGCTGAGAGATGCCAAGATGGAACCACCAATCCAGACACTGTACTTCCTCTCAGGAGGAGCAACCACCTTGATCTTCATGCTGCTTGGTGCTAGCGCAGAAATTTCCTTGCTCATCCTATCAGCAATTCCAGGGAACATGGTAGAACCACCGCTGAGGACGATGTTGCCATACAGATCCTTCCTGATATCCACATCACACTTCATGATGGAGTTATATGTGGTCTCATGAATGCCTGCAGCTTCCATTCCAATCATGGATGGTTGGAACAGGACCTCTGGGCACCGGAAACGCTCGGCACCGATTGTAATCACCTGTCCATCTGGCAGCTCATAGGTCTTCTCGACTGAAGAGCTAGACTTGGATGTCTCCAGCTCCTGCTCATAGTCAAGGGCAATGTAAGCCAGCTTTTCCTTCATGTCCCTCACAATTTCACGCTCAGCTGTGGTGGTAAACGAGTAACCACGCTCAGTAAGGATCTTCATCAAATGATCAGTGAGGTCACGGCCAGCCAGGTCAAGACGAAGAATCGCATGAGGGAGAGCATAGCCCTCGTATATGGGCACAGTGTGACTCACACCATCACCAGAATCCAACACAATACCTGTGCAAAAGAGCCATATTAAAGAATCAGCTCCTTTTATTAAGGAGAAGGAAAGAAGGAAAAGAACTCCCGCACAGCAAAATTAGGACAGAAGGCAACCAACCAGTAAACTAATTACTGAAGATCAGCAAGCACTTGCTTCAGAAAAGATTCAAACAACTTACAACTCAGAATCAGAATCCCCCCCAATCCTACTTTCGAAAGAGAAAGCGAGGAGGGGAGGAGGGAAAGGAAAGGGGAGGTATGGGGTTTTTTGTCTAATGTTCAAGTATGAGAGCAACTTATAGTTGCACAACACTGTTCCAGGCACCTTTTGGCAGTTAAATTTACTGATAAAGAAATTTTAATGAGACCCACGTTAAATCAATATCCAGTAGTCAGCCGGTCTTAAGTAGCAAAAATTGCTTACCCGTGGTACGACCGCTTGCATACAAGGAAAGGACAGCCTGGATGGCAACATACATTGCAGGTGTGTTGAAGGTCTCAAACATAATTTGGGTCATCTTCTCACGATTGGCTTTGGGATTCAAAGGGGCTTCTGTTAAGAGAACGGGGTGCTCTTCTGGGGCTACGCGAAGCTCATTGTAGAAAGTATGATGCCATATCTTCTCCATATCATCCCAGTTGCTGACAATACCATGCTCTATCGGGTATTTCAATGTTAAGATACCTCTCTTGGATTGAGCTTCATCACCAACATATGCATCTTTCTGGCCCATGCCAACCATCACACCAGTGTGACGAGGGCGACCCACAATACTGGGAAACACAGCGCGTGGAGCATCATCGCCAGCAAAACCAGCCTAAAAAAGAAGATAAGGATCAATCACAACAATCTCATCTTTGAAAACAATTCCACGCACGTAAGTTCTCCATATTCAATTATGCTAGCTCCAAAACAATATTCATATCAACCTTAACCATGCCGGTCCCATTGTCACAGACGAGTGGCTGGATATCCTCTGCTTCTGCCATGTTCTTCTACCTGATGAGTAAACAGTAATTATGTTTTTTTCAGCAGAAAGATAAGTGCTCAACTGTGCTTCGAAAGATAAAGACCCATGAAAGTGTGACCCATTTTATCGAGCTACCAAGGGCAAACGCTAATGTGAAACTACACATCACTGCACATCAACGCATATCTACTCAAAACATTCAGAAAGGTCAAATAGATACCTTCTAGGAGCAGATTAGTAGCAAACCGAAACATCATCAGCTATAATTAATTATCATGAATGAAACAGCATGACATTGCTTTCTACCCAAACAAAACTGAAGCTTCGTGCAGCCATTGACACTACAAGAAATATTTCCAATGGTTCAATGATCAAACACACAATCAACAAAATCACGCATATGTCACAATGCACATAAGAACATTTTCGGCACACACTTCTCCGCCACAGTAGCATAAGGCAATGGCACAGCCAAATGAGATGAATATTAGAAAAATCATCCCTGAGAAAAGCTACAGCCAAAAGTTGATTGAAAACTAGAAAACTCAAGTGTTCCTTAAAATTGCCAATTTAAGGAAAAAAAAAGTAATAAAAGATAAGACAATTGACTGCAAATTTTCCATATCCCATAAAAACAACTACCAAAAGCAGCAATAAAAGCAATCTAAAAGGTCCTAAAAATGCTGTCGCAATCGGCAATTAACCAATCCGTTAACTGCCCCTCCTCAAATACAATTGGGGCAGATCCACCGCATTTTCCCTCAAAGCATCAACCTCTTAGTCGCAATGACACTCAAGAGTCGGAGATCAGCTCAAACATCACAATGCAACGAAAAAGAAAACGAAGATAACCCAAGGCAGCAGCCTCATGCAATCCTTATCCAGATCCACCAGCTCAGGCTAAACACACTCAGAAAACGCCACCACGCGAAAAAGAAACAATCAATGCGAGAAAGCTCATCCAATCAAACAGATCCTCCACGCACTCAGGATCCCCCAAGCGACTAAGCATCGTAATCAGACAAGAAGAATCCAAAAGCGACGACCAAAACATCTCGCGATAGCCGCGCACATCGCATGTCACCGGACCCCGGAAAGCACAGATCTAAGCAATCGAAAGCAGATCCACCGGAGAGAGATAAAAGAAGGAGAAAGCTTGAACCTGCGGAGAGATGCGAAGATTGAAGGCGAGCGAGAGAGGGAGCGACGGGTGAGGAGGGAGGACGACCAGGTGAGTGTTTTGAGCAGAGCAGAGGGGAGCAACGGGAGGGAGGGGCTCGCCCATTATATATACGGAGGTCGAGAGAATGAAGGAGGGCCGTCGGATTGTACAGCCTGGACTTACGCAAAGCCAATTCCGCCCCACGCGGCTCGTAAATGAGTGGCTGCCCACCACCCTCTTCCTATTTACTTTTACTCCCCCCTGCCTTTCTCTCTCTTTTCGTTTAAATCTGTAGTCACTTCTCCCAATTTCTTTCCCTATTTTTGGGATGTCTTGACCATTTTAGACATGGCATGGCATCCTCCTATTTTTTCTTTCTTTTTTGTTGTCTTTATTTCAATAACGCGACTCGACATATTAAAAGGATAATTCATTTAGATAACTTGAATTCGAAATTCTCACAGATTGATTTTCAACTTTCAAATGGATGTGGTTGTCGTTGTCATTTCTCTCTCCGAAAAGCTACGTAGCGAGCTTTTAAATGACGACACGCATCACATCTCCTTTAACATTTCTCATCGCCCCCCCCCCCCCCCACCCTTCCCTTTTTTTCCTCATTCTTAAGATAGATCACTATGATTCTCTCGTGATATCGTAATAAAGCAAAATACCTTAAAATAGGATCACAGTTTCAACACCATTCTATCTTATACTAAGCTTGGTCTTAAAGATAGCGAGGCTCTTCCCTTTGCCAAATATAATGGGAAGTGCCAATTTGGTTCGTGAAAATATTTGGCATTACCCTCCTTTCTTCCTTGAATCTCGACACAAGAGACTATTCACTTCGGTTTCGACATTGCATCTAAGTCACAAGCACAAAAAAAGGCTTCGCACGCGCCCATTTCATTCCATGCTCTTTTTTTTTTTTTTGTCGAACATTCCATGCATCTCCCTAACGGCTTTTGTTACCAGTCGCTGTCTTCATAATCACAAGACAAGGAATTGAATTACCCTAATATCATAGTAACTGTCAATGAAGGCAATAGGCTGGAGCAGTAAGCAACGACTCTCTCTATCGATTTTCTAAGCACACAGCTTGTACGATGATCAGTTGGCCCCATAATGGTAATTGCACCGACAATAATCAGAGGCAATGTATAGAGTATTCGTAAGTTGGCCATAATGATGTGTCAAACACGTACGTCATGACAGCTAGGAAGATAAACAAATATAGGCTTCAGCACTTTAAGCCTTTAGACAGAAGCAGAGCACCATGTGTCGGCCATCGACATGTTTGTATGACCTGTCCGAATGTGGGTTTTAACAGACAACGATCACAGTTGCGTCATGCACGTGTGCTGAGCTATCGCGATGCTTTATTTTTTCCATGGTTATTGTTTGGAAAAAGGGGAAAGGAAGGATGGCTTTTTGATCTGGGAATGTGATTCAATGATGATGATGAATATGGTGGCTTCAAAAGGTGGTCTTGGATCTGGCATTGCCAGTAGTACCGAACCTCATCACTCCCTCGTGTTTGTCCATCTTCAGCTTTTGGAATGTGATGGACATGACTCAGCAGATAAGTTGAAATGATTACTGAGTACAAAGCGTGAATTGAGCATATGGCTCAAATTTTTCAGATAACAGCTTCCTGAACATGCGCAAATCCTAAAGACAGACTTGGCTAGGATCTAAGGAAAAGATGTGGAAGCATGAGTTAGTTTAGTTGATCAAGTCTTTTCTATATCCTGTCAACGATTTTGTTAGTTCAGAAAAGCTTTATCTTATCTAAAACATACCTATGAACAGGAGTCAACCCTTTATCAGCTTATCAAGCAATCCGGCGATGGTCATGGCAAATATCTAACAAATCATGGCCAGTTGCACGGTTGAAGCAACAAATGATTAATAATGCAAGTTCAAACCCAAGGGGCACCATTCTGTGGGGATGATAGATACAAAAAGATAGGAACAGGCGATAACATATGAAGATCAATCCAGAACCTTGCCAATGGGATATTGAACCCATGAGGTTTGTGCCATTATCCATGTAATCTAATGAAAGGAGAAGTAGAGCAATAGCTAGACAAAACTAATTCAGTTGGATTACAAAGATTGTCTAGGACTGCTGACTAAATAATGAACTGATCCGGAATCAAACCACAACTAAATGCAGAAGCTGACATATTGTTGGTATCCTTACAGGAAGGGAGGTAGGATCACCCAACGCCGTGGATATCGCGGTCTTCCTTCCTTTCCATCGAACAGCTGTTCAACAGGAAATTTGTCAAATGCAATGCCAGAAGTGCAAAAACTTAGAGATCATCAGTTAGTGATATTCCTAGGTTCAACATACCTGTCAGCATATACTGATGTCACATAGGATGCATACGCATAGATATAACAACATTCATGGCAACTTAGACCAAGCTTAGAATGAACAAATTCAGGCCGTGTTCAGCACTTGGACAAAGCACTAGGTCTCTATGTTAAGGTGATTTAGTTTGTCCTTCAATAAGTGATTCTTCTTGATATGTGCCCAGCAGCTCTATATCCCAGCATGATTTCATTAGAACACTCAGAGCACACTTTACTGATACATCACACTTGGACTCTATGAGTTGAGCTCAATCAATTCATGCCAAATGAACAAAAAATGGCCGACCTAATTGAGAATTGAGGAGCCTGAGTAGAAAATTAACGTCTAACATTTCTGTTAATCATGATGTCTCTGGCAAACATGTAGACATGACTCAAGAGCGTAAGAAAAAATTACCTTCTTCAAGCGGCGATGCTTCGCAAGGGCCCAATTGGTCATGATAGAAGTAGCGACCACGAGGAAGACATATCCAGCAACGGTTTGTGTCGCAATGTTGAAACCCAACCACTGATAAATCTCTGTAGTGTAGTTTGCACAAGTAACGATGTTGAACAAGAAGCCACGAGGAATTTGATATCCTCCATTCCCATCTGGGCTCCGAAGATTCCTCAGCAAGATATGACAATAGAAGTTTGCAACTTGACAAAGCAACCCAAATGCAAAGCCAATCTTCATTTGGAGGTCACTAACAGGGGTGTAATGCGGATGGTTGACATAATAAGCAATGTATGACCCAAAACTCCAATAATAGGCACAGTTCCGGAAAACATTAGAAAGGGGTGAGGTTGAATGGCTGAAACGGTGCACGAAAAATGTTTCCATAATTCGTTTGAAGTAGTGGAAACACCAGTAGTACAGAGCATAAGTCTGTACTGGGTGGATGATGCGCTCCCCTTGGTAGCCAAAGTAACGGTAAACAGGAAAGAAGTAAAAGATGGGATAGAGGATCAAGGGACCAAGGTACTCCCAGAAGAAAAGAGTACGGTAAGAAACCTGTGTTCCAAGGTCCTTGAATACAACAGTCAAATTGGACGAGTTTCCTTCAGTGTAATCTTTAAGGCTCTTTTTGTAGTTAAGAACGATAGGCTTCTCCTTTGATCCAGGCTGGAGAGGGAGTGTTAGCCGCTGTCTCGAAGGATGGAATTTCTTGGCTGTTGATGCAAGGCACAGGAGCATGTTAGTATAGTAACCTCAATTCCAAAACAATCATAGGCAAGAGAACATGAGGGTCCAGGCTAACCAGTTTCCACCCAAATGTGAAGCCAGTGTACATATGAGAGAATAAAAGTTCATTATCCAAATGTGAAGTAAATATATATATCAAAGAATAAAAGGTTCATTATATACACTCATACACATTGGGAAATCAAAGGTTTGTGATCACAGTTAGCAGCCCTAATTTGAGTAATCAGTAAAGGAGCCCTGCAGTGATCAAAGCACCAGAAATCATGATTTTTCAATTAGGGGTCATGCAGAAGATCATTATAGGGAATGATAACTCCAAAAGGAGGTTGGCTGAAAACTGAAACGAGTAGAAAAAACTTTAATTAAGTCCTGTTATGTCTCACAAAAAAGCTACTATTTATTGTCTTCAAAGAGACTCAAATACTATTCACCTTAGACAATACAATTAGAGGAGGTGCAGAATAGTAAAATGAGTTTCCTTAAGCAAAAGATTTCATCCTCTACTCATCCTAAACATGTAGATCTCCATGTCACAAGTGGTCTTGCTGGCGTAAACATCATATGCGCGCAAATTAAAGGTACATAGATAGTTGCAGTTTCAGGCAATCATCTAATTCATTTCTTATTTAGACATAGATAATTTAGCTAATTCAGAATACCACAATTAACTTTCTACACAAATGAATCCCACAGGATGAAAACTGTCGCATAACAGAGTTAACATACCAAGAAAAATTAATATAACCCAGATTTCACAAGTCCAGAGTGGGGAAATTTTCTTATCTAAGGTATTCCTATAACAACCACGTAAAGCTGCCTAGCCACGCCAGTCCTTCTAGCCCAAACCGCAAGTTCATCAACCAGTGGAGCAAATAAATGCAGCTCAAACGGAAAAAGTATTTCGGATGCTTAGCGAGAGAAGAGCACGAGAGAGCTTACTCCTGCGATGAATCTCCTCCTGCAGATCAGCCACAGTGGCCTGCACCGCAAAATAAAAAACATGACAAATCCAATATTACAACAGCGAACATTTGAAAATCGTTCGAATAGACCAATCAGAATGAATGACACTACCACAACTTGTAAGCGAAACTGAATCTAGCGAATCACAGAGAGAGAGAGAGAGAGAGAGAGAGAGAGAGGGTGTGCGGGTACCGAATCACTGAGTTCGAGGCCGCCCTTAATCACTTCCCTGCCACTGCGCGAAACGACGGAGACCTTCATGTTGGAGACCGACCCACTTCACCAAATGGAGGAAAACGGCGACCCTTTTGATTCCCTCGGCGATTTCGCTCCAGATCCGCCGACAAGCTCGAGAGTCCGAGGCGCAGAACGGCGAGAAACGGGGAGGGGTCTCGGCTATGGGCTCGTACCAGGAAGAGAGGGCAAGGCGAGGATGTGATTTTATACGGCAGGAAGCGGAGAGCTGGAGCGATGGGGGCGATGATAACAATAAAGGCAAAGGCGTATGGTTGGGGAGGTGGGAGAGCTAACACCTCCAACTGGTAACTGGCCTCGCCTCCTCTAGCTGATGAACCGCACGCCATTATAGCTCGCTTATTTTCAACACTCTTTATTTATTTATTTATTAAATTCATATTTTCTTACGTGCATGACGAGAGAAACGACTTCCCCCGGACATGTGGATCTTGAGATCCGTTCTTGAGTGAACGTCTAATCAATTCATGAAATTCATGAACCGGTATCAATCATGTAAGATTTTGTATCTACGCTCCATTTTTGGAAAATAAATAGTTTAAAACTTTCATAAATAATTACTCAATATTTTTTTACTATTAATACAATTTACATCTAAATATTTTTAATAAAAACACAATTCATTTATTTTTCGTAGCGATATAGACTATTATTTTTAGGAAATTAATTTATAAATTATTATGGAGAAGTAGGTTGATTTTATGGTTATGGGGCCATTAGGCCCACTACAACAGTTGACCTAATTCTTAATTGTTTCCACCCAGAAAAGTTGTCCCCAACAAAAAATAATTGGAGCTTTGCACAAGTTTCCGCATGGATTGAAGATGAACAAGATATTTTCTACAATTTCAATGTAATTTTGTTTTTCACAGGAGCATGGTTTTTACAAAACGATACGCTTTTCATGCTTGGCACGTACGTTTATTCTATAAATATGTCGATATTTTCATTTCACAACCGTTTTTTGTGAAAACAAAATTTTTAGGTTGATCATGTATATAATAACTGCCGAAAATATTCTAAGAGCTATGAGTTGACTAGATTTTAAGCAATCAAATCACATGCAAGCAAAAAGCAAAACGCCCTCAAAACGGCCGTGAAAGAGAAACTAATTTCGTTCGCATGAATCACCTTCTTAACCCTCCTCTCTGCCTCTCTCAACGGTCACATTTTTGTAAGAGCCTTTTTGAATCCTCTCTCTCCTCACTTGACGGTCACAAAAGAAGAGAGCTTTTGGATCCTGACGTCACTTCATCTCTCTCAGTCTCAGACTACCTCATCCTCCTCCTCTCATCTCTTTCATCTTCGTCTTCTCACTCTCTCTCTCTGAAGAGAGAATTCCGATACGTTCCGCCACGGAGCCAGATTTGGCTCTACGTGCGTGCTGAAAGGCGCGGTTGAATGACGGCTCATGGGTGGAAAGATTCGAGGGTATCGCTAGATGGATGTCGAGGAGCGCTTCAATCTATGAGTATCTGGAAATTCAGTCTCTCCTGGATGCTTCTTGTTTTCGCCGACGATGACGACGTGTTCTTGAAACTGTTTGTCTGTCTCCTGTTCTGGTTTTTTGGGTGTTCTGCAGTTGCAATCTTCTCGTACGTTTCTTGCAAATTCTTTTCTTTTAAGGATTGTGTGAACGTGGGTTGCGGTGAACAAGCCCAAAAGTTGGAAGAATCCGGACTTGATTTTCGCAAATTAATTCTGTAACGAATGAAGTCTCATATGCTTTCAAATCTTCATACTTACTTCTGGTGTTTGCTGAGAACTCTGTGCCTGTGCTCTGTTTACTAATTTTCTTGCCCAATAAGATTGCGCTACAATTAGACAGATGTGCTTAGGGCGAATCATCGTCTTCTGAATCGGGTTGCTAGCGAGTCTTTCACGAGATTTCTGCTTCGCGATTGTCAGAATCATAGCTGATCCTCTACGCAGAGATGCACTTGTTGAGATAACGGGGATGGCTTTTTAATCCGGCATTTTTCCAAATTAGGATTAAAAAAAAATTACCAAAATAGGTAAAAAAAAAAGTATTGACCTAATTAGATGCCGCTCAGGAGTCATAGTGCCGAGCGAGCCCATATTCGCAGCCCATACTTCTTTTTAAAAAAAAATTAGTATTTTTTGTTTTATGTTTTTTATAACATTTATTTTATTTAAAAAATTTCTTTTGAAGCTTATTTTTATAACATAATTATCAATAATTAATTAATCAAGATATATAATTAATAAATAATTTATAATGATGTAATTAATTTAAAATATTCATAAAATAAAAGTCTTGAGATATATGAAAAACATGAGATTTTTATAATAAATAACAATCGTTAACCGTAATTACATTTACTAACGATGTCTTCTTCCTACATGACCTCCTGTGTCGCAATCAAGTTTTCTTCGGTGTTTGGCGGGTCTAATATTGTACCGACGGGACGAAGATCCGATTGAGTAGGATGTGTAGATGATGAAGGCATATCTGGTGAAAATATGCCATGCCCCAGACGGTGCATATCCTACTTAGGAGGGTCTAAATAAAAAGGAGAGAAATCGGATTCATATGAAGTAGGAGAAATAGTTGGAGTTTGCGGGCTGTGGTATGTCGGGAAATGCAAAAGCGGATCCCTCAAAAATGGGTAAGCAAACCGGGCGAATCCCGCATCGAAATCTACATGGCCCAACCCCTAGAGTGAATCCCGGAGCGAAATCGTCATATGATACTCCAAGGTGTAAGGGACGACATCACCAACTAGATGAGCTCGAAGAGTCCTCCCGATTGGCTAAACAAGCTCAAGTGAGTCATCCTCGTGCGGCTCAACGAGTGTTCTTTGTAGTTGCTGGTTAGGGGTGGTGGCATCATTGTTAGCCGTCTCTCCTCATTCTTGACGTATAGCATTATTGCCTTAGCCATCCTCCCCACATCCGCCCAACCCCGATGAGATGGACGTGAACTTATTATATGCAAAATTTGTTCGATGCCATCACTCGATAATGCTATTAAAAATAACAAAAGTTAGCAAATGCCAATAACTTATATTACTAAAAAATTAACAATGAATTAAATTGAAAGTATTTGCACGAACCGTTGAACCCATTGCGGCCCCCGTAATAGAAATCTACTTCCATTTATGTTTACGGAACCACTCCATATATCGTGAATAAAAGTGAAGTTGCTCCATTGCGGATTCACCATGGACTATATATTCGGCACGTCTATCCCACATAGCGATCCATCGTATGTGCTTAGCCGCCCATTCCTTTCTAGGCGACATGTTGTCAATATCATGCAAGGCTTTATGATCGTTAGGAGGAGTAGGTATTAACGATGTATACCAAACGCGCCGAAGTATTCGGTGCGGATAATGTCACTCAACTATCCGAGAAATAGATGAGTGGGACACGAGCCCTCCAAATATCTTGTCCCTCGAGGCGAAGAATTCAATAGAGTATCTAGAATATCCTCGGTGTAAAGCTCCCAAGTAATCTATTATCATAATAAAATATATCAAATTAAACGAAGAATTAATTTAAAAGCTAACATTATATTAAACTCGTTCGTTGCTATCATTACTTATATCTTCATATGCAAATCTATCAAGTTAGTAGCGAAGATGTGGCAAAATATGTGTGGGGACCTTCGTTGTGTGTCGGCCTTGACTCAAGTTTGCATAAACAAAAAATATTAATTTTTTATATATTATATGCACCTTGGAAAGAATTAATGATGCACGAACCGAAAATGCAATATATCACGGACCGACTACCAAAAGGTGTATCTCGCTAAAGGAACATCAATCGTTAGGGATGGAGAGACACATCCGAGGCGTTTCAATGCCCAAATCTGCCGGTATATGTAGGGCACCGCCCATTTGCTTCGTTTACGGATCGATTGCACGGCATAACTCCCGATCCAACTACGCAAGTGCTCTTGAACCCCAACCGTACGGCGTAGGGACATTGAGGTTCGCCAATAGAGGAAGAAATAGAAAATCAACCCGGGCACTTGATTTGTCCTCGAAAATACATCCTCCAAGCGGTGGAGAATGAACGCCCTAGCATCTTTGCACTATCGTGACGTTATCGGCATCTGCCGGAAGATCTTCGAAGCATTGTTTCAACCAGTTTAAACTTATCTGCGTGCCACGCAACTAAGGCGAGAGATCACCCAGTAGATCATCACGGACAGTAGCCCAATGCGTGATCGTTGGGCCAATAACTACGCGTCTATCGATGAGTAGTCCCGTAAGCACCGCAATATCCTGCAGAGTGATCGTGCATTCACCTTCCGGCATAAGGAAGGTATGGGTCTCGGGCCTCCACCGTTTGACCAATGCGATGGCGAATGCCAATAAAGTTGGACAAATTTCATCATATAAATACCGTAAAATTTCGAAATTTATAGATATGGGACTATGCGCGGATCAAGTTCACCTATATGTAGCATCGCTCGTCGACATCTAAGGACTTCGATCGGATGTATACGTGAAATGTGACATGAACAGGTTAGTAGCAATTTTGATAATCTTTGGTACAAATAACAGATCAATTGCTAAATTCCTCGTTACCTTAACGTCCCATATGGCTCGTGATCTATTTCGGGCACGCCAATAAGTAGTGAACTATCCTCGGGCCCCGGCTGAATGTGAGTCATCTGTGCCATATCTACACAATTGTGATATTATACGATTACAAAAAATTCACATATCTAATATAAACATGGAATATAAGAATTGAATAAATATCGCGCAATTGTGATATTATACAATTACAAAAAATTCGCAAATCTAATATAGACATGGAACATAGGAACCGAATAAATATCGCGCAATTGTGATATTATATAATTACAAAAAATTCACATATCTAATGTAAAAATCAGAAAAAAAAAATGAACTTAATAAATATCGATCTAATAATGATATTATATCATTACAAAAAATTTATCAAACTAATTTAGGTAATTTACACAACCGTGATTTCTTGTTGGGCCGATCCGTGTACACAAGTTTTCTGTTGTGCCGGATTTTTCACGTTGTGCAATGGTTACGTGAAGTGCTCTTGCTCGGCGTTGTCCGGTCCATCTCATTTCGTATCCGTGATGTATGGGGCCTTTCTTTCTTCCGAATGTGGCTCGGGTTTGGCACTAATGGCAGCTCGTGAGGTTCATGCGAGTAATCGGGGATCCCCAACGGATAAAACATATACGATAGCATTGAAGTGTTTTACCCAACGTACATCATTCATCTATGTACATTAGGCAATCAATTCCATGTGCTTGACATGCTGCAATTGCATGGGAACATGGGATTTTCAGCTCTTGAAATTTCTCACATGAGCACGTTCGTTCGTCTATGTTCATTATGTGTTTGTGGCCCCATGATTCTCTGGATCTATCAAGTCCGGTCTTCATTTCGAAAGTCCGTCTATTAGAGTCGAAACGTTTCACTTGATGTTTATTTGCTTTTTCACTATTTTGCGGGAGCGTCTCACCCGCAAATTACGTATAATCCCATCCGTTGTCCTTCTGCATCCTATACATCGTTCTTTTTTCATGTCAAAATAAATGGACAAACCGATTGAATATGTTTTCCACCATAACTATTATTGGCGGGCCACGAAAACCCTTCAAGATCCCGTTGACCGATTCAACTAAATTTGTCTTCATCTATCCATATCTTCTCCCTTCATCATAAGCATTTGTCCATTTCTCTCTTGGAATCGATCACACCATGCGGTTATTTACGGATTAAACTCTCTAATTCGGCTCATGATGTGATGGAACTTCATTGTTGATTCGCGTAAGGCGTACATTATAATAATAATATATTACTTCGCACTCAAATTTAGGAATTTCAAAATTTATCTCAAATTTACAAATTTCAAAATTTACTGTCATCTGAACATGCTTTTTGCCATTGGCATTTTTGAATTTTTATTGTAGTTGTTGACAATGTGCCGAATGCAATATCTATGGTGGCATGTGGAGCACACCACCTGCTTTGTCTCCATTGCTCGTTCAATCTCGTTATGTACATGCGATATTATATAAATATTATCCCTCTTGGTGACTTATCTCCGCAATAGATTCATAAACCACTTGCAATTGTCAACATTTTCTATTTCGACTAACAAATGCCAACGGAAAATTATGATTGTTTCCATCAAGCGAAGCCGCACAAAGGAGCGTTTCTCGGTATTTTTCGAACAAAAAGTACCATCAATAAATATCATAAGACGACATCTTTTGAAGCCTTCAATCGTTTGTTTGAAAGTCCAAAATATCCAATTGAAAATCGTGCGGCCACGATATGGATTCATGCGATCATGGATCACAAAATGAGAACACGAATTTCTTAACTTCATTTCGTTCATGTATTTCCTTAGCCTACCGTATGACTCGTCTCATCCTCCAAAAATTTTAGCAATCGCCATTTGTTTGGCCTTCCGGGTTTTACGGTAAGTAAGTGGAAGGTGCGAACTTATCTTGAACCTCCGTCATCGGTGGCTTGATTTTGATATCTGGTTGTGCGGTGACCATTTGTTCTATAAAGCTGCATATATACTTTTGATCAAGGTGCCGATGATCCCTTGACATTTACGGATTATTGCATGTATGTGGCTCATTTGTACTTAGTTATTTTTCAAAACATTCCACCTACTTTAGTAGTCTCGTGGAGCCTCGATCACGCGGTCCATTCGGATTACCACACATTATCTAAAGTCGGTGGGATGTTTTGAAAAATAACTAAGTATAGTGGGCCACATACATGCAATAATCGCAAATATCAAGGGATCATCGGCATCTTGATCAAAAGCATATTTGCGACTTTATAGAATAAATGGTCGCCGTACAACCAGATATTAAAATCAAGCCACCGATGGCGGAGGTTCAAGATAGTTCGCACTTCCAACTTACTTACCGTAAAACCTGGAATGCCAAACAAATGACAATTGCCAAAACTTTTGGAGGATGAGATGAGTCATACGGTAGGTTGAGGAAGTACATGAACGAAATGAAGTTAAGAAATTCAAATTTTCATTTCGTGATCGATGATCGCATAAACCCGCATCGAGTGCGCACGATTTTCAACCGGATGTTTTGGACTTTCAAACGGATGATTGAAGGCTTCAAAAGATGTCGTCCTATGATATTTATCGATTATACTTTTTTGTATGAAAAATACCAAGGAACGCTCCTTTGTGCGGCCTCCTTGATGGAAATAGTCATAATTTCCCGTTGGCATTTGGTCGAAACAGAAAATGTTGACAATTGGCGATGGTTTATGAATATGTTGCGGAGATATGTCATCAAGAGGGACAATATTTTTCTAATATCGAGGCAGGCATATCGGGATTGAACGAGCAATGGAGACGATAAGGGTGACGTTCTCCACATGCCCACCATAGATATTGCATTTGACACATTGTCGGCAACTACAATAAACAATTCAAAAATACCCGATGGCAAAAGGCATATTCGATGGCAAGTAAATTTTGAAATTCCTAAATTTGAGTGCGAAGTAATAATTATTATTGTAATGTATAGTTTACGCGAATCAACAACAAAAGTTCGATCACATCATGAGCCGAATTAGGAGTTCAATCCGAAAACAACTGCATGGTGTGATCGATTTCAAGAGAGAAATGGACAAAGTCTTATGATGAAGGGAGAAGATATGGATCGATGACAACAAATTTAGTTGAATCGGTTAATGGGATGTTGAAGGATTTTCGTGGTCTCGCGATAACGGTTATAGTGGAAAATATATTCTATCGATTGGTTCATTATTTTGACATGAGAAGAACAATGTACGAGATGCAGAAGGATAACGGATGGGATGATACGCAATATGTGGGTGAAACGCTCCGAAAAAATAGTGAAAAAGCAAATAAGTATCTAGTAAGACGTTTCGACTCGATAGAGAGACTTTCGAAGTGAAATCTGGACTTGATAGATCCAGAGAATCGGGGTCACAAACACATAGTGAGCATAGACGAACGAATGTGTTCATGTGAAAAATTTCAAGAGCTGAAAATTTCATGTTCTCACGCAATTGTAGCATGTCAAGCACATGTAATTGATTACCGAACGTACGTAGAGGAATGATATACGTTGAATAAAACCCTTCGATACTATCGATACATGTTTTATCCGTTGGGGGATCCTAATTACTCGCATGAACCTAACGAGCTGTCATTAGTGTCAAACCCGAGCCGCATTTGGAAGAAAGAAAGGCCCCGTGCATCACGGATACTAAATGAGATGGATCGGACAACGGTGAGCGATAGCAACCGCGTAACCATTGCACAAACTGTGAAAAATTCGGGCACAACAGAAAAAACTTGTGCGGACAGATCGGCCCAACAACGGATCACGATTGTATAAATTACGTAAATTAGTTTGATGAATTTTTGGTAATGATACAATATCATTATTGGATCGATATTTATTAAATTCATTTTTTTCTTTTGATTTTTACATTAGATATGTGAATTTTTTGTAATTGTATAATATCACAATTCGCAATATTTATTCAGGTTCCTATAGTCCATGTTTACATTAGATATGTGAATTTTTTGTAATTGTATACTTTTACAATTGCGCGATATTTATTCGGTTCTTATGTTCCATGTCTACATTAGATATATGAATTTTTTTGTAATTATATAATATGACAATTGTGTACATATGGCACAAAGGACTCACATTCGGCCGGGACTTGAGGATAGTTCACTATTTACTGGGCGGGCTCGACATAGATCACAGGCCACATGGGACGCTAAGGTAACCGATGAATTTAGCAGTTGATTTTGTTATATGTACCAGCATTATCAAAATTGCTACTAACCTGTTCATGTCACATTTCATAGATACATCCGACGAAGTCCTTAGATGTCGACAGCGATGCTACACATAAGTGAACTTGATCCGCGCGTGATCCATATCTGGAAGTTTCGAGATTTTACGGCATTTATATGATGGGATTTGTCCAACTTGATTGGCATTTGCTTAATGCATTGGCGGTGGAGGCTCGAGACCTACACCTTCTATATGTAGGAAGGTGAATGTATGATCATGTTGCGAAGTTATTGCGGTGATTACAGGACTACCCATCGATGGATGTGCGATTCGGCCCAACGATCACGGATTGTGCCACCGTGCGTGATGATCTACTCGGTGATCACCTCCCGGCTCGGTTGCGTGGCACACGGATAAGTTTAAGTTGGTTGAGATAACACTTTGAAGATCTTTCGGCGGATGCCGATAACGTCACGATAGTGCGGCATGATAGCGCATTCATTCTCCGCCCGCTTGGAGGATGTATTTTTTCGGACAAATCAGGTGCCCAGGTTAGTTTGCTATTTCTTCCACTACTAGCGAATCTCAATGTCCATACGCCCTACAGTTGGGGTTCAAGCGGCACTTGCGTGGTTATATCGAAGTTATGTCTTGCAACCGACCCAAAAGCGAAGCAAATGGGAGGTGTTTTACTTGTCTTGCATATTTGGGCGTGGGAGCGCCTCGGATGTGTCTCTCCATCCCCGACAATTGATGTTCCTTTAGTAGATGCACCTTTCGGTAGTTGGTATGTGATGTATTGCCTTTTCGGTTAGTCGATTATTAATTCTTTCTAGTGCGTATAATATATGAAAATCCAATATTTTTTGTTTATGCGGCCGGGAGTAAAGGCCGACACACAACGGAGGTCCCCACATATTTTGCTACATCTTAACTATCAACTTGATAGATTGAAATCCGAAGATGTAAGTATTGATAGCAACGAACGAGTTTAATATAATGTTAGCTTTTAAATTAATGCTTCGTTTAATTTGATATATTTTATTACGATAACGGATTACTTGTGAGCCTTACACCGAAGATATTCCGGAGACTCTACCAAGTTCTTGTTTGGAGGGACAAGACATTTGGTAGGCTCGTGTCCCACTCATTGTTTTCGGATAGTTGAGTGACATTATTTAGGCCGAGTACTTCACGAGTTTGGTATATAACAATCAATACCTACTTCCTCCCGACGATCATAAAGCCTTGCATGATATTGACAACGGGCCAGTGGGAAGGATTGTGCGATTAAGCACATACGGTGGATCGCTATGTGGGATAGACGTGCCGAATATATAGTCCATGGTGAACCCGCAACGGAGCAACTTCACTTTCATTCAAGATATATGGAGTGGTTCCGTGGACAAATACGAAAGTGGATTTCTATTACGGGAGCCACAATGAGTTCAACGGTTCGTGCAAACACTTTCAATTTAATTCATTATTTATTTTTTAGTAACATAACTTATTGACATTTGATAACTTTTGTTATTTTTTATATCATTACCAGGGTGATGGTATCGAAAAAATCTTGCATATAATAAGTTCACGTCCATTTCGTCGGGATTGGGCAGATGTGGGGAGGATAGCTAGAGGCAATACTATACGCCTAAAATGACGAGAGACGACTAACAATGATGCCACCATCTCAACCGGCAACTACTGGCGGCACTGTTGGGTCTCACGAGGGTGACCCATCCGAGTCTGTTCGGCCGACCCGGAGAACTCCTAGTTGGTGATGTCGTCCCTTACACCATACGACAGATTTTGCTCTAGGGTTCACTCCCGAGTTGGGCCGGGAAGATTTCGATGCGGGGTTTGCCCGGTTTATCGGCCCATTTCCCGGAGACACCTTTTGCATTTTTCGACATGCCACGGCCGCAGGCTCCAATTCTCTTTCTCTGCTTCATATGGATCCGATTTATCTTCTTTTTATCCAAGCCCTCCTACGGTAGGATAAGTACCGTGCTGGGCATGGCATATTTTCACCGGATATGACATCATCATCTACACATCCTACTCGGCGGATCCTCGTCCTCGTCGGTATAATACTAGACACCAAACACCGAGATAACTTGATTGCGGCGCGAAGGTCGTGTAGGAAGACGACATCGTTAGTAGATGTAATTGCGGTTAACGATTGTTATTTATTATAAAAATATCATGTTTTTCATATATCTCAACACTTTTATTTTATGAATATTTTTAATTAATTACATAATTACAAAATTATTTATTAATTATATATCTTGATTAATTAATTATTGATAATTATGTTATAAAAATAAGCTTCAAAATAATTTTTTTAAAATAAAATAAATATTATAAAAAACGTAAAACAAAAAATAAGAATTTTATTTTAAAAAGAAGGGTGGGTGCAGAATATGGGCTCCTTTCGCACTATGATCCAGAAGCGACACCTAATTAGGTCAATACTTCTTTTTTTTATACCTATTTTTGGTAATTTTTAAAAAAATCCTAATTTGGAAAAATGCCCTTTTTAATCCATGATGTCTGATTTTTTTGTTCTCGTATCCTTTTAGGAAATTGCCATCTTCCAAATGTTTTAACTTCTTGTCCCCAAAGATCGAACTCTTCATACTCTTTCCTAAGTATTTTCTGTCATCTTGGATAGATGACAAGCCTATACAAGATGATTTTCTCTTAAAACCTTGGGCTTTTTCACAAGCCTATATGATGATTTTTCTTCGAGAATGGTGTGCTTACGATGCTTTTCTCAAGGACACTTTATGAAATATCCCTTTCCATCGAGTAACATTTCGTTCTTCTTGAATTTTCTGAGTCATCTTGGATAAATGTTTGCAATAACCTGTTTCTCTTAAAACCTAGGGTTCTCGACAAGAATTTATGGTAAACTTTATTCGAGATGTTATACCTATTGCACGTTTCCCAAAAACACTTTGCAAGAGATATTGTTTTCTATCGAGAATACCTAACCTTTTTTGTTTTCGTAGTAATATTCGAATCATTCTATTTGAAATGTACTTATTTGAAAATCGGATGTTCATCCTTCAACACTAAATTTATGATTATTAAACCAACTTTGCGATTTCGTGGAGGATGGAATTTTCTGGATCATGTTTATCCTTGCCTTTTACTAGTAGTGCATGGGCATTTCATCCTTGCCTAGGTGGTTTTGGAGATCATAAACTTTTCTTAGGAAGTTCCATTTGGCATCTTAAAACAACAATTTGTCGGATTTTCCTACTTGAATTTCGATAGTAAGTATTACCGCGATTCGAATTTTGCAAATTATGAATCTTATCTTTCGCCGTAGTTATCGGATTTAAACATTTTCGAGGACCTTAATTTGCTTCTAAAGAACGTCGTACATGTCATATGCATTATTCCAAGAACGTGTTCAACCTTTTAGAATCTATCGTTTCGATTATTAAGTTCTGTTTTAATGTTTTTAGGGAAAGTGCCTTTTCTTATGTATACTATTTTCCGAAGGCTTTTTGCAAAATATCCACTGTCTTTTTTGTTCTTTCCAAAATATGCTTTTCATTATGTATTGACTTGTTCGAAAATCGGGATGTTGCATTCTTCGAACACTTTGATGATTTAAACTCTTTCGGCAATAGTGTTGGGAAGTTCCACTTTGCTTCTAAAACAACATTTGGGTTCAGGTTTTTCCACTGAAGTATTATGACGCCTTCTTTTATTTTCAAGTTGATTTCAAATTTTGCAAATGATGGATCTTTTCTTCCTTACGTGGACATTTAGCACATATAAACATCTTTGAGACCTAAATGTGTGTCGAAAGAACATCATCGCATATCATGTGCATCATTCCACGAATTTGTTCAACCTATTTGGGATTTCAGAATCTCTCTTTTCTCTCAAGGATAGGAAAATTATTAGAATGCTGATCTTTCTTTTTCTTTTTTTGGGAATGCCATTTTTTAATACAAAGTTCTGTTGGAAAGTTTTATGGGAAAGTGATTTCTTATCTTCTTAACTTACTATACTATTTTCCGAAGGCTTTTTGCATAACATCATTTGCCAAAGTCCGGCATTTTACTTTTCCAAAGTGTCGGACTTCTTGTTGTTTGAAAACGGGGGTGTTTTGTAATTTTAATGCTGGATGATTTAAAACAAACGGGGCATGCCTTTGAGGATTTGCAAACATTTTTTGCAAACCACGTTGGGAAGTTCCATGTTGCTTCTAAAAACATTCTAGGGACTTTTGAGAGACATCAAGAGTGTCGATTCCCATAGTTTGTTGGATTATTGTAGCTGATACGGGAACGATCTTTATAAATAGGAGGGTGATTATTTGAGGTTGAATTTTGGCGGATTTGAAGAGTGTTTATTTTAGGTGAGAAGATGCCGATTTTAGGAAAAAAGAAAAATGGAGAGCGAGAGAATGATTATGCTCAAGGGCTTCACCGTGATTGAGCATGAAGTTTGGAAGAAATACAAGTGAGAATTCTTGGTGGTTGAGAAATAACCAGAATGACTATCGAGAATTCTTGGTGGTTGAGAGCTTTTGGTGATTAATTCGAAAGTAAAACCACATATATTCAGATTTCATACTTGTTTTAGTGAGAAAAATAGAAGGACAAATGAAATTCCTATAATTTTGCGTGATTATTGAGGTCGATAATTGGTAGCGATGAGATTTCGTTTAAGAGATGTTTGTTTTAATGAAAAAAAAAACATAAAACTGGACAATATTCGGAAGAGTGATTTCCATTTTTTTTTTTGTAAGTGTGTTGATAATAGAATATTGCAATGATTTCTAAAAATGATCGCTTGTATTTCTTGAAATAAGTAATTAATAAAAAATGCTTCATTATAGATACCAATTTATGTCTAAACATTGTTGTAGACGATGATTTTTGTTGTTAGTTCATTTTTTTGAAGCAATACAAGCAATTAAAAAATTATTTTCCAAATCGTTCATTTTCTAGGAAATAAACGCTCCATTAATCTAAACTTTCTAAAAAGTCCCAAACATATTATGTGATCGCCAATTTAGTCTAAAATTTTCAATTTAGCCAATAATCCTTTTGACTATTTTCATTAGGTTAAGTTAGATTAGATATTGCTGACACCGGCTATCCTATGTGGCGAGGGCTGGTGGTTGACATGGAAGAAATGAATCAAAACATTATGTTGCAATCCTATTTTTCATTTATATGATATTTTTCTTTATTTTTTTTTTTTTTATTTTCTTGTCTTTTCAACAACACTACTCATCTTCTTCCTCGACTACACCGTTGTTGTCGACCGCCACACGTTGTCGACATTCCCAAGCATTAAGCAAGGGTCCCCCTGGCAGCCCAAATATGTTGGATGTCTTGAGGACAAAAATCCACCCCGGCACTTCGCAAGCACGATTTTTCTCATTCTCTCGTGAGCGTATGTGTGCATTTTCATATGTTCACATAACCAGAGGAATTGATCTTTTGTTGTTCGCTAGCGCTTGAAGGCGCACGGGAAAGTGATAGAATATTAACATAATAAATCGCGTCTTAATATAACAGTTTAAGCTTTTAGAACAGTTGATAATAATCCAATTAAATCTCACATAGTATCGGAGTAGGAGATCTCGAGTTCAAATATTTGCATGCCCCATTTTCCTCCCCAATGAAATATGTTAAAGTCTAGTACTAGACAAAAAGACTAGACTAAGTGTAAGGGGAAACGATAGAATAATAAAATAATAAATCACACTTTCATCTAATAACTTAAATTTTTAAAAATTAAAATTTTTAAATAGTTGGCGATGGTGTGACGACCTAAATTTTCGTACTCTAGATTATTAAGCCGATAGAGTTTTATCGGACTTGGATTTAAAGATGGGCTTGGGACGATAAGATTATGGGCGGTTGATAAGTGTCTCGATCTCGATAGAACGTTACTCCCGAAACTTGCTTCGGGAAGACTCCCTCCATCCTAAGTTCCCCCTTATAAAAGAACCTCTCTCTCTCTCTCTCTTCTCATTTGCTCCCCCTCAATTTTTCGTGGACAACCCCCTTCTCTCCCTCTACTTCATCTTCTTCTCTTCTTCTTTGGTTGCTCCGCTTGAACACCCTAGCCCCGATGCCACCGCTCCTAGCACGAGCTCAAGCCCGGCGACAACCCCGGCCTCACCATCCGCTTGCCCTAGATTGGCTCGGCTCACCGTCCACTCGCCACTCGCTCTAGAACCCGCATGACACCGAAGAGGAAAGGAGGAAGACCCGGCCTGTTTTTTGTGGCGATTCAAGCTCCGTCTTCTTCATGGGACAACCCGAGGCAAGTAGTTTACTAATCCTTACCACTATATCGGCTATTGTTCTTGGATTTGGGTGAGATTGCTCGGTTAGACCATGAGAATGCTGATTTTGTAGTTTTTTACTTAGCCTAGAGAATGTCGATGCATGTGGGATCCGTCGCAATTAGTAGCGCTTATGGGTCATGGGTAATGTGAATCTACGGGCTGATTGTCATGGCTAGCGTTAAAACAAAGTGAATTAGAAGCAAAAGCTTGTGACGTGAGCCGAGGTTTTCGTGCCCCAACCGGTCGTTCATCTAGTCGAGAACAACCCCAAGACTTGTTGTGTCTTGGTCCCCCGGGTTTGATTGGTTTTCTACTACTTTCTTGAATGTTCCCAAGGATGGACGAGACGGTAATTTGCTATGTGTTACGGAACATTCCAATTAATGTCGATGGTTAGGAACATAGGAGGTGCAATATTAGCCATCGGGTTAAAAGGGATCTCTGGTTGTAATCCGAGGCCTTATACTATGTAAGGAGGGGTCCTCATTCTCATTTGGTCATACACAAAGCAAATAACACAAGAGATCATTCCGGAAACTCTGTTGATATTCGATTTTTAATTAGTTTTTTGTTTAGAAAACTATATAAAAATTCATAAAATTGCAAAATCAACTTTAGGAGCCTTGGCCAAGCCCAAGGAACCAATTTTGAACAAAAAATATTTTTTTGGTATTTTTTGCCTTCTTTAAATATTTTTCGTATATTAGACAATATACAAAAATTATAAAAAAAATCATTTATGGCCACAAAAATACAGAAAAATAGCCAATATTTTTCTTTTAAAACCATGTTAGGGGGGCCATCCAAACTAAGCCCAAAATTCTGAATGAGCGCCTCCTCGTCCCTCGCGAGGTCAATACTGTCCTCAAGTAAAATAGGACATGCACTCGTGGACATCCATCTCCGTTATATGTTTGGTGGAACATGATATTCTCAATGCGCCTCGAAAAGGGAGCCCCGACTTGGGAAGTAGGTGAGTTCACAAGGGCCTTTACTTCGGTGAAGCCGTTAGTTAGGTCCCAATATTGGCCTTCTAGATCGACAATCTTGCGATTCCGCCTTTCCAATTCTTTCCTGTGCTCTATCTGCACAAAGCTATTTTCCAAGGGCTCGTTGGTTATCATTTGTTGGATCAAATCGGTCAAAACATCCACTAGATTACCCGATCGTGTCTCCATGCCGGCTAGTCGTGTATGCATCCATTACTCGTCTTCCGCCTTCGAACTTGTGTTGTGGGCGCTTCGTCGATTGCTCCTATAACTTCCGGTTCTTGACGGTCGCCCACACCTCCCCAACAGTCGGGAATTACGTCTTACGGATCAACGAAGAAGCTCGAAGGGATAGAGTACGACACCTTGAAATTATAACCTCCACTATCTTGCCCTAGGTTGTCGATTATCTCACCCCTTCGAAAGGCTTCTCGCACGAACTTTCTGTCACTTTGACGTGCCTTCTTCGGGCCTCTCTCATACTTGTCTAGCTCTTCAATTTCTTCAGTATCTTTAATACTCGGAAAATATGCCGAGGGAACATTCCAAGTCTCTCCTCTAGAAGCTCTCATTGCAAACCGCTTCAATCCACATTAAGCGTCACGACCTAAAAAATTCAAATTGAATTCCAGGTTAATGGATTACCAGATTAATTAAATGAATTAACTAACCTAGTCCGAGCTCTCCCAAACTCTACCAATTCGTAACATAAGTTCATTTGATTTAATCAAAAGAATTTTTTAATTTTGGAGCCGCCACTAATCTTTTCGGGTAGGTAGATTAGATACCTAAATAAAGTATCGGGAGAATACTTTATTTTTTGCTAACCAGAGATTTAAGTTCGGAGACTTGATTATGTTAATTTTTTTCAATTAACACCCTTTCGGTACCATTCTTATGAAAAATTTTCATGATTGGCAAATTCAATTGATTTCAATGAATGAATTAAGGTGCAATTATTTTTTGGTTTTTTTATGATTAAATGAATGTCATGTAAATGCAACTATATGACATGCAAACTAATTAAATTACGTGACATGACATGATATAATACATGAATGACTAGCAAGGACATGATCTACCCTAAATACGCGAAAATATGAGTCTCCCTAGATGACGGGGAATAATGGATGAACATAGTAGAATATAATGCACAGATGAACATAACATAGAATATGAAGTGGACTATACTAAATGACGTAAAAATGCAATGAATAACTATACTATATGAAATGCACATGAATTTTTAGTCCTTAAATGAATTTTCGATTTTTTTTTATGATTTGATGCAACTTGGGTTGACAAATGACATAAGTTAAAACATTGATTTCTCAAGATTTTAATTTATGTTAAAAGTCATTAACAATTGCCGAAAATTTAATTAAGACCAAAGTGTGACAATTTTTATGATTTTTTTTTATGGAAGCTATATCAAATAAAAATATAATAAACCTTGAGCATAATACACCTTATAATCCGAATTTTTCGATGAATTCGCCGTACACTGAAGGTGGGGTCGGAAGGTAATTTATTCACGTCGTACCCGGGTGGGATCGAGATAGTGAATTTATATATTATGAAATTTGTCGGTCCGGTCCCAAAATCATGGGATAGGTTAGACAAATTCATGTGCGGATGACATTGTACTTCGGGGGTGAAGTCGATAATCATCCATAATGCACAAATTTTGAGGGACTAAGGCACAAGGGAGCATGTATTATACTCAAGGTAAATTATAAAAATATTTGATTTAAAAAAAAATAAAAAAAATGATTTTCGGCCCACTAGGGATAGGTGCCGAATTATAAAGGGCGAATGGCCCTATCCACTGAGGATCACACATCTTTCTAATTTAGAAAATTATCTCTTGAGATTTGAAATGAATTTTCGGATAATTATCTAAACTTAAAAGACATGATCAGAATTTTAAAAGATTCCAATTCAGACCACGGGATGATCTTCAATATGTGTGCACAGTATCTTAAAGATATGATCGGGATTCAAAATATCTTAAGTTCAAGCCATGAGATATATCGAATATTCTAAGATATAATCATGAATTCAAAAATATGCCTAAGATATGCATAACATCTCTACAATATGATCAGGACTCAAATCATATTCAAATCAAATCACAAGATGCATCCAAGATTATGCCAATATATTCCAAAGTCGAATTCAATGATACTCGAGATATTCGCAAGATAACATCCCACTCAATTTTTTTAAAACTAGGTAACAATCTCATCATATTCAAAAATGTCATTCATTTAAACATTCATATTATGGAATCAATTTTCAGAATATCTTGAGATAAAGATGTTACCTAATTCAAGCTTGAACCGAAAAAATTGCACACCAAACTTGGATGATTGAACCGATTGGCTACGGAACGTTGTGCGCCCAAGGGATTTCGATGAAACGATTTTGCAGCAGCTAACTCGAGCTTGAATGCATGCCAAATAGCCAGAAAAATCACTCCGCAAATGCCGAACAAATTAACCCCAAACAGCGAACAAATCTGCACTGAATAGTTAATAAAAAAGTCCAAGACGGGGCTGTTTTGGACCCCGAACATCAGAGAATTTTTGACGTGGAATAGCGACAGGAACAACTTCAAATCACAGGGAAATTAGGGGCTAAACAGCGGCTGAGATGAGTCTCAAGTCGCTCCGAAGCGAAACCTGCACAGTGAGCAAGACCAGGGCAGATTTCGCCTTGGACAAACGGTGACTAACAGCTGGGCAGCAGTGACAGAATGTAGCGGTTTATAGTTCAGCACATGGAGTTATGGGACATGGCATGGTTTCTTGTTTGACCAACGATGGACCAGACCAAGAACACCACCACCGCTTCAACTTGCTTTGATCAGGGAGCACCCGAAGCTGAGGGGGAACCGCCGAGGAAAACTTCAACAAGCACCAAAGGGTCTTGATAAAAAGAAATCCCTCTCGGCTCTCTCTTCCCCTTTCCTTACGCGAATCCTCTTCAATATCTTCCCAGAAATTGTTTCTCTTCGTGCGGCCGTATCTCCGTTTTTTTTTTTTAGTCGCCTCCCCTCTTTCACGTAGGTTTAGGGTTCTATTTATAAAGAGCTTAAGTGTTCTAAACCTAGTGGAGATAGGATTGAACCTTGACCAATAGATTGGGAGTCCTTGTTGGTTTCAACCATTGGATTAAAAAATCTGCACTTTGAGGAGTCTTACTTGATTAGCATTCCTTCAAATTTTCGGCAATAAGGGGCAAGTCATGGACGATCGCAAATTTTATGATATGGGCTCAATGGATGGATTAATAACCAGCCCATGCTTTTCCCAATTTAAACGTGAGTGGCTCAAATTTTAATTAATTTTTGGCACATATATCCTTGTATAGCCAACAAGTTTATTGTCCATTTGAGTCCAAAACACCTAAGCTTAATCTCGCACCGCTAATCCAGATAAATCCTAATGCAATGCACACATAACAAGAATAAAATATGTCACGCATGAAAATTATTTTTGGCGAGAACTAAATTTAATTCTCATTTTTATGAAATATGATTTATCTAAAAAAATAAAATAAAATTTAGGTGTCAACATTAACCCTCACGTAATACCCCATAAAAGAATGGTCATCTGTTTTGCCAATAACGCTTATGTTAATCAACTTGGCTAGGCAAGACATGTTATGTTCTTTCATGACTTCACCTTCTTTAGGGTACTTAGAAGCTACGGCCAGCACCTCCTCCAGCTGGATACATTCAAGAAAAATTTCAGATCGCCTCCCAAATTGACGTCGAATACAGCATTTATTCCGTGTTCCGGCAAAGGGTTCGATGGACATTCGGATCCGTTCGTCGAATTCCAATAGGTTATTATCAATGAGGGCTTGCACATCATACTGCAATGCCCGACAATTATCCACACTGCGCCCCTTTTCATCCATGTGATATACACATCTTTAGGTCTAGTCAAAACTTGGGAACCTTAGCGATTTTGCCCTCGGCAGTTTCTTAGCCAATAACCTCGCCTCAAGAAGCTTGGGTAGCAACTTCGACATCGGGATCGGGAGCTGTGTAAAGGTCGGGGACGGACCTTTCTTCCTTGGTTCGAAAACTTTCGGGCCGTCCATGAGGTGTTCCCTTAGGTCGTGGTGGAATTTCCAAACTTTTTAGGCTTTGGAAGGTTGGAAACAAAAGCTACCTCGGCATTCGGCTCTCGTTCCTTCTTTCTTGAAAATTGCCGTTTAGGAGCTTCAGCGATGCGCCTCTCCCTCATCGCCCACTCATGTCTTTTTGCCACCTTGATCAAATGAGCGAACGTTTAACATCCCGAAGTGTTCAGCTTATCGAAATAGTCATAGGACAACGCCTTCAAAAAGATGTCCACCAATTTCTCCTCGGGAACCGGCGGTTTAACTTGAATGGCCAAGGCTCTCCACCTTTGGGAGTACAAGCGAACGCCTCGTTTCTTTCCTTGGCGGTTTGAAGCGGATCCTCCCTAGTCGGGGCCGTCATTGCGTTAAACTTGTATTGACGTAAGAACTCTCCTGTAAACTCATTCCAATCGTCATACTTCGGATGTCTAGTTCTACGTACCAAGATAAAGCGATGCCGATCAAGCTGTCTTGAAAAGTGTTGATAAGCGGAGGCGCGTAGTTCGAGTACTTGACCATTTTGTACAAATAGTACTTCAAGTGGATCTTGGGACAGCCTATCCCGTTATACTTCCTTGAGAAATCCGACTCCTTATAGTCCGCAAGGACTTCGATCTTTGCAAAGGGCGTGATCTTATTGAACTTTGATAGCTCGAATCCTTGACTAGTGAGACATTTCTCTATCTTGGCTATCCTCTTTATTCCATCGTCAAGCTTGGTGACGAGTTTCTCCTTCGGCTTCTCCTCTAAGTCAATCACGAAAAGCGAAGCTTTTGGCGGAACTTCAACATTTGGAGCCCGACCGGGATTAGCCGCGAGATTTGCCCCAACGGACACACTTGCATCGAGGTGGTGGAGGTGTTCGAATTAGTAGTCTCGGTTGAGATCAATTGGGGGAGTGGGTCTAGCATTAGCATCGGTTCACATAGCCTTCATTTTAACTATCATTTCAGCCATTTGATCCATTCGTGTCTCCAAATTACCAAGGCGAGAACGGACCTGCTCTTGCTCCATACGGGCTTGTAAACGAGCCCGGGCCCGAGTCCTTGTGGTTGAAGATCATCCGTTCGAAAGTAGATATGCACTAGTGGTATCAAAGCCGTGGCGAAAACGTGGAATTTAAAGTCTTCTTAACATCATGTTTCCTTGTGTTGAAGAGGGAAGGAGACTTATTTAAGAGTGTTAACTCTTCATGCCCGGCACTCCCCATCACTTTACACAAGTAAGCAAATTGATTTTCGCGGTTCCAAGGGTCAGGAACCGCGAAAATTAATTTGCTGTAAATAAAAAGGGTTGTAATCCTTACTTTTCGACTAACATTTTCTAGTTCATTTCGACTTAATTGAACTTTGAAAGGGAGTTCGCCTACGTTGAAAAAATTATGTCAGCCTCCCCGAAAGGGTCAAAGACAAAAAGAATAAAGTAAAACCTAGTGATGTTAGATTTACGAAGGCTGGTTCACGATTAATAACGAGGCCGAAAAATCGAGCTTTTCCATTCGAAAAGTTAAAATCGAACTTCTTTATTTATTTATTTTTAATGGTGGGCAAATGAGGAGGAAATTGATAGAATTGCAGCTAGTGCGCAGGCAAAGAGAAGGAGGCGAGAGGCTGCCTAAACTGCATTTTACGAATGAACAACTACGTCCCTTGGCAACTCTCACCGATCTTAGTATCGAGCGAGGAGGGCATAAATTTTTTTGGAAAAACTCACCTGAAGTTGTAAACATCCTCGAACCGGACTTTGACTTCAGCGGCAAGATCGACTTCCAAGTAGCTAGGCGGGCGCTCATCGTCAGAACCACGGCAAGACACGGCTGCCGGAGCCATGACTAGTAGCGTCAACAGGAGGTTCTGAGCACTCAAATGGCTCGTCCATGGATCTCCGGCTCGATTTTGGATGCGGCTGCCCTCCTCCTTACCCATTTGTCTATTCGCCCGTTTGCCAGTTTGTTGAGACGTCGAAGGTCGTGCCTGTGGTGCACTTTTCAAGCCAATGGGAATCAACAGCTGAGATGGCTGCCTCCCTATGAAGGAATGCCCATGCTAAAATTATCAAAAAAAAATCATAAATTAAATACATTTGTGTCAATTTAGTACTCAACATTTCAATTTGATCAATTTAATCTTAAACTTTTTGAAATTGTGTCAATATAGTCTATTCGATCAATTTTTTTTAGGAGGGGTGGAGGGCTTACGTCGATCTAACGAGAGCACTAAGGAAATTCTATGCGATTTGGTATAATCTGAGCCATTAGATTAAGAGAGAATACAAAATTTGACATTCGGATGATTTTAGAAGGATAATAACCCATGAACATTCAATATTTCTTAACGTTCAAGTTCATTAAATGCGTTCTCCAACAACCTTCCTAACCAGATGGGCATAACAACTAGCAAGCAGACGGGTAGCTGAGTTCCGTTAATCCTAGGATGAGCGACTTTGAACTTTTCAAATAGAGACTTCCTTGACTTGGACCGAGACGCCATTACGCCATGATGGTGCATGTTCCTACCCGCCTCTGATGGCTAACATCGACATGACAACGGCGCGAATCGAGCGGTCCAGCTTTTAAGGAACATTACTGATTATAAAAGGAAATTGTCGATGTTATGTTTAATTTCTAGAAATTACGAATTACTCGTAACGGGTCCCTTTAATGTACGCATTGTATACCATGATCATTGTGTTGAGTTACTGATAATAGAGGAAATAATTTACGACGAACGTAAGTTGTTTACGGTACTATATGCGGAAGGTACGTACAAACCCTAAAAAATCCTGCCTTTACGATGCTTTGAGGTAAATTGCTACATACGAATAGTGATTACTAATTGATCGTTCTGAAGGGCTCATAGTAAAATTACGATCTGCCGTTCAGTATAGGTATAGGTAATTAGACGTGGATGACATGGCAAATGCTCTATCGTCACCTAATGAATACTCCTAACTTAAAGTCTACGGGTTACTTTCGAGGTTCCTGTCCGTCCGAGGAATGATTCTCATCGAGCCTATTCGCACAGTTCCAAGAAAAGGCAAAGCAAAGGTGGTGATCGGGGTTTTTATAGGCCATGCTTTCATTCCTGTAATGAGTATGATTTCTGGTGAGTGCGAGGATATTGCAGGATCGATGAAGGAGGGAACGAGAGGAGAAGAAGCTATCTGGTCTGGCCGAGTCTGAGTCTCCCTGGAACAAGCTTTCCTTCTAGGTTTGGCCTTTTTTTTCTTATCATCGCTTCTAGTTCTGACCTGCGAAAACGTCTGCGTTGCACAGTACATAATTTGATTGATGCGCAGGAGTTTGGAGTTTGACAGAGATTAAGGTGTTCCCGCAATTTCCAGCTCAAACCCCCTTCCTTGGCAAGAAGGAATCAACAACGCCGGAAACGCCCGCTCCATCTCCACTTTTCATCAGCATGAAGATGTTTTCTTGCTTCAGGAACTGTCTTTCTTTCAGCAAGAAGAAGGATTCCGACCGGAAGCAGCCGATAGTCATTGGTGGCCGTCGCTTCTCTTATCATGAGCAGGAAAGAAGGGACAGCACGAACAAGTGCGATGGGTGCCAGCAACCCGGGTTCGGGCCCTATTACGAGCACATCAGCGACTGCTGCAGTCTCCATTATCACAAGCGCTGCGGCGACATTTCTAAGGCTTGTCTCACCTCCCATCAGCAACCACCATCCCTACCCGGTCGGGCGTTATATTCACGAGGAGAGGGCACCGAGCAAAGTGCGGTACTGCGTCGCGTGTGGCGACCAGGTCCGGGGGCTCAGGTACAAAGTCTGGCACGAGAAGGCATACAGGTCGTTCAATCCTTACTGGCGCCTCTACCAGCACCAAAACAACTGCGCCTTTCACCCGCTCTGCGCAACACTCCCTCTGCAGATCCAAGATCCCGGTGAACGGATCGTGCTGAAGCTCGAGGAAACGATCCGAGGACTGTGCCCCATATGCAAGGGCAAGGCTAAGGGGTGGGCTTACAACAGTACCTGCGGGAACTACTCTTACCATGTCGGGTGTATGAAGAACGAGATCATCCAGAGTTGGAAGCAGGGCGAAGAAGCTTCAGAAAATGGGGGAAACAAGAGTGGAATTACTATCCATATGGCAATAAAGTTCCCGCAGATTGAGGCACTAGCAGCAGCGGCTATTCGGCTCATCATCGAAGCCCTCTACGGGTTCCCGAACATCGCAGACATCTTCATAGTGCTTTGTCACTTGATCTCCGATTAGCATACATTACTTTTCTCCATGTCATGCTGAATCTCAACCCTCAAATGGTACTTTTCATGAGACATGGTTGAAGTTCATCGAGATATCGAGAAGAGCAAGCTGCAAATAAACGTAGATAAATCAAATATACAGTAGAATTTATACATGTGACGCCCGTGGTATATGTATATAGAAATTCCGCACGCGATTATCGGAAACAGGACGATTTCTCCATGAGCTGTTTTATCATCATCCTGCTGTGTTTCAACGTTGTTTTGCTCCCACTTAGCTGCAAATGTCCCCACTAGTATTGAGGCAAGTAAGGGAATCAAGTCTATTTGCAGAGAGAAAACCGAGCGATATGATTCTGATTGGGGGCCTTAATTTAACATTATTATAGGCCGTAATCTACTTGTAAGGGTTGTTTTTCTTTATCCATGGTAAATATTGACTATAGGGTTCGTAACATTAAATTGCTAACACTCGTTAAACAACCAATAGCATGGTAAAATACCTCAAATTGTTGTAACTAATTGTACATATATTTAGTAATTGTTTAAGTCTACTCTAAATTTCGACCCAAAAAAAAAAAGTCTACTCTAAATCCTTACAAGTGATAAATCAGGAACCATCCTTCACTTTTATCAATCTACCGAAAAGTCTCATAAGATTGAATATTACAATTGTATCCAAGCATCCGGCAACGGAATTCATTGATAACATTTTCAATTTCATCTAGGATAATTTTTCGAGAAAAGTATCAAAAAAAGCCCAAAACATATTAAAGATGAATTCAGGTTGTTTACGGTATTTTACGGAAGTTGCGAACTCTAGGAAATTCAACCTTTATGATGCTTTGGGGGTAAATTACCATATTTGAATGATGATTATCGTGCACACCTAAATTTTGGCGATCCATTTAGTTAATCATCTTCCTTGCCCTTTGTCTAAGATTGGACTAAGGGATGCCCCTCCCTTTCCCTTTGTGTCTCTCCCTAAGATGGGAGGTGTGAAATGGTTCTATGCAAGAAGAAGACTTAGAAGTGGAAAGAATGGACGCCCCGGTCTTGGGCCCCCCAGATCCGTAGAAAAGTTAGGGATCGACCTGGCTCCTCAATAAAAATATCACTTGTATTGCATATAGATATTATGAGCATTTTAATTTAGTCCATACAATTGCATTGAAGTCAGTGGACTAAATCCGCGACCGGCGAAATTATGTGTGCCAAGTTAGAAAAAATTTAAATTTTTTTCTTGATTAAAATTTGAAGCGACAAGCTTTATGTCATACAAGAGTTTTGGCCACATGGCAGAGAAGCAACAGGGAAGAAGATTTACCACAGGTAGGGGCTCCCTATTACGGCCGCCGTGCCGGTGCCAGTGCCTCGCCCTCGCCCCTCACATCACCATTGCCCTCTGTGTTCAGCAATCTCTGGTGGTCTCAGCAGCGCCAGAGGGCTACACGAAGCAAGGACGACGAGTCTCTCCCGCCCTTTGTTCCCGCCGCTCCTTGCCATCGCTGAAGCAAGCCGTCTCTGTGGTGTCCCAAGATTTTACGGTGGCTTCTCGCTAGCAATCTCAGGCGCAATGCTGCAGCCCCGACACCGAAACAGCACGATTCTGTCGTGTCATCACCGGTTTAGCAAGCTCGATATGATTTTCTGCAGCAACCCAGCACAGCCACATCTCCAGCAGGTCCGCCGAATTGCAACAAACTCCTCAGACACCCACAGCCCGGCCCCTGTTGCGATTCCAGCGTCATTTCAAGACCACCAGCAGTCTCGGTGGTCCATTCCTATTGTCTCGGCGAGTTTATTCTTTTTCCAGGTTTCTGACGTGCTGAGACGTCTTCGTGATCCGTCTAATCTCCTGCCCTCATTACCAAGCTGCGGCCCTGCGCTCGTTCAGCCACCAAAAAGTTTAGTCGTTGCTGCTGTCGTCAACACCCTTTGCCGAGACAAGTACACCGAGAAGGGTAATTAGCCTTGCCTGCCGTTGCCGTGAACTCTTCGCTGCCGGTCGTTGTTGGAACCGATAATCCGATTTAGGTAACCCGTTGAGTTATACTCAAATTCAAAATTCGTTATTGTTTCTTAGATGATCCTCAGATAGGAAATTTCCTTTATTAAATCGTGCATATAATCAAGAATTCATTATTATCTCCTAGTTTAAATTAGGAACTAACATATCTTAATCAGTTACCTATATATTTTTTTTTGTCCGACAGTTACCTATTTCAATTTAGGAGGAAATTACAAATTAATAATAACTGTCATAGTTGCATCATTGCCATGTCATAATCGACGTGTCATGGGTGTCACGTCGTCATGGGTGCCACGTCATGATTTCCATCTCATCATGTCAATGTCATTTATTGATTACATGTTTAGGCTTATATAGATTAGATTGCACATCATGTTAGATTAATTCATAATTTTAACCCATCATTAAAATTAAGTCATGTCAGATGTCTTTTGTTTAATAATTTATTCATGTTTAACTAAGGTTAAAATTGCATATAGTTTAGCTTTCACAAATAAGAAAACCCCCCCAAAAAAAAAGTAGTTAGAACTACATAGTCATTAGAAATCATGTTTAGGCTGGACCTGCATTTTTAATTAACACTTTGCGTATATTTGAGAAATTAACCGTGATAAGGTTATGCTTTGCTTTGCTTTGAATCAAGGATAGCCCTATTTTTAGCAATTTATTTACATGATTTGGTTATTGAGTATTATATAAACTGCTTGCACACCCGCATGGTCAGCTCTCTCATGTTGGTGGCTTAAATTAAAATTGACTGAGACTAACTACAAAGTCTTTTTGAAACAAAAAGGAAAATGTATCGAAAGGACGTTACATTTATCTAGCGTAATCGGTCCCCGTATCTATAAATTTCCGATTCATATAAATAAAGTGCTCTCCCACACTTTACTTAAATGTCTTATCAATGTGCCAAAAACCGATCAACAATGACCCCAAAAGGTAAAAAAAATTGCATGCGTCAAGTGCCAAGTTGCGATTAATAAAGCTTGGGAGAGTTCGTGCTAAACACGAGCGGTTGCCTCGTGATTAGAGGTGTCAAATAGGTGGGTCGGGTCCGGTTTGGGTCGGATCGAATATGGTCCGACCCATATTGACCGGTCTAACCCGTTTTGACTCATATTTAATGACTCATACCCGACTCGCAATTGACTCATACCCGACTCGACCCGACGCGACCCATTTTGACCGACTTTACCAAAACACACTAATACAAAACCTATACACCGTTGACTATTGCCCGCCCACCTCCGTCACCGCCCACTGCCACCACCGCAGCCCACTGCCCAATTCCGAAAAGTTTGGCCGTCGAAACATAGCCGGAAGCTGCTGCCCACTTCCTTCTCCCTTGCGTGCGTTCCTCTCGTGGAATGCCTCTCTTTGTCTCTCCTCCCTCGGATAGATACCGTCTCGAATTACCCCATGGATATTCGGGTAGAAGTCCTACCGCTCATTGAAGTCGCCACTTCAATTTTCTTCGCTATGATTATAGTTAAGATTATCATCCACAAATCACTTGCTCACCGAACTAGAACTTCTTCGATGCAGCCCTTCAAGGACATGATAGAGGGCATTAGGCTTGGCTTGAGAAAATTGAGATACACGAACTTTGATGAGCTCTACCTTTATTGCTCCTATGTAGCCGAGACGGTCGGGTTAATGAGTGTACCGATCATGGTGATCACGCCCGAATCGAAGGCATCCACGAAAGCGTCTCACAATGCTGCATTGGCGCTCGAGGGTCACAATCAACCGACCAACATACTCGGGGATGTCGGCGAAGTGTAAGTTTTACGATTTGTTGAACCAGGCCGTCGGACAAGGTGGTCTCTGTTCTTTGCCATGCGGTGGTGGGCGGTGGGTGGCGGTATGCGCATGGGCGGGCGGCCGGGTGATCTGCGGGAGGCGGCAGTAGTGGGAGTTAGTCGGCAAACGACAGTGGCGGGTGGCGACCCGTGACCCTACCCAAGCACAACGATGACATAACAGGTCAAAATGGGTTGAAATGGGTTGCATGTGCGTTCTATGTACAACCCATTTTTAACCCATCAAATATAGCTTCAATTTTTTAGACCCATTTTCATTAGGCTCTCTTAAAGCTACCAACCCATTTATAACCCATTTATATAAAATATGGGTCCAAAATGGGTCATGGACTCATATTGACACATTTACTCGTGAGAAGAACCTTCGTTTCTATTTAGTAGTCCGTTAGTTTTCCGTCGGGTGGTTCACTTCCGAAAAGGTTGCGACACTAATGGGTCATTCAAGGAAATTACTATTACTTTTCGGGTATAGATCACTTGTATATGTATGAAGTAGCAAATGCTCTCACGTAATGATTACTCCTAACTAAAGTCGACCGAGCACTTTCTAGGTTCTTGTCCGAACGTGATAACACATCATAAGATTGGCTCTATTAGAATCTACTTACACAAGTAGGGTTTATGTAGTTTAAGTCTCCCTGGAGCAAGCTTTCCTTCTAGGTTTGGCCTTTTTTCTTATCATCGCGTCAAGCCTGCATTTACCTCTGCGTTGCACGAAGAACATAATTTGATTGATGCGCACAAGTTTGGAATTTGACGGAGATTAAGGTGTTCCTGCAATTTCAAGCTCAAACCCCCCTCCTTACCAAGAACGAATCAACAACGCCCGAAACAACCCGCTCCATCGCCACTTTTCATCGGCATGAGGATGTTTTCTTGCTTCCGGAACTTTCTTTCAGCAAGCCGATAGTCATTGGCAGCCACGGCCACCCGTTTTTCTTATCACGAGCGAAAAAGAAGGGGCAGCACGTCCAAGCGCAATGGGTGCCAAAAACCCGGGTTCGGGCCCTATTACTTGTGCACCAGCCGACGGCTGCAATTTCCATTATCACAGTGCTGAGGCGAGATTCCGTGGCTCGACTCCCCTCCCGTCGCAGCCATCATTCCATTATTCGAGAAATTAGCGGCGGCAGCAGCAGCGGCTGTTTGGCTCGTCATCGGAGCCCTCTTCGGGTCTCGCATGTCTCGACATCTTCACAATGCTTTTTCACTTTGATCTCCGTTCCCCGTCATCCCCGTTAGCATATGTTACTTTTCTCGATGTCATGCTAAATCTCAACCATTAAACACTATTTTTCAGGAAATAATGGTTGAAGTTCATCGAGATACCGAAAGAGCTCCCCGTAAATGAATGTCGATAAATCAAAGTACGACAACTTCTCCGTGAGCTGCTTTATCATCCAACCTGCGTTTCAGCGTGGTTTTGCTTCCATGTAGTTGATTGTTTGTGGGGAAATTAGCGAAGGGGACACAGCCTATTTTTTATTTTTCCCATAATTTTGCTGAAGACGAACGCCCACCTCCCTACTTGGGAACCCCGTCTTGCCACCTGAAGTTGAAGTCTAATTCGAGGATGCTTTACACCTATAGGCGAGTTTCCCAAAATCTTATGCCCCTCATCGTACCGTACCGTACCATACTTAGGCTTCGTTTGTTTTGCCAAAAAAATAAATGATTTGAAAAATATCATTTTAAAAATGATTGCCCGAATCATGAACAAAAGCTATCTTCACTGTCCCACGATATACCTATAAACGCGAATGTACTTAATGGTAATTTCAATAAGATTTTGGGAAACTCGCCTATAGGTGTAAAGCATCCTCGAATTAGACTTCGACTTCGGTGGCAAGATGGGGTTCCCAAGTAGCGAAATGGGCATTCGTCTTCGAACCGTCGCGGGATACGGCGAGGGAAGCCATGACCGGCAGCCTCGACACGAGGTTCCGATCCCTCGAAGCCATCAAAGAGGGTGGCGCGCCAATCGATGATGCCTTCATCTCCAGCTCAGGTCTGGATTCAGCTAACACTCCTTACCCATGTCTATTTGTTCTTTGCTGATGTGTTTGAGACATTGAAAGGTCGTTCCGGCGGTCGAACTCCACCAAGTATTATTGGCTTTGCTCGTTTTCCAAACAATACTTCAGGGGTTAAACGATCTCTTTCTCTTCCAACTTTTCCCTTATTAATTTATCTAAATCCCAATTTTACCTTCACCAGCTTTCCTATGCAGATCTCGCCAACATGGGACGATGTCGATGGCAAGGGCAGATCTGATCGTTGGCGAACCAGACTTGATGCTGGTCGCGCAAACTCAGCATCGATGTCACATGACCTCAGGTGAGGCTCGAGGCTGCACAACCATGAGGTATTATCTCCAGGATCGTGACGACCTGGCGACCGAGTTGGGTCGCCTGAGCCGTTGACCGCGAGCTCGCTCGCGCTCTCTCCCCCTTCTTGATCACTTTCATTTGGATATAATACAAAATTATTCCTCTCAAAGTTTAAACCGACAGAAAATGGCAAAACGACAAGTACACATATTACTTAACTGTCATTTCCGTATGCATATGTAATTGGGCCTTAGAAGTGAAAACCAGGGTGTGGACATGAAGAGCAAAGAGTTCATTGTATACGATACATTGACACGCTACTCATCCTTACCTTAATTTGAGTGAGCATAGAAAGTGCCATAGTGCAGGCAAAACACATATAACAATCCCGAAAACGGCGAAGAAAATAGAATTATCAAACTTTCTTAGGGAGGGCAAATGAAGAGACAATCGAGAGAAGTGCAGCGCAGACGAAGGCGAGGAGGAGGAGGAGGCTCGCGGCTGCATAACCCTTGTCGAAGAATTTGTCGATGGCCAATCCCGTGCCTTCGAAGACCAGCTTCAGGTCCTTTGTCGCCCCGAATCCCGCGGCCGATCCTGTCGCCGCACGTACGATGCGATCTGCAAAACATCAACACAAAACTCTAGGTTGTGGTCGAGGTTCTCCTTTGAGATATAATTGATTCACCCTTATGCGTCGATGGTCCGATCTGATTCATACTCAAGCTACTATGCATCAACCAGTATATATCGCTTAACTTTAAGATCTACATACCTTGTCAGCGAAGAAATCAAAGAGAGCGCTGGCGTCACTGGTTATCGGTTGGTTCCCCTTGCTTATGTGGCAAAGTGTTCGTGCAATTTGGATGAGAGAGTATGCAGCTCCAACCACTATTGTTCCTAGCATGTACCTTAACAGAGTTCCTAGACATGAAGAAGATGCAGAAAGTTGATAAAGCAAGATCCCTCAAGCACAAACTCACCGGTATGCGTAGACATCCCTGAACCGGACTTTGACTTCCGTCGTGAGGTCTAATTGCATGGTCGCCGTGTCTGCCGTCAAGACTGCCACCGATATGATGAGGAAAACCAGCGTAAGGAGTCTCAATGCGAGGATGAAAGCTCTTGAAGCCATCGAAGGTGGTTCGTGCCGCCCCTTATTTTCACCTCCGATCGATCTTACAAAGCTTCTTCCATCTCGCCTTCTAATGCTTTGCTCGCTCTTTATTTTGTGCTATCCTTCAAACCTAACACGCCACGCCACAGGATACGGTGATCTGGACACGCCCTGTCGTCGACTTTTGGGGTCACGCCCGACTCTCGAGCCCGCGACATCCCTACCAAATCGCCACGAGGTCACGAAGGATAACGTCCCAGGCGCGTTATCGACCTTTCAATTATATACGCATGCGGAAGCGGTTTACTCCCGGACATAAAACAACGGGGATAGTAAAGTAGGAGATTCATACCAAAGCAATGGATCAAAAAGCCACACGTACAATCATCAAACAAACGGATGAGTCTAAACCCTACTTGAGCTGCAAAACTATACAACCCCACACTTCGGGGTAGCTCACTAAGACCTCAAAAAGGTACCGGGTCAAATAGGGTTAACTTCTCATCTACTTCAAAAGAATACCCTCATACCCCTGGCCTTGGTATCCATAAAGCTCCATCACTCGGGACCCGAAAAATGGTTCCCATAACGGGGTGAGATATAAATCTCGATGAATCAAGCCTAAGCTCGGTTAGGATACTGATTCGCCCAAAACATCCTAACCACGAGCATTATAAAAATCACGATATAACCATATATCCAACAATCATATCACATGGCAATAATCACCCACACGCATACTTACCGGCCTTCAGCCACACATAATGCAATGCTTGACTCCACTCGACGGCCACATCGGACAACCAACCGAACACGCATCACGCTCACAAGCATGTACTTGGACACCACACAAGTCCATTTATTAACGATGATCGCGCCCTTGGCGCCACAGTGATGAGGATCCACGCGACCGGCGTGATCAACTCTCACAAATAATGCGATCCCGCATTCTTCCGGCAGGACCGGGCTACGTTCCTTTTCCCTCTCGGCAACGGCTACTACAAGCGGTGTATCCAAGGCAACCTGCACGGCACGGCAAGTAGGCATCCCTTATACGGGGCGTCGGTCCATCACAAGCTGCGACCGGCATCCGATAATCCCTTAAAACCGTACGTACCATACGGGCATGAATTATCGTGCTTCGGCAAGTCGTGTGGTCCCATAAAAATGGTACAGTGTGTACTCCGTGTGCAAGCACGAACTTGCCAGGAAAACCCATCAT
This sequence comes from Rhodamnia rubescens, assembly GCA_021437795.1. Classification (NCBI taxonomy): domain Eukaryota; kingdom Viridiplantae; phylum Streptophyta; class Magnoliopsida; order Myrtales; family Myrtaceae; genus Rhodamnia; species Rhodamnia rubescens. Next base: position 1,751,224 of record JAILYA010000054.1, on the reverse strand, counting down.
CGTTCCTTCATATGACCATGCAAAGACACCCGACACATCAATCAATTTATTCTCTTTGATTTAGGCCGGATGCTCACACAACGTGCTCAACGACTCGGCCCAAGGCCATTTTAATGCCAAATTATATCTTTGATGCTGCACACTGGTCATATGAATGCAAACTACCAATTAAATATGGCAAGATCACACGGGATAATTAATCCCCAAACAACACCAATCCACTCAACGAGCATTTCAACGAGGCGAACCGCCCCAAAACACAATCATCAATTCCACACGAATAAGCCATTTCAATTCCGCCCCACAAGGCTCAAATTCGTGCAGAGTCATTGATTAGCCAATTTGATTTAAAATTGCCAATCGATCGCTCGTTCTTAACCTATCCTCGCTCGCGATCAAATCACAATACACAATCAATCATCTAACAACAATTAGCCACAGCCAATTCTAATTTAATCGATTATGGCCATTTACCCTAAACCGGGTTTCTAACTAATCCGGCCATAATCAAACCTACCTCAATACCCTATCGACTAACTAACTAATTCTAGGCGCAATTAGCGCCCTAACCAAGGATTAGGGTCAACTCACAAACAACGGCGGTCGAGGTCGTGTCGGGCACGATTTTCGAGGCGGGCCCCGAAATTTACTATTCACGCGAAAAACACACTTTCACGCTGAAACACTGTTCACCGGCGACACTGTTCACGGCCGAAAAATAGTGACGAGCTCGTGGCGACGGCAAAAGCTTAGCGACGGGAGCTCCGGCGAGCGGCGAGGGGCCGGAGAAAACAGAATTCACGGTATAAAAACGAGGGGCCGGGGTTGAATCGAGGAAAACTCGACCTCACGGGCTGAGGCGAGGCCGGGCCGGCTAGGGGGCTCACCTACGGGTCGAGGACAACCCTCGGGACCAGGCTGGTGGCGGGACGGCGGCCGGAGGCGGCGGAACAGGGGCTGTACAGAATCGGCGCGAACAGGGCATAAAATAGGGGAGATGGTCGGGGCGCTCCGGGCTGCTCACGGCTCCACGGGCGGCGGCCGGCTTCCCGCGGCTGCGTGGGGCAACTAAGGGTCGACGGCGACGTCCCGGGGTGGTCGGCGGCCAGTGGTCGCGGCTCAAACGCGACGGAGGACGGCGAAACAGTGGCTCGGCGAAAAACAGGAGGCCGGCCGGTTCCGTCCTAGCTGTTCGTGTCGGTTTTCCGGCGGTTACGTGGCGGCGCGCGGCCGTCCGGTGGTGGCGCAGGCGGGCGGAGATGGCTGGAGGCGGAGGGTGGTGGCGGTCGAGTAGAAATGGCCGGAGGAAAGGAGGAGGAGAGCTGTTCGTGCGGTTGAGAAACGAGGAGGGAGAGAGCGTGCGTGATGGGGGAAGAGAGTGTCGCGGAAACCGAAGAAGAAGAAGAAGAAGAAAAAGAAGAGAGGAAGAAGGAGAGGGAGAGAGAGCACGTGGGGGAGGGGTTGGTGGCGGACAAAAGAAAATGGGGGAGGAAAGATGGTGAGTGGAGAAGTGGGTGGGTGTCACAACTCTCCCCACCTTAAAAAAATTTCGTCCCCGAAATTACAAGACGATCACGACTCTTCAAAAAGATGCGAGTAGCTGCTCTTCATAACTTCCTCGTTCTCCCATGTAGCTCCTTCAAGTCCATGGTGTTGCCAAACTACCTTGACCAACCGAATCGTCTTGTTTCGGAGCACGTGTTCTTTCCTATCCACGATCCCGACCGGTTGTTCCACATATGCGGCTCGCTCATCTAGCTTGATTTCTTCATAACTCAAGCACATGAGCGGGATCCGGTTCGTACTTTCTCAACATCGACACGTGGAATACATTATGCACTTGAGCCGGTCTTGGCGGTAACGCAAGACGATATGCCGATTTCCAATCCGCTCCAAAATCTCAAAAGGCCCAACATATCTAGGGCTCAACTTTCCTTTCTTGCCAAAACGGATGTCCCTCTCATAGGCGACACCTTCAAAAACACATGGTCGCCCACTTGAAATTCCGAGGCCTACGCCTCTTATCTCGCATAGCTCTTCGCGACTTTGGGCGATCTTCGGTGCCTCGATGAGCTTGACAGCTTCCATAGGCTGTACTAACTCGGGACCGAGTGGTTTTTCTTTCGCCTACTTCATCCCAACAAACGGCGTCCCGCACGCTCCGCCATACAATGCCTCGAATGGCGCCATCTTGATACTCAAAAAACTGTTGTTGTAGGCGAACTCAACCAAATGCAATCTGTTCTTCCCAATTGCCCTTAAAATCCAAGGCACAAGCTCTCAACATATCCTCCAGTAGTAATTGTCCTTTCGGTGACCATCTGTCTGCGGATGATAGGCCGTCTTCAACCGAAGCTTCGTTCCCAAAGCGAATCTAGACTTTTCCAAAATGTGGCAATGAACTTGGGATCACGATCCGAGGTGATTGTCACGGGTACTCCATGTAGTCTCACGATATGCTTCACATACGATTCGCATATTTGTCCAAGGCAAAATCTTTTCTCACCTGGAATGAAGTGTGCCGACTTCGTCAATCTGTCTACAACAACCCATATCGAATCATGTCCTTTCGACTTCTTGGCAATCCCATCACGAAGTCCATCGTAATATGCTCCCATTTCCACTCGGAATCTCCAAGGGTTGCAACAGCCCTCCCGCTTACGGTCTATGCGACTTGCGACGATGTGTCGACACTTAGCCACATACTTGGCTATATCCGCCTTCATTCCATTCCACCAAAGAGTGTTGTTTCAAATTCGATACATCTTCGTACTTCCAGGATGGATACTATAAGCTGCTACGATGTGCCTCGATAGGATATCCTCCCTTAGACTTTCATCGATTGGCACAACTAGACGTCCCCTAAACTTCAATATCCCATCCTCGGCCACTTGAAAATCAACCCTTCGCTTAGTTGCGTCTTCTCGAAGGATCTTCCGAACAATAGGGTCCGTCGACTGCGGGGCCCTTATTCTAGTCCGCACTTCGGCTCAATTCTCAATGTAGCTATCGGACTCGACAGCCGACTTATCTCCAACTTGAAGTCCGAGCTCTCACTTGCTCAAGCGACGCCATTCACTAACACATAATTGAGCAATCACCGATTTTCTACTCAGGGCATCCGCAACCTTATTCGCTTTACCGGATGATACGGGATCTCGCATCACAATCCTTCAGCAGCTCCATCCATCGACGTTGCCTCATGTTCAACTCCTTACGAGAGAACAGATATTTCAAACTACAGGTGATCTCGTATACACTTGAAAACTTTCCCCAATCGAGTAATGCCTCCAAATCTTCAAGGCGAACACGACCGCAGCCAACTCCGGATCGTGCGTCGGATAGTTCAACTCGTGGGGTCTCAATCGGCGAGACGCATACGCTACTACCCTTCCATGTTGCATCAGCACACAACCCAGACCTCTTAGAGATGCGTCATCTGTAGATCTCAAAACCTCCCGGACCGACGGAATTATCAACACAGGAGCCGTAGTCGAACTTATGCTTAAGCTCTTGAAAACTACGCTCGCATTTGTCTGTCCACTCAAACTTTGCGTCTTTCTTCAATAGCTTTGTTATAGGCGAGGCAATGACCGAAAATCTTTCCACAAAACGTCTATAGTAGCGCCAATCCCAAGAAGCTTCGATCTCCGTCACTGTCTCTTCGGTCTTGGCCAATCCCTAATCGCCTCGATCTTCGATGGATCTACTTCAATTCCTTCTCCGGAGACCACGTGGCCTAGGAACGCCACACGAGTTAACCAAAACTCGCACTTGCTAAACTTCGCATAAAGGCGATGTACTCTTAGAGTTTCCAAAACTACCCTTAGATGTTGCTCGTGCTCCTCTAGGCTCTTCGAGTACACCGAATGTCGTCTATAAATACGATCGCAAAGAGATCCAAGAACTCTTTGAACACCCCGTTCATCGATCCATAAAAGCAAGCAGGAGCATTCGTAAGACCAAACGGCATCACTGTGAACTCATAGTGTCCATAACGCGTCCCGAACGCCGTTTTTGGCACATCCTCCTTTTTAATTCTCAACCGATGGTATCCCGTCCGTAGATCGATCTTAGAGAATATCGATGCTCATTGCAACCGATCGAACGGATCATCAATCCTCGGCGTGGGTACTTATTCTTTATCGTCACCCGATTCAACCGTCGATAGTCATACACAACCTCATCGACCCATCCTTCTTCTTTACAAACAAAACGGCGCTCCCCAAGGTGATGCACTAGGACGAATGAACCCTTTATCCATTAACTCTTGCATCGCACCTTGAGTTCCTTCGGTTCCGACAATGCCATCCTATACGGCGCCTTAGAGATTGGCTCCGTCCCGGGAGCTAACTCTATTACAAATTCTATCGCCCCTTCCGGCGGTAAACCGTGCGCTTCCCGAGGAAAGACATCCGGAAATTCGCGAACTACGCAATGTCCTCCATCTTCGGCTCCTTAACCGATACATCCAATACGGTCGCCAAATACCCTTGGCATCCACTTTCCAACAGACGCGTCGCTTCCAACGACGAAATCAACAAGGTTGAGGTTCCACCTCGATTTCCCACAAATTTAAAACGGCGCCATTCAATGGCCTAAATTGAATCGTCTTACGATAGCAATCCATCGTAGCCCTTTGCTTCGTCAACCAATCCATGCCCACGATCGGATCAAAATCGTACATCTCCAATACGATAAGATCTATCTCACTTTCATGACCAGCTACAACTAGTACAACCAGGACGACTCTGCAGCCTACCACACTATCCTTTAAAGGTGTAGACACGTTGAAAACAACATCTAATGGTACCACATTCAAATAAGCCAGTTTAACAAATCTATCGGCCACAAAGGAATGCGTAGCACCCGGATCAAATAAAGCATAGGCGACTTGATTATGCAAGAGGACCGTACTGTAACGGTCGGCGAATCCTTCGCCTCTTCGCGGGTGACGGCAAACACTCTTCCTTGAGCCCCGTGGACGATTCGGGAAGTTTGGTGGCGCGGCTCCCCTTAGTGGTCCTCTCGGTTGTGGCGCCGCGCTTCCTTGCCTCTCGGGCGATCCCTTCACCTGATGGCCCACTGCCACATCCAAAGCGGCTCCACTCCTATATGGGCACGGACCGAGTCCATGTCTCAGTGGCCATCGCACACCTCAATCTGGCGAAAAACGGGTTTATTGATCGCTCCTTCTGCGATTGAGTGGGATGTGATGTCCGCTTCCATACATAGGCCTCTTCCCTTGCCTCTTCTCAAATCTATTTGAGGACGTAAACCGCGACCCGGATGCGGCGGCTCTCTCGGCTAAGTCCTCGCTCCACTATCGCCGCCCTCTCATAAAGGTCATCATAGTCACGAAGGTTGAACGGCGCTAGAATACTCTTAATCTCGGGCTTTAGTCCGTCCCTCGAACTTTCTAGCCCTATCCTCGGGGTCCTCGATCAATCTCGAAGCATATTTAGACAATTCAGAGAATTTAGCTTCATATTGATCGACAATCATCCGATTCCAGCGGAGACGAAAGAACTCAGCTACCTTCTCGCTCTCTAGCCGTCCTCGAGAAATACTTGTTATTAAAAGCCTCCACAAAGGCATCCCACACCGGACCGTACCTTACTGGGAAAATTCTATCCTTGACGGCTCCCCACCGATTCTGGCGTTACCCTCTAGTTGATAGACGGCCAGGACTACCTTATCCTCATTTGAGCATCTAAGCAAGTTAAACACTTTCTCCAATCCTTGAATCCATTGGGTGGCGGCCTCGGGGTCTCCGCTTCCCGGTGAACTGTGGCGGCTTCAACTTGAGAAACCTGTTCCACTAGCTTTTGAGCTCTACGATCCTCAATTAAAGCCACAGTGGCACATCCACTAGCGGAATTATAGGTGGAACTACGGTGGAGCTTCAACAAGCCGGCGGCAAAACGTTTTGATTTCTTATCTGTTCTTTATCCTCTCTCCCATAGCTCCTAAAGCTTGCATAACTCTCGCCATAGTCGGCTCTTCCGAGCGGGACCAGCCTACGGGAGGTGCAACAGGAGGTGCCGCTCCAACATCGGCTATCTCATCTACCGCCCTCACAGGTCTCCTTCGAGATACTCGAGGTGCTCTCCTACCGCGCCCGCTCATTATGCAGAAATGATGCGGAGTTCTCGCTTACCCCAAAGCAAAGCGCGTCGGAAGGCTACCCCAAAACTTAACACACAATTAACAATCACATGCATATCAATATAAATCCCGCTAACTATCCCATATCCCATCGCTCCTTATTACTCCGGCCAATGACCGATGGATCAGGCCGACCTTGCTCGATACCACCTTGGGGCGGGGATGTCACGCCCGACTCTCGAGCCCGCGACATCCCTACCAAATCGCCACGAGGTCACGAAGGATAACGTCCCAGGCGCGTTATCGACCTTTCAATTATATACGCATGCGAAGCGGTTTACTCCCGACATAAAACAATAGGGATAGTAAAGTAGGAGATTCATACCAAAGCAATAGATCAAAAAGCCACACGTACGGTCATCAAACAATATGAGTCCAAACCCTACCGAGCTGCAAAACTATACAACCCCACACTTCGGGTAGCTCACTAAGACCTCAAAAAGGTACCGGGTCAAATAGGGTTAACTTCTCATCTACTTCAAAAGAATACCCTCATACCCCGGCCTTGGTATCCATAAAGCTCCATCACTCGGGACCTGAAAAATGGTTCCCATAACGGGTGAGATATAAATCTCGATGAATCAAGCCTAAGATCGGTTAGGATACCGATTCGCCCAAAACATCCTAACCACGAGCATTATAAAAATCACGATATAACCATATATCCAACAATCATATCACATGGCAATAATCACCCACACGCATACTTACCGGCCTTCACCACACATAATGCAATGCTTGACTCCACTCGACGCCCACATCGACAACCAACCGAACACGCATCACGCTCACAAGCATGTACTTGGACACCACACAAGTCCATTTATTAACGATGATCGCGCCCTTGCGTCACGGTGATGAGGATCCACGCGACCGGCGTGATCTACTCTCACAAATAATGCGATCCCGCATTCTTCCAGCAGGAACCTACAAGCGGTGTATCCAGGCAACCCGCACGGCACGGCAAGTAGGCATCCCTATACGGGCGTCGGTCCATCACAAGTGCGACCGGCATCCGATAATCCCTTAAAACCGTACGTACCATACGGGCATGAATTATCGTGCTTCGGCAAGTCGTGTGGTCCCATAAAAATGGTACAAGTGTACTCAGTGTCAAAGACGAACTTGCCAGGAAAACCCATCATCGTTCCTTCATATGACCATGCAAAGACACCCGACACATCAATCAATTTATTCTCTTTGATTTAGGCCGGATGCTCACACAACGTGCTCAACGACTCGGCCCAAGGCCATTTTAATGCCAAATTATATCTTTGATGCCTGCACGGTCATATGAATGCAAACTACCAATTAAATATGGCAAGATCACACGGGATAATTAATCCCCAAACAACACCAATCCACTCAACGAGCATTTCAACGAGCGAACCGCCCCAAAACACAATCATCAATTCCACACGAATAAGCCATTTCAATTACCGCCCCACAAGGCTCAAATTCGTGCCGAGTCATTGATTAGCCAATTTGATTTAAAATTGCCAATCGATCGCTCGTTCTTAACCTATCCCTCGCTCGCGATCAAATCACAATACACAAATAATCATCTAACAACAATTAGCCACACAATTCTAATTTAATCGATTATGGCCATTTACCCTAAACCGGGTTTCTAACTAATCCGGCCATAATCAAACCTACCTCAATACCCTATCGACTAACTAACTAATTCTAGGCGCAATTAGCGCCCTAACCAAGGATTAGGGTCAACTCACAAACAACGGCGATCGAGGTCGTGTCGGGCACGATTTTCGAGGCGGGCCCCGAAATTTACTATTCACGCGGAAAAACACTGTTCACGCCGAAACACTGTTCACCGGCGACACTGCTTCACGGCCGAAAAATAGTGACGAGCTCGTGGCGACGGCAGCAGCTAGGCTTGGCGACGGAGAGCTCCGCGAGCGAGGGGCTGGAGAAAACAGAATTCACGTATAAAAACAGAGGGCCGGGGTTGAATCGAGGAAAACTCGACCTCACGGGCCGAGGCGAGGCCGGGCCGGCTAGGGGGCTCACCTACGGGTCGAGGACAACCCTCGGGACCAGTGAGTGGCGGCGGACGGCGGCCGGGCGGCGGAACGGGGCTGTACGGAACGGCGCGAACGGGCATAAAATAGGGGAGATGGTCGGGGCTGCCCGGGCTTCACGGCTCCACGAGCGGCGGCCGGCTTCCGGCGGCTGCGTGGGGCACCTAAGGGTCGACGGCGACGTCCCCGGGTGGTCGGCGGCGTGGTCGCGGCTCAAACGCGACGGAGGACGGCGAAACAGTGGCTCGGCGAAAAACGGGGAGGCAGCCGGTTCTGTCCTAGGCTGTTCGTGTCGGTTTCCGGCGGTTACGTGGCGGCGCGCGGCCGTCCGGTGGTGGCGCAGTGGCGGGCGGAGATGGCTGGAGGCGGAGGTGGTGGCGGTCGAGTAGAAATGGCCGGAGGAAAGGAGGAGGAGAGACTGTTCGTGCGGTTGAGAAACAGAGGGGAGAGAGCGTGCGTGAGGGGGGAAGAGAGTGTCGCAGAACCGGAAGAAGAAGAAGAAGAAGAAAAAGAAGAGAAGAAGAAGGAGAGGGAGAGAGAGCACGTGGGGGAGGGGTTGGTGGCGGACAAAAGAAAATGGGGGAGGAAAGATGGTGAGTGGAGAAGTGGGTGGGTTCACAAATATCGATTTCTTTCTCGAAATCTCTTTGTGTCAACATGGTATCGAGCCCTAGGGTTTGGTCCTTGGGGTACTGTACGTTAATCATCGACTCCGGCGGTCCCGAAAAAAAAAAAAAAAATCTTCGCACCCGATCTTCTTCATCTTTCTTACGAGTGACCTTGGATCCATGGCGGATCGGGACCCTACCAAATCATTGATTCCCACCCAAAACCAAGGGGGAATTCGACCACGGAAACGTTTTTGGAGAATCGACCACCGATTAACTCGATTCTTACTCGTAACCGACTCTCCTCCTCCTCCTCCCCTCACCAACACCACAGAATGATTCGGCTTCATCTCGATTTCAATTAAACTGGATGGAGCCAATTATGGATTATGGTCTCGGGTTGTCGAGATGTACGTTACGGGCAAAAAGAAGTGGGATATATCAATGGAGACCTCCCTCGGCCACTCCCTACGATCCCGGCTTTCGGAGGTGGAAGACCGAAGATTCAACCGTGAAAGGATGGCTTATCAACTCCATGGATCCGGCGTTGATTGGCAATTTTATTCGTTTCCCAACAACGAAATCTGTTTGGGATGCGATTGCAACGACCTTCTTTGACGGAACGGATGCTTCTCAAGTTTATGACTTGAAGAGGCGTGTTGCTCGAGATGCGACAAGGAGGAGGATCAATTGAGACGTCTTCTACAACAACCTTCAAGGGTTGTGGAGAGAAATTGACTTCCGCCGCCCGAATCCAATGCGGTGTCCCGAAGACATTGAACGATACAATATGGCTGTACAAGAGGATCGAGTATACATATTCCTTGATGGGCTGCATGACCGCCTTGATAAGGTTAGAGCGGATATCCTGCAGATACAGCCGTTTCCTACGGTTGAACAAGCATATGCGCGTATCCGACGAGAAGACATGAGACAAGCCGTAATGCTTGACAAATAGTGGGACTGTCCATGATTCGGCAATCATGGTAACTCGCGGGAAGAAGACGCATGTCAAACCGAATCAAGAACCGTTGCTACGTGATAGGTAAGCCTTGGAATTGTGCAAGAAGGATCACGTCGGAAAAATTCTCCTGGGGGAGGTTGCTCGAATTGTGGCAATCCTAAACATACCAGGGAGACGTGCTTTAAACTTCACGGATATCCGGAATGGTGGAAGGAGCTGAAGGCTCGAAAGCAAGCGAAGGGAAAGCGAAAGCTTCAGTAGTGACCGCAGAATCCCAGTTATCTCGAGATGGATACACATGCTGTGATGACCGAAGGTAACTATGGGATTGCTTTGGCTAGTTGTACTCGGGCCAATTGCAATCGGTGGGTCATTGATTCGGGAGCCACGGATCATATGACTTTTACTCCCGATGACTTTATTCGTACCTCGGAACCAAGAGTTGGTAGTATCTCGAATGCTAATGGATTCACCTATCCGGTGATTGGCGCTGGAGTTGTTGCAATTTCCCCTGCATTTTCTCTTCCTAACACTTTGCTTGTCCCTTCATTATCAACTAAATTAATTTCGATTGGGCAAGTCACCGAGGATTTGAATTGTGCTTTGTTATAATGTATCCCCGTTTCGGTTTATTTCGGGATATTCTCACGAAGGAGATAATTGGGCGGGGATACTAAGAGATGGGGGCTGTACTACATGGATGACTTCAGTTTTGGGAGTGCAAATAATGCTCGAAGCATATCCATCAGCGGGAAAAACGAGATATGGCTTTTGCATCGACGGTTGGGACATCCGTCATTTGGCTATATGAAGCGGTCACTTCCTAATCTTTTTTTGAATGTAAAGGATTCAGACTTACAATGTCAAACTTGCATATTAGCTAAGAGTCATAGAGTTTCGTATCCCATAAGTTTGAATAAAAGTGAAGTTCCTTTTTCTTTGATACATTCGGACGTTTGGGGTCCATCTCCTATTACTGCGCTTTCGAATTTAGGTGGTTTGTGATATTTGTTGATGACTGTACTCGAATGACATGGCTTTACTTGATGAAGAACAAGAATGAGGTAACCAAAGTATTTAGAAATTTTCGTACTTTGTTACAAACCCAATTTAGTGGTAAGGTCCAAATTTTAAGAAGTGATAATGGTGGGGAGTACATAAATGAACATCTCAAGGAATACTTTCAACAACATGGTCTAATCCATGAGTCATCTTGCCCACAAACACCTCAAAGAATGGTGTTGCGAGAGAAAAGAATAGACATATCCTTGAGACAGCTTCGAGTTTTGTTGATTGAGAAACACGTGCCTCAAAGATTTTGGGAAGATCTTGTCATTACAGGCTGTCCATCTTCTTAATCGGATGCCGTCTAAAATGTTGAACTTCAAGACACCATTGCGGACCTTATCTACATATGTACATTTACCTTCCGTCCTAACTATTCCTCCTCGAGTATTTGGGTGTGTGGCTTTTGTTCACATCCCGAAGAATCAACGGACAAAACTTGATCCTTGTGCACGGCGATGTCATTCTGGGGTATGGCATCCACTAGAAAGGGTATCGTTGCTACGACCCTTCTACACGGCAAACCTATGTGACTATGGATGTCTCGTTTGTGGAAGCCGAATCTTTTTACATGGACTCCAATTCTTCCTTTCGGGGGGAGACACGGATAGAAAGGACGAATTGGTGTGAATTTTCTAGTAGTATATTCTCCGGAGAAGTGGAAAATGTATCATCCGAGAATCTATCATCAGAGGAGGTATCGTCTCGAGAGGCCATCGTCCGAGAATCCATCATCCGAGATGGTATCGTTTGAGAAGCCAACGTCGAGGATCCATCATCCGAGGCACCACGAACTCAACGGAATTACGAAGAACGGCTTCCCTCTTCTCTAATACCCGACCCAACTCCCGAGAATATTCCCGAGGTAAGCTCTCTTATTCCTTCTTGTGTCTTTGAGGAGCCTAATACTTACGTGGGATATAAATTACCCGATAGGCACAATCGAGGTAAACCTCCAAATAGATATTCGCCGAGACGCCGAAGAGAAGAGATCTGCCTATCCCATTGCAAATTATGTGTCAATCAAAAGGTTGTCGAGATCCATTAAAGGCGTTTGTATCAAACGTTTCTGCGGTTCGTATTCCGGAAGGAATACATGATGCTCTGAAAGATCCCCAGTGGGCTCAAGCAATGGAGGAGGAGATGGCCGCTTTGGAGAAAAATGAGACTTGGAAGGCTGGTGAATCCGCCCAAGGGTAAGAAGACCGTGGGATGTAAGTGGGTCTTTTACGTAAAGTATAAAGCAGGATGGGTCCATCGAAAGGTACAAGGCAAGATTGGTTGCGAAGGGGTATACGCAAACATATGGGATTGACTATCGAGAAACTTTTTCTCCTGTTGCTAAACTTAATACTGTGCGGGTCTTGTTATCTCTTGCGGCTAATCTAGACTGGCCATTACACCGATATGATGTCAAGAATGCATTTCTTCATGGTAATCTTGAAGAAGAGATTTATATGGATGTTCCACCAGGTTATAACGCATCCTTACAACCCAAGGCGGTGTGCAAGTTAAAACGATCACCGTATGGTGCAAGCGATCTCCACGAGCGTGGTTTGGCCGGTTACTTTGGCGATGAGGAGATATGGATATTCCCGGAGTGATTCGGATCACACTTTATTTTTGAAACGACATCAAGGAAAGGTAACGGCGTTGATCATTTATGTTGACGATATGATTATCACAGGAGATGATTTGACAGAAATATCTAAACTCCAAAAGAAACTTTATGAGGAGTTTGAGATGAAAAAATCTTGGGGGGTTGAAATACTTTCTAGGTATTGAAGTAGCAAGGTCAACAAAGGGAATATTTCTCTCACAAAGGAAGTATGTACTAGATTTATTGGTAGAGGTGGGAATGTTGGATTGTAAACCAGAGACACACCGATTATTCGAAACCACAAACTTGGGGAGTATCCGGATCAAGTGCCAACGAACAAAGAAAGATATCAAAGGTTAGTTGGCAAACTAATTTATCTATCGCATACGCGTCCCGACATTGCATATGCGGTAAGTGTGGTTAGCCAATTCATGCATGCCCCAAGTGAAGATCATATGAATGCGAGGCTTTGCGTATACTTCGCTACTTGAAGTCTTCTCCCGGGACGAGGTTTGATATTCTCGAAAAGGGATCATCTTGAGGTCGAAGGGTTTACGATCTTGCGACCGGGCCGGAGTGCCTATGACCGAAGATCAACATCGGGATACTTCACTTTCGTGGGAGGAAACTTAGTTACTTGGAGGAGCAAGAAACGGGAAGGTGGTGGCACTATCAAGTGCGGAGGCCGAATTTAGAGGGATGGCGAAAGGGTTGTGTGAGCTCCTTTGGCTTAAGAAATTAATGTCGAGAGATTGGATTCGCTCCGAGAACCGAGATGAAGCTATTTTGTGACAACAAAGCAGCAATTGACATCTCACATAATCCAGTTCAACATGACCGTACCAAACATGTTGAAGTGGACCGTCATTTCATCAAGCGAGAACTTGGACAACAAGGTAATTCGATTTCCATTTGTTCGATCTGAAGATCGGTTAGCGAGATGTTTTGACAAAGGCGGTATCAAGCAAGATCTTCTACAACTCATTTGGCAAGTTGGGCATTCACGACATCTATGCACCGACTTGAGGGGGAGTGTTAGAATGAGCTGTAAAAGATATTGTAATCATAAAAGATATGTTTAGGTTGTAATTAGCGAGATTGTAGGATATCAATTAGTTAGGATAGAAGATATACCTTTTAGGATTCTTCCTTTATCTCGTATATATATCTCTAGGCCATTGTAAAAGGATTATGAATGAAATATACAGAAAAAAGAGAAATATCGTTTTCTTCCTCGAAATCTCTTTGTGTCAACAAAGAGTTCATCACTTCTCCGAGTAATGCTTTATGAAAACCTTAAAACAATGTCGAGGCTTAACTGGACAAACATGTGCAGGAGCAAGCATGTTCTTTCCAATTAGGAAGGCCTTCTCACTTTCAATTTTCAAACTTTTGTCGGCCTAAACAACATTCGAATCAATCTATATTTTCTCGTACTTCATTTGGCGAATCATGCGAAGCAAAGAGAGAAAGGAAGTAACCGCGCACTTTGCTTTTCTTACTGGGATTTTTCCGTCCTCGATCTTACTTGCAAATAATGAGAAAATTCATCAATCCCCATACCTTTGTTGTCCCATGTTCATGATGGGAGAAATCGACAAATGGGGCACACAACAAGCACTCACAAAGGAACTTTGTTTACACAAGGAAGAGGAGACGGAAGGTGGCTTTTCAATATAGTGTATTCACAATCGATTCACCCACTCATGAAATGGTTACAAGATATGCCTATTTATAGGCTTTCTACAAGACTCTTGATCTACACTAGATACATGAACAGATATGATGTATATACATAGCATTTACTACGCATCGAAATACAACAAGACTCTTGAAACACTCAACTAATAAAGATAGGTCTCGGTACATGCACAAGCTGGTGCATGCGTCTTGGAAGTTCATCAACAATAGCCTCGATATACATGAATTTAGTTTAATTTCTAACACTCCCCCTTAAACCAAATTCTCTTCCATCGATCATTCCAAGTAAACTTCCGAATTTCCGAAACACTTCGATCTTGAGAGGTTTCGTAAAAATATCTGCGACTTGATCACCGGTCTTCACGTGCATAACTTCGATTTGTTTGTCGCCGACTTGTTCTCGAATAAAATGATATCGAACATCGATATGCTTGCTCCTCTAATGAAAAACTGGATTCTTTGCCAAAGCAATGGCGAAACATTATCAACAAAAATCTATGTTGCATCCTTTTGTTCCAAATGGATTTCTTTGAGCAACTTTCTCAACCATATCGCATGACAAACACACGATGATGCAGCAACATACTCCGCTTCACATGTCGACAGAGTTACACTAGATTGCTTCTTCGATAACCATGTAAAAGCGGTTTCACCCGGATAAAATACAAAGCCGGTAGTGCTTTTTCGGTCATCGACATCTCCCCCATAGTCACTATCTCGAATAACCTCGAGTTGAAATAGTTCGGATCGATAATAATACAAGCCAAGAGAGATAGTACCTTTGATGTACCGAAGTATCCTCTTCGCTGCTTTAAGATGAGATGTCTTCGGATTCTCCATATATCGACTCACAATTCCGACACTGTACATGATATCCGGGTCCGGTACATGTCAAATACCTCAAGCTTCCAATCAAGCTTCTATAATATGTTGAATCAACATCGACGCCTTCATCGAACTTCGACGGTTTGCACCACAATCCATTGGAGTATTAACCGAAGTGCAATTCTTCATGTTGAATTTCTCAAGGATATTTTCAGCATATCCTTTCTCGGGAAATAAAAATCCCATCTGCATTTTGCTTTACTTCGATACCCGAAAAATAATTCATGAGACCATTATTTGTCATCTCAAACTCTTTCACCATCGACGCTTTAAAAGTGTCGATCAATCCAGAATTATTTCCTCGTGAAGACAAGATCATCGACGTATAAACATGCCAATAAAACATCACCTTTCTCATGCTTCAAGTAGAGAGCATGTTCGTACGGACATTGTACGAAGCCATTCGCCTTGAAATAAGCATTGATTCCGGAGTTCCAAGCTCTTGGAGCTTGCTTAAGCCCATACAAAGCTTTCTTCAATCTCGAGCACTTTGTCTTCATGACCTTTCACAACAAACCCAAGGGATTGTTCGACATAAATTTCTTCTTCAAGAACACCATTTAGGAATGCCGATTTGACATCCATTTGATAGATGGGCCACCGATTTTGAGCTGCAATGGAAATCATTAGTCGGATGGTTTCCATTCGGATGACAGTGCAAACACCTCGTCATAGTCGATCCCAGCTTTTCGCTTGTAGCCCTTTGCGACAAGTCCGGCCTTATAACGAGTGACTTCTCCTTTCTCGTTCTTCTTGGCCTTGTAGACCCATTTGACACCGATCGCCTTTTTGTCCTTCGGAAGATCGGTGAGTTGCCACGTTTTATTCTTTTCGATGGCTTCTATCTCTTCATCCATGGCTTTTCTCCATTTTTCTTCTTTAGCAGCTTCATCGAAAATAAGTGGTTCACAATCATGCGAGAAGACATACAAGATGGAGTTCTTCGGTGGTTTCATAAAGTTCGGATAATCTTCTCGATCTTGGTGCTATCGGTTCATCTACACCATTTGAAGAAGTTAGCGATAATGAACTTGGACTTGAAAATGATGTTGGAAAGGAAGATGAAGGATTCGATGAGTTGTCTTCTATTTCGACATAATCACGCCCCATTTCGACGTAATCACTACGAGCGGAATCGACGACTTGTCGATTGTCTTCTCATAAAGCATCTTCATCGAACTTCACATCTCTCGCTTACATATACTTTCAAAGTAACAGGATCAAACAATTTGTAAGCTTTCGATGAGGAATCATACCCGATAAAAATAAGCTTCTTGCTCTTGTCTTCTAGCTTCGATCTTTTCGATCGGGTATGTGAGCATAAGCAATGCTCCCGAAAATTCTCAAGTGAAAAACCGTAGGTTTTCTCCCGGTCCATGCTTCTTCCGGTGTAACACCATCGAGTCCTTGCGTGGGACATCGATTTTGCAAATAAATTGCACATCTCACAGCTTCGCCCCAAAGTTCTTTAGGCGATTCTTACTTTTCAACATGCTACGAACCATGTCAAGAATGGTTCTGTTCTTTTCGCTCACCCACACCATTTTGTTGTGGGGAGTACGGCGCCGTTAAGAAACGTCGAATGCCATGGTAATCACAGAATTGATTGAATTCTCCAGAAGTAAATTCTCCTCCACGATCGGTTCTTAAAGACTTGATAAAATAACCACTCTCTTTTTCAACCATTTTCTTGAAGTGCTTAAACGTATCAAACACTTCCGATTTTTCTTTCAAGAAAAACACCCAAGTCTTTCGAGTAAAATCATCAATAAACGTAACAAAGTATCGATGATTACCGTATGACCGAGGAGTGATCGGACCACATACATCGAATGAATCAACTCCAGTGGCTTCTTCGCTCGATAAGTCGACTCCTTCGGAAAGCTTGCTCGAAAATACTTGCCAATAACACACCCTTCACATAATTGATCGGGATGATCAATATGCGGTAAGCCATACACCATCTTCTTGCGAGAAAGCATATTGAGTCCGCCGAAGTTGAGATGGCCGAATCTCAAATGCCATAGCCACGAAGGATTGTCTACACATGCTTGAAGGCATGTAGACATTTCATCTTTGATGTTCGAGTGAACGACCTTATTCTTCGACATCTTCACATTTGCAATCAACTTATTATTACGATCTCTCAATATAAGACATAGATTTTTCATATGAACAGAAAATCCTTTCTCAAGAAGTTGTCCCAAACTCAAAATATTGCTCGACATCTTCGGCACATAATACACGTCGCTAATAAACGACGTGTTCCATTCTTCAGGACGAATTAAAATCGTACCTTTCCCTTCGACAAGAATTTGAGAATTATCACCGAACAAGACTTTTCCTTGTACTTGTCTCATCCATTTCCACGAATATCTCCTTTCGACCGCACATGTGGTTACTTGCTCCAGTGTCCAAGTACCACGTATCATTTTTTTCATCAGCATTTTCTTTAAATGCCAAAGCATAAGAACTTGATCACCATCATTCACCAAGTTCGCCTTTTCATTTGCTACTGCACTTTCTTTCCGCCAACACTCATAAGCATAATGGCCACATTTATTACAACGATAACATCGAACCTTTGATTTATCATACCGCGCATTTGTGTTTCTTCCTCTTCCACGAGCACTTCTTTGATTATGAAAGCACTCATTGCTTCGGGCATATTTTCCTCCGCTTCGTCCACGGCCTCTTCCTTGAAACCGCCTCTACCGCGTCCTTGTTCACGATCTTGATTGACCCATCGAGTTTGCACAGGGTCACTTCTTTGTCCTTTGTCATCTCGGATAGTCAATCGAGATTGGAGTACTTCCTCCACCGGCTCGAGACTTGTTTCTTTTCAGCCTTTCTTCATGGGCTTGTAACGAACCCATGAGCTCATCGACCGTCATAGAATCGACATCTTTTGATTCCTCGATAGCGACGACGATGTGGTCGAACTTCTTATCCAATGACCGCAGGATTTTTCGACAACACGAACATCGGGAACATCTTTGCCATTCCTTTTCATCCGATTCACAATAGCTAAAACTCTTGTGAAATAATCAGAAATCGACTCGAGATTCTTTCATACGAATTACCTCGAATTCGTGGGTTTTGAATTACCATCGCGGCCACCGATGGGTGGGTTTTGAATTTTTTTTTTTTTTGATTTTTTTGTAATTATATAATATGACAATTGTGTACATATGGCACGGAGGACTCACATTCGGCCGGGGCTTGAGGATAGTTCACTATTTATCAAGGCGGGCCCGACATAGATCACGAGCCACATGGGACGCTAAGGTAACGATGAATTTAGCGATTGATTTTGTTATGTGTACCAAAGCATTATCAAAATTGCTACTAACTGTTCATGTCACATTTCACGATACATCCGATGAAGTCCTTAGATGTCGACAAGCGATGCTACACATAAGTAAACTTGATCCGTGCACGTCCCATATCTCGCAAGTTTCGAGATTTTACGGCATTTATATGATGGGATTTGTCCAACTTGATTGGCATTTGCTTAATGCATTGGCGGTGGAGGCTCGAGACCTACACCTTCTATATAGCGGGAAGGTGAATATACAATCATGTTGCGAGGCTATTGCGGTGATTACAGGACTACCCATCGATGGATGTGCGATTCTTGGCCCAACGATCACAGATTGGGCCACCATCTCGTGATGATCTACTTGGTGATCACCCGGCTCGGTTGCGTGGCACACATATAAGTTTAAGTTGGTTGAGATAACGCTTTGAAGATCTTCCGACGGATGCCGATAACGTCACGATAGTGCAAGCATGATAACGCATTCATTCTCCGCCCGCTTGGAGGATGTATTTTTTCGGACAAATCGGGTGCCCGGGTTAGTTTGCTATTCTTCCACTACTAGCGAATCTCAATCTCCCTACGCCCTACGGTTGGGGTTCAAGCGAGACTTGCGTGGTTGTATCGAAGTTATATCTTGCAACCGACCCAAAAGCGAAGCAAATGGGAGGTGTTCTACTTGTCTTGCATATTTGGACGTGGGAGCGCCTCGAGATGTGTCTCTCCATCCCCGACGATTGATGTTCCTTTAGTAGATGCACCTTTCGGTAGTCGGTATGTGATGTATTGCCTTTTCGGTTCGTGGATTATTAATTCTTTCTAGTGTGTATAATATATGAAAATCCAATATTTTTTGTTTATGCGGCTGGAGTAAAGGCCGACACACAACGGAGGTCTCCACACATATTTTGCTACATCTTCACTATCAACTTGATAGATTGACATCCGAAGATGTAAGTGCTTGATAGCAACGAACGAGTTTAATATAATGTTAACTTTTAAATTAATTTTGATATATTTTATTATGATAACAGATTACTTGTGAGCCTTACACCGAAGATATTCGGAGACTCTACCAAGTTACCGTCCTGCGGAGGGACAAGACATTTGGTAGGCTCGTGTCCCACTCATTGTTTCTCGGATAGTTGAGTGACATTATCTAGACCGAGTACTTCTGCAGTTTGGTATATAACAATCAATACCGCATGATATTGACAACAGGCCACCGGGAAGGATTGGACAGCTAAGCACATACGGTGGATTGTTATGTGGGATAGACGTGCCGAATATATAGTCCATGGTGAACCCGCAACGGAGCAACTTCACTTTCATTCAAGATATATGGAGTGGTTCCATAGACAAATACGAAAGTGGATTTCTATTACGGGAGCCGCAATGAGTTCAACGATTCGTGCAAACACTTTCAATTTAATTCATTATTTATTTTTTAGTAACATAAGTTATTGACATTTGATAACTTTTGTTATTTTTGATATCATTACCGGGGTGATGGTATCGAACAAATCTTGCATGAAATAAGTTCACGTCCATTCCGTCGGGATTGGGCGGATGTGGGGAGGATAACTAGGGCAATACTATACGCCTAAAATGACGAGAGACAGCTAACAATGATGCAACCACCTCAACCGGCAACTATAGCGGCACTTGTTGGGTCTCACGAGGGTGACCCATATGAGTCTGTTCGGCCGACCCGGAGAACTCCTAGTTGGTGATGTCGTCCCTTACACCATACGACGGATTTTGCTCTAGGGTTCACTCTAGGGTTGGGCCAGGAAGATTTCGATGGAGGGTTCGCCTAGTTTGTCGGCCCATTTCTCGAGAGACCTGCTTTTGCATTTTTTCGACATGCCACCCATGCAGGCTCCAACTTCTCCCGCTTCATATGGATTCGATTTATCTTCTTTTTTCCAAGCCCTCTTATAGTAGGATAAGTACCGTCCGGGCATGGCATATTTTCACCGGATATGATATCATCATCTACACATCCTACTCAGCGGATCCTCGTCCTCGTCGGTGCAATACTAGATCTCGCAAATATCGGAGATAACTTGATTGCGGCGCAGAAGGTCATGTAGGAAGACGACATCGTTAGTAGATGTAATTGCGGTTAACGATTGTTATTTATTATAAAAATATCATGTTTTTCATATATCTCAAGCACTTTTATTTTATGAATATTTTTAATTAATTACATAATTACAAATTATTAATTAATTAATTAATTATTGATAATTATTTTATAAAAATAAGCTTCAAAATAATTTTTTTAAAAATAAAATAAATATTATAAAAAAACGTAAAACAAAAAATAAGAATTTTTTTTAAAAGAAGGGTGGGCGGCACCTAATTAGGTCAATACTTCTTCTTTTTTATACCTATTTTTGGTAAATTTTTTTAAAAATCCTAATTTGGAAAATCCATGATGTCCGACTTTTTTGTTCTCGTATCCTTTTAGGAAATTGCCATCTTCCAAATGTTTTA
Source organism: Rhodamnia rubescens (assembly GCA_021437795.1). Taxonomy (NCBI): domain Eukaryota; kingdom Viridiplantae; phylum Streptophyta; class Magnoliopsida; order Myrtales; family Myrtaceae; genus Rhodamnia; species Rhodamnia rubescens. The sequence continues at coordinate 1,730,370 of JAILYA010000054.1, read as the reverse complement.
ACTTATTGTCCCCAAAGATCGAACTCTTCATACTCTTTCCTAAGTATTTTCTGTCATCTTGGATAGATTGTCTATCATAAAGCTGTTTCTCTTAAAACCTTGGGCTTTTCACAAGCCTATAACGATGATTTTTCTTCGAGAGTGGTGTGCTTACTTGTGCTTTTCTCAAGGACACTTTATGAAATATCCCTTTCCATCGAGTAACATTTCGTTCTTCTTGAATTTTCTGAGTCATCTTGGATAAATGTTTGCAATAACCTGTTTCTCTTAAAACCTAGGGTTCTCGACAAGAATTTATGGTAAACTTTATTCGAGATGTTATACCTATTGCACGTTTACCAAAAACACTTTGCAAGAGATATTGTTTTCTATCGAGAATACCTAACCTTTTTTGTTTTCGTAGTAATATTCGAATCATTCTATTTGAAATGTACGTATTTGAAAATCGGATGTTCATCCTTCAACACTAAATTTATGATTATTAAACCAACTTTGCAGTTTCGTGGAGGGCGGAATTTTCTGGATCATGTTTATCCTTGCCTTTTACTAGTAGTGCATGGGCATTTCATCCTTGCCTAGGTGGTTTTGAAGATCATAAACTTTTATTAGGGAGTTCCATTTGGCACCTTAAAACAACAATTTGTCGGATTTTCCTACTGAATTTCGAAAGTAAGTATTATGGCGATTCCGAATTTTGCAAATTATGAATCTTATCTTTCACCGTAGTTATCAGATTTGAACATTTTCGAGGACCTAAATTTGCTTCTAAAGAACGTCATACATGTCATATGCATTATCCCAAGAACGGGTTCAACCTTTTAGAATCTATCTTTTCGGCTATTAAGTTCTGTTTTCATGTTTTTAGGGAAAGTGCCTTTTCTTATCTATACTATTTTCCGAAGGCTTTTTGCAAAATATCCACTGTCTAACTTTTTTGTTCTTTCCAAAATATGCTTTCATATTATGTATTGACTTGTTCGAAAATCGGGATGTTGCATTCTTCAAACACTTTGATGATTTAAACTCTTTTGGCAATAGTGTTGGGAAGTTCCACTTTGCTTCTAAAACAACATTTGGGTTCAGATTTTTCCACTGAAGTATTATGACGCCTTCTTTTATTTTCAAGTTGATTTCAAATTTTGCAAATGATGGATCTTTTCTTCCTTACGTGGACATTTAGCACATATAAACATCTTTGAGACCTAAATGTGCGTCGAAAGAACATCATTTGCCAAAGTCCGGCATTTTTCATTTCCAAAATGTCGGACTTCTTGTTGTTCGAAAACGGGGGTGTTTTGTAATTTTAATGCTGGATGATTTAAAACAAACCGGCCATGTCTTTGAGGATTTGTAAACATTTTTCGCAAATCGCGTTGGGAAGCTCCATGTTGCTTCTAAAAACATTCTGGGGACTTTTGAGAGACATCAAGAGTGTCGATTCCCATAGTTTGTTGGATTATTGTAGCTGATACGGGAACGATCTTTATAAATAGGAGGGTGACTATTTGAGGTTGAATTTTGGCGGATTTGAAGAGTGTTTATTTTAGGTGAGTAGATGCCGATTTTAGAAAAAAGAAAAAGAAAAATGGAGAGCAGAGAATGATTATGCTCAAGGGCTTCACCGTGATTGAGCATGAAGTTTGGAAGAAATACCAGTGAGAATTCTTGGTGGTTGAGAGCTTTTGGTGATTAATTCGAAAGTAAAACCACATATATTCAGATTTCATACTTGTTTTAGTGAGAAAAATAGAAGGGCAAATGAAATTCCTATAATTTTGCGTGATTATTGAGGTCGATAATTGGCAATGATGAGATTTCGTTTAAGAGATGTTCGTTTTAATGAAAATAAAATAAAATAAAACTGGACAATTAATATTCGGAGCAGTGATTTCCATTTTTTTTTTGTAAGTGTGTTGATAATAGAATATTGTGGTGATTTCCAATTCTTTATCATTTGGGTGATTACTTCGAATCGATGTTTTGACAAATTTTGACATTGGAATTTTACTTGCTACAGCTCTTTTATAGAACAAACATGAGTTCGTCAATTTAGGTTTTGTTTGTTTCGCAAAAATCGAATGATTTAAAAAATATTTTTCTAAAAATGATCTCTTGTATCGCCTAAAATAAGTAATTAATAAAAAATGTTTCATTATAGATACCAATTTATGTCTAAACATTATTGTAGACGATGATTTTTTTTTTGTTAGTTCATTTTTTTTGAAGCAATACAAGCGATTAGAAAATTATTTTTCAAATTGTTCATTTTCCAGGAAACAAACGCATCATTAATCTAAACTTTCCAAAAAGTCCCAAACATATTATGTGATCGGCAATTTAGTCTAAAATTTTCAATTTAGCCAATAATCCTTTTGACTATTTTCATTAGGTTAAGTTAGATCGGGTATTGCCGACACCAACTTATTCTATGTGGCGAGGGTGGGTGACATGGAAGAAATGAATCAAAACATTTTGTTGCAATCTTATTTTTCATTTATATGATATTTTTTCTTTGTTTCTTTTTTTATTTATTATTTTATTGTCTTTTCAACAACACCACTCATCTTCTTCCTCGACTACACCGTTGTCGACCACTACACGTTCTCGACATCCCCAAGCAAGGGTCCCCCGCCACAGCCCAAATATGTTGGATGTCTTGAGTGCAAAAATCCTCACCGGCACATCGCAAGCACGATTTTTCTCATTCTCTCGTGAGCGTATGCGTTCGTTGTCATATGTTCACATAACCAGAGGAATTGATCTTTTGTTGTTCGCTAGCGCTTCGAAGGCGCAGAGGAAAGTGATAGAATATTAACATAATAAATCATGTCTTAATCTAACAATTTAAGTTTTTAGAACAGGTTAATAGTGGTTCAATCAAATCTCACATAGTATCGTAGTATGAGGTCCCGAGTTTAAATATTTTTAGGCCCCATTTGCCTCTCCAATGAAATATGTTAAAGCCTAGTACTAAGCAAAGAGACCAAACTAAGCGTGAGGGGAAACGATAGAATAATAAAATAATAATTCACACATTCATCTAATAACTTAAATTTTTAGAATAGTTGACAATGATGTGACGACCTAAATTTTCGCCCTCTAGATTATTAAGCGGATAGAGTTTTATCGGACTTGGATTTAAAGATAGGCTTGGGACGATAAGATTATGGGCGGTTGATAAGTGTCTCTGGTCTCGATAGAACGTTATTCCCGAAACTTGCTTCAGGAAGACTCCCACCGTCCTATGTTTCCCCTTATAAAAGAACCTCTCTCTCTCTCTTCATTTGCTCCCCCTCAATTTTTCGTGGACATCCCCCTTCTCTCCCTCTACTTCATCTTCTTTTCTTCTTCTTTAGTTGCTCCGCTTGAACACCCTAGCCCCGATGCCACCGCTCCTAGCACGAGCTCAAGCCCGGCGCCCTCTAGAACCCGCACAACATCGAAGAGGAAAGGAGGAAGACCCGGCCCGTTTTTGTGGCGATTCGAGCTCCGTCTTCTTCATGGGACAACCCGAGGCAAGTAGTTTACTAATCCTTACCACTATATTGGCTATTGTTCTTGGATTTGGGTGAGATTGCTCGGTTAGACCATGAGAATGTTGATTTTGTAGTTGTTTACTTAGCCTAGAGAATGTCGATGCATGTGGGATCCGTCGCAATTAGTAGCGCTTATGGGTCATGGGTAATGTGAATCTACGGGCTGATTGTCATGGCTAGCATTAAAACAAAGTGAATTAGAAGCGAAGCTTGTGACGCGAGCCGAGGTTTTCGTGCCCCAAACCGGTCGTTCATCCGGCCGAGAACAACCCCAAGACTTGCTGTGTCTTGATCCCCTAGGGTTTGACCGGTTTTCTACTACTTTCTAGAATGATCCCGGGGGATGGACTAGATGGTAATTTGCTCTGTGTTCGGAACATTCCCAATTAATGTCGATGGTTAGGAACATAGGAGGTGCAATATTAGCCATCGGGTTAAAAAGGGATTTCCGGTTGTAATCTCGAGGCCTTGTACTATGTGAGGAGGGGTCCTCATTCTCATTTGGTCATCCTCAAAGCAAATAACACAAGAATTCCTTCCATAAACGTTGTTGACATTTGATTTTTAATTAGTTTTTGTATAGAAAACTATATAAAAATTCATAAAATTGCAAAATCAACTTTAGGAGCCTTGGCCAAGCCCAAGAAACCAATTTCGAACAAAAAATATTTTTCGGTATTTTCACCTTTTTTATAATATTTTTCGTATATTAGACAATATACAAAAATTATTTTAAAAAAATCATTTATGGCAACAAAAATACAGAAAAATAGCCAATATTTTTCTTTTAAAACCATGTCGGGGGGAGGGGGATCCAAACTAAGCCCAAAATTCTGAATGAGCGCCTCCTCGTCCCTAGCGAGGCCAAATACTATCCTCAAGTAATATAGGACATGCGCTCGTGGACATCCATCTCCGTTATACGTTTGGTGGAACGTGATATTGTCAATGCGCCTCGGAAAGGGAGCCCCGACTTGCGAAGTAGGTGAGTTCACAAGGGCCTTTACTTCGGTGAGGCCGTTAGTTAGGTCTCAATATTAGCCTTCTAGATCGACAATCTTGCGATTCCGCCTTTCCAATTCTTTCCTATGCTCCATCAACAAAAAGCTACTTTCCTCGAGCTCGTTGGTTATCATTTGTTGGATCAAATCGGTCAAAACATCCACTAGATTACCCAATCGTGTCTCCATGCCGGCTAGTCGTGTGTGCATCCATTACTCCTCTTCCGACTTCCGAACTTGTGTCGGGGCGCTACGTCGACTACTCCTATAACTTCCGGTTCTTGAGGGTCGTCACACCTCCCCCCAAAGCTTGGGAATTACGTCTTCCGGATCAACGAAGAAGCTCGAAGGGACAGAGTACGACACCTTAAAGTTGTAACCTCCATTGTCTTGCCCCAGGTTATCAACTATCTCACCCCTTCGAAGGGCTTCTCGCACGAACTTTCGTCACCTTGACGCGCCTTTTCCAGGCGTCTCTCATACTTGTCTAGCTCTTCAATTTCTTCAAGATCTTTACTACTTAGCAAATACACCGAGGGAACATTCAAGGTCTCTCCTCTAGAAGCTCTCATCGCAAACCGCTTCGAATCCACATTAACCCTCACGTAATACCCCGAAAAGGAACGGTCATCTATTTTGCCAATAACGTTTATGTTAATCAATTTGGCTAGGCACAACATTTTTTGTTCTTTCGTGACTTCACCTTCTTTAGGGTACTTAGAGGCTACGACCAAGACCTCCTCTAGCCTGGATACATTCAAGAAAAATTTCAGATCACCTCCCAAATTGACGTCTAATACAAGCATTTATTCCGTGTTCCGGCAAAGGGTTCCGATGGACATTCGGATCCGTTCCGTCAAATTCCAATAGGTTATTATCGACGAGGGTTTGCACATCATACTACAACGCCCAACAATTATCCACACTGTGCCCCTTTTCACCCATGTGATATACACAGCTTTAGGTCTCGTTAAAACCCCGGGAACCTTAGCTATTTTGCCCTCAGCGGTTTCTTAGCCAATAACCTCGCCTCAAAGAGCTTGGGTAGCAACTCGACATCGGGATCGGGAGCTGTGTAAAGGTCGAGGACGGACCTTTCTTCCTTGGTTCGAAAACCTTCTAGGCCATCCATGAGGTGTTCCCTTAGGTCGTGGTGGAATTTCCAAACTTTTTGGGCTTCAACGGGTTGGAAACAAAAGCTACCTCGGCATTTGGTTCTCGTTCCTTCTTTCTTGGAAAGTGCCGTTTATGAGCTTCAGCGATGCGCCTCTCCCTCATCGCCCACTCGTGTCTTTTAGCCACCTTGATCAAATAAGCGAACGTTTAACATCCCGATGTGTTCAGCTTATCGAAATAGTCATAGGGCAACGTCTTCAAAAAGATGTCCACCAATTTCTCCTTGGGAATCGGCGGTTTAACCCGAGTGGCCAAGGCTCTCCATCTTTGGGAGTACAAGCGAACGCTCTTGTTTGTTTCCTTGGCGGTTCGAAGCGGATCCTCCCTAGTTGGGGTTGTCATTGCGTTAAACTTGTATTGACGTAAGAACTCTCCTCGTAAATTCATTCTAATCCTCATACTTCGGATGTCTAGTTCTATGTACCAGGATAAAGCGATGCCGACCAAGCCGTCTTGAAAAGTGTTGATAAGCGAGGCGCGTAGTTCGAGTACTTGGCCATTTTGTACAAGTAGTACTTCGGTGGATCTTAGGACAGCCTATCCTATTATACTTCCTTGAGAAATCCGACTCCTTATAGTCCGCAAGGATTTCGATCTTTGCAAAGGGTGTGATCTTATTGAACTTTGATAGCTCGAATCCTTGACTAGGGAGACATTCCTCTATCTTGGCTATCCTCTTTACTCCATCGTCAAGCTTAGTGACAAGTTTCTCCTTCAGCTTCTCCTCTAAGTCAATCACGACAGCGAAGCTTTTGGCGGAACTTCAACATTCGGAGCTTGACCGAGATTAGCCGCAGGATTTGCCCCAATGGACCCACTTGCACGGAGGCGAAGGGGTGTTCGAATTAGTAGTCCGGTTGAGATCAATTGGGGGAGTGGGTCTAGCATTAGCCGCTGTTCACATAGCCTTCATTTTAACCATCATTTCAGCCATTTGATCCATTCGTGTTTCCAAATTACCAAGGTGAGAACCGACATGCTCTTGCTCCATACAGGCTTGTAAACAAACCTAGGCCCGAGTTCTTGTGGTTGAAGATCACCTGTTCGAAAGTAGATATGTACTAGCGGTGTCAAAGCCGTGGCAAAAACGTGGAATTCAAAGTCTTCTTACCGTCATGTTTCCTTGCGTTGAAGAGGGAAAGATGCCTATTTAAAAGTGTTAACTCTTCATGCCCGGCACTCCCCATCACTTTACACAAGTAAGCAAATTGATTTTCGCGGTTCCAAGGGTCAGGAACCGCGAAAATCAATTTGCTGTAAATAAAAAGGGTTGTAATCCTTACTTTTCGACTAACATTTTCTAGTTCATTTCGACTTAATTGAACTTTGAAAGGGAGTTCGGCTACGTTGAAAAAATTATGTCAGCCTCCCCGAAAGGGTCAAAGACAAAAAGAATAAAGTAAAACCTAGTGATGTTAGATTTACGAAGGCTGGTTCACGATTAATAACGAGGCCGAAAAATCGAGCTTTTCCATTCGAAAAGTTAAAATCGAACTTCTTTATTTTTTTTTTTTTAATGGTGGGCAAATGAGGAGGAAATTGATAGAATTGCAGCTAGTGCGCAGGCAAAGAGAAGGAGGCGAGAGGCTGCCTAAACTGCATTTTACGCATGAACAACTACGTCCCTTGGCAACTCTCACGGATCTTAGTATCGAGCGAGGAGGGCATAAATTTTTTGGAAAAACTCACCTGAAGTTGTAAACATCCTCGAACCGGACTTTGACTTCAGCGGCAAGATCGACTTCCAAGTAGCTAGGCGGGCGCTCATCGTCAGAACCACGGCAAGACACGGCTGCCGGAGCCATGACTAGTAGCGTCAACAGGAGGTTCTGAGCACTCAAATGGCTCGTCCATGGATCTCCGGCTCGATTTTGGATGCAGCTGCCCTCCTCCTTACCCATTTGTCTATTCGCCCGTTTGCCAGTTTGTTGAGACGTCGAAGGTCGTGCCTGTGGTGCACTTTTCAAGCCAATGGGAATCAACAGCTGAGATGGCTGCCTCCCTATGAAGGAATGCCCATGCTAAAATTATCAAAAAAAATCATAAATTAAATACATTTGTGTCAATTAAGTGCTCAACATTTCAATTTGATCAATTTAATCTTAAACCTTTTGAAATTGTGTCAATGTAGTCTATTCGATCAATTTTTTTTTTTAGGAGGGATGGAGGGCTTACGTCGATCTAACGAGAGCACTAAGGAAATTCTATACGATTTGGTATAATCTGAGCCATTAGATTAAGAGAGAGTACAAAATTCGACATTCGGATGATTTTAGAAAGATAATAACCCATGAACATTCAATATTTCTTAACGTTCAAGTTCATTAAATGCGTTCTCCAACAAACCTTCCTAACCAGATGGGCATAACAACTAGCAAGCAGACGGTTAGCTGAGTTCCGTTAATCCTAGGATGAGCGACTTTGAAATTTTCAAATAGAAACTTCCTTGACTTGGACCGAGACGCCATTACGCCATGATGGTGCATGCTCCTACCCGCCTCGGATGGCTAACATCGACATGACAAAGGCGCGAATCGAGTGGTCAAGCTTTTTAAGGAACATTACTGATTATAAAAGGAAATTGTCGATGTTATGTTTAATTTCTAGAAATTACAAATTACTCGTAACGGGTCCCTTTAATATACGCGTACTATATCATGATCGTTGTGTTGAGTTACTAATAATAGAGGAAATAATTTGCGACCAACGCAAGTTGTTTACGGTACTATACACGGAAGGCACGAAGTCTAGAAAATCCAGCCTTTATGATGCTTTGAGGTAAATTGCTACATACGAATAGTGATTACTAATTGGTCGTTCTGAAGGGCTCATAGGGAAATTACGATTTGCCGTTCAGTATAGGTATAGGTAATTAGACGTGGATGAAGTGGCAAATGCTCTATCATCACCTAATGATTACTCCTAACTTAATCAAAGTCCACGGGGTACTTTCTAGGTTCCTGTCCCTCCAAGGAATGATTCTAATTGAGCCTACTTGCACAGTTCCAAGAAAAGGCGAAGCAAAGGCGGTGATCGGGCTTTTTATAGGGCATGCTTTCATCCCCGTGATGAATATGATTTCTGGTGAGTACGAGGATATTGCAGGATCGACAAAGGAGGGAACGAGAGGGGAAGGCTATCTGGTCTGGCCTAGTCTGAGTCTCCCTGGAACAAGCTTTCCTTTTAGGTTTGGCTGTCTTTTCCTTATCATTGCTTCTAGTTCTAACCTGCGAAAACGTCTGCGTTGCACAGTACATAATTTGATTGATGCGCAGGAGTTTGGAGTTTGACAGAGATTAAGGTGTTCCCGCAATTTCCAGCTCAAACCCCCCTTCCTTGGCAAGAAGGAATCAACAACGCCGGAAACGCCCGCTCCATCTCCACTTTTCATCAGCATGAAGATGTTTTCTTGCTTCAGGAACTGTCTTTCTTTCAGCAAGAAGAAGGATTCCGACCGGAAGCAGCCGATAGTCATTGGTGGCCGTCGCTTCTCTTATCATGAGCAGGAAAGAAGGGGCAGCACGAACAAGTGCGATGGGTGCCAGCAACCCGGGTTCGGGCCCTATTACGAGCACATCAGCGACTGCTGCAGTCTCCATTATCACAAGCGCTGCGGCGACATTCTAAGGCTTGTCTCACCTCCCATCAGCAACCACCATCCCTACCCGGTCGGGCGTTATATTCACGAGGAGAGGGCACCAAGCAAAGTGCGGTACTGCGTCGCGTGTGGCGACCAAGTCCGGGGGCTCAGGTACAAAGTCTGGCACGAGAAGGCATACAGGTCGTTCAATCCTTACTGGCGCCTCTACCAGCACCGAAACAACCGTGCCTTCCACCCGCTCTGCGTGACACTCCCTCTGCGGATCCAAGATCCAGGTGAAGGGGTCGTGCTGAAGCTCGAGGAAAGGATCCAAGCACAGTGCCCCATATGCAAGGGCAAGGCTAAGGGGTGGGCTTACAAGAGTACCTGCGGGAACTACTCTTACCATGTCGGGTGTATGAAGAACGAGATCATCCAGAGTTGGAAGCAGGGCGAAGAAGCTTCAGAAAATGGGGGAAACAAGAGTGGAATTACTATCCATGTGGCAATAAAGTTCCCACAGATTGAGGCACTAGCAGCAGCGGCTATTCGGCTCATCATCGAAGCCCTCTACGGGTTCCCGAACATCGCAGACATCTTCATAGTGCTTTGTCACTTGATCTCCGATTAGCATACATTACTTTTCTCCATGTCATGCTGAATCTCAACCCTCAAATGGTACTTTTCATGAGACATGATTGAAGTTCATCGAGATATCGAGAAGAGCAGGCTGCAAATAAACGTAGATAAATCAAATATACAGTAGAATTTATACATGTGACGCCCGTGGTATATGTATATAGAAATTCCGCACGCGATTATCGGAAACAGGACGATTTCTCCATGAGCTGTTTTATCATCATCCTGCTGTGCTTCAACGTTGTTTTGCTCCCACTTAGCTGCAAATGTCCCCACTAGTATTGAGGCAAGTAAGGGAATCAAGTCTATTTGCAGAGAGAAAACCGAGCGATATGATTCTGATTGGGGGCCTTAATTTAACATTATTGTAGGCCGTAATCTACTTGTAATGGTTGTTTTTCTTTATCCATGGTAAATATTGACTATAGGGTTCGTAACATTAAATTGCTAACACTCGTTAAACAACCAATAGCATGGTAAAATACCTCAAATTGTTGTAACTAATTGTACATATATTTAGTAATTGTTTAAGTCTACTCTAAATTTCCACCCAAAAAAAAAAAAAGTCTACTCTAAATCCTTACAAATGATAAATCAGGAACCATCCTTCATTTTTATCAATCTACCGAAAAGTCTCATAAGATTGAATATTACAACTGTATCCAAGCATCCGGCAACGAATTCATTGATAACATTTTCAATTTCATCTAGGATAATTTTTCGAGAAAAGTATCAAAAAAAGCCCAAAACATATTAAAGATGAATTCAGGTTGTTTATGGTATTTTACGGAAGTTGCGAACTCTAGGAAATTCAACCTTTATGATGCTTTGGGGGTAAATTACCATATTTGAATGATGATTATCGTGCACACCTAAATTTTGGCGATCCATTTAGTTATTCATCTTCCTTGCCCTTTGTCTAAGATTGGACTAGGGGATGCCCCTCCCTTTCCCTTTGTGTCTCTCCCTAAGATGGGAGGTGTGAATGGTTCTATGCAAGAAGAAGACTTCGAAGTGGAAAGAATGGACACCCCGGTCTTGGGCCCCCAGATCGATAGAAAAGTTAGGGATCGACCCGCTCCTCAATAAAAATATCACTTGTATTGCGTATAGATATTATGAGCATTTTGATTTAGTCCATACAATTGCATTGAAGTCAATGGACTAAATCCGCGACCGGCGAAATTATGTGTGCCAAGTTAGAAAAAATTTTATTTTTTTTCTTGATTAAAATTTGAAGCGACAAGCTTCATATCATACAAGAGTTTTGGTCACATGGCAGAGAAGCAACAGGAAAGACGATTTATCACAGGTAGGGGCTCCCTATTACGGCCGCCATGCCAGTGCCTCGCCCTCGCCGCCCTCACATCATCATTGCCCTCTGTGTTCAGCAATCTCTGGTGGTCTCAGCAGCGCCGGAGGGCTACACGGAGCAAGGACGACGAGTCTCTCCCGCCCTTTGTTCCCGCCGCTCCTTGCCATCGCTGAAGCAAGCCGTCTCTGAGGTGTCCCAAGATTTTACGGTGGCTTCTCGCTAGCAATCTCAGGCGCAATGCTGCAGCCCCGACACCTAAACAGCACGATCCTGTTGTGTCATCACCGGTTCAGCAAGCTCGATATGATTTTCTGCGGCAACCCAGCACAGCCGCATCTCCAGCAGGTCCGCCGAATTGCAGCAAACTCCTCAGACACCCACAGCCCGGCCCTTGTTGCGATTCCGGCGTCATTTCAAGACCACCAGCAGTCTCGGTGGTCCATTCCTGTTGTCTCGGCGAGTTTCTTCTTTTTCCAGGTTTCTGACGTGCTGAGACGTCTTCGTGATCCGTCTAATCTCCTGCCTTCATTACCAGGCTGCGGCCCTGCGCTCGTTCAGCCACCAAAAAGTTTAGTCGTTGCTGCTGTCGTCAACGCCCTTTGCCGTGACAAGTACACCGAGAAGGGTAATTAGCAGGGCCTGCCATTGCCGTGAACTCTTCGCTGCCGGTCATCGTTGGGACCGATAATCCGATTTATGTAACCCCTTGAGTTATATACTCAAATTGAAAATTCGTTATTGTTTCTTAGATGATCCTCAGATAGGAAATTTCCTTTATTAAATCGTGCATATAATCAAGAATTCATTATTATCTCCTATTTTAAATTAGGAACTAACATACTTTAATCAGTTGCCTAATTTATTTATTTTTGTCCGACAGTTACCTATTTCAATTTAGGAGGAAATTACAAATTAATAATAATTTGCATAGTTGCATCATTGCCATGTCATAATCGACGTGTCATGGGTGCCACGTCATCATATTGCCATGTCATGATTTCCATCTCATCATGTCAATGTCATTTATTGATTACATGTTTAGGCTTATATAGATTAGATTGCACATCATGTTACATTAATTCATAATTTTAACCCATCATTAAAATTAAGCCATGTCAGATGTCTTTTGTTTAATAATTTATTCATGTTTAACTAAGGTTAAAATTGCATATAGTTTAGCTTTCACAAATAAGAAAACCCCCCAAAAAAAAGTAGTTAGAACTACATAGTCATTAGAAATCATGTTTAGGCTGGACCTGCATTTTTAATTAACACTTTGCGTATATTTGAGAAATTAACCGTGATAAGGTTATGCTTTGCTTTGCTTTGCATCGAGGATAGCCCTATTTTTAGCAATTTATTTACATGATTTGGTTATTGAGTATTATATAAACTGCTTGCACACCCGCATGATCAGCTCTCTCATGTTAGTGGCTTAAATTAAAATTGACCGAGACTAACTACAAAGTATTTTTGAAACAAAAGGAAAATGTATCGAAAGGGTGTTATATTCATCTAGCGTAATCAAGTCCCTGTATCTATAAATTTCCGATTCATATAAATAAAGTGCTCTCCCACACTTTACTTAAATGTCTTATCAATGTACCAAAAACCGATCAACAATGACCCCAAAAGGTAAAAAAAATTGCATGTGTCAAGTGCCAAGTTGCGATTAATAAAGCTTGGGAGAGTTCGTGCTAAACACGAGCGGTTGCCTCGTGAGTAGAGGTGTCAAATAGGTGGGTCGGGTCCGGTTTGGGTCGGATCGAATATGGTCCGACCCATATTGACCCGTCTAACCCGTTTTGACTTATATTTAATGACTCATACCCGACCCGCAATTGACTCATACCCGACTCGACCCGACGCGACCCATTTTGACCGACTTTACCAAAACACACTAATACAAAACCTATACACCGTTGACTATTGCCCGCCCACCTCCGTCACCGCCCACCGCCACCACCGCAGCCCACCGCCCAATTCCGAAAAGTTTGGCCGTCGAAACATAGCCGGAAGCTGCTGTCCATTTCCTTCTCCCTTGCGTGCGTTCCTCTCTGTGGAATGCCTCTCTTTGTCTCTCCTCCCCCGGATAGATACCGTCTCGAATTACCCCATGGATATTCGTGTAGAAGTCCTACCGCTCATTGAAGTCGCCACTTCAATTTTCTTCGCAATGATTATAGTTAAGATTATCATCCACAAATCACTTGCTCACCGAACTAGAACTTCTTCGATGCAGCCCTTCAAGGACATGATAGAGGGCATTAGGCTTGGCTTGAGAAAATTGAGATACACGAACTTTGTTGAGCTCTACCTTTATTGCTCCTATGTAGCCGAGACGGTCGGGTTAATGAGTGTACCGATCATGGTGATCACGCCCGAATCGAAGGCATCCACGAAAGCGTCTACAATGCTGCATTGGCGCTCGGGGGTCACAATCAACCGACCAACATACTCGGGGATGTCCGCGAAGAGTAAGCTTTACGATTTGTTGAACCAGGCCGTCTGGACAAGGTGGTCTCTGTTCTTTGCCATGCGGTGGTGGGCGGTGGTTGGCGGGCGAAGGTGGGGTGGGCGACGAAGGTGCGCGGCGGGCGGGCGGTGGTCTGCGGGAGGCGGCGGTAGTGGGAGTTAGTAGGCAAACGACAGCGGGCGGGTGGCGACCCATGACCCTACCCAAGCACAACGATGACATAACAGTCAAAAATGGGTTGAAATGGGTTGCATGTGGGTTCTATGTACAACCCATTTTTAACCCATCAAATATAGCTTCATTTTTTTAGACCCATTTTCATTAGGCTCTCTAAAAGCTACCAACCCATATATAATCCATTTATATAAAATATGGGTCCAAAATGGGTCATGGACCCATATTAACACCTCTACTCGTGAGAAGAACCTTCGTTTCTATTTAGTAGTCCATTGGTTTTCCGTCGGGTGGTTCACTTCGAAAAGGTTGCGACACTAATGGGTCATTCAAGGAAATTACTATTACTTTTCAAGTATAGATCACTTGTATATGTATGAAGTAGCAAATGCTCTCACGTAATGATTACTCCTAACTAAAGTCGACCGAGCACTTTCTAGGTTCTTGTCCGAACGTGATAACACATCATAAGATTGACTCTATTAGAATCTACTTACACAAGTAGGGTTTATGTAGTTTAAGTCTCCCTGGAGCAAGCTTTCCTTCTAGGTTTGGCCTTTTTTCTTATCATCGCGTCAAGCCTCGCATTTACCTCTGCGTTGCACAAGAACATAATTTGATTGATGCGCACAAGTTTGGAATTTGACAGAGATTAAGGTGTTCCTGCAATTTCAAGCTCAAACCCCCCCTCCTTACCAAGAACGAATCAACAACGCCCGAAACAACCCGCTCCATCGCCACTTTTCATCGGCATGAGGATGTTTTCTTGCTTCCGGAACTTTCTTTCAGCAAGCCGATAGTCATTGGCAGCCACGGCCACCCCACCCGTTTTTCTTATCACGAGCAGAAAAGAAGGGGCAGCACGTCCAAGCGCAATGGGTGCCAAAAACCCGGGTTCGGGCCCTATTACTTGTGCACCAGCCGACGGCTGCAATTTCCATTATCACAGTGCTGAGGCGAGATTCGTGGCTCGACTCCCCTCCCGTCGCAGCCATCATTCCATTATTCGAAATTAGCGGCGGCAGCAGCAGCGGCTGTTTGGCTCGTCATCGGAGCCCTCTTCGTGGTCTCGCATGTCTCGAGACATCTTCACAGTGCTTTTTCACTTTGATCTCCGTTCCCCGTCATCCCCGTTAGCATATGTTACTTTTCTCGATGTCATGCTAAATCTCAACCATTAAACACTATTTTTCAGGAAATAATGGTTGAAGTTCATCGAGATACCGAAAGAGCTCCCCGTAAATGAATGTCGATAAATCAAAATACGACAACTTCTCCGTGAGCTGCTTTATCATCCAACTGCGTTTCAGCGTGGTTTTGCTTCCATGTAGTTGACTCGTTTGTGGGGAAATTAGCGAAGGGGACACAGCCTATTTTTTATTTTTCCCATAATTTTGCTTGAAGACGAACGCCCACCTCCCTACTTGGGAACCCCATCTTGCCACCGAAGTTGAAGTCTAATTCGAGGATGCTTTACACCTATAGGCGAGTTTCCCAAAATCTTATGCCCCTCATCGTACCGTACCGTACCATACTTAGGCTTCGTTTGTTTTGCCAAAAAAATAAATGATTTGAAAAATATCATTTTAAAAATGATTGCCTGAATCATGAACAAAAGCTATCTTCACTGTCCACGATATACATATAAACGCGAATGTACTTAATGGTAATTTCAATAAGATTTTGGGAAACTCGCCTATAGGTGTAAAGCATCCTCGAATTAGACTTCGACTTCAGTGGCAAGATGGGGTTCCCAAGTAGCGAAATGGGCATTCGTCTTCGTAACCGTCGCGGGATACGGCGAGGGAAGCCATGACCGGCAGCCTCGACACGAGGTTCCGATCCCTCGAAGCCATCAAAGAGGGTGGCGCGCCAATCGATGATGCCTTCATCTCCAGCTCAGGTCCGGATTCAGCTAACACTCCTTACCCATGTCTATTTGTTCTTTGCTGATGTGTTTGAGACATTGAAAGGTCGTTCCGGCGGTCGAACTCCACCAAGTATTATTGGCTTTGCTCGTTTTCCAAACAATACTTCAGGGGTTAAACGATCTCTTTCTCTTCCAACTTTTCCCTTATTAATTTATCTAAATCCCAATTTTACCTTCACCAGCTTTCCTATGCAGATCTCGCCAACATGGGACGATGTCGATGGCAAGGGCAGATCTGATCGTTGGCGAACCAGACTTGATGCTGGTCGCGCAAACTCAGCATCGATGTCACATGACCTCGGGGTGAGGCTCGAGGCTGCACAACCTTGAGGTATTATCTCCAGGGATCGCGACGACCTGGCGACCGAGTTGGGTCGCCCGAGCCGTTGACCGCGAGCTCGCTCGCGCTCTCTCTCCCTTCTTGATCACTTTCATTTGGATATAATACAAAATTATTCCTCTCAAAGTTTAAACCGACAGAAAATGGCAAAACGACAAGTACACATATTACTTAACTGTCATTTCCGTATGCATATGTAATTGGGCCTTAGAAGTGAAAACCAGGGTGTGGACATGAAGAGCAAAGAGTTCATTGTATACGATACATTGACACGCTACTCATCCTTACCTTAATTTGAGTGAGCATAGAAAGTGCCATAGTGCAGGCAAAACACATATAACAATCCCGAAAACGGCGAAGAAAATAGAATTATCAAACTTTCTTAGGGAGGGCAAATGAAGAGACAATCGAGAGAAGTGCAGCGCAGACGAAGGCGAGGAGGAGGAGGCTCGCGGCTGCATAACCCTTGTCGAAGAATTTGTCGATGGCCAATCCCGTGCCTTCGAAGACCAGCTTCAGGTCCTTTGTCGCCCCGAATCCCGCGGCCGATCCTGTCGCCAGTACGTACGATGCGATCTGCAAAACATCAACACAAAACTCTAGGTTGTGGTCGAGGTTCTTCTTTGAGATATAATTGATTCACCCCTATGCGTCGATGGTCCGATCTGATTCATACTCAAGCTACTATGCATCAACCAGTATATATCGCTTAACTTTAAGATCTACATACCTTGTCAGCGAAGAAATCAAAGAGAGCGCTGGCGTCACTGGTTATCGGTTGGTTCCCCTTGCTTATGCGGCAATGTCACGCCTCGACTCTCGAGCCCGCGACATCCCTACCAAATCGCCACGAGGTCACGAAGGATAACGTCCCGGGCGCGTTATCGACCTTTCAATTATATACGCATGCGGAAACGGTTTACTCCCGGACAATAAAACAACGGGGATAGTAAAGCGGGGAGATTCATACCAAAGCAATAGATCAAAAAGCCACACGTACGGTCATCAAACAGCGGATGAGTCTAAACCCTCTTGAGCTACGAGAATATACAACCCCACACCCGGGGTAGCTCACTAAGACCTCAAAAAGGTACCGGGTCAAATAGGGTTAACTTCTCATCTACTTCAAAAGAATACCCTCATACCCTGGCCTTGGTATCCATAAAGCTCCATCACTTGGGACCTGAAAAATGGTTCCCATAACGGGGTGAGATATAAATCTCGGTGAATCAAGCTAAGCTCGGTTAGGATACTGATTCGCCCAAAACATCCTAACCACGAGCATTATAAAAATCACGATATAACCATATATCCAACAATCATATCACATGGCAATAATCACCCACACGCATACTTACCGACCTTCACCCACACATAATGCAATGCTTGACTCCACTCAACAGCCACGCGTCGGACAACCAACCGAACACGCATCACGCTCACAAGCATGTACTTTGGACACCACACAAGTCCATTTATTAACGATGATCGCGCCTTGGCGCCACAATGGCGAGGATCTACGCGACCGGCGTGATCGACTCTCACAAATAATGCGATCCCGCATTCTTCCGGCAGGACCGGACTACGTTCCTTTTCCCTCTCGGCAACGGCTACTACAAGCGGTGTATCCGGTGCACTCGCACGGCACGGCAGTGGCATCCTATACGGGGCGTCGGTCCATCACAAGCTGCGACCGGCATCCGATAATCCCTTAAAACCGTACGTACCATACGGGGCATGAATTATCGTGCTTACGGCAAGTCGTGTGGTCCCATAAAAATGGTACGAGTGTGTACTCCGTGTGCAGCAAAGACGAACTTGCCAGGAAAACCCATCATCGTTCCTTCATATGACCATGCAAGACACCCGACATCAATCAATTTATTCTCTTTGATTTAGGCCGGATGCTCACACAACGTGCTCAACGACTCGGCCAGGCCATTTTAATGCCAAATTATATCTTTGATCTTGCATACCGTCATATGAATGCAAACTACCAATTAAATATGGCAAGATCACACGGGATAATTAATCCCCAAACAACACCAATCCACTCAACGAGCATTTCAACGAGGCGAACCGCCCCAAAACACAATCATCAATTCCACACGAATAAGCCATTTCAATTATGCCCCGGAAGGCTCAATTTCGTGCCGTGGTCATTGATTAGCCAATTTGATTTAAAAATGCCAATCGATCGCTCGTTCTTAACCTATCGCTCGCTCGCGATCAAATCACCACGTACAGATCGATTTCGCTAAACAACAATTAGCCACAAACAATTCTAACTTAATCGATTATGGTCATTTAGCCTTAAACCCGGTTTCTAACTAATCCGACCATAATCAAACCTACCTCAATACCCTACCGACTAACTAACTAATTCTAGGCGCAATTAGCGCCCTAACCAAGGATTAGGGTCAACTCACCACAACGGCGGTCGAGGTCGTGTCGGGCACGATTTTCGAGGCGGGCCCCGAAAATACTATTCACGCCGGAAAAACACTTTCACGCCGGAAACACTGTTCACCGACGGCACTGTTCCGGCGGCACTGCTTCACGCCGGAAACGGTGGCGAGCTCGTGGCGACGGCGGCTAGGCTTGGCGACGGAGCTTCCCAAGCGAGCGGCGAAGGCCGGAGAAAACATAATCCACGGTATAAAACAAAGGGATCGGGATTGAATTGAGGGAAAACCCGACCTCACGAGCTTAGGCGAGGCGGGGCCCGGCTAGGGGGCTCACTTCGGGTCGAGGACAACCCTCGGGACCAGGTGGTGGCGGACGGACGGCGGCGGAGGCGGAAAGAGGGGCTGTCGAGAATCGGCGCGAACAGGGGCATAAAATAGGGGAGGCCGCCGGTTCTGTCCTAGGCTGTTCGTGGCGGTTTCCGGCGGTTACGTGGCGGCGCGGCCGTCCGGTGGTGGCGCAGTGGCGGGCGGAGATGGCTGGAGGCGGAGGATGGTGGCGGTCGAGCAAAAATGGCCGGAGGAAAGGAGGAGGGCGGCTGTTCGTGCGGTTGAGAAACGAGAGGGAGAGCGCGTGCGTGAGGGGGAAGGCTTCGCACACGGCGAAGGAAGAAGAAAGAAGAAGAAAGAAGAAGAAAAGAAGAGAGGAAGAAGAGGAGAGGGAGAGAAGCGGCCGACAAAAAGGAAAAAGGAGGGGGAGGGAGAGTGAGTGGAGATCTTTGTGGACAAGGGAAAAAAAAGGGGGAGGAAAGGAGGAGAGAGTGGGTGGTGGGGGCTGGGTGTCACAACTCTCCCCACCTTAGAAAATTTCGTCCCCGAAATTACAGATGCGATCACGACTCTTCAAAAGATACGAGTAGGCTTGCTCTTCATAACTTCCTCGTTCTCCCATGTAGCTCCTTCAAGTCCATGGTGTTGCCAAACCACTTTCACTAGCGGAATCGTCTTACTCCGGAGCACTTGTTCTTTCCTATCCACGATCCTGGACCGGTGTTCCACATATGCGGCTCGCTCATCTAGCTTGATTTCTTCATAACTCAGCACATGAGCGGGATCCGGTTCGTACTTTCTCAACATCGACACGTGGAATACATTATGCACTTGAGCCGGTCTTGGCGGTAACGCAAGACGATATGCCGATTTCCAATCCGCTCCAAAATCTCAAAAGGCCCAACATATCTAGGGCTCAACTTTCCTTTCTTGCCAAAACGGGATGTCCCTCTCATAGGCGACACCTTCGAAAAAACATGATCGCCCACTTGGAATTCCCGGAGGCCTACGCCTCTTATCTGCATAGCTCTTTTGGCGACTTTGGGCGTCTTGATCTGTCTCGATAACTTTGGCCACTTCCATAGATTGATGTACCAACTCGGGACCGAGTGATTTTTCTTTCGCCTACTTCATCCCAACAAACGGCGTCCCGCACGCTCCGCCATACAATGCCTCGAATGGCGCCATCTTGATACTTTCTTGATAGTTGTTGTTGTAGGCGAACTCAACCAAATGCAACTGTTCTTCCCAACCGCCCTTAAAATCCATGACACAAGCTCTCAACATATCCTCCAGTCCGAATTGTCCTTTCGGCCCGACCATCTGTCTGCGGATGATAGGCCGTGCGAATCGAAGCTTCGTTCCCAAAGCGGTCTGCGAGACTTTTCCAAAATGTGGCGGTGAACTTGGGATCACGATCCGAGGTGATCGTCACGGGTACTCCATGCGATCTCACGATATGCCTCACATACGATTCTGCATATCTGTCCAAGGCAAAATCTTTTCTCACTGGAATGAAGTGTGCCGACTTCGTCAATCTGGTCTACAACAACCCATATCGAATCATGTCCTTTCGACTTCTTGGCAATCCCATCACGAAGTCCATCGTAATATGCTCCCATTTCCACTCTGGAATCTCCAAGGGTTGCAACAGTCCTCCCGACTTACGAGTCTTTGCGCCTTGACTTGCTGACGGAGTCGACACTTAGCCACATACTTGGCTATATCTGCCTTCATTCCATTCCACCGAGTAGTGTTGTTTCAAATTCGATACATCTTCGTACTTCCAGGATGGATACTATAAGCTGCTACGATGTGCCTCGATAGGATATCCTCCCTTAGACTTTCATCGATTGGCACAACTAGACGTCCCCTAAACTTCAGTATCCCATCATCGGCCACTTGAAAATCAACCCTTCGCTTAGTTGCGTCTTCTCGAAGGATCTTCGAACAATAGGGTCCGTCGACTGCAAGGCCCTTATTCTAGTCTCGCACTTCGGCTCAATTCTCAATGTAGCTACCGGACTCGACACCCGACTTATCTCCAACTTGAAGTCCGAGTCTCTCACTTGCTCAAGCGGGACGCCATTCACTAACACATAATTGAGCAATCACCGATTTTCTACTCGGGGCATCTCGCAACCTTATTCGCCTTACCCTGGATGATACAATATTTCACAATCATAATCCTTGAGCAGCTCCATCCATCGACGCCGCCTCATGTTCAACTCTTTACGAGAGAACAGATATTTCAAACTCGGTGATCTGTATACACTTGAAAACTTTCCCCAATCGAATAATGCCTCCAAATCTTCAAGGCGAACACGACCGCAGCCTAACTCCGGATCGTGCGTCGGATAGTTCAACTCGTGGGGTCTCGGTGGCGAGACGCATACGCTACTACCCTTCCATGTTGCATCAGCACACAACCCAAACCTACGAGAGACGCATCACTGTAAATCTCGAAACCTCCCGGAGCCGGACGGGATCGTCAACACGGGAGCCGTAGTCGCCTTATGTTTAAGCTCTTGAAAACTACGCTCGCATTTGTCTGTCCACTCAAACTTTGCGTCTTTCTTCAATAGCTTTGTTATAGGCGAGGCAATGACCGAAAATCTTTCCACAAAACGTCTATAGTAGCTGACAATCCCAAGAAGCTTCGATCTCCGTCACCGTCTTCGGTCTTGGCCAATCCCTAATCGCCTCGATCTTCGATGGATCTACTTCAATTCCTTCTCCAGAGACCACGTGGCCTAGGAACGCCACACGAGTTAACCAAAACTCGCACTTGCTAAACTTCGCATAAAGGCGATGTACTCTTAGAGTTTCCAAAACTACCCTTAGATGTTGCTCATGCTCCTCTAGGCTCTTCGAGTACACCAGAATGTCGTCTATAAATACGATCACAAAGAGATCCAAGAACTCTTTGAACACCCCGTTCATCGGAGTCCATAAAAGCAGCGGGAGCATTCGTAAGACCAAACGGCATCACTTTGTGAACTCATAGTGTCCATAACGCGTCCCGAACGCCGTTTTTGGCACATCCTCCTTTTTAATTCTCAACGATGGTATCCCGTCCGTAGATCGATCTTAGAGAATACCGATGCTCCTTGCAACCGATCGAACGGATCATCAATCCTCGGCGGTGGGTACTTATTCTTTATCGTCACCCGATTCAACCGTCGATAGTCCTATACACAACCTCATCGACCCATCCTTCTTCTTTACAAACAAACCGGCGCTCCCCAAGGTGATGCACTAGGACGAATGAACCCTTTATCCAGTAACTCTTGCATCTGCGACCTTGAGTTCCTTCGGTTCGACAATGCCATCCTATACGGCGCCTTAGAGATTGGCTCCGTCCCGGGGGCTAGTTCTATCACAAATTCTATTTCTCTTTCCGGAGGCAATCCAGGCAACTCTTTGGGGAAAACATCCGAAAATTCACATACTACAAAGAATATCCTCTAACTTCCTTTCCTCCACGGGACATATCCACTACTGCAGCCAAATAACCTTGGCAACCACTCTCCAATAAACGGGTCGCATCTAGCGACGAGATCGTTACGATCGAGGTTCCTCCTCGATTTCCCACAAATTCAAAACGGCGCCACTCAACGGCCTAAATTGAATCGTCTTACGATAGCAATCCATCGTGGCCCTTTGCTTCGTTAACCAATCCATGCCCACGATCGGATCAAAATCGTACATCTCCAATACGATAAGATCTATCTCACTTTCACAACCAGCTATAACTAGTCTACAACCAGGACAGACTTACTTGCGGCTACCACACTATCCTTTAAAGGTGTGGACACGTTGAAAACAACATCTAATGGTACCACATTCAAATCGGCCCGTTTAACAAATCTATCGGCCACAAAGGAATGCGTAGCACCCGGATCAAATAAAGCATAGGCGACTTGATTATGCAAGAGGACCGTACACAGCACGGTCGGCGAATCCTTCGCCTCTTCGCGGGTGACGGCAAACACTCTTCCTTGAGCATCGTGGACGATTCGGGAAGTTTGGTGGCGCGGCTCCCCTTAGTGGTTCTCTCGGTTGTGGCGCCGCGCCTTCCTTGCTTCTCTGCGGGCGATCCTTCACCTGATGGCCCATGGCCACATCCAAAGCGGCTCCACTCCTATATGGGCACGGACCGGGTCCATGTCTGCGGTGGCCTGATGCACACCTCAATCTCGGCGAAAAACAGGTTTATTGATCGCTCCTCCGTGATTGGGTGGGATGTGATGTCTCCTCCATACATAGGCCTCTTCCCTTGCCTCTTCTCAAATCTATTTGAGGACGTAAACCGCGACCCGGATGCGGCGGTCCTCTCAGCTAAGTCTTGCTCCACTATCGGCGCCCTCTCATAAAGATCATCATAGTCCCGAAGGTTGAACGGCGCTAGTATACTCTTAATCTCGGGTTTCAGCCCGTCCCTAAACCTTCTAGCCCTATCCTCGGGGTCTTCAATCAATCTCGAAGCATACTTAGACAATTCGAGAGAACTTGGCTTCATATTGATCGACAATCATCCCGATTCGCAGCGGAGACGAAACGAACTCGGTCATCTTCGCTCTCTAGCCGTCCTCGAGAAATACTTGTTATTAAAAGCCTCCACAAAGGCATCCCACACCGGGCCGTACCTTCGGGGAAAATTCTATCCTTGACGGCTCCCCACCGATTCATGGCGTTACCCTCCGAGTTGATAGACGGCCAGGACTACCTTATCCTCATTTGAGCATCTAAGCAAGTTAAACACTTTCTCCAATCCTTGAATCCATTGGGTGGCGGCCTCGGGGTCTCCGCTTCCGGTGAAGCGTGGCGGCTTCAACTTGAGAAACCTGTTCCACTAGCTTTTGAGCTCTACGATCCTCAATTACAGCCACAGGTGGCACATCCACTAGCGGAATTACAGGGTGGAACTACAGGTGGGGCTTCAACGGCGGCGGCAAAGAACGTTTTGATTTCTTATCTGCTGTTCTATCCTCTCTCCCATAGCTCCTAAAGCTTGCATAACTTCGCCATAGTCGGCTCTTGGCTTGCGGGACTAGCTACGGGAGGTGCAACGGGAGGTGCCGCTCCAACATCGGCTATCTCATCTACCACCTCGGAGAGGCCTCTTTCGGGGTGCTCGAGGTGCTTCTTCTATCGCGCCCGCTCATTATACAAAAATGATGCGGAGTCCCGCTTTACCCCAAAGCAACACGCGGTCGGAAGGTGACCCCAAAGCTTAACACACAATAACAATCACATGCATAGCGATAAAAAGTCCTACTAACTATCCCATATCCCATCGCTCCTTATTACTCCAAGCCAATGACCGGATGGATCAGGCGACCTTGCTCGATACCACCTTGGGGCGGGGATGTCACGCCTCGACTCTCGAGCCCGCGACATCCCTACCAAATCGCCACGAGGTCACGAAGGATAACGTCCCGGGCGCGTTATCGACCTTTCAATTATATACGCATGCGGAAACGGTTTACTCCCGGACAATAAAACAACGGGGATAGTAAAGCGGGAGATTCATACCAAAGCAATAGATCAAAAAGCCACACGTACAATCATCAAACAACGGATGAGTCTAAACCCTCTTGAGCTACAGGAATATACAACCCCACACTTCGGGGTAGCTCACTAAGACCTCAAAAAGGTACCGGGTCAAATAGGGTTAACTTCTCATCTACTTCAAAAGAATACCCTCATACCCCGGCCTTGGTATCCATAAAGCTCCATCACTTGGGACCTGAAAAATGGTTCCCATAACGGGGTGAGATATAAATCTCGAGTGAATCAAGCTAAGCTCGGTTAGGATACTTGATTCGCCCAAAACATCCTAACCACGAGCATTATAAAAATCACGATATAACCATATATCCAACAATCATATCACATGGCAATAATCACCCACACGCATACTTACCGACCTTCAGCCACATAATGCAATGCTTGACTCCACTCAACAGCCCGTCGGGACAACCAAGCGAACACGCATCACGCTCACAAGCATGTACTTGGACACCACACAAGTCCATTTATTAACGATGATCGCGCCTCGGCGCCACAGCCGACGAGGATCTACGCGACCGGCGTGATCGACTCTCACAAATAATGCGATCCCGCATTCTTCCGGGGAGACCAAGCTACGTTCCTTTTCCCTCTCGCAACGGCTACTACAAGCGGTGTATCCGGTGCACTCTGCACGGCACGGCAAGTAGGCATCCCTATACGGGGCGTCGGTCCATCACAAGTCAGCGACCGGCATCCGATAATCCCCTTAAAACCGTACGTACCATACGGGGCATGAATTATCGTGCTTCGGCAAGTCGTGTGGTCCCATAAAAATGGTACAGTGTGTACTCCGGTATGCAAGCACGAACTTGCCAGGAAAACCCATCATCGTTCCTTCATATGACCATGCAAGACACCCGACACATCAATCAATTTATTCTCTTTGATTTAGGCCGGGATGCTCACACAACGTGCTTCAACGACTCGGCCCAAGGCCATTTTAATGCCAAATTATATCTTTGATGCCGCACACGGCCATATGAATGCAAACTACCAATTAAATATGGCAAGATCACACGGGATAATTAATCCCCAAACAACACCAATCCACTCAACGAGCATTTCAACGAGGCGAACCGCCCCAAAACACATTCATCAATTCCACACGAATAAGCCATTTCAATTATGCCCCGGAAAGACTCAATTTCGTGCCGAGTCATTGATTAGCCAATTTGATTTAAAAATGCCAATCGATCGCTCGTTCTTAACCTATCGCTCGCTCGCGATCAAATCACCACGTACGATCAATTTCGCTAAACAACAATTAGCCACAAACAATTCTAACTTAATCGATTATGGTCATTTAGCCTAAACCCGGTTTCTAACTAATCCGACCATAATCAAACCTACCTCAATACCCTACCGACTAACTAACTAATTCTAGGCGCAATTAGCGCCCTAACCAAGGATTAGGGTCAACTCACCACAACGGCGGTCGAGGTCGTGTCGGGCACGATTTTCGAGGCGGGCCCCGAAAATACTATTCACGCCGGAAAAACACTTTTCACGCCGGAAACACTGTTCACCGACGGCACTGTTCGGCGGATCTGTTCACGCCGGAAACAGTGATGAGCTCGTGGCGACGGCAGCTAGGCTAGGCGACGGGAGACTCCGCGAGCGGCGAAGGCTGGAGAAAACATAATCCACGAAATAAAACAAAGGGATCGGGATTGAATTGAGGGAAAACCCGACCTCACGAGCTTAGGCGAGGCCGGGGCCGGCTAGGGGGCTCACCTACGGGTCGAGGACAACCTCGGGACCAGGCCCAATGCGGCGGGACGGCGGCCGGAGGCGGCGGAACGGGGCTGTATCAGAATCGGCGCGAACAGGGCATAAAATAGGGGAGGGCGCTTCGGTTCTGTCCTAAGGCTGTTCGTGGCGGTTTCCGGCGGTTCTGTGGCGGCGCGCGGCCGTCCGGTGGTGGCGGCGATGGCGAGGCGGAGATGGCTGGAGGCGGAGGATGGTGGCGGTCGAGCAAAAATGGCCGGAGGAAGGAGGAGGAGGACGGCTGTTCGTGCGGTTGAGAAACAGAGGGAGAGCGCGTGCGTGAGGGGGAAGGCTTCGCACACGGCAGGAAGGAAGAAGAAAGAAGAAGAAAGAAGAAGAAAAGAAGAGAGGAAGAAGGAGAGGGAGAGAAGCGGCCGACAAAAGGAAAAAGGAGGGGGGAGGGAGAGTGAGTGGAGATCTTTGGCAGACAAGGGAAAAAAAAGGGGGAGGAAAGGAGGAGAGAGTGGGTGGTGAAATTTGGTGTCACAGCAAAGTGTTCGTGCAATTTGGATGAGAGAGTATGCGGCTCCAACCACTATTGTTCCTAGCATGTACCTTAACGAGTTCCTAGACATGAAGAAGATGCGGAAAGTTGATAAAGCAAGATCCTCAAAGACAAACTCACCGGTATGCGTAGACATCCCCCGAACCGGACTTTGACTTCCGTCGTGAGGTCTAATTGCATGGTCGCCGTGTCTGCCGTCAAGATCGCCACCGATATGATGAGGAAAACCAGCGTAAGGAGTCTCAATGCGAGGATGAAAGCTCTTGAAGCCATCGAAGGTGGTTCGTGCCGCCCTATTTTCACCTCCGATCGATCTTACAAAGCTTCTTCCATCTCGCCTTCTAATGCTTTGCTCGCTCTTTATTTTGTGCTATCCTTCAAACCTAACACGCCACGCCACAGGATACAATGATCGGGCACGCCTGTCGTCGACTTTTGGGGTCAATCCGCGTGATGAGGGTTGGTGACGAGAATGACTCCATGACGCCTCCCTCTCTCTCGATGGTGACAACCGCAAACCGAAGAGTTCATCACTTCTACCGAGTAATGCTTTATGAAAACCTTAAAACAATGTCGAGGCTTAACTGGACAAACATGTGCGGGAGCAAGCATGTTCTTTCCAATTAGGAAGGCCTTCTCACTTTCAATTTTCAAACTTTTGTCGGCCTAAACAACATTCGAATCAATCTATATTTTCCGTACTTCATTTGGCGAATCATGCGAAGCAAAGAGAGAAAGGAAGTAACCGCGCACTTTGCTTTTCTTACTCGGGATTTTTCCGTCCTCGATCTTACTTGCAAATAATGAGAAAATTCATCAATCCCCATACCTTTGTTGTCCCATGTTCATGATGGGAGAAATCGACAATGGGGCACACAACAAGCACTCACAAAGGAACTTTGTTTACACAAGGAAGAGGAGACGGAAGGTGGCTTTTCAATATACTGTATTCACAATCGATTCACCCACTCATGAAATGGTTACAAGATATGCCTATTTATAGGCTTTCTACAAGACTCTTAATCTACACTAGATACATGAACGGATATGATGTATATACATAGCATTTACTACGCATCGAAATACAACAAGACTCTTGAAACACTCAACTAATAAAGATAGGTCTCGGTACATGCACAAGCTGGTGCATGCGTCTTGGAAGTTCATCAACAATAGCCTCGATATACATGAATTTACTTTAATTTCTAACACTCCCCCTTAAACCAAATTCTCTTCCATCGATCATTCCAAGTAAACTTCGAATTTCCGAAACACTTCGATCTTGAGAGGTTTCGTAAAAATATCTGCGACTTGATCACCGGTCTTCACGTGCATAACTTCGATTTGTTTGTCGCCGACTTGTTCTCGAATAAAATGATATCGAACATCGATATGCTTGCTCCTCTAATGAAAAACCGGATTCTTTGCCAAAGCAATGGCGAAACATTATCAACAAAAATCTCTGTTGCATCCTTTTGTTCCAAATGGATTTCTTTGAGCAACTTTCTCAACCATATCGCATGACAAACACACGATGATGCAGCAACATACTCCGCTTCACATGTCGACAGAGTTACACTAGATTGCTTCTTCGATAACCATGTAAAAGCAGTTTCACCCAGATAAAATACAAAGCCGGTAGTGCTTTTTCGGTCATCGACATCTCCCCCATAGTCACTATATCCGAATAACCTCCGAGTTGAAATAGTTCGGATCGATAATAATACAAGCCAAGAGAGATAGTACCTTTGATGTACCGAAGTATCCTCTTCGCTGCTTTAAGATGAGATGTCTTCGGATTCTCCATATATCGACTCACAATTCCGACACTGTACATGATATCCGGTCCGGTACATGTCAAATACCTCAAGCTTCCAATCAAGCTTCTTTAATATGTTGAATCAACATAGACGCCTTCATCGAACTTCGACGGTTTTGCACCACAATCCATTGGAGTATTAACCGAAGTGCAATTCTTCATGTTGAATTTCTCAAAGATATTTTCAGCATATCCTTTCCGGGAAATAAAAATCCCATCTGCATTTTGCTTTACTTCGATACCCAGAAAATAATTCATGAGACCATTATCTCGTCATCTCAAACTCTTTCACCATCGACGCTTTAAAAGTGTCGATCAATCCGTAATTATTTCTGTGAAGACAAGATCATCGACGTATAAACATGCCAATAAAACATCACCTTTCTCATGCTTCAAGTAGAGAGCATGTTCGTACGGACATTGTACGAAGCCATTCGCCTTGAAATAAGCATTGATTACGGAGTTCCAAGCTCTTGGAGCTTGCTTAAGCCCATACAAAGCTTTCTTCAATCTCAAAGCACTTTGTCTTCATGACCTTTCACAACAAACCCAAGGGATTGTTCGACATAAATTTCTTCTTCAAGAACACCATTTAGGAATGCCGATTTGACATCCATTTGATAGATGGGCCACCGATTTTGAGCTGCAATGGAAATCATTAGTCGGATGGTTTCCATTCGGATGACAGTGCAAACACCTCGTCATAGTCGATCCCAGCTTTTCGCTTGTAGCCCTTTGCGACAAGTCCGGCCTTATAACGAGTGACTTCTCCTTTCTCGTTCTTCTTGGCCTTGTAGACCCATTTGACACCGATCGCCTTTTTGTCCTTCGGAAGATCAGTGAGTTGCCACGTTTTATTCTTTTCGATGGCTTCTATCTCTTCATCCATGGCTTTTCTCCATTTTTCTTCTTTAGCAGCTTCATCGAAAATAAGTGGTTCACAATCTGCGAGAAGACATACAAGATGGAGTTCTTCGGTGGTTTCATAAAGTTCGAGATAATCTTCTCGATCTTGGTGCTATCGGTTCATCTACACCATTTGAAGAAGTTAGCGATAATGAACTTGGACTTGAAAATGATGTTGGAAAGGAAGATGAAGGATTCGATGAGTTGTCTTCTATTTCGACATAATCACGCCCCATTTCGACGGAATCACTACGAGCGGAATCGACGACTTGTCGATTGTCTTCTCATAAAGCATCTTCATCGAACTTCACATCTCTGCTTACATATACTTTCAAAGTAACAGGATCAAACAATTTGTAAGCTTTCGATGAGGAATCATACCCGATAAAAATAAGCTTCTTGCTCTTGTCTTCTAGCTTCGATCTTTTCGATCGGGTATGTGAGCATAAGCAATGCTCCCGAAAATTCTCAAGTGAAAAACCGTAGGTTTTCTCCCGGTCCATGCTTCTTCGGTGTAACACCATCGAGTCCTTGCGTGGGACATCGATTTTGCAAATAAATTGCACATCTCACAACTTCGCCCCAAAGTTCTTTAGGCAGATTCTTACTTTTCAACATGCTACGAACCATGTCAAGAATGGTTCTGTTCTTTCGCTCGGCCACACCATTTTGTTGTGGGGAGTACGGCGCCGTTAAGAAACGTCGAATGCCATGGTAATCACGAATTGATTGAATTCTCCCGAAGTAAATTCTCCTCCACTATCGTTCTTAAAGACTTGATAAAATAACCACTCTCTTTTTCAACCATTTTCTTGAAGTGCTTAAACGTATCAAACACTTCCGATTTTTCTTTCAAGAAAAACACCCAAGTCTTTCGAGTAAAATCATCAATAAACGTAACAAAGTATCGATGATTACCGTATGACCGAGGAGTGATCGGACCACATACATCGAATGAATCAACTCCGGTGGCTTCTTCGCTCGATAAGTCGACTCCTTCGGAAAGCTTGCTCGAAAATACTTGCCAATAACACACCCTTCACATAATTGATCGGGATGATCAATATGCGGTAAGCCATACACCATCTTCTTGCGAGAAAGCATATTGAGTCCGCCGAGTTGAGATGGCCGAATCTCAAATGCCATAGCCACGAAGGATTGTCTACACATGCTTGAAGGCATGTAGACATTTCATCTTTGATGTTCAGAGTGAACATCCTATTCTTCGACATCTTCACATTTGCAATCAACTTATTATTACGATCTCTCAATATAAGACATAGATTTTTCATATGAACAGAAAATCCTTTCTCAAGAAGTTGTCCCAAACTCAAAATATTGCTCGACATCTTCGGCACATAATACACGTCGTAATAAACCGACGTGTTCCATTCTTCGACGCAATTAAAAATCGTACCTTTCCCTTCGACAAGAATTTGAGAATTATCACCGAACAAGACTTTTCCTTGTACTTGTCTCATCCATTTCCACGAATATCTCCTTTCGACCGCACATGTGGTTACTTGCTCCAGTGTCCAAGTACCACGTATCATTTTTTTCATCAGCATTTTCTTTAAATGCCAAGCATAAGAACTTGATCACCATCATTCACCAAGTTCGCCTTTTCATTTGCTACTGCACTTTCTTTACGCCAACACTCATAAGCATAATGGCCACATTTATTACAACGATAACATCGAACCTTTGATTTATCATACCGCGCATTTGTGTTTCTTCCTCTTCCACGAGCACTTCTTTGATTATGAAAGCACTCATTGCTTCGGGCATATTTTCCTCCGCTTCGTCCACGGCCTCTTCCTTGAAACCGCTCTACCGCGTCCTTGTTCACGATCTTGATTGACCCATCGAGTTTGCACAGGGTCACTTCTTTGTCCTTTGTCATCTCGGATAGTCAATCGAGATTGGAGTACTTCCTCCACCGGCTCGAGACTTGTTTCTTTTCGGTCTTTCTTCATGGGCTTGTAACGAACCCATGAGCTCATCGACCGTCATAGAATCGACATCTTTTGATTCCTCGATAGCGACGACGATGTGGTCGAACTTCTTATCCAATGACCGCAGGATTTTTTCGACAACACGAACATCGGGAACATCTTCGCCATTCCTTTTCATCCGATTCACAATAGCTAAAACTCTTGTGAAATAATCGAAATCGACTCGAATTCTTTCATACGAATTACCTCGAATTCGCCTCTCAAAGTTTGAAGGCGAATCTTCTTTACTTTCTCAACACCTTGATGCGTGGTTTGAAGAATCTCCCATGCCTCCTTGGATGTAGTAGCATTCGAGACTTTCTCGAATATAGAATCATCTAAGGCTTGAAAGATAATTGACAACGCGAGTTGATCTTTCGAACGAGTCTTCTCCAACGCATTCCTCCGAGCCCGAGTCAACGCGACTTCTTCATCCGGCTCATCATAACCAATGTTGACAAGATCCCACACACTATGGGCGCCGAGTATGGCTTTCATTCTAGAAGCCCACTTGCCATAGTTTTCTTTGGTGAGGACCGGATATCGAAAAGGAAGATTGCTTGTTGATGCCATAATCACGAAACCGTGATGCTCGATACCAATTTGATGGGAGAAATCGACAGTGGGGCACACAACAAGCACTCACAAAGGAACTTTGTTTACACAAGGAAGAGGAGACGGAAGGTGGCTTTTCAATATACCGTATTCACAATCGATTCACCCACTCATGAAATGGTTACAAGATATGCCTATTTATAGGCTTTCTACAAGACTCTTGATCTACACTAGATACATGAACAGATATGATGTATATACATAGCATTTACTACGCATCGAAATACAACAAGACTCTTGAAACACTCAACTAATAAAGATAGGTCTCGGTACATGCACAAGCTGGTGCATGCGTCTTGGAAGTTCATCAACAATAGCCTCGATATACATGAATTTAGTTTAATTTCTAACAGTTCAACCCTCATTGTATTGCTAATACATTTTTTTCGCCGTAGCTCATAAACTCGCCATATCAAGTGGTTGGAAATGGAAGCATCTACCGATAAATGCTGTTTCTCAAGCTTCTACTTCGATTCTTGATTCATCCGTACACTAGTTTTGCATTTGCAAGCAGTAGCTCCATATATGCATTTATAAAAAAATGGATCAACCATAGTCTGATGAGCAAAAACTAGAAGGAGAATGAAGTAAAAGCCAACAATAATTCTTCAAGTGGGCAAAGACCTAGACCTCCCTCCCTGTCAATTCCCACTAAAGAAAAGACAATTAGGTCACGGGTCAAATTGCATCCTTTGGTGGCTTGTGAAAAAGCCCAAAAGGCCAATCTCCCAAGTCACTCTTGCAACTTTCTCTTTCCCCAAACCTTGTCCCTTTGTTCAATCTGCAGAATGTTTTTTTCGTTTTTTTTTAATGCACAGACAGATACAAGCTCATCATGTTCCTGGTCCACCTCATAAAAATCCCTTTTTTGCTTTTTGCCTTTTGCCCCCCCCCTTTGCCATCTCAATTTAGTGAACTAATGACATATTCCAAAGAACAGCAAAGTAACAAAAACTTCAATGACGTGATGCATAACCCCATGTTCACACAGACGTTGATCTTAATGTATGGTTATATATTCTAGATCAGCGATGACATGACAATGGCAATATCTTTGTGCATCAGGACATCGAACCAGCGATAAGTTGGTTCCCATCTCTGTATGTGAATCAAGAAATTTGACAGAAGAATCACAAAAAAAGCTGACAAGATTTTTCAGACCCGAAAGAACAACGACATTGTTGAAGTAAAAGAAAGAAACAAGAATCGCAGTGCTTTTGACTGAAGCATCAGTATTCAGCAGTACCTTCACAAACAAGAATGATTACACAGGTAAAAAATTCAGGAGACCTGGAGTTGGATAAAACAAGTAACCCCACAGGTCCTCCACTTGCCTTGAGACCCCACCTTTTCATTTCTATATCTTTTTGCAGGATCCAGTCTTCTTCTTCTCTCTTCTCTTGAAAATTCACTGATTCGCGGTTCATTGTACAAGGGTTGTTGTGGATTGGATTAACTAAGCAACTGCATGAAATTTGAAACCCATAAAAGTTCATTAAGAAACATGTTTACCCATAACTCTTGAAGAAAATTGGTCTAAACATCTCATGACAGGAAATGGGTAAAGGAAAGGAAAAAATGTAAGAACTAAATTTAATTGCCGTTTGCTAATGCTGTACGCACTTGTTTCGATGGTGGAATCAATCTGGGTGATGATAATGGAAGAACAAGACTAGAATAGATAGAGCAAGCATACCTGTCAAGTTCTTTAGTTGGGGTAGGGGAGAGATGATGTTGGTGACTCACGTCTCTCTCCTGTTTCTATCAGTAAGGATGGTGAAGAATGACCCATCTTCCTCAATATCTCTCGCACACTTTGAATCAGTAACTCTCTGACTCTGACCATCATGATGAATGCGACCACCATTTCTGACAACATTCCTCTCAGAGTCCTCCCTGACTTTCCTTCTCAGCTTCTCTTCTGCATCCTGCAAGAACTTGAACTTTGGTGGTGGTGATGCCCTGATCCTGCTGAACTCTGCATCAGTTGAGGACTCAAAGAGAGGGTTGAATCCATGCGGGTTATGGTATGTGTCCGCAGGGGAAGTGAGAGGGGGTGTGAAGAGAGATGGAGAGGCAAGAGGAGTGAGAAATGGGGTCTCCACTGTGAAAAGCAAGTCACTCAAGCTCCTTCCTCTTGAGCCCTTTTCGCCTCTGGACCTGCCATCTTCCGACTCCAAGTCTTCCTTTGTCTCTTCGGCAATGGTGAAGAGAAATCTGGGAGGCCCTCCAATCTTGTGCAGCCTCATGAGCTCTGTCTCCATGCTCTCCTCTTCACATGGTTTTACCAGAATATCCTTGTTTGGGTGGACTTGTAGTTGTTGTGGCTGATTCTGCGAATCATTCAACTGGGGATCACAGATTAGTCCTGAGGAAGAGAATTCTTGGGGATTCAAAGCTGTTAGGCTCAAAGAAGATGCCTTTTTACAGCAGAAAATGTGCAGTAGCTCTTTAGTTGGAGTGTTGTTATAGCCTTCTTCAATTGTTCTGTTTGTGATCCTCTTTTTCCAACAGAGCAAGTAGTAGAACTCTGCAAACAGGGCTAGAAGGAGGCAACCAAAGACCACACTCAACCCCAGTCCAATTCCACTCAAAGATTTCATCTTTTTCCCACCCTTTTGTGCAGTCTTTCTGTAAATCAATCAAGGGAAGAGAAGCTACTTTGCCTAATTACGAATACTCACTAAATAGATAAATTAGAAAACTCTCTATCGGAAATAACCCAAAGCCCAAATTCATGTTAGAGCAAACCACTCTGCACAGCACATTGCAAAACTGCCAAAGAAGAAGAACCTTGCACTGAACTTCTGAGAGAAGCTTCAATCTTTTCTATACTCACGACTAACGAAAAGTTAACCCTTCAAGAAGAACTCCACTCGATTGAGCTCGGTCGTGAACTCCGAATCTCTTGCTGCTTCATCAACATAAAAGAAGCTGGCGGTGAAAAATGCCCACTTTATCAGCTGAGAATAAACTCACACCACCCAACTGTCTAAAACAAACCGCAAGATGCTTTCTTTCCTCAAACACCACCATCCATGAATCATCAAAAGTGACGATGAAGAAGAAAGCTTCAACTCTTCCTTTCTTCTTCCAACGCAAGAGCACCAGCTAACTCTTGGATAAATTTCACTGTTGCCATGTGACGGTCCTGAGACTCCTGAGGTACCTCACTATATCTAGATTTCACCAGACACCAGCAAACAAAAAAAAAATCCTCCCTTTGTTTTTTTTATGGGAGTAAAGCATGTGGGATACCATGTTTAGTGAAGAGGGAGATGATAACAGCAACGAGGGGAGAGGCACAGAGAGTCGGCAACTCACTTTACTGATTGTCTTCTTTTTATAGGGTCGGAAAATCACATCCCTCGAGGCATGCTCACATGGGATCACAAATAGAAGGACAAGGATCTCTTTTAAAATCATGCAGCAGTGGAATTATCAAGTGCACCTACAGACTTGCCCCTCCTGTGCATGTCCTTTTCCACCACAGAGGTCTCGTGAGGTGTTCTTGGCTGGGGAGGGCAATTTCGTACATGCAAAGCCCTGAGCAAAAGCTTTAGAACCTGTGTCAACTTTGACATGAAATTCCCCCAGCTAATTTCAAAGGTTGATATTGAGTTATAACCATGTGATTGGCTTGGGTTTTGCTTATTGTCTCAGCTCCCCAAGTGCTTTAAAGGATGGCATCTTTCAGTTCAAATCCTTCATTAATGCCCAGATAGAAAAACGAGTTGCAAAAAGGTTCATGTTTTGAACTTTTTTGGTATGCTCTAGTTGGAAGTCATCATCAAGTCACTCCAGACAATCAACTACTCAAAGCTTAATTACAGCTGAATTTGAATCTCTGTAACGGGTCTGTGTCAGTTCCATTTTTTGCGCTCAAACCGGACTCCCTGCTCTACACTCGACATCGATGACACAAAGCTCGACTGTTGGAATCAAACCATTCGCTTGTTTAGTCGTGACTTACCTGAGTCGAGCAATAGCAGACTCGAATCGGACGCAAATTAAACAAATATTTGCCAATGGTCGGGGCGAGTTGTTAGGCATGAACATTATCTAAGTTCAAGGCGGCAGCTTCAAGCATAGACGTCCAAATAACTGTTGAAGGCCCTTTGAACTTTAGGGAGCAGATAAGCTACCTTCGCTCCTCCCTCATTAACTGCATATCTTATCTTCCCTTTGTCTAAATTATTGGATCTGGTCTAGAATTTGGCTTCCGGTAGATGAGCAGCCATCTGCTTCTTCTGGTGGGTGATGGGTCCAAATGTTTAGCCATTGATGGACACGAGATGAAGTGCCAGAATTTTTGCACAGATGTTCACACTTCACTCGATGAGGGAAAGTTAATTGGTACTCAAAACACAATCAAAGTAGCAAAAAATGTGGGTCTCGAGTGCTGGACACTCCGACCAAAAAAAAAAAAAAGTGCTGGACACATTTGTCACCATTAATAAGCAGATGCATGATCCGTCACTGCGTGGTTGATTGAGGCATTTAATTATCTTTCTTTCGAGATATGAGATCTTGAACTTGAATTGCATGTGCAATTTAGCATTTTCCAAGTATATAGTAACGGATATTGGAGAATTGCCTCTTAGATAGCACTGTTGGAGATATCATTGCACATTAGGTACATTGTTTGATACTTTGTTATTTTTTTAAGATAATTAATTTCCTTATTAGGCTATCTTCTTTCCTATGCATATTGTTTGGGTACGAATACCCTTTTCAAACAAATAAAATGTGATGAAAAGTCAATCGAGTAAAGATGTTGTCTTTGTTGAATCTCTCTTCTTTTTATCTCGAACTAAAATATTTTACCAAGAGAGAAGCACCCAAATCAACTAGCTCTTTCTTTCTTCCCGCCGCTAGTCTCAATTGCGACCATTGACTTCTATATTCCCTTCCCATGGCTGGCAATTTCAACATCTTCGTCTCCATCAACATGTCGTTGTGGGACTTTCTTTCAATTGCGAGCGTCATCGACAAGCGAAGCCGCCGGCAAGTGTCCGGGTAGGAGTCGAGCACACCTTCATCGAGCAATTGAAGTTGAGCATTGCGGGGGTGATGCAGTTTGGCTTGCCACAATTCAAGTTGGGTTTTCACATGGTTCCATCAAAGCTCTTATGAGAAAGAAGTGTCATCTTCTTCATCAGTTTCTTCAATATTTGTCAAATTCGATAATGATGCGGAGTACATTCAATTTGGTGTGGGCTTTGTGCATTCTCGGAATGATAATATCTATTTTTTGTTCCTATTTTGCCCTCGCTTTTTCATAATGTTGGAAATGTCACCTTGTGCGACATTGCCGGCGGGTCGTGGGCGAGGCCGATTTAGCGTGCGGTAGCCTTATCCGAGGTCACACGACCTTAGGCGAGGGTCACCGGTGTTGCGCAAACCGAGGCGACTATCGCCTAGGGGAACCCTCGTCGACGGCCCTCTAGGCCGATTTTGAGCTTTTTTATTTTAAGAAAAAAGAAGAGTGGCACTATTTTCGCTCTTATTTTGGCTAAACCACTCCTTTTTTAAGTCCACAAACCGAAATACCCTTTTCTCTCATCAATTTTTTATTACCTTTTTTTATCATTTTAACCAACATAACTGCATTTATTTCTATTTTATCTTTTAAATTAGCAATTTCACAATATAACTATCAAATTGCACCCAATATAATATCATTCATGCATCATATTATCACTTTGCCCGGAGAAGGTCGTTATCATTAACTCATGGTCTCATTTTTTCAATTACAAAAGTTATATAAAAGATTAGAAATCTCTAGTTATAATGGCTAATGAATACACAATTAACTACATATCTACTATTAGATGGTTTGAGGGAAAATTAATTTTAAAGTTGAAAATTATAACTCAATCTAATTATCTAGCGATTTTGACCTTGTGGGTGATTTTACGGAATCAATTTGTAGGTTTACGAAGTTAAATATTGCTTATTTGTGCTTTCTTTTGAGCCTTTGACATTTTAACATAAATTGCAAGATGGGGTCGAAAAATTATTTACACATTCTGCACTTTCAAATTCGTATAAGATTTTTCTTAGAGGAAAGTTTTAAGTATATTTTAAAATTTCGATCCACTTGCTATAAGAATGAATTTACAATCAATATCAATTACTTTCTCCATAGCAAAAGTTGAATAGCAAGAAGTTTCATTTTTTTCCCTTTTTGCGTTTTTTCCTTTGTTAATATTTAGATATGGTCTAAATATAGATATGTTTGACATTTGATCATGCTTTTAACAAATTAGCATTTTCCATATGCTGATCAATTTTCTTTTCCATTTTTATCAAGATCGGCTAAATAATTAAATTGTATTTTAATTTTCGACATTGATATTCGGGAAAAAAAAAGAAGCACTTAGTTGTATGTTCATAAGCGGTCATAAATAGAATTTCTAGTGAATAAGAATATGGGACTATAAATTAAAATTGACAACATTCTCTAGGCAAAATAAAAAATAAGATATAGTAAGTTGATCTATTAATAGGTGTAATGGAGTATTTGTATTGTGAAATTAACTAGAGAAATGATATAAATAAAGGCGCTTTTGTGGATCGACTTAATAAAGAAAGAAATAATAAATTGAAGAGAGACGGCGGATGGTATTTCAGTAAGTTAGCTAAAAAAAGGAGTGTCTTAGTGAAAAATTAAAATAGCATCGCCCAAAAAGAATAGCAAAAATCATGATGACCTGCATTGCTCGCCATAAAAATATTTACACATAAAGTGTTGTTGATGATGACGAAAATATTTTCTATTGACTAATTATTTTAAGCATTATGGGCGATTACATTTAAGAAAATATTTTCTAAACTGTACATTTTTTTCGTGAAATAAGCAAAGCCTGTATTGCTGTCACTAGTCAATGCACACAAATAACGGTACCGGGCAACAAGACATTAAACCTACGGATCAACCAAGGTCCACCATTGGCGATTCGTGCGAGCATAGTTTAGTAACAGGGTTCCAAAACTTTCTGGGAGAAAAGATGGATGGTCCCCTGGTCCCATATCAATCCATTTTAGGTATATGGTCGAGACAATGAATGAGAATTCATGAATCGCGGGGTCCCTCTTGGCCCTACGAAGGTCGTCTTCGTTGTTTTATTAGTTTTTTTTTTTTCGGTTGGTTTAGATGATTTGATTGTTGGTCCCATGATTGTTTAGGGTTCATAAAAGAGAGACAAGATATGCTTATAGATACGATAAATAAAAATCTGATTTGGGGCCAGAGTTAGATTTTGTTCTTTGGTCATCGCGATTCAGTTTGCTTTTCAATGTTCAACCAATCCGGATTAACCAACAAAAATCAGCTCAAGTTATGACATTTTCAGCCAAATTTGAGGGCACCCACTTAGATCCGAGCACAATTCTTAGTTGAATCTGTACATCTTGCGTGCAGATAAGATATGGATTGCGCTTGTTTAGAAAATTGCTGCTTCTTGCTTCTTCTCTCTACTCCATTTCATGCGGTGAAATTGTAGTTCTCTTCGAGTAAAACAAAGAAAGCGGCAGAGGCAATTTCACAATACCTGATGAGATTGTACGACGATGCCTTCCAATGTAACAGTGGCCTCTTCATCGGCCTCCTCGCTGCCGGCTGAGCCGAGCCTCCTCATTGGGATTATTTGCGGCGATGGGGTGGCATCGGAGCGGCACATCGGGCAGCTTGTGTGCGAGTACAGCCACATGTCGATGCACGGCACATGGAACGAGTGCAGGCACTCCGGCAAGGTGCGCAGCTCCTCTCCCTCTTCGAATTCGCTCAAGCATATCGCGCACAACTCATGCTCGCCCACTACCTCGTCACCTTTCTGATACTTGTGGGCCGGAACCAGGTGAATGGTCGAGTTCTCGATGCTGCTTGGCATCTCGAAGGCCTCCCGTAGCCGCTGAGGTGGGTTGTTGCCGGGGCGTTGCCGGCACCAGCCAACGGATATGCAATGGTACATCGTCATGACAAGCGCGGCCGACGCCACCCCGATTAGGAGGACGGTCAATTTGGTGTCTCCAAAAGAGCTATCCGGATTCCCCATTAAGCACAGATTGTAAACAAGGCTTATAGGTTTTGTTTTGGGGGGGGGGGGGCTCTAC
Source organism: Rhodamnia rubescens (assembly GCA_021437795.1). NCBI lineage: Eukaryota > Viridiplantae > Streptophyta > Magnoliopsida > Myrtales > Myrtaceae > Rhodamnia > Rhodamnia rubescens. The sequence continues at coordinate 1,690,167 of JAILYA010000054.1, read as the reverse complement.
ATAGTCATGACGGGAATTGCAAGAATTGTAGCGTCTTCCAAGCGTAGATCATAGTACAATACAATATAATTCCCAATCACATAATCAGGACAAAAGAAATCGTCATTTATCATCTTATCTTTCGTCCTGCGATATTAACGAAGCACATGAAGTGTTCGTACCAATAATCTTCTTCTCCTAAATCAAGCAGGAATATGTCCTAGAGATTCATGTCCATGAGCTGAGCGGGCATCACGTGGGAGATTGATCATTATAAGAATCATGGCACGTTCCGTGACGAAATGCGACGAATTAACACTGTACATAACGTATGTCACATCAATTTGCACAAACAAATCTGGTCTCTTTTCTCGTTACAGAATCATTGAAATCCTCGTGTTCTATGTGCGACCAACCTTGCCATCATCTCCAAGATATGTGTTTGTTTCTTTTGCTCTGCCTTCTCATACAATTGAGGTAGAGAGGGCACGGCAAGAGCAGTTTTACAGCTACTCAACAGAACCGTCACAGAACCATTTCCTCCTTGTGTGGTGTGGCTGCAGCTGAAAATGCGAAATGATCCCGAGGTAGACAAAATGAGTTCTGGCTGATCCGTTCATACAGAGTCTAACCAGTGCGTCAATTGCCAGGCAAAATAGGATCTATTCAATACATCACTTGGCACGAAGCATACAGAACGGGCTTCTAATTCGTGCAGCTCGGCTCTCTACTTACTTCTTTGGATCTTCCGATTCTGCAGAAGACAGGCAAACAATCAGAAGAACGGAGAAGTATTTCACAGCTACATCATGAAGATGAAAGGGGACAAGAAAAGTCGAGTGACGAAGCACAGAGCATGCGATAATTATCAACTCACAGCATTAGCAATCAAGTGAGCATAAGCCTACTTAAACTAGAAAATTTGCTCCAAGCTACAGAATAAAAGTAATGGTGCAAGGAGGATAATCAGTTCTCACTTACTCTCTTGGTCCCTCCAGATACTGTCCATCAACTGCTTTAAGGCTGCAGCTCAGGTCAAGGACAATGGTCCTAGCCACTAGGTGAAGCGTAGGAGCGTGAATGAAGAGACGGTCGTAACAACTCCTAAATTAGTCAAGCGAAATCATTCAAGCGAGATAGCAATAGATTGTAAGTAATCCCAGATAGCAAAAAGCAAATACACAGCCCCAAAACAGTTTTTCCAATTCGTGTTCTGCCCCCTGCCCACGCTAGCTGAAGAAAAACATAATGCACGAAGACATGTAAATGGAAGTGAACATACTGTCCGATTCAGACAACCATGCTGGTCATGAGGTTTGTTTGCATGAAAGGTGGAAGAAACCGTCGAGGCACGATGATGACATGCATTGTAAAAGCATTTGTTCGAGCAATGGGACCTCGGCATTCATAATTCTGTTAAAGCCTACGTTTTCTTCCCCCTGCAGGCTTAATGCCTTCCTTTCACTAAAACATTTTTGTAGGGGCAGAAGAGTATACCGGCCTGATGACAACTCGGTTTTCCAAGATCCTGCCCACGAGCGGTAAATTCATTTCTTCGTTCACTGAAGCAACTTACTGGTCAACTCGTGCCGAAGCTTAGTGACCAAATCAATGAAACTAGAGAAGAGCATGAGGATATTAACAAATGAGACTCTGAAACATTCTCTAGGGGATGACTGATAAGACACTGTCCAGAGAACACGCAAACTCGAATAAAGCCGCTCATGAGCTGCATTTGCAGTATTTTCCTCGGAAAATTTCTCGTTCACACAATAAAAAGCCACAAAAAGACCTCGAGTTAAGTGAATCCCGAAGAAGGAAATGACAGAAATAAATAACGAAAGGCGACAACAAAAGCCAGAGGCGATCGCAGTGGGATTCGAACCCACGACCTTTAGATCCGGAGTCTAACGCGATATCCACTCCGCTATGCGATCACGCCATTGTCCCTCTCTAAACCAAATCTACAATTAAAAACACCGAAAACCTCGCTCGGAGCGGCGTGGCAAAAACGCTTCGTCCCTCACGAGCAACGCTCGCTTTTGAGACATCATTAGCATTCTCAGCAAGCACAGCACAATGCGATCGGGACGGAAAGAAACCTAAAACGCGATTAACCATGAATCGGATCGGAGATGCACTGTCGCGATGACAATAATCACTCAATCGGCTCGCTAACTGACCGTAACGCTAGAGAGAGAGAGAGAGGAGGAGAGAGAGAGAGAGAGAGAGATACCGTAGTGGCTATGATGAGGCGAGAGAAAACGCCGAAGGAGGGAGGGACCATGATTAGATCTGCATCTGAAGAGTGAAGACAAAGAGGACGAACCGCCTTCGTCTCTGTGTTGTTCTCGTCGGCGACTTTTTAAGGTTTGTTGCGACGACCGCCGCCGCTTCCTAACACACCCGCGAAAGGGTTGTGGATTCTGGATTGGGGCTCTTTCAAGATCACAGGCCCAAATTATAGCCCATTTTTCTCTTTCTTGTGTGTTTTTTTTTTTTACGATATTAGGTAGATATTGAGACTCTCCTGGTTTATTCCGTGAAAAATAAATAATTTAAAAAATATTTTCATAATAATCATTCATATCGATTGAAATAATTAATCAATAAAAATAATTTTTATTATTATCAAAATACCTTCATCGATGATGAATAGATTTTTTTGTTCATTAATTTTTATAAGCAATATAAATAACTAATTTTTAAAAAAATTATATTATTTTTTGTTTATGAGAATTAGAGTTCTTATTGGCCTTGATTGGTTTAAAATGGGGTTGGATTCGTCATAATACCATTGCATTTACTAATTAATTAATCACATGTTTAAAAGGTATTGTCCTTTTCAATTTGAACTTGCTAAGCGCTTTAAGAAAATGAAGAATGAATAGTTCATAGGAGACACGATTCTATGTACAATTTAGAATTCAATATACTCAATGTAGGAAAATATTTAGTGAACGAGAGTTCCTAAAACTTTGATCAAACAATTATTTCAGAAAAGTTTTTGTAATTGTCAATGCAAAAAGTATTATGTATTTGAAAATAAAATCAATTATAAATTGAATGTTTCATAAGTATCTAAAATACCGGTTAACAAGGTACATTTTACATAAACAGAACTAGGCTAATAATTTTAGCAATGATGGCGAGGGTGTATATGGAATTACGAGGAATTAAACAAATATCTCAGTATTATAAATGAAAAAAGAAAAAAAAAAAAAAAAGAGGGGGGGGGGTGGTGGTAAAAAGTTACAAATATTGTGGCTGCTGGGATTCGAGCCCAGGTCTCCACGGCCACAACGTGGAATTCTTACCACTAAACTACAGCCACTAGATTAAAAGCAATCGGAAAATTATTTTATATAATATAATAAAACGCCTAAGGGGCATCGGCCATGGTGAAAGTATAATCGTTACAAAGAGGTAATTCAAACCACGCGATGGATAGCTGTTTATGGTCGTTGAAGGAACTAAACGTGAACGTAAAATGATGTTCGATCATGAGTTGAGTTGATCGAGGTGATCTCGAGCAGGGCCCCTCGAGAAGTTTTATTGATTTTTTTTTTTTGGGTCGGAAAGTTTTATTGATTTGAGCAAATGTGTTTTCTAATTGATTTATTCATAATGGGAAGTTATTGATTTTTTACGATGTCAGATTAATTAATCTAGCCATATAGATTCAAAATCTCCGAGTCACGTTAAGAAGATACGATATTTCCTTGTTTGCATAACTAGATTTAAAAACAATCAAATTCCCGTATTGATAATGAAGTCATAGGTAATGCGTTGGATCCAACATTGTTGATAAGCACACAATGGATTTTGTCATGTTCAAATTCTCATCTCCATACAAGTTTGAATTTGATGACACGAGATCAATGAGGTCTCCATAAACTTTTTAATTAACGTGATTTTTTGAATTCGCTTGGTAGGTTAACTTTTTAATTGACACAATTAAAGATGAAGGTTAATTCTTTTGCTGGGTCTTCCACTTGCTTTGAGAATGCGAAAAATGTTTAATCTTCAAAATGGAAAGGTTCTTCTTTTAAAACGTCGAAAAGAAAAGAAAAGGCCACCTCATCTCGATACGGCAATGCATGAAATGCATGAGAACGAGGAAGTGAAAGACGGCACATCATGGCGTTGCGCGCGAGATCTGCCAATCGCAACGCACTTTCTGGACCGTCGAACGAAGTTCTCTTGGTCATTTTCACAGGAGACACTCCGGTTGTAGCAGAACACTGCCAGATCTTTCCTTTTGTTTCTCTGGAGTAATCTTGCAAAAAAAAACCTTAAAATCTTGTTTTGTGGGTGTGTGTATCTCTCTGTCTCTCTCTCCATGATTTTCGATCAATTTGGTATCAGCGTTATCATCAATTGTTGATTTCCATTTGAGGGTTGTGCCTGTTGATTGCTTATGCGTTTAGGTGCGGGCTCTTCTCTTGTCGTTGCGAAGCTTTGCTTGGGGTTTTTGCCTTTGCTTGCTTGCAAAGATTTCGCTGTCATTTAACTACCCTCTCTCTCTCTCTCTCTCTCTCTCTCTCTCTCGTGGTTGGAGCAGTTTGGTAGTGCCCCATCTGATTTGGGATTAGCAACGTTATATATAGTCATCAACTAAGCCCGTTCATCAAGCAACGGGCAAAACAAACCCAGGGTCTCAGATTCTGTTGGTTCATTTCATCTTAACCCCTTTTGCTGTTTCGTTCAGACGACATTCCAAGTATCAATTTTTTGTAATTTTGTTCTGTGGTTTTGATTTGGTGCTCTCGTTTCCTCCACAAGCATTGTTTGGGGAATTCTGTATACGTCTGTGCGGCTAACTGGTCTGGAATCAGGACAGTTGAATTTGTGGATTTGTTTCCCCCTGGTGCGGGGGACAAGACTGACCCGTCTTTTCTTTTCTATGCTCGGCAGAGTAGATTTTTGTTCGAGCAATGGCGAGAGAGGTCGCGAATGGAGAAAACCACACTTCTCCAAAACCGCCCCCAATCCCCTCTCCTTTGAGATTCTCGAAATTTTTCCAGGTAAATGCACAATAATCAGATCAACGTTTGGTGATCGGTTTCGTTTCATTGGCAGCAGGTGTAATAGCTTTGTGCATGAGAGCTTTTGTTTTCTGTCATGGACTCGACCCTGCCTGTCTGACTCTTTATGTTCTGAATCAAATTTCATTATAGAAGGTAGGAAATGTTTTGTGTCTGATTGCTCATCATTTTGACAAGCTCAAGTACTGTCTTTTGTGCTCAGGTTCGCCTCGGATCTTCCTTTTCAATGCAAACACGTCTTCATTTTGGTGTTAAAGCAAATCCAGATTTCCTTTTACTTAATATTCATGTTCATGCTATGAAAATCGTAATATAAAGAAGTTCTCTCACGGCAGTCCAACATGAGGATTTTGGTTACTGGAGGGGCTGGATTTATTGGCTCTCACCTGGTGGACAAATTGATGGAAAATGAGAAGAACGAGGTTAGTTCTCATAGCAGACCGATTTATAGCCTTTTGACAGGCTTTCCTCTTTGGTGGGAATAAGATAAATTTTGATCCTGAAGGTTTCCATTTATTGAACTATCCAACACTGTCCTTTTTCATGGCTAAAACCCTTCAGTAACAGTTATGTTTCATCAATAGTATGGATATCGTCATTTATTCTGCGAATTATTCTGTCATAGGTGATTGTTGCAGATAACTATTTCACTGGATCCAAGGTTAATCTCAAGAAATGGATTGGCCATCCAAGATTCGAGCTAATTCGCCATGGTATCTCTTCTTGAGCTGGTTATGTGTCTAGCAGAACAATCACAGACTGTTGAAAATGCCTGTCCAGTGGTAATCCACCCTCGAGAAATTGGATTCAATCACCATCTTTCCACGGCCAACGCTCGCTCACAATTCAAAAAGAATTAAAGGATTTTCACTTGACACCTGACTCAATTTTACTTTTAGTCTGGCCGAGAGCATTCATACCTGTGGTGCAACCTTGAGATCCGAAATGTAGATGGAGAAGCAAGATTAGGGACCCAGTTTTCAAAATCTTGTTCATGATGAAGTGTTGAAAACAGCATGATTGAGGAAGTATCAAAGTGTATATACTTCATGATAACTCCTGTCTTGTGTGCTATTGTAACGTTCTAATTGGTCTCGGAATCTGAAGTTTATGGCTGTTGATCTTCACCTTTCTCTTCCAATTCGAATGACTGTATCATCACACCCTAAAAGCGGCTGAAGTTGGGATATGATATCCGTACATTATGCAGATGTCACAGAGCCATTGCTAGTGGAAGTTGATCGAATTTACCATCTTGCTTGCCCGGCGTCTCCGATCTTCTACAAATACAATCCCGTCAAGGTGCTTCTCTCTCTCTCTCTCTGTTGGACCGGCTAGTTAAGCCTCAACCTTCATACCCAACACTCCTTGTACAATTTATTGAAGATCTGACTCAAAATATTTGATGCTGAACAGACCATAAAAACCAACGTCATGGGTACTTTGAACATGCTGGGTCTTGCCAAGCGTGTCGGAGCAAGGTTAGGGTTACTATCCCTGTTGGCGCCTTGACAGTGAATCTGTCTTTAGTCTGTCATTAATGCACATGGTCATATTACAGGATTTTGCTGACGTCTACTTCGGAGGTTTATGGCGATCCTCTTGTGCATCCTCAGAACGAAAGCTACTGGGGAAATGTGAACCCGATCGGTGTGTATACTGAGTCATGACTTATGTGAAAAGCTTGTTGCATTGTGGTCATAGGAGGTTGAGTTTTTTGCATCATGTTTAAGTTGTCTAATTTGAATAAGGATTCTATTCCTTGTGACAATAGGGTAATTTTGACTATCTATCTTAACTCTCTTAGTAGCCGGAGGGGCATTACTTTTGTGTTATTGTGGCAGTGTTGGCAGAAATGCTCTAGTGAGTTCTTTCGGAAGAACTTCTGAATTGATTAGTAAAGTGGTTGTCGAAATTCTGCAGGAGTTAGAAGTTGCTATGATGAGGGGAAGCGTGTCGCTGAGACTTTGATGTTTGATTATCACAGGCAGCATGGGATAGGTAGACTGCCACGATTCCTTATGCCACTTTACCTGTTGATGAGAACCGCAAGTGTGGTGTGTAGGTCTTGTCTATATCTCGAGTTTAAACATCTCTCCAAGCTTACATGCCTTATTAACCTTGGCAGAGATAAGGATTGCTAGAATTTTCAACACCTATGGTCCCCGGATGAATATTGATGATGGCCGTGTTGTTAGCAACTTCATTGCTCAAGCAATTCGGTAGGCTTGCTGTTTCTTGCAACTCAAGATTTTTCATCAACTGTCCCAACATTTTTGCCACGTTTGGACTGCTGGATTTAGGCTTACAACCAATTGGATCATCATCTCCGAAAAACGCCACTTTATTTGCAGGGACGAACCCTTGACTGTTCAGGCTCCTGGAACTCAAACTCGAAGTTTCTGCTATGTTTCTGATATGGTATTAGAGAGTTGTACACCCTTTGTCATATTGTTCTAATGAGGCACTGGGCATCGACAGTACCAGAGCCCTAACTCTATCCATGAAAAATTTGAAGGTTGATGGCCTGATACGACTGATGGAGGGAGATCATACTGGACCGATCAACATTGGGAATCCAGGTCATGATGCTGCACCTTTTCAATGACACAATGATTTAGTGTGCGGTGAAATTATTTTGCTTCTTACTTTCATTTGGCATTTCAGGTGAATTCACTATGCTTGAGCTTGCCGAGACTGTTAAGGAGGTGTGCCTTTCTTTTCTTTATCAATCCATTGTTGATCTGTGCTACTTTACCTGAGTCTCATCCAGTGTCCCATGACTCACTGCACCATAATGATTTCAAGAATACATCATTCTTAATGGTCTTGATGTCAACTTTCCATTTACACACAATTATGCGACATCGCAGCTTATCAATCCTAAGGTGAAGATTGCCATGGTGGAGAACACGCCGGACGATCCCCAGCAGAGGAAACCAGATATCTCCAAAGCCAAGGAGCTGCTCGGTTGGGAGCCAAAGGTGAAGCTGCGTGACGGCCTGCCGCTCATGGAGAACGATTTCCGAACGAGGCTCGAGAAACCCAGAAAGTGTTGAACAATCATACCCCCACAGCATACAGCATTCTTGTATTCGAGATTGAAATTATCATCTTCTCTTCCCTCGTTTCGTCAGTGAGCTGAGCTTATCTACTTGGTTGTGAACGTTGAGCTTCTACTTCAATCCCATTCTGTCCTCGTCCAACTCCTTTCTTTGTTCCCTTTTTCCATCAGCATAGGGATTCTCCTGCCACACAAACGATCAGATTGGGACAGTGGTGATTAGTATTGTATGTGCCTCTTTCAGACCAACAATGGATGAAGGGTCCTTTTGAAAATGCTTGCAATTCTCAGTGATTTTTCGGTTTTTTAGGTTCTTTAACGTAGTTTCTTGTCTGAAATTGAAATACTGTTAAAAAGTGTTTCAAAGTGTTGCAACGAAATGACATCCTTTTCAAACAAGATTGAAATCACTTTTGGAACATTTTTAGAAATAATTGGAATTTTATTTTTTGAACAGTTTCATTGATTTTTAGTTATTTTATTTTATAAAATTAATTAAAAATACCAAAATAATTCATAAAATTACAAAATTAATCTCGGAATCTTTGGTCTAGCCTTAGAAACCAATTTTGAACAAAAAATATTTTTCAGAATTTTGACATTTTTCGGATTTATTTAAATTATAAAAATAGCTGAAAATCAGGAAAAATAGTATTCGTGGTCAAAAAAAATGTGCAAAAATAGTCCATAATTTTATTTTAATCCCCTTTTTTGGCCTCTTAAAGTTTTAAAAATTCAATTTGGGACCACATGCCTCTTCATTGAACATAATCCCAAATTGGCTAAAAATTTCATTTTAAATCATTTTATCCAAATGTTTTTACTTTTAAGAATAATGCTTTAAATTCGTTACTGTTTGGAAAAATTGCACAATTAGACTAAAAGGACCTAAATGCACAAATATTTTTTCATTTTAGTCCATGGTTTCACTCAAAGTCAATTAATATTTTTCTAGGCCCCTGTTTAAAGGTTATTTTTTTTATAGTTGATCTCGTCCATATTGTAATTTGATAAATCATGCATAAATTACTTATACATATATATATTGGTCTAATTTGATTTAGTAAATTGAATAACCGAGATTTAATTTGATTTAGTAAGTTAAAAGATAAAGACATCTTAATTTTAATATATATATATATAGTCCCCTTAATTAAATGAAAAAATTAAAGCAATTTTTTGCGATACCAAACGCATTTCTTTATTATTATTATTATTTTATTCTGAACATAAACTTTATGTATTTACCAAACACGCTCGTTCCTTTTTTGTTTCGAAGAAATTTTTGCGATTCCAAAAACGCTTTTTCAAACAAAAAAAAAAAAAAGTGTTTCTATTCTAAAAGTTGTTCGAATAAAACGTTACACAAATGAATCCCACATGATAAAATGCATCGTCAGGTTATGAAAAACTTCTTTTCACAAAATCAAAAAGTTAAATACTGCTTTAAATTCAGTGGGACGATGTCTATGTTGGTCTTGCTGTTGTTTTACTCATTCACTCGTGCTTTTGTCTAATAATTGACAAGAAGAAGAAAAAACAAATTGGCAATTAAATCTCTGAACTAAGCATATAACAAGCTTCGCGCCAAAAAAAAAAATTTTTGTACACAAATGGTCTTTAAACTTTTGCTCTATATGTAACGTGGTTCTTAAACTTTTAATTTATTTAACGTGGTCCTTAAACTTTAGAATGTGCAATATCATCCATGAACTTTAAATTTGTTTCAAATGTAGACTACGAATTTTTTGTACATATTCAATTTAGTCTTAAAATATATGAAAATATCCAATATTATCTTTTCATTAATTCAAATTTGGGACAATGTTGAACATTTTTTTATAGTTCGAGGATTAAATTAGATATAAAACCAAAATTTTAGGGATCACATTGATAAAATAAAAGTTTAATAATCACATTGCCCGTTACTCCCTAAGTTTGGAGGCCATTTGGAATATCATTCCAAAAAGAAAAAGAAACTAAGCATAATAAGCAGAGAGAGGGCACTTTGGTCATTTAGTTAACATAATTTTGGTAAATCCTATTTAGGAAATCTGATAATCGCCCAGTCATGTCCCCTTTTACCTTTGCCCTAGGAAAACCAGATTCCATCTCATAGCTTCCCCCTTAAATCTAATATTCCACTTAAAACTCCACAAACACCCAAATCTCTCTCTCTCTCTCTCTCTCTCTCTCTCTCTGACAGCTAATAAAACATCATAAATCTGCGCCAATTCGTACAGCTAACATACGCATCCCCGAAATTCAAGAAACCCAGGAAAGAGAAACATGAAAAACCTCCATCCTCGGTCTAAATCTCACCCCAAAATTCTCTCTTTCACACAACCAACTGTAGTTCTCTTTGATGTTCAAATGTAGAGGCAACGAACAAACTCCACACTCAGTCACTCTCGCTTTGCGTTGTGACTTCGCTCCAATCCCACCATCGAAAGCCTTCGAGCTTCTTGCGGGGAAGAATAGGATTCCCGCACAGCGCAGCATCCATGTCCTCCATCTTCAGCCCCTCGAGAAGCAGCCCGAGCAGCTCGAGGCACCACCAATTCGGTGGCGGTGTTAACAGCCCCGTCGTTTTGGGCGTTTCGAGGTTGAGATCTTCCTCAGCGAGGAAGCCGCCCGAGCCGCTGAGGCGAGCCGTCGCCGATTGCCTCTCCTCCAGCTCGGCTCACCATGGGGCCCCATCCTCCACTGTTGCCTTTGAAGCTTCCAGAACTCTTCGGGTGCGCTTGAATTTCGATCCTTTCCTTTTTGTTTTCTAGATTCTTGATTTCGTTGGGTCTTGCCGTCTTTTGTTAGATCTTGCCAAGTTTTGATTTTGGTCCTGGATGGCGGTGTTTGGAGTCTGGGTTTCGCAGTGGTGGACGTGATTTGGTATTAGTTTGGTTTGATTGCGGAGTAAGCGGTATTCAATGCTCACTTTGGTTGCTTGGAATTGATGCTGAATTGAAAGGTGGATCATCCAGCTGAAGTGGGGCCAATTTGCCCGTGGAATCTATCTTCCCAGCCGTCATAGATGAACGAATTGATTTATGGAAAAATGTCGCTAGTCTGCTATATCATTTAGAGAGTTCAGGCTGGATATAGTTTGATGTTCATAAGGAACATGTGCTCATTTGTCGACATTATAGTGAAAAGGGGGCCCACCCTTGAAGCACATTGCCGCTGCACTAGCCAGTTGACCATTCTGAATGGTTCAGTTAATTACTGTAAGCTTCTAAGGAAGGCAGTCTTATGATAATCTTTGCAGGACAATACCCTTCTCATAAGCTGGGATAAAGTTCACAGTTTATGCTTCAACGGGATGTCCAATTTTGGCAACAAGTTATTGTTGACTTGAGTCTAGTTGGGAAGAACCTGTTGTCGCCACAAGTCCATGAAAGTGTTTCTTAATTGCTTGGCAGAAAACGTTTACAATTGGTTTGCAGTGGGCTTTCATCTTTCTTTGCGAGTCTTCAAATTGTAGTCTTAAGAATAACAAAATGTGCTTCCCTGATAATTTTATATCTGAAATCACGCAACTTTCCAAAAAATTGAAGCTTGATCCTTATCTAAGACCATGTTTCTGTAAATGCGGCATTATTGCTGGCAGTTGTCAAGGTACAGATAAATGCTGTGGTGGTACTTTTTGGAGAAACTGTTTACAAGCACTTTTTACATGTGTATGTTAGAGCTTATGAGTTAAGGGTTATATTCTTACAAGTTGTCGATGGCAGGACTATCTGGCTAGCCCTGCAACAATTGACCTGGCATACTGTTTTATGATAGAGCACACTATTTCAGAGAGAGACCGCAGGTATGTTTGTATCTTTTAATCTTTTGACAACCACCGCTGTTAAGCTTTTAACTGTTATATATAGGAGTGGCAACTTCTGAGTTGAAGCGATAACATGATTTGAGGATGATGCAACCGAGAGCAATTTGTTGAGGCAAACCCAAAACTCACACTACATTAATACAAGTAATTCGAAACTGGCATGGCCGGACCTTGCGTTAACACATTCTTCCTTATCTGTCTATTGCGGTGTACAAGTAATTTACTTTGGTATGTGTTATGCAATCTTTTCTTTCGTTTTCCCTTAGATAACCTGGGGAAAGGTGCCGGGCTTGCAACTGTTGAGTTCTCAGTCATTTGAATGCTTCTGGCACCAACTTCTGTTATACGAGCCCACTCTCCTCTTCCTCCTACTTCTTACTAGCTTTACAAGGTTATTAACAAAGGGAAAGGATGAAGAACACTTCCAGCTGTTAGATTGCTCTCTGGTTTCACACATCATTTTCGATTCTTTGACCTCAAGATGACATTTTCAATAGTTCTGTTTTTGAAGCCCCAGACCATAGCTAGAAAAAATTCGTTTGATTATGCTTTTGATTTTTAGTTGGATGTTTTTGTGATGTCTTTAATTAGTTTGGTTAATTTGCGGCGATTAATTTGCGGTTTTACTTCTAAATTGGCAGCCCGGCCGTAGTGGCTAGATGCGTGTCTCTTCTGAAAAGATACCTACTAAGGTACGCGCTTCAAGTATCCAGACTGTTTGATTGCTAATAGATTGTAGATGGATGGTTCTTTTAATTTTTGTGGTTGAGGTCCTTTCGCCAGTTGATTGATTAAGATACTTGGTCTTCTATTAATCGCCTCTTCAAAAGTGAAGATGTTTGAGAAGGTTTTATCGAGCTTCAGTTTTCTGGCTTCTGCGAATTGTAAAGTACTAGGTTTTGAGTATCCTTAGCGATGCACTTCTTATGCAAGCATCAAAATAGGTTCTTTCCATTGAATGTTTTTAGTGCTTGGTGTGCGCCTCCTCCTTCTGAGTACATATCGTCATAGAGCTTTTGAGGAACTTTCTCCTATGGTTTCTCTGTGGTTCAGGAGTTTATGGTTCCTTCTACTTTCACAGATATAGACCGAGTGAGGAGACGCTACAGCACATTGATCGGTTTTGTATTAACACAATTGCTGAATGTGATGCTAACCCAAATAGCAGAGTAGTTCCAAGTCAGGCTGCACCATCTTCAGCGCCTCCTTTGCCTGTGTCCAGTTTTGCTTCTGGAGCCCTCATTAAGTCACTGCATTATATTCGTTCTCTCGTGGCTCAACATATTCCAAGGCGATCATTCCAACCGGCAGCTTTTGTTGGAGCTGCTTCAGCTTCCAAAAATTTGCTCCCATCATTATCATCCTTGTTAAAAAGATCTTTCAATTCTCAGTTAAGCCCCCCAAATGGTGGGGAATCTCTTGAAAGCAAGGACGATTCAAGTATATCTTCTCAGAACAAACTCAATCCTAAAAGTATTGACTATGTTGAGGATCTTGATTATATAGCTCCCGATGTCCTCAAGTGGCGTCTTTTAGGGGAGCATCAGTCATCATTTGCATCACCTGAAAGGTAATTCATTCTGACCTGCACATACAGGCGTTTCATAGGAACCTTATGCCTACTTGCGATTTAGCTTAAGTGTGTAATTGATGTGGGCTATGACACAGTGACCGAATTGTGAGCTCCCAAGACATGAATGCACATAACTTCCTAGAAGTAGGTGCAGCTGCACTCCTTGTGGGCGATATGGAATCTAAGATGAAAGGCCAGGCTTGGAAGTATTTTGGCAGTGCTGATATGCCTTATCTTGATCAACTGTTGCAACCTTCTCCTGTCACAACAATCACCAGCTCTGCCTCTGCCCGTCCTCATCTAAGAGCTATAACAGCTTCTAAACGGTCTAAGCCAGGCCCTCATCAAATTTGGTATGCATTCATTTCACAATTGCTTTTTCATGTGTAAGAGGCACCCTCCTTATCTGTGAAATGCAGTGTGTTGACTCCTTTTAACGAAATACCTGAGTAAATGAACTGAAACCTTTTAACCAAGTACTTGTTGAGTAAGTGAACTGAAACTTGGAAGTAAGTCAACAGGCAGCTGTAGACAATTTTTTTGCCAAAAAGAAAAAAAAAAAGCTGTAGAGAAATTTGGAACTCTCTCTCAGATGTCCGTAGAATGCAAGATTTGATTTGGTCATGATTTTTTTTAAGTTGGATCTCCCCTCGCTCCCTCCCTCCTTATGTGGCACTATTTCTAAACAATTTGGCTGACTGTGCTCTGGTTGGATATTCCAGGAAGGTATATGTCCTTTTTGGTTGGTTCTTGTTTAAATTGGCATTGGTTTGCTGCTGGCCTTAAATCTTCCTTTGAAGGACCTTTTGTAGTGTTGATAATGCTCTTTCACGAGATGCCTGCTCTTAAGTACATTTGGTTGTTTGCGGGGGCTATTTGTCCTGCTTTCTTCTGCTTACATTAGGATGGATAGCAAGACATCCGCATCTTATGGGGCGCTTCTATATTACAATGAATCTTTTTTCTGATAATTTTTGGCCTTGAAAATCTTTTTTCTGATAGCAAGACATCCTGCTTTATACAGTTTAATAAGTTTTCTTAATACGGGCTGCATATTGCAGTATGAGTCTTATATTTGCTTCCTCTGGTTAAAAAAGATGGTCCTTAACTAGATATGAGGAATGCTGGGAAACTGAAGAGTCTAAGAGCAGAATTTGTCTATTGTTCTTGTTTATATCACCCATAGCTAAGATCAAAAGCTTCATTTCGGTATTATCAGTTGAACATGCGACTCTCATTTTTCAGGGAGGAATCTCCTACAAGCACATTCCGACCTCGTGCTCGACCACTATTCCAATACCGTCATTACAGGAAAGGCATAATTAACTTTTAATTCTCATACATAGCATTATCTCATGCAGATGTGTAGTTATTTTTCCAAGTGTTGAGAATTGGTCCGGATAATGGTTGATGTGAGGTTCATGTTTAAGTAACTGTTGAGGTCCATCTTTTTGAGTAAAGTTTGTTAAAGTAATTGAGAGTGTTGAGACTTCAAGCCATACATTTAAGAGTGGAAGTTTAATTTCATTTTCCCAACCTGTGCAAATGTGCCCCAAACCCCTGAACATCCAGATCCGATGCTTGTCTTTTGTTTAAATGGATTAACATGCGATGAACTGTGGGAATTGGGAAATTGGATATTCTCCTCTTGCTATGTATTGGGTTATGTTAAAAAAACTGATCTAAAAGCTGAAGCTTGGAAGTGTGATTCAAATAGTTTTGTTTTTGTTCCAAATTTGGTGCTTCATGTATCTTTTTGCACTCTTTGGGCAAATCATACTGATTCTCATGTCTCATGCTCATTGTTCTTCTAGTCATGAATTTCTGCTGCATCTTGCGTGGGCAACTGTACTTGATTTTCATTCCCAAAAGCAAATTTACAGAAACCTCCTATATTTAGTTAATGTCGAAAATTTACCAGAATTTGTGTCTCATGGATTTTCGACCAATTTGACCAAAGAAATGCTCAGCTACATCGAATATGGCTTTAGGTTATGGCTGTCACTGGAAACTTCACACTTCCAGTGCAATGAATCATCCTCAAAATTTATTCTGTTCCTCCTCTTGTGGCTTTATTACCTTAGCTCAACAATGTCTGTACTTAGTTCCTATAGCCAATAATCGAATCAAAGCATGAAAAAAACTCGTCTTTGTCCTCTAATCTGGATGTTTTTATTTGAGATGCATGTCTTATAGAGGCTTTTAGAGCACGCAGTAGTTCCATGTTCCAATGCAAACAATTCTTGCATATATGTTCTTTCCAGGCTGATTCATCAATCTCTCTCTCCCCTGACATTAATTGTTTCTATCATTCAGTGAGCAACAACCTCTGCGGCTTAATCCTGCCGAGGTTCGGGAGGTGATTGCTTCAGTCTGCTTGGAGACATCTTCTGCAAATGCGAACGTCATGACAGTATCAAGATTAAATAATGCTGGAAAGCCAACGATGGATGTTGCTATCAGTGTTCTCGTTAAACTTGTTATAGACATGTACATTCCAATTACCTTTTTCATCCAATTTGTGCCTGTGCACCTTAACTTAATGCACTTTCTTGATGTGTGATCCTATGATGATTGTGCTAAAACTTCATTGTTAATTGGTGTTTTGATCACAGAGGTCAATATGATCTGCCATGTATGCTGTACTTGCATGTTCAGTTTGCATTGAGACATACATTACTACTTGCATAAGTCACCTACGTATCTTTCACAGCATTGAATCACGGCATTACCAACTTCTATATTTTGGGGGGTTGCTTCATGTTAATATGTATGCCTAAGTTATTCTCCCAATTAACCATATGCCTAAGTGCTCTCTGCATGACATGGTATTGTGACTTGAGCTCATGGGTTTAAGAGAGAATATTGGCGCATGGTAGACCTTTTTGAGTGGATCTTCGTAATTTTCAAGATGAATTTCTTACCATGGTGCATTTGGTGATTGTTTTTAGATTGTTTCTTAATTCTTGACTTGGATGTAAAGAACAAAGTGAACTGGGGATTCTACTTGTAGGTATGTTTTGGACCCTGGGCCTGCTGCTCCTCTCACCCTGTCTATGCTTCAGGTGCTGCATCAAATGGATATATAAGTTCAATAAAAATTTGTGTTCAAAGATTCTAATTTACTTGTAATGCTCTTCCAGGAAATGCTAAGTTCTACTAGAACAGAGTGCAAGGCACGTGCTTTTGATTTAATTCTGAACCTTGGAGTCCATGCTCATCTATTGGAGCCTGTGCTGACAGACATTCCTTCCACCATTGAAGAAGATTATTGTCAAGAGACATATCTTGATGGTGAAACTCAAGTTGGAATACCTGGGCTGGCTAAAAGTTCTTTCAAAAGAATGGAATCTTCCACAGCTATCGATGATTTGGAGTCTTGGATCCTGAACATTCTATACGAAATTCTTCTCTTTCTCGTTCAGGTAAATTCTGATTAACCGAAACCTAAAACTTTGAGGCAATGTCTCTTGCATTTTTAGTTGGTTTGAGTGCATATTGTTATGTGTTGACTTATCCAAATCATGAAGAATCTGCATGGCATTGGTGCGCTTGAACGAACTCTTTGAAATTTTGAATTCTTTAAAAGATTTGCATTGTTGACAATGCCTTCAAACTCTCCCTTCAAATTAAGGTTGGATATATTTGAAATTGGGAGCTTTGCTATCGGAACCTGGGACTTCTTGATAATTATCTTAGAAGGCTCAGGTCTCTGAATGATATGGTTGGCATAACTTGAAGAAAGCAAAATAATCATTTAAAATCTTAATTTGTGTTCCTTCTTTTGCATATGTTTTCTTTTTCAGTCGAATCTCTCAAAGATTTTATCTAAGATTTTTCACTTCACGGTTGAATAACATGAGTGAAGAGGTGGCTTGGTAACTCAGACCTAAATGAAATATCAAAGTAGTAAGATGTTCCGTCATCCAAAACATATAATATGTGTACGCAGTATCAATTTATGTTGTGTTCTTCCTCTTAGATTATTTCAACATAATCTTCTCAAGGGATTCTGCTTATTCAACAGATGGAAGAGACGGAAGAATCTGTCTGGGCCTCTGCACTTAGCTGTTTGCTCTATTTTGTGTGTGATAGGGGAAAAATTTGGAGGAAGAGGTTGCAAGGTCTGGACATAAGGGTGAGCGACCTTCTTCCATGTCTATGTTATATGTCCTTGGAAGCATCATTTGTCTCCTCTCTGCTCCAGGTAGTAGAGAAGATGTTATCATCAGCCTCACTTATATCATTGTCAGCATCGTGTATAGACATCTAATTACTGTTTAGGTTATTGAGATATAGACTTCAAAACAAGTGAACAATGAAAATACAGGAGGTCTTCTGGTATCTTTAACTATATATGAGCTCAAACTATGGATTTAAGTAAGAAAAGGGGAACATGGAGTCAAACTTCTCTAATCTTCCTTCCTATATCAGAAGTTGTGTCATGGTTTAGTCTATGGTATGAGTTGCCCTGGACTAAAAGTGATCTGGTTTTCTCTTGTTTTGATAGTCATCATGGTCCATATTTTTGTGGGCTAGGTTATCAGAGACCTGGGGCGAGCGTAGCTTCTAACTGTGTTCATTGATGTTCTTTTGCTCATGATGATGGACAAATCTGCTGTATATTGTCTTTTTTTTATGTATTATCTATATAATCTGAGTGCAATGTCTGATTTGAGATTTTTTTAATAATTTTCAGGTTGTCAAATCACTATTAGAGGTCAGCAGGAAGAATTCTTGGGCAGAAATTGTTCACAACAAGCTTATTTCTATGCTAACTAACATGTTTTATCAACTTCCTGATGAATCCACTGACTCTGTTTCAAGTACTGCGCTTTTTGTCTTTTACCAGGTTGATCTTATTGGAGGAATTGAGTTTATTTTACTTGAGGTATGCAAATTTTTAATATGCTATTTGATTTTGTCTGTAGTTGAAAGATGGGTGTATTGCCGCTACTGGGATTAAATTGCCTTCCTTGTCTAGTGGTTTATAATTTTCCGATCTTTTTGTTTTCCCACTTTTAACTTTCCTCTTTTTCATGTCACTTTGAAGAAACAATATATTAATTACAATGGTATGGGGACTATAAATTAAATTAACTGTGATTTTTTTCTTTGCTTTAAAAAAATCTCAAGTTTTAGATAAAGTTTATTCTGTTTCAGGGATTAGTGGATTGATTCTTTCTTAGATTTATTCCTTATGAGCAGCCTGTGACTTATTTCTTTCAGAGACAGTTATGCATAAAGATTAACGCTGCAACACATTAACTAATGGGCAGATAAAAGTTCCACTTCTTCAAATGTAGTTATTCTTTTGGATATTGTTCTGGAGGAACTGCCCTCAAGTTAGTTGTAAATGGTTTGTCACCCGGTTAACCTTTCTCATCTAATATTTTCTTTTTACTTGCAGAAATTCTACTGAAGGAACTAGTTGTTTATCTACCTTGTGATAAACAATTACTTAATTTTGTGAGGAGTCATTGAAGTCTCTACAGATTCAATAATGTAGCAAACACAGTTGTCAAATATATAAACTTCTTGTCTAGCCATGTCTCTGGATGATAATGGGAGCACAAAATTATATCTGCACGCACAAATATACTTTTGCAACGGAATTTATTCTGGTGACCTGAGATTGGTTGCGTTACTCTGATTTATTGGTTGGTTATTAGTTACTTGTTTATATATGTTATAAAAAATATACAGCATTCTTCTCCGAAATCATCCTGATTCCTGATACATTTTCCCCACATCTGTGTGTTGCTTTGCAGTATTCGCTTGTGAACTCAAGGGAAGAAAGGAGAAATTTGTATCTGGTGCTTTTTGACTATGTCTTAAATCAAATCAATGAAACATGTTCAGCTACTGGAGTCTCTGAATTCACTGACGATGAGATTCAACCTCTTGCAACCTTGCTCACTCTGGCAGATGCCCCTGAAGCTTTCTATATTTCTGTTAAACTGGGAGTACAGGGAATTGGTGAGATCTTGAGAAGGTCAATATCTGATGCATTGGACAGATATCCAAACAGCGAACGACTAAATATGGTACTTCTACTTTCGCTGGGTCTCTGTTTTACCTTCTGTTGCATTGTCTTGTTTTGAGTTTCAAGGAAAATATATTGGTATATCCGCAAGATCTAAATGTTATATTCTTTTAATTTTATTTTGTGTGAACACCTGTGCATGTAGGCATACATATGTACCTGGATTGCTGTTCTTCAGAGTTTTACATGTTCCTTTGACATGAGGGTATTGATGCGTAATGCAGCCGCCTCATTTTCCCCTTTTTTTGTTCTGTTTCTCTCAAAAGTTAGAGGAGATTCATCCTCCTTTGCCTCTTGCTTGAGGAGGACCAGTGTTTATTTTGTTCCAGTTTCTTTTTCTCCTTCTTTCAGAATGGTTCCTCCTAATTTATACATGTGAAGTCTTGCATCCCTTGGATGACACTTCAGCTTTTGCTCACAAGTTTGGCTGCTAACGATGATGTTACTTACTCTTTTCTCTGAATCTGGGATATTGCATTATTTTGCAGCTCTTGGAAAACATAACTGAGAGATTTGATGTGTTAGTGAGTTCATTTAGTCACTTAGACAAGGAGTTCTCTCATATGGTACCGATCACAAAGTCCTTCAAGGTTCTCGGGAAAATTGGAGAAACATCCTTACGAAATGGTATTGGCAAAGATGTGAATCTCCATTGGTCCACATTACATTCTCTCCTTCATTCGGAAAGAACTTCATGCCGTCGAAATGGGTACATATGGTTAGGAGATTTGCTTATATCAGAAATTAATGAGGAAAAGGATGCTAGTATATGGTCAAATATAAAAACGTTGCAGAAGAGAATTTCTGATGCAGGAGCTTCTGATTATTCTGTTGCTTCAGATATCCCCTTGTCTGTATGGCTTTTGTGTGGGCTTTTGAAATCAAAGCACAACAGCATTAGATGGGGTTTCCTGTTTGTTCTGGAGAGGCTTCTTATGCGTTGCAAATTTTTGCTGGATGAGAAGGAGATGCAGCAGTTTAACAGCAGTGGTCCTGATCACTCTTTTGATGACAGCCGTCTTAAGAAGGCAAATGCAGTAATTGACATCATGAGCAGTGCTTTATTACTGGTTTTCCAGATAAATGAAACTGACCGCATGAATATTCTAAAGGTATGTTGCTTGCAGAACCCATCCTAGCTGTCTGATTTCTTAACATTGGAAATGTGATACGTGCAAGGAAAACATAACTCTACATGAACCGGTCAAGAACATACTTCCATACATTGCTCAAAGATCATTATTCTCATGATTAAAATGTTGAAAATTTGATATGTTCTGTATCCATTTTACGTGTCATGCAAAGCTAGATATTGCATATTCCTTAGCCAAAACATAATATCTATTCTATTCCTCACTAGATAAGCTTGTAAGAACTATAAGAAGGCAGAGCAGCATGCACAATGAAGAAGACAGCTCTTAGTTGATGTAGAGAAATTTCTTTATTGGGCCTAAATCATATACAAAACTTCAAGTGAAAGCTCCTTAAAATAAAATGTGTTTTGAAATATGTCATATTTTCAAGCATTTACTTATATAGTCAATTGCAAAGCTTTTGATTAGTTAGTAAGAAAAGGATGTTGGCATGGTGAGACTGATTCTTGCTGTGCCCGCATCAAGTCATTAGAATTTATCAAAGTTCTGGTTAGAGATACTGTTTGGCTTTTGTTGTTTGAGTAGCACCAAGTGATTAACTTAAATCGGATGCTTTAAGTTGTTAACATGTTGTTCTACGAAAGCCACTTCTGCAATTTGTTTTGACAGAATTAATAGGAATTTTATTATCCTAACTGCATTTTTTTCCTCTGTTAATACACAGATGTGCGATATTCTTTTCTCTCAAGTGTGTCTCAAAGTTCCTCCGGCAAGTGCCACTCAAATTGGAGAGGGAGTGCGTGTCACCAGTGAGAATAAGAAAAAAGATATTGGTGATCCAGCTCCTCCACAAGAGAACTGCCTCAGAGGGGAATCTATGGAAGAAGCTCACGGCAGAGCCAACAGTAATGGTACCTTCTATCATGGGACAGCTTCAATGGCCGCATTGCTTCTGCAAGGACGTGCTGTTGTTCCCATGCAATTGGTTGCCCGTGTTCCTGCTGCTTTATTCTATTGGCCATTGATTCAACTCGCTAGTGCTGCGACAGACAACATTGCATTGGGTGTTGCTGTTGGAAGCAAAGGAAGGGGCAACCTGCCTGGGGCAGGATCAGACATCCGGTCTACCCTTCTGTTGCTTCTAATTGGTAAATGCACTGTGGATCCCCCTGCTTTTGAAGAAGTCGGTGGAGAAGAGTTCTTCAGGTGAATGCATTTACGTCTCATCCCTGTGAGATTTTTCTTTTTTTATCATATCTTAGACATTGGAATATGTGAAGAGTCTAAGCACTGGTTTTGTCAACTTGCAGAGAACTTTTAGATGACACAGACTCAAGGGTAGCTTATTATTCTTCAGCTTTTCTTTTGAAGGCAAGGAGGCATCTCTATTTTCCATCTATTAGTTTTCTTGTTTTTAATCTGCTGACTTATATGATATGACATCTGCAGAGGATGATGACAGAGAAACCTGAGAAGTATCAACACATGCTTCAGAATCTTGTTTTCAAAGCTCAGCAGGTGAGGCATGCAGTGATGGTGTGTTTGTATGTTAGTGTTATTCACAGACTCGCAGTAATTAAGCTAATAAATGTTTATGACAACACACCATTTATCCTGTAGACAGTTTAGAGGAAGTTGGACAGTCATCCTATAAGCAGATCAAGAGAAGGGTTGGTAACAAAACTAACTAAATTCACGGATGGTTTTAGCATGCCATTTTGATGATGTCCTCAGTACTTTGGATAGTTTTTGTTCGAATAGGCATTAACTAGTTACATTTGAGGATTTATTATGTAAAACCAAAATCCTATAAACCTGATGTTGGTTTAAAGGACGGGGTACCACTTATCCTTCCATTTCTTATTGGAATTTTGAAGAGGTATACTTGGCCTATTTCGTATGGAGAGTTTGCTTCTCACTTATTGCGGTTTTATTGCTGCTTTGCAGAGCAACAATGAGAAGTTGTTGGAGAATCCTTATCTTCAGATGCGTGGCATACTTCAGTTGGCAAACGATCTGGGTATTGAGTTGTGACATCAAGTAGTGATTATGAGAGACAAGTTAAGACCCTAATGCCCATACTGTTCACATCCTGATAAGCAAAGCTTAAGTTCCCTCAAAATGATCTGGAAACGGAATGAGGACCTTCTCCCGCAAACATTGTGGATCAGAATAAGTTTGAGCCTTCCGCAGAAAGGGATATGTTTTAAAGTTGACTTTGGAGCTATGGTATGGGATGGAGTTAGAAAATTTACTGGAGTGCGATACATTCTCTGGCATGAGCAATCGTCGTCATTGATATTTTTCCGGATGCAGAAGTGGAGTGATGGAGTGCATGCTTACGAAACATTACTCCTCCTGGTTGTACATGTGTAGGGCTAGCTATCAATGGAAAAACCGGGAAATCTGTGATGTATAGCTGATGGCTCTGGACTCGAGGTTTTCTAGGTCATTGCACTGAGCTGTCCCTGGAGGATGCTATTAGTATGCTGACTCAGATCACATCATGTTCACCTCCTGAAGTTCATGGGATTGAACATACCCTCAGGTACTCATCTTGGCCATTTTTTCATTTCTCCATTCATTTCTCTTGTAGCTTCTGAGTGTGCTTGGCCATGACCCCGTTAAGCTGATCAAATTCCTATATTTATATGTCGTGCTAGGAAGACTAGTTTCCTTCTCTGTTTTAGGAAGATATATCCTGGCTTTGTTAGAGTGAATTAGGGTCCAAAGTGAAATGGGTTCTCCTCTGTAATTGTCTTGTTCTTGGAGCGTCAAGTTACCAGGAAATTCATTATATCACTTTGCCATCGTCGAGACACATACTCAGTGGGATGGGCCCTCCTAACGATAGTCAGGCTCATATATGAGAGGCCCCCTCAGCATATGGGGAGAGTTTGTGTTCGCTTCAAGAATGTATAATAGCTTGCATCATTATTTTTTCTTTTTTCACATTTTTGGCTCTGAGGTAGCTTTTTCTGCGCGCGCGCTTTTAATATTCTGAAGCAGTTTGGGCATCCATTGTATATGCAGGAGAGTTTGATGGACCTTTGAAGAAATCTTTTTGTTTCCTTGTTCAGGTCTGGCAGCCTCTATGGCATCTCAGCAATGAGGATACGATGATGACCATTTACCTGAGCAATAATAGTTTCTCAAGTTCTCAAATTGACTTCAGAAGTCGATGCGAGGACTCGTCGATGATGAGGGCCATGATTTTGTGCCTTCTGTATGTGTAGGACCTGCAACTACTTGATTTGTGATACATGTGCTCTGAAGAGGCACCATTGAGATGCTAAGTATTAGGGGCATCTTCAGTGTCTGCCTAGTCTGGTTCTTGATCTGTTCATTAATTATTTCTAGCTGTTGTATATATTTGTTGTTTTCTTTTGTGGTGATGGCCTCTTTCCCCTGTTTTGGCTGCTTCAACTAATTTGCGGTTGTTGTATAATCAATTGGTTGAGAGAGTTTGCTCATGTATGAATGAAATTTTGAAGTAATGAGAGCGAGAATGTTTCCTGTCACTTCTTTTCGTATACCATCATAATATAAATTGAACCAGGAAAATCACACCTAGCAAATTGGACTCTCATCAAGTGTCTAGATTTGCAAAGCTTTAATTTTCATGTACAAAATTGGCATGCAGAGTCCGTAACACAACATTGTAACAATCAATAATAATAGTGCTATTTTCCCCTGAGGACGAGACCAAAAGTCAGCGAGGGAACAAGACTATCATTATACTGCAAGAACCTTAGGTCTAATCATTCGATACAATTAACCTCGAACGGTGACGTGAAGTTACAATGCATACTCGTAGTTACCATGCAGCACGCAGTGACAGTATATCCAGCAAAAGCAATGGCCTAAAGGGATGATGCTAGCCAGATGCATCTGAATAGAAGGGTAATGTGGAATCTGATATATGCCAGCTTTAATTCAATTGGCGATTCTTGGCTAACACAGTGCTTTAGCTATTTCAAAATGACAAATGAGGTTGGCTGCCAAAAGATGCTCCGATACGTACAATTTGGGCCACAAATTCATTATGGTTTAAAGGTGGAGCATCCGAAAAAGAACGGCACGCCACTCCAGGTACAGTGGACTATATACTACCATGCTTAGTTTTGTCTCAAAAAAGTGAATACCACATGCTCAAAGCTGCATAACAATGAGATGAGTACTCTAAAAGGTAATTTGTTCTGCTTATGAAGACTGCATGGCTTCTAAACGGTATCTGTCCAAATCAGCATCAAGGTCTTTTGCGGATGGCTTTTGCAAATGAGCTTTTCCTGGTCCACCGACTCTCGGAGGTCCATGGCTACTGCCACCCTGATACAGTATCTCAGCACCAGAACCTTGTCCACTGAAAAACATCAGCATCAGAAAGCACATTAAACTGGGGTTGCGGGCAAGTTTCAGGCGCAAAAGTTACAACTAAATGCACATTCAATTGCCAAACAAGCTGTGTCCGTGGCAAGATGATATGTGAGCAATTGAGGCTGTCATCGAGATTCTCAAACTACATTCCACCAAAATTATATCCATGTAACATTCTCCTTTTCTACATCCAGCAGATTGATGATCTGGGAAGCTAACTTCAAGCTAATGAAGGAGGCATAGTTTCCAATAGCTGATTCATTCAGATCTTCACAATCTGTTGTCCAAAAGCAAGCATCAATACTCCAATTTCCTGTCTTAAGGCTCAGATCAGATTGATCAAGCTTCCAATCCCTTTTCCTTCTCTCTACCCACACAGCGAATAAATTCCGTCATCAATTACGGTCAGATCAAAAACGGCATGATGTCAGGATATTTAGGATTTCAAAATGGCTGGGCAGTACATGCGGTCAGGAGATTGTAGATTCTAAAATGGATGGGCAACATGTCCCTGCTAATGTTTCTGTCAAAGCTTTTGAAGACAATGGAAAGTTAAGTACCTTGCAAAGGCACCCCGAAATCTTCCAACACTGCTCTTTGGAAGAGGAGGGGGAAGGGGAAGCAGAGGAGCAGGAGGAAAGAGACTCAATCCAACAATCTCAATTTTCATCGGCTTCCCATCAAGTCGGACATTGTTGTATCTCTTGATAGCTGCTAAAGCATCTGAATGGCGTGAGAAAACAACTTCTGCAGTTCCCTACAATAACAATCTCCAGTTAAAAGACATGACAAAATCGAGGTTTGGACTTCCACTTAAACCAAATAAATCTTTCCATTACTATGACCGATGATTCATGATTCCATTACTTAAACCAACTAAATCCAAATTCCAAACTTGAAGAGTGTCATGGCAGCCCTTTGTTTGAAAAGAAGACTTACTCAAACAGCAATTCGACAGAAAGTCTTTGGTTTTGAGATAGTAAGATGAGGCAGAACAGTGATTTTGGTCAATGAGGATCACTCTCACAATATTTAGTAGCTCATCTGACCATTTTGAAAGAATAATACCTTGGATCTCCCACTTCGATCATAGTGGATTCCGCATCTTTCCATAACCCCAACAGCTGAAAACAGTAACTGCAGAGATCAAGGTATGAGTTACCCTCCATGCTGCCTTATGATTCCAGATATCTACCAACTCAAGTAAATCAAACGTAGTGGAAAATAATTTCTGCAAAACACACACATACAGCCGCACAAATCATTACCATTATATCGTCATTGGAGACGTCGTAATCTAAGTTCGATATATACAGCTTTGTGCCTGCCTCGGGCTGGGATGGTCCACTGAACAGACCCTCTTGCTGCCAAATCGGTGCCATGTCCGGCGCCATTGGCTGCATTCGTTCACCATCCGAAAGAAAAACGAGAAACCACTGAGATCTCATTTCATTTTCGGACTACAGGGGTCTAATTTACAAAAGCATAAGCTCGTTAAAATAAAGTTAAAGCCAACAAACGAGGACGATAACTCATCGACCATAGAAGAACCGCTTTGCATGACGTACAGAGTTAAGAACGAAGAAAAAACAGCGCGATGCGGCCTCGAGAATCGAGCTCTCTACGCCTCGCAACTATAGTATTCAGTGAAAAGCTAAAAACCGCTCGTCCTCTCGACGGCCCGACCTACTACTAAACCAAAACTCCAACCAGTACGACGAAAACTCAAAAACATTCAACACCTCGTCGCTCGACGGAAAACAGGGAAAAAAAAGGAGAAACAAAAACGCGACGCTGCGGTCAGTGAAACGCACCGCTGAGGAACTCAGGCGAAGAATCGGGGGAGAGTACGGCGCCGATCGGGGCGGGCCTCGGTTCGGCGGGCGACGGAGCGGCCCAGGGGCGGGGGCGCCTCGGCCGCGGGCTTCGGACCGCTGCTTGCGCCGGATGATCTCGTCGAGGCTCATGTCCAGGGAAGCGGACATCTTCGCTCCGTCGATCGGAGGGGAGAATGTGGGAGGGTTTCTGTTCGGCTTTTGCTCTTCCACGTTGCGTATGCGCAAAGCATGAGAGGGTGAGTTCTGTGCAGTGATCGAGGAGGGGGAGGAGGAAGATGGCGAGGCGGGGTCTGTTCCGTTGCGCCAAGTCGAGAGTGTCATTTCAAGGGCCATCAGCCACTGAAGACCCGACACGTGTACCGTCATGCGCTCGGCCCCTCAAGCGCTTGGGCGCTCGCCTTTTCGCCTCCGTTTAGATTTTGTGTGTGTTAAGCCAGAAAATGTAAATATCAGAAAAAGGTACACCTTGTTCCACTATTGCCCTCGTCTTCTAATGGTTATTACCGTGTCTGGACACTTTTCCTTTTTATAAAATCCAAATCTACCGGCACACGTTAAAACTATTCAATACTCTTTTTTTTTTTTTTTCAAAATTCACTGCTCTCTCGTTCAACAAGTAATACTTCAATTCAAATATATAATCCAAAATATATACCTATAATAACTACACGACGTGGTAAAAGTTGATAAATTCTAAGGAATTTGCGGAATTTGCTTATGTCCGCCTCACTCATGCGTACTGTAAAACAAGCACCAAGCTGAGGTCATTTTTGGAAATTTCTCTCGGGTCATCCCCGGCTCCGCTTGTTCTTAATTACGCAATTTCTCTCGTCATTCATTTCCCATTCGCCGGAGTGTGAGAGAGAGAAGGGAGGATGGAGGAACCAAGCTCCAAGGTGCCGGTGCCGTCGCCGATGACGACGACGACGACGACGACGACGCAATACGCTCCTCCGATTGCACCGAGCTCCCAACGCAACCCCAAACCTCCCAAAGCCAAAGAAGAAGGCGAGCTCTCCTCATCCGACAACGACGATGTATCTAACTTCTTCCTCTTCTTCAAACCTTATCCGATCTTTGTCTCCTCTGTCAGCATTTTGCATTTTTTCAAGTGCTTCGGTTCATTTTCTTGTTACGCGGTTAGACGTTCTACACTGGACGCAGTTGAGTGCTTCGTGGTGTTGAGAGGATCGCGAGTCGCGGTGACTGCTCATCTGGAGTATGCTTGCGGTTGTCGTTTGGCATATAGGTAGCTCGATGAAAATGAATCGTCCTGCTTACGCCTCGTTCCCTCCAACTGATGAATTGACCGAGTAATTCATGGCTTGTACTGCTCTTACGTACGCCTCTGCTTTAGGGTTTGTGTTTTGAGATGCGCATATTGCGAGGCAAAATCCATTGAAAAGGAAACTTAGTAAAATCGAATTGAAGGTGAAAACGTTATTGGGTTTTCAGTGGATAGCAGCAAAGTCACTGGATGTAGTCAAAATCGAAATGGAGGAGCTCTCACTCATCGGCTTGGCTTTGTGAGTGTGGGAAGAGTTAGATGAGTCTTCCTAGAAGTCTCCCATGTGTAAAACCACGTAGCACAATGGCTAAGCAATCAACCCTAGGAAACTTACTTGAATTAGGATGATATCCCCAAAAAAGGACATAAGGCCTCAAACTCTGGTGCATAAACTATCGCACGAATGTGAAATCGACTGTTGCTTGATCCGCGTGGTCTCAAGCATATGAAATCTCTAAAGTCACTTGCCAATGTACGAGAGCGTCCTTTTTTCTTTAAAGAGAAAAGCAAGTTGATGTCTCTTTTGGATTAAAAAACAGATTGATGACTGAGAACATGGCTTTTTATTCCCTGGTTTCGCTTCTTGAGAAGATGCGCTGCTTGTTCTTTTAGCAGCTTTTTGAGATCCGTTACACATGTTGCTCAGGAACCTGCCGATTATACTGCTGCACAGTTGGATACTGGAGCTGTTCTTTCTGGTAGGAGCCATCAGGCTCTCTCTGCAAGTGAAATTTCTGAAGGCAACCATGGTAAGTGTTGGTATATGTGATAGAGGGATGTGTTGTTGTACAATGACTCATTTGCTGGTTGAAGTATGATGTATGGGATTTTTTTGGTTCCATGTTCAACTTGGATATGAATCAGGGAATTTAAATCTGTGCTGTATACTGTGATCTTTGAATTTTCCACCAGTTGATTTAGTGTTATTTTTTTTGGGAAATGCAATTGTTATTAGCTGATAAATGCATTGGACCTGGTGCAGCAACTTAAAACCTCTACTTATCCTCCTAAACTTACAGGTCCTTTGATTTAGCAGCATAACTTGAATGTGTCTTCTTAAATAGACTTTTATCGCATTAAAACCAAGACAGCGTCTTATTTTTCTGAGTACCTATTGTTTTATTTGGAATAAAATATCTCAGGGTTGCTGTCTGGCGTCAATGTCTTTCAAAATAAGTGTGTACTTGCACATTTCCTGGGGATGCTTAATACTTGTGCTCTTTCAAGTCTAGCATTTTCTCTGAACTTTTACTAGATTTTGTTTTCTTTCATGAAGTTATTCTGTTAATCATTGATTACGTAACAGTGAAGGTCGATGCTGGTGGTCCTACTGCAATCTCAATTGAGTATCCAACCAGACCATCTATACAAACCAAACATGAGAAGAGTCTTGGAATGAATCAAGTTGGACATAAGTCTGGTAGATCTGGAACTGGAGGTTCCTCGGGGCCCAATAGCAACCTTGTTATAAGCTTCTCTGATGATGAGAGCAGCAGTGATTCCGATGAGGGCAGACAGGATAAGAATTCTGAAGATATAGCTAAAACAGTTAGGATGAATGGAAATCAGAAGCCACCTACTCTGGCACGGAAAACATCGAAGAAGTTGGGATACCCTACTCGAGACTTAAAACAAATGATGTCCAAGAAAAATCCTTCTAGTCGTACATTTATACATCCAAAGACTAAGAATCAGGGAGCAAACAACGGGATTGGTTCTGCACCTTCAATTGGGCAAGGAAGTACAAATAGGAGTTTGAGTATCCTTAACCAGAAATTGGAATGCCAGGAGCATGGATCTGATCATGTTGTAGGTTCAAGAAATCTTGAACTTCAGGACTTGCGGCAGCAGATTGCTCTACGGGAAACTGAGCTGAAGCTTAAGTTAGCTCATCAAAATAAGCAGTCAGTTTTAAGTTCTTTGAGAAACGGTTATAGTCTTAACCTAAACAGGAATCCAGGTGGTATAAGCGTCACGACCTCTGCACACCTCCCACGTTCTTTAGACTTCCCACAACTTGATGCAAAAGAGCCCCCTCGTAAAAGGTTGAAGGTTGGTGTATCTTCTTATGCCCAGCGATGCGTCGAGCAATCGACAGCCGCTGCTAAATTGTGCCCACCTCCAAAGGATCTGTTGTTAGAAACCAGCAAGATGGACAAGGCTGACCGTGGTCCTAAACCAAATTCCATGAATATGACTGAACCGAGTGTCACTAGATGTGAAATGCGAGATAGTGAAAGGGTGAGGATGGCCTCAGCTAACCTACATGGTGTGGTGAAATTTCTTTTTTTTTTTTATTAAATTGTACAATATGCTTATATCAGATCTACTAACACTTGAATTACGTCGCTTGTCATCCAGGTATTGCTGACGCTGATCATCCTGAGAGGACAAGCAGAATGGTGAACGCATGTTCTCTTTCAAATCAAGATCCGCCTCTGACTAGCATGATTCAGAATACATCCACAAGGAATACGGGTGTAAGTTTATGATTCTGCTTAAGTTCAGAACCCAGAGCCAGTCAACGGCTAGAAGGTCCTTGAAGTATCACATCACTACTCTGCCCTTTTCATTTTTGCCCCTCATAATGCTGATTACAATTTTAATTTGAATGTCACTATGTTCTCTGTCATAGGTAAATGCCCTTTTTAGATTTCTTTTGAAGAATTCTTGCTTATGGAAATCTCCCAATTCTACTTTTCGTCTTTTTACTTTCACTACTTTCTATTGAAGTCCCTTACTTTCAATTTTTCTAATCAACTCCTTGACTTACACCTGTCTAATCAAGTACTTCCACCACAAATTCTATTCAAATCCAAGTGAGGCGGCTATCGAAGGAAGCTTGATTGTAATGTGGATCAAATATTGCCTACGTGGACACCTGCTGTGGGTCGTAGATAGCGAATGATTAAATTTTTTTTTCTCCCACCACTATTCATCGTGGGTATCTATGTAGGCAATATCTAATCCATGCCAAAATCTGGGGTCTTCTGACAGTGACAGCCACGTCAGCTGGATTTGGTTGGATATTGTATCGGAGGGACTTGATTAGACATTTTAAATTAAGTAGGACTTGATTAGAAAATTGAAAGAAAGAGACCTGATTAGAAAACTATTGAAAGTAAAAGAGTGAAAAGTAGAAATCTTCCTACGTTTTAAGGAGGCTCCTCACTCTAGTAGGAAATGATATTATTCTTGATGAATTTCGCAATTTGCTGCTTAGTTATATATGTTTCGTGAATGTTTTGGTGCAGTCTTTGATTCTTGACTTCTTATACTAATCTACCCTATATAATGAATTAGTATCACCTTTTCTCTAATGTTTTTTTAATATTGGCTTTGTAGACTGGAATGGAGACAAACCAGCTAATGATAAGTGATGGAAGAAATGTACTGGGTTCTGACCCAAATCAAATTAGAAGGGAACATGAATTAATGAGGAGCAGCAAAAACCATGAAGTTTTGACTTTGGATCATGCAGCTGAAGTGTCGGAAAAAAACTCAGTAGAGGTAGATTGTGGGATTCTAGATCACCTGTTGAGGCATGTTGGCAGCCTAACATATGACTGATTTTTCCTTTCCATTATTCTTAATTTTTCTTTAGGGATCTCTGAAGAATATGAGCGTGTTGAGTGATTTGGATAATGCAAGTGGGGCGGAACCTGGAACCAAGGAAATGCAGTCCCTCATCGAGATAGAGGAATCTTTAGACAAGGAACTTGACGAAGCTCAAGAGCAGAGGCGGAGATGCGAGATTGAAGAAAAAAATGCTCTTAAAGCTTATCGTAAAGCCCAAAGGGCTTTGATTGAGGCTAATGCCAAGTGTTGTCAGCTCTATCATCAAAGAGAATTGTATTCATCACGATTGCGATCCTTTATTATGCACGATACAAGCTTAATTTGGTCCTCCTTGCATAACAAGCATTTGGGAGTTCAGGTGAAATCCTCTGATGATCTGATTCAGAATGTGGATTCACTGCCCTCATCCAGCCATAATATGCAGAATGAATATGATCAATCTAATCAACCAGGGTACGCATCTAATATCCGATGCCTGGATGGTGTTCCTGGTGATTCCTCTCATCTTCCTGTGAACAGCTCAGAGCAATGCAGTGAACCAGATGCTAGCACATCAGAGCCATTGTCTCACAAGGGCACGGGAGTTGCTAATGAGGAATTTTCTCCCTTAATTGGGCCAAATAGGTCAGTCGATGAAGATGTGGATATTCCGCCTGACCATAATTTTGCTCAATCCAAACAAGGATCCCAGAGAGAGGCCCAAAAAGCTGGGGAAAGGCATGGGAGCATGACCAGTGAGGTTAGTACAAAGATCTCCGATGAAAGCTCTCATGATTTTCTACTTCGTGAAGCAACTTTAAGATCAGAACTAGTTGCACGATTGGGGACCAAAAGTTCACAGCATCAAAAAGGTTCATGTAGCATGGAGGCTGTCATTGAACAAAGGTCTGAAAGTGATCCTGGAAGTGAGAAAACCCATATGAGTAACTGGAGTGCGCCAAACTCTGATGCAGAGAGAGTTAGGCATGCAGATTTTGAAGGTTAGTGTTCTCAGCGAGAAATGTTTCAACTTTTTTCTTTTCCTATTTTTAGCAGAATATTTGAGTGCTTATGTATAATTATTCGTGTGCTTGCTTCGTTATTTTTATTTTGGGCCATACTTTATGATTATCTCCTTCACTATTGATATTCAATAAATGATAGAAAGAGTCAAGAAGTTGAGATAACGTTGTCTCTTTGTCCAGGATCTCTACGCTAGAATCTGGTTGAAGCATCTAGATGCCGTATCTGATATATAGAAATAAGAATTAATCCAATCCTTTTCTTGGCTTAGTTTGATTGTTTGAATTGATCTATGCTCTACTTCTTTTGGAGACAACGAGACAGCAGAAATTTATGGGTTTATGAGCTTTACCCTTGGATATTTTCATGTTTATTGTATATATTCACACATGGATGATTAAAAATTTCTGTTGCTTTATCATTTTTTATGCCGCCCCATAATGTAGGCACTAACAAGCTAGAGGGACACCCACATGATGTCGTGGAAGAAGGTGAAAGCAGAATGTCTCTGGACAATTTGGCTTCTATAATAAGAAGTGCATTTTATCATGTGAAAGACATATCTTCATTCAAATTAAGCAGACCTCAGCAGAAAAGGCACATGTATGATGCGCATAATGATGAGGGAGTTTCCATATATTCATCAACAAACTCATCCGAGGAGACTGGTGGGGGTCTTCTTTCAGAAGACACTGCCTTCTATTCCTGCAATGTTGCTGTGGATCCACTTTGGCCACTTTGCATGTATGAGCTTCGAGGAAAGTGCAACAATGATGAATGTCCATGGCAACACATTAAGAAGTGTTCAGATGGAAAAATGTGTCAGAACCTGTATAGTGATGCTAATGGTAATGGCGTGGTACTTCTCATGATGTTTTTCAAAATATTTTGTCGATGGCTTGCTTTATTTTGCTGATACAGAAGTTGCAGATATTCTAAAATATCCCGAAATTGCAGATTGCCACATTGAATCAACATCAAGTGCAAAAAGATGGGCTGTTCTGCCAAGTTTTTCAAAGTGCTCTCCAACTTATGTAGTTGGATTAGATATTCTGAAGGCTGATTCACGTTCATATGAAGCAGTTGTTACCCAGAATATCGGTCAATGCTGGCAAAAATGTTTTAGTATCTCCTTAGTTATATCCAGTGTCCCTAAACAAGTACGACCTATGGATGACTCAGTTCTGCAAAATAGTGATGGGCGAATTGAAATCAGTGGATGCCAGAGCAGACAATCCTCGTTCTTCCGGAATAGAAATGGCGGCTTGGTTTGTCTTATGTGTTCTTTTATTAGATTGACTTACAGTTTTGCCTGATGCTTGCCCTGTTATGACTTTTCCTGTTTTTTGGTTTTTAACGACTTAGTTTCCAAATTCTGACGGGGGAGGTGTTAGTAAGTGGTTAGTTATTTTGATTGATCAACTAAGTGCAATGAAGCTCATTATTTTTCAAGATTCATTGAGTTACCTTCCTGTAGGCAATTTTGTTGTAGCAGTCATAAGTTTTACTTGTCTGTAGGGTGCCATTTTTTAAATGGGTGAGGTTGGACAGTTTGGTATGATCTTTCAGTTCACTTGGTTTCAGTATATTTTGTCAAATTGTTAGCTATAAATGCTTAAATTTGCTCAATTTCGTTTTCTCTTTTTCATTATGCCATCACTTATTAATTTTTTTTCCCTGTTTCAATCTTATTTGACCTTGTGTATGTGATGGAACCACATTCATAGAATTTTGAGTTTCTTGATTGTTTCGTTTTTCATATGAATATCTCAGCTTTATTACTCATTTTCGTTTTTGTTTCCTCCCTTTATGACATATCTTAGAATCAGATAAACCAAGCGTCAATTGATGGTCAAGCCCTGGAAATGGCTCTTCTTATTTTGAATCAGGATGGTAATAAACTAGAGAGAAAGAAAAAGGTACTTCTGCTTCTTCCGTGCGGAGTATCGGCAACATTCTTCAACTTGCTTGCATCCCTTTTCTCCACCCTTTTCTTCTGGACAGTTGAAAAATAAGTTCGAAAGAGAGCTAGATCATGCCAGATTCTATGCACTCTTAATAGGAATTGTGCTTTTGGCCGAAATAATTTAACTTCTCGTCTTTAAAGGTTGGCATATCCCAGGCTCTTGCTGTGTTGTCACGTGCACTCGAGGCTGATCCCGCTTCTGTGGTTCTTTGGAGTGTGTATCTTGTTATTTACTATAGCGAGATGAAGACAGCTGGAAAGGATGACATGTATTACATTGCGGTATGTTTGGCAGCTTCCTGATTAATTTATGAGGAGACAACATTATCTAATCTGAATACTGCCTCTTTAGGTATCGAGAATGAACTGAGGACATGTCTGTGCATATTATGAACTTCTTGCTTCTGACAATAAGTTGGTACCAGCAACACTTGCTGTAACATTCCAACGTTTCCTTTTCTATTAAGACCGTTTACATTGAACTGTGCATGCATTATAATATATTTCCGTGATCTAAACGTTGAAGTTACTGGATCTTAACTTCTCACCTTTCCGCCTTTTATATTTCCCAAGTCTCCTGTTTAGAACTTATGTAGACACTCAACATGGATCATCCGTCCATTTTCCCTCCCATTTATTTGACCGGGAGTACTATAATTTCAGGAACTTCATGTGTCATGCTAATGTTCTTGTGGAAAGACTGATCTGTTTCCTCTGGTGGAAGCATTAGAGAATGGAAGTATACTTTTTTGGGTTTATGGGCTTAAATGGTTATTATTTACTATGGATTGTCCGTCTTCTCATGGTTTTCCTCCCCAACTTTTTATAACCCATTGTATCATTCTCATGCAGTTTCGCCACTTCTCTAATCCTCCTAAATATCAGGAGCAAATATGATGATATTTCCTAGAGACATACTCATCTGTTTTCTTTCAGGTCAAGCATAACCAAGGATCGTATGAACTCTGGCTGATGTACATCAATAGTCGTAGCAAGCTCAAGGATCGACTTCATGCATATGAGGATGCTTTACTGGCACTTTGTCACCACTCATCCGCTTCTAATGGTCATACCAGTACGTGCATCTTGGATTTATTCCTGCAGATGGTGAACTGCTTTTGCTTGTGTGGAAGGGTGGACAAGGCAATAGAGATGATCTGCGAAACCCTGCCGAGTGCAGAAAACTCTGATGAACGGTTAACTTTGTTGCTTTCTAGTATCCTCTCACGCTTAACAATTGCTGACAAATGCATCTTCTGGATTTGTTGTGTGTACTTAGTTATTTACAGGAAACTTCCTGATGCTATAGTACAGCAGTTTGAATGTGAGAAAGAGCTCCACTTAATTGAGTGGCCCTCTGCTCATCTGAGGGAGGATGACCGGCAGAGAGCTTGTGACCTGGTGGATTTTGCAATACGTTGTGACATCACCGAGGCATCACTTGCAGATGACGCTAATATCAGATTGGCTCAGCATTTCGCTGTGAACCATTTTAGATGTGCAGTGGTACTCAATGGCTTGAACTGCGATAGGTATTTGTTGCAGAGATTTGAGACAATGTATCCAACCAGCTTAGAACTACTACTCCTTTCTGCACGGGCAGGGGAGTGTGATTTTGAGGATTTTAGTTCTTCAGGTTTTGAGAATGCACTAAGTAAGTGGCCAAGAGAAGCTCCAGGCTTTCATTGCATCTGGAATCAGTTTGCTGAATATGCTTTGCAGAATGGAAGACATGACCTTGCAAAAGACATCATGGATCGTTGGTTTCTCTCTGCTTGGCAAGTGAGATATCCCCATGATGAAGGTGTGGCTGGGATGGATCTAGATAATTCATGTTCCTCTCCGATTGTTGCTTCTCAAGCGGATAGTCATGCTGCAGCATCTAGTTATAGTCAGATGGATGAGATTTTTGGATTCCTCAATCTTTCTCTGCATAAGTTGTTGCAGAACCAACTTGCAGAGGCTCGCATAGCAATTGACAAGGCGCTACATGTTGCAACTTCTGAAAACTACAAGCTTTGTGTAAGAGAGCATGCCAAGTTTCTGCTAATGGATGGGACAGTAGCGGAGGGTGCTCAAATCAGGGGGATACTCGACTATATGAGTGTTTACATAAATGATCCTCGAGCTTTTCCTATCACTGAGACGTTGCCTCGAAAGTTCATAGGAGATGTCAAAAGAACCAGAGTTCAGCAGCTGATTAAGAATATCTTATGTCCTGTTTCATCTAATTTTTCACTTGTGAACCTGGTCCTTGAGGCATGGTGCGGTCCCTCTCTGTTGCCTCAAGAGTTTGATAAGCCCGATCATCTAGTGGACTTTGTCGAAGCCATTTTGGAAATTTCCCCATCAAATTATCCGCTGGCTGTTTCAGTTTGTAAGCTAATCAAGAGAGACTTGAAGTCCTCAGCTGTTACCTCTGCCAGTCTCTTGTTCTGGGCAAGTTCTGTCTTGTTAAGCACAATTTCTCACGCAGTTCCAGTAGCACCGGAGTATGCATGGGTAGAAGCAGCTGCTATTCTGGAAAATATTTCTGGTATCGACGCCATTTTGGATGGGTTCTATAAGAGAGCTTTATCCGTGTATCCATTCTCTGTTAAACTGTGGAACTCCTTTCTTATTTCGACGAAGAGTGAAAAGGATGCAAGCTCTGTCCTCAGAGCAGCTGAAGAGAAGGGCATTGAAGCCGATCCAGGAGTTTCTCTTTACCATTATGAGGTTACAGGTTGATGAACTTGGATTTACTTGAACTGTAGCAACTTTTGTTTCTGTTGAAGGTCACATTCCAATTTGCGTTGACCGGGGGATTGGCAACTCTTGGAACAAGCTTCAAGACGCATTCATGCTGCAGGGTGGATATGCTGACATAAGACGTAGGAAGCACACTGAGTATAGATGACATGCACAGGACTAGATAGATGTAAGTAGCCATTACGTTTTCTCACAGTTACTACATATGCGAAGTTTTGGTCGATGAAAGTTAGCTTAGGATAGGAAGTTTGTGGCTTTGGGGTCAGGCTTTATCTTTTGTGCCCCACGAATAGGCTTTACTCACGCAAAAGGTTATCTCGTTCGTTCTTATAGATGCTGTTCAGACCTTTTGGGCTCCCTGGCTAGTACAGTAATCAATTGATGTTTCCTTAGATCAACATTTACATTTTTGCGCGTGAAGTTACTTGAAAATGCAAATTGAGTGTCTTTCCGCATTTATATTTGATCTATCGAACCCTCTAGGCTTTGTTTGTGGGCATTTATCGCGTTAGTGAGCGGAAGTGCTGTGGATCATAGGAAAGATACTGTCACAAACAAATCCACCTATTGGCATTTTTAAGGGGTAATCGGAACATTCATGCATTTGGTGTTGAACTGTCATGTTGTGGCTCGATCGAATACCAAGGAGCACTATTATTAGGTATGAGCATTTGTTTTTGGACTACTTTTTATCGTTGGTGTAGAAGTACCAAGTATATGCAAAAATGCCGATAGCTTGTAATCAATCAATCAGAAGCTTAATTAGGTTTTTTTTTATGGAGGGCTATTTGCAATTAGAATTTCAGAACATCTACTCATTCGATGGGCCTGGTCGTGATCTGATCGGGCTTGTGTGGGTTTCTTTGTATGGCCTTGCTCAAGCCCCCACATGCCCAAAACACATATGGGCTGGTCAAGCTTCAAGACTTTGCCCATCAAAAAGAATGTGCGATCAAGGCCTGCCCATGTGGTCCAAAACATAATTGTTGTTCAAAGTCTTTGAAAAACGGAAAACGAAAAAAATACGAAGAAAATCAAGTATCAATGGACATAAAAAGAAAATAAATGCAAACCAATTATATAGAACGAAAACCTCTATTATTTACCACATAAGTCAAGTTCGGGAAAATTGCTTTAAAAAAGTTCTAAATCTATTACAATTTTGCTAATTCAACCCTTTTAAAGCTTTTAACTTTTTGCTAATTGAGTTTATTTGATCAATTTGAATATGAAATCGCTGATGTGAACGCTATCCGACTTACGTGGCACGATCGGCGCTCAAGTGAACAATTTTTAATAATTTTTTAAATTAATTTTTTTGATTTTTTTTCTTCTTTTTTCCTTTCTTCTTCCCTTGGCTAGCGGCCTGCCACTAGCCATGGCATGCAAGGGTCGTCGTCGCTTGCCATAGGCGAGGCTTGGACAAGCAAGGGCAAGCCCTAGTGAGGGTGAGCCCCGGCAAGGGTGAGCCCCAGGTGAGGGCTTCCCTCGCATGATCCGGCCTTGGCGAGGCTAAACCTCACAAGTGCCTCACCAAATGGAGTGAGGTCGGCCCTCGCCTAGGCCAAGGCAGCATTGTAGGGTGTCGCCCTCTCTCAAGCGAGGCTAGCTCGTCGGCCACCAACAAAGGGAAGAAGAAAAGGCCAAAAAAAAATCAATAAAAACAATTAAAAATCGAAAAAAATATATTAAAATGTTA
Source organism: Rhodamnia rubescens (assembly GCA_021437795.1). Taxonomy (NCBI): domain Eukaryota; kingdom Viridiplantae; phylum Streptophyta; class Magnoliopsida; order Myrtales; family Myrtaceae; genus Rhodamnia; species Rhodamnia rubescens. The sequence goes on along the minus strand of JAILYA010000054.1, from coordinate 1,651,031 downwards.
TGAAAAATGGTCAATATCGGCGCCGGCCGTGCCATGTAAGACGGTCGACCCTCACGTTAGCGATTTCCGATAAAAATTGGCCGGATAGACTCAACTGGCCAAAGGTTAAAAGGTTTAGAAGTGAAATGGCAAAATTAAAAGGTTTAGGACTAAATTAGCAAAACCACAATAAGTTTAGAAATTTTTTGACAATTTTCCCGGTCGAAGTTCAGTCGACTGATCAAAGGCATAGTATTAGTATCTACACCTAAATCTCTAGTTCTATTTACAATCTATTTCGCAATGACGCACGCAACATGCAAATTTTTGTACCGAGTTCACCTAACAATTTTTTTTTTTTTCGTAGAGCCATACTACCAATTCATTGTATCGTAGTTGAAGGTGCGCGGAGCATAGCCCTGCTAATTTCTAACACCTGTCCTTGCTAGCATTCCTTCTGATAACTTCTGGATCTCGTGTAATTTAGAACATCAGCCACCTTATGGTAGTTGATGTTGGCTTGCCTCACACTTCGGCATGTGAAGTTGATCAGATGCTCTGGCTTTAGAGACCTCCTCATCTGAGGCTAGAGACTTTCGAGGCTTCGGACGTTCTTCACGGTACTAGCTTTGCGTTCATTGGCTCCGAGCCTCGTGTCCTTCAGCTATACATCAGCGGTGGCTGGAGGATTACCACGGGGAGAGTGGTCCTCGTACCAAGTTGACGGCGCCGGGATTCCGAGGGAGATCACATTGGACTTGTGCGTGCATAGTCGAAGTCAGGAAGGTGAGGAAAGTCGTTTCTTGACTCCTGCTAGAGACCTTGTGGGGCTTAGTGGTCTTCAGTCCATCGAGCGCAATCGAATAACTTGACTCGATTCGCCTCCCTGAGAAACGCCTCGATCCAAACCAACAGTCTGCAAGAGTCCGATCATCGGGTCCCACGTGACTCGAAAAGATCGAGACTAGAGGTGGATTTCAACACTCTGACCAAGTGGGGCTATCGGAAGTCAATCCGGTTCTTGAGATACTTTGGCTGCTGTGACTTACACTAGTTTGTAATGTAACCAAATTGAGGTTATAATAAGGCTTCTGTTCAAACTTATCAGCTTTCCAATCATTTAATGATGCTCAAACCAAATTGAGATATGTTACTCTAATTTCGAACTGGATTAGATCCTGCAATGATACTCACATGGTCTTTACCCTTTTCATTCTTTTTATGTTAGCATTGGTTCTTCCCAAAGGAATCCGAGGTGAAATGCTTCCCTGCTGCGCAATGTCGAGCATTTGAGACTTCACCTCTTGAATGACGTTCCAGAAGTAGGATACTGGCCCTGCATTGATGGAGAGCTTGAAGCGGATGTTGCCTCATTCAGAGTCTCTGAACATTAGTTCCGAAGTCGGCCACCACAAGACGGCACGCCCTCTGAGAATACGCGAGAAATACTCACAGCGGCCAGATAGGAAGAAGGACGGACTCTGAATCATGGTCGGTGACAAGAGATGTGTTCCCCCCCATGAAGAAGATTGATATAGCTTCGTCTGTAGGTTCATCTCATGTCGGACATTGGGGTGCTTAATCAACAAGCCGTCTCTTTTGCTGTTTGTTATCCTATGTCAAGTTATCCTACTTTGACATAAGATGTATTCAGATGTTGATCCGAGATTCAGATGTTATTCATTCATAGTTTCATTGATTCTTCTTTTAGCGAGAGAGAGAGAGAGAGAGAGAGAGAGAGAGCAAACAACAAAGCTTAATGAATCACCCAATAAAGATGCATCAATCTGCCCTTGTACATATCTCTAAGCCTCAATGAGTTAACAAGGCACCTAGAGACCTCTCTTCAACTAGTTCTGATCCTCTCTTCCTAGAGTTAATAAAAGGTTCTTTGACCAATCAGAAACCTGTTACCATTTTTCTCTCTGAACTGTATCTCCTGCGGGAGATGCTTAATCAGCTCTTAAACAAGTTTGGATGACAAGTCCCGTAATAACAATTTCACCAACTTCCTTGATGAACCAGATGACTGTGAGCTTCAGCGCGGTTCTTTCTCGACCACTCCTGAATCGATGATACCGGAACCAAACAGAGTCCTCTGCTTTGCAAATCAAGTTTCCTTTCCCCCTTCTCCTCTACATAAATGTACGGCTGCGAGAAAAGCGCGATATAATCAGATTAAAGACAACTGTAGAAGAAAAATCTCTCGGGTGCTCCAAAGTTTTTCTGAAATTACTCTCCTTGCTGAAACTGGAAAAAATGTTGTGCATAATTAACATTTGTGAAACTGGCAGATGAGATTAAAGTTCTATAATATATTACAGAAAAATTAGTGAATGCTGGTAATTGAGTACCTGTGGTTGGAGTGCTCTGATGCTACTATATGAGCTGCTTAGCATCTGGAAAAGATTCTGTAGGCAACACGACAGAAATGAGGGAAGTATCATCAGTGATTTTTACGGGTAAATTCAGCTTTCGCCGGAAGTTCATCGGCGTGCATAATCTGAAACAGGACTAGATAAACGGGGGATCAAAACAAGATGAAAAGGGTCGGTCTCTTTTCTGTTCTCTGATGTTTGAGTCTTCGGATCATTTATTGCTTGGACAAGGTAGATGAAGATCATCCATTACCTGAATTTGTTCTTGAAGGAGCTTGATATATAGGCAAGCTTCCTGGAGTACTGAAGCAGTGTCGGTCTGCAATGTTTTTGTTAACATGAGGGAAAGCAATTAAAACTTGGGAGGTAATATTCAAAGATATTGTGCATCTTTTAGAAGTTGCAATTTATCTCAATGAGATGCAAACTGACTTTGCCATATGGAGACACCAGCTTTTGTAGAGCTGTGATTTTGTCACCTATCTTTTGACTTCTCTTCACTGGAACTTGCCTCTGCAAATTTAACTGATAAATCACTCGTTGCCCGAGAAACGGTTAAGTTATCAACTGGTATTTCTCCGGTGAACTATACTAATTGGTCAGTACAGCCATACTATTTTCTTATGTTTGATGAGCCTTTTGATTAAAGGAAAAGAAAATACCCTGCATTGTTGAGCCTCAACCGAGCCATTTTTGACTTCATGGTGTTCTTCATTAGACAAGGTTCTTTTCCTCTTGTTCTTATTCCACTCGTTTAAAGGCATGCTAATGAGTGGCGACACGCTAAACCCCTCTCCGGGTACGAACCCTTTTCCCTGTGATTGGTGCTTCCTTGCATTGTGATTGGCCTGCAAATCCTGGAGACAGATCACAAGTCAAAAGACTGAACCGGCTCTGTCTCGAACATATATTCGATGCCAAAATCAACTGGTACTACATTAACCTTCCGAAATCCTGAGTTGTAATTGTGATACATAACCAAAGAGATAAAGAGCATACACTTGGAGTTTGTGGAACCAAAAGCTTCTTTCTTGGCTGCTCATAGATTGCATCATAGCTAGATGTGATGTACTCATAACCTGTCAATTTGAAAAGGTAAATTCATTAATCCCTTCTTAGATGCACAATGCAGTCACAGAAACAAAAAATGAATTTTGAGGCGTGTGTAGATCGATATTATATCGCGTGATTTATTCTTAATTTAGACCAAAGATAGTTTATCAAAAATAATGAATCAAACCTGCTTGAAGATCATTAAGGGGCTGAGCAGGAATAGCCCCATTATCTTCACCTCTAAACCAGTAGTCATCATTGAATGCTTTGGACTGCAAATAGAATCCACCATTGCCGTGCATGTTCCTGTCATAAAAAATATATCATAAGGAAAAAAAATTAAAGTATATAGTCAATTTTCCTCTTCTTCTTTTTTCCAGGTAAACGACAAAAAGAAGACAAATACATTTTGCTGTCCACCAGCGTAGAAACTTCCAGATTCGGCATCCGAATCTCGTTTCCTGAAGATCAGCAAACAAGCATTGCAAACAATTAATCTCCGGAAAAAACTAATCAAAATGAAAAATTCCAACCGGACTGGCCACAAAGTCTTGATCCTTCATTGGTTTCAATCAAACTTAGGAGCAAACTTTGTGATGCATATAGATCAACTACAGTAGTATGAATCAAAGAATTCTTCTTTACCAGCGGTGAAAAGCTCAGATTGTAAAGATGGAAGAAAGGAGTTGCTCATTGTCACAGCTAAATATGGTCTTCAATGCAACTTGGAATGGCCTGCGCACAAGCAGAAAAGCCACCAGATATTGAATGTTTCATGAGTATACCCATCTTTAATGATCTTCACCAATTTCTTTGCGTTAAAATTCAACCAAAACTCAAGAAGAGCACATTCAGAAATCAAATTAAAATGTGGGTACATTAGAGACCCTGCATTGGATTATACCGTGCAGGTTGGCGACTCAAAAAGCTTCCAAATTCCTCACAGACCATGTAATTCTTTCATTACCAAACGCATTCAGCAGAAAAGAAAGAGTTGCAGAGAATGCTTAAGCAAACATGAGAGCAAGAACATGGGACTAAAACCAATGCACAAAATGGTCGATCAGAAGGAGTAGTACAAAACTTACTGTTTGAAGATCTCCTCCTCCTCCTCTTCTTCTTCTTCTTCTTCTTCTTCTTCTTCTTCTACTTCTTCTTTGTTGGGATTATATAGTGAGCTGATCTTCGTTTTGAAACAGAATCCACAATAAAAAGTGCATAAAAAGCAAGAAAGATTGGGCTTTTGCTTGTGGAAGTTGGACAAAAGAGAGTCTATAGAGACTGAGAGGGAAGATGAAGAGAGGAGCTATGGCTGTAGAGAGCTAGGGCTTTGCTTGGAGTATTAGCAAACGGTTGTTTCCGTTTTTAGAGAGAGACTCCCGCCATGGCTTTGCAGGCTCGGGAACTCAACGCTCGATCTCATTTACATAAATGGAGGTCTGAAACGTCCAAATGACTCGGACACATAAAACAAACATTAAACAACGTTATTTTATAATTACATGCACTTCACCAAATTAATAACATTGGCATCACTGTTCATCCTCACGAAGGTGGGCCTAAGCTCTCTACTTCTGGCAAATCATATCAGTTCGACGTCGCTTTCGCTTCATTTGACTTCTGTTCTATATTTAGCAGCAGAAAATGATGAACGTATAGGTCCTAAATTTGCCATATCTTGATCATCATTCATGGCCATGCTGATCATAGTCAAACCCTAAAACAAAGTATATCAGATCAGTTGAGTTGTGGGGTCTTAATGTATTCGGGTCGGTAGCACATCCGTATCCCTCGATCAGTTTTCTAATCCTGCATTTCGGGTTCTCTCTTGATTTTAGTATTCACATTCGCTTTGCGTCGAATTCATTATACACATTATTCGGTGCTAGCCTTAGGACAACTTGCTGTCAGTTCATGTAACTCATACTAATGACAATGTAATTAACCCAGTCTTTTTTATTCAATGTTATCGACTCGTTAATCATACCGGGCACCCGACTAATCATGATGGGAGCAAAAAGACTCTCAAGAAAAGCGCTTTCGCATGCATCAACATACGAAATCGAAATATGTCCGGACCTCATTAGGGTTATTTTTGGGTACTGGTAGGAATACGATTTATTGTTTTCCAATATAGGGGATGTTGCGTTGTTCAGTTTGACTATTTACTTGCCCTTTACATAGCGTATGGTATATAAAGCATGATGCTTTTATGAAGACGATGACAAAAGAAGAAGAAGGATAAAAAGATACTCAAGTTACTTCTTACGCGAATGAAGAGGTGATTAGGTCATGAGTTACGAGGAAGGGACGTCATAAATTTTTGACATTTGCGTTGCATTTCCTAATTCTAGCAATCAAATTTATCCAGGTTGTTGTTTCAACGTAGTTATGACATAGTGACAAAGAACCATGAAATTCAAGGAGACCCTTGGTTACATCAATAATTACCGTTTAGTACTTTCCATTAAACTTTCGGAGTTTTCCATGCTAATTCATCACATCAACAAAGATTAGATTTCTAATGTTCCATACAAGCGAAGTTGACAACTCGACCTTTTGCAAAACTAACAGGAATTGTCTATGCAGATCTTCGTCGAATCACGTAGCTATTCCAAAAGTCACGCAATGAAAAAAGCTACAGTCAAATGAACTAATCAAGACATAACTGGTGATCTCTTTCGCTTTCGATCGTTGTTTCCCCGTTTCTTGTCCAAATCAAAAGCAACCGAAAAGTTCAAAGAGAAGAACAACTCTCCTACAAGCAACTGAAAATTTTATTGCAGATGATGAGAAAAGCCAGGGAAATCGTCGGTGCTGATTATCCATGATGTGTATCCATGTGTATATCCACGAGTATTTTGCTTTATAATCTAGGGCAGTCCTCGAAATTAGTTGCAAAGTCATACCTAAATCTAAGCCTAACCTCTGGCGGAGTTCATTTGACGTGGGTCGGCCGAGGAGCTGCATGAAAATACATGTTTAAGTGGGGATGAACACGACAGCATTTGAACCTACGTCTGTTCATGGTTGACTTTGATTGAATCTCTGCTGTGAAATCGACGGACAGCGAACCCTAAAACTCTCTCGTAAACGCACGTCTTTGTCTTCTTTTTTGCTGCCCTGGAGTCGGTCGCGGACGTAGTGTCTTTTTTCTTCTGCTTGTCATTGCGTTGTCACGGCTCTTGGACCAGTCTAGGACACAGTACATTTGCCGATTCCTTGTTGCATTCGAAACTTCTTTTTGAGGTGGGGAATCACGATATATTAGCCTTGGTTATTCTGAGTTGTCGTACGTGAGGATCGTTCGTTTGGAATTAAGTGAAAGTGAAAAATGCTTCCTTCGAAATTCAAAATATTGTCTATATGTTGATCCGTGTGTCCACGTTTATCCATATGAAGGTTTTTTTTTTAATCGAGATTTCTCACGTGCAATAAACTATTCTTCGGGGTGATAATGGTATGTCGGTCTTACCGTATAAGTCCTTAAGACGTGATCGTTCGGAAGCATATAAAGGTTTCATATGTCTCGAATTAAAAAAAAGAAAAAGATATGCGATCAGAACCCAAAATACACATATGAATTCTTATGCAATGCATTATCACCTTCGTTGGCAATTACATTCAGAACCCAAAGATATGCAATCAAATGAGTCATAGAGTAAAAAAGTAAAAGTCGGTCCAAAGCACGTCAAGCTTTTGGAGTAGGTTGAGCATAAAAACTTCAAGGGACGATCCTAATGTTTTGTCAGAAAAACATGGATTTTTCCAGCGTCGACAGATTTTTCAAAGAGTTTGTAACTTTGTCAGTGTTAAAAAATTGTTGGTGAAAACGGTTCCCGATCACGTAATTTCTAAATAGCCGACCTGCACTTTTATGGAAGTACAAACTTGTTCTTGTTCGTTTTCGAATTACCAAGCATTCTTTTATTTTTATTACTTACTCTCTTTAATGCATCTTTCTTATCACACCTTGAATTTATTAGATTCTTATAAGAACAAAGAACAAAATGGGTTGATCTGTAATTCACATGGATGATTCTTTTTTCCCTACTTAATCAAAATTAGATACGGTGATGGAGAATGGGTTAGACCCGCATGGTCTCAAGTGTCTGATTCCGAATGTCTTAGAGATTAATTAGTTAAGATTAACCGATGACTCACGGGTCGATAATTCGATTGGCAGTTCGAATCTTCAGATCTCTCGATCTCAGAAAAAGCGTTGACCAAGCGCGTGAGGCCGAAAGGAACATCATGAAATCTATCTCCTTGTCCCGTGGACATTCTGAACCTTCACCCCATCGTCATCCTTACATTCTTTATGCAAGAAAATACCGACTGCCAACATATGTAACGATGACAAGTTCCCAGATTAATCATTTAATTAACCTGCTAATTAAAACTTTATTGGTGAAACTTCTTTTTTAGCTGATGTTACATGAGTTGCCTTGTTCTAGAACCCTTCCAAATTACCCGGAAAAGATGAAATTACATTGTGGATTTTGTTAGATTTTTCGAGTGGTGGAGTTATCGGGTTTGGGAGATTGCTGGGTTTTTATCACACGTGGCGCGAAACTAACTAAGGATGTGGATTTTATTATTTTTAAAGGGTTGACCAATTATCCTTAAGGCCTTGTCGGATGATAATAACGATAATTTTTAAATTGATCGGCAGGTTATTGTCCTCTGTTCTTATCCTATTTTGACCCCAGAAGAACCTTAGGACCCCGTCTAGGAAAATCCGAATTATAATGACTTACTATCCGTTATGCCCGTGGCATGGTACGTCCATCACATAAAGATAAGCTCCTTGTGATGGGAGCACTTGTTCCTCTTTAATCTGTAGGGGTAATAACACCGCGAGTACCTAAGCTTTAGTCCGTGTTTCAATCAAAGTAGCTAATTTGTTTTGTTCAATCGAGTATCTCAACTTTTCAATTCGGCTCCATGTGAGGCCTCCATTAGATAAATTGTGAGGTGATGCGTTTTTGCCAACGTGACTTGTTTACTCGGCGGCGGTTAAAAACACAATTGCTAGCACGACTTGCTTACCTAGAAGGAGTTCATGCCATCTCTATTTAGGTGTTGAGTAACCCAGGAAGGAGAGTGAGTTGGCCGAGACGAGCAAAGCTATCCACTATCTCTGGTGACATAACATCATCTCAAGAGGTCATATCCGATGCCGATGTTGACAATTGACGACTATATAATGGAGTTAGTGCCTATGTTGGCATTTTTCGTCCATGATCTTATACAAAAGTCTCTTGTTGAGCCAAATTCGAAAAGTCGAGGTACTTGATTACACAAGAAAAAAGTTTAGGTACTCGATTGTGAAAGAGCAAAAATTCAAATACTTAATGGTGTCACTATGCCTTGATCTTTTTTAGAAGACTACTTAGATTTTTTTTTTTTTTTTTTATTTCAATAGTTCCTCAATGTCAACATATATTGTGTGATATTATGCCAATACCAACATAACTCTCATGGAAAAAATTGTAGGGACATTTATTTTGGACATCATTGGAATGACATGGTATGCCACTGCTTCTGAGACGGACAATTGCTGAAATTTTCTTCTTCTTTTTTAATAATTTAGGGGTGTCAACATAATAGCACCAAAGTGCACGGGCTCAGATTGTAATTATGATAGTTTCTATGTGGATTGAAGTTTGACTGAAATTGAGGAAAACTTTATAAGTCAAAGGACAGTCTTGTCTCTCAGGTTTTGTACTTTGCATCAACAGCTTGGACCCCTTTCATTGTTGTAGCTGCTCAAAAGTCCACGCAGCAGATTTCTTATCATAACACATGTGGATGTTATAAAACCAAATGGTGTTGTTGCTATCGAATTTGACTTGGGCTATTGCTGATTCCCTCGAAACAATCTATGCAATTCGGTATAAAAATCGACCGATTTAGACGATGTCTTCTCGTGTTAAAATATTGATGCCCCATGTCATGTGCAGGCCGAGCTTGTATTTGGCCAATCTTCAAATTCTACTAGACCAGTTTATTCGTTCGTGACCACTTTGAATGTCTAAAGGTGAAGAACCATGCCAAGAGAATGACATAAATGGAATGATTTCCTTTGTAAAGAAGTGCTGCACTTCCTCTTATCCCATCATTTTTCGTTGGTCTCGTTCTCCTCTTTGATTTGGGAGTTACCAACTTAAGCAACGAGTGATCCGGAAAATGTCGACTCTCGGCATGACTCGGTTTTTTGTGTCATTCTCTTTTGCAGATAACCACGGGTAACAATTCCACGTCCTGATGTGCACACAAAAGACTAGCCGGAGACCGGAGAACACTGGTCTCCGGCTGTCCTATTCCGAGCCCTCTCGATCGGTTTATCCGGAGCTCCTTTATGGGCCTCGACTCGGGTACCCATTTTGAGACCCGTTCAGAAGGCCCGGTAACATGGGCTTGCTTGAGAAGAATTGGGCTGGGCCAGCTTTGTCCAACGTCAAACAAACAGGAAAAGTTGTTTTGACAGTCATGGCTTCCGCACGATCTCATCTTCATCATTTTGCTGTAGCCTTGATACTTAACTGCACACGAAGCACATTCCGAAGGCGATGTCCTGATACAATTATCGGGGGTGCGCTTTATCACTGGGCTAATAGCCCGTCGTGCGGGCCTCCCGCCGGGGCACGCTATGTCAAAAGCGAGAGAAACCCTATCCCCCTTTCCCTTTTTGGGCCTCATGTCGCCACGCGGGAGGGGCATAGAGACGTCAAAAAGGAGTTCCTATCAACTTGTTCCGATCTAGGATAATAAGCTCATGAGTTTGGTCTTACTTTTTTTTTTTTTGGGTCAAAAGCTTGGTCTTACTTCACCGCCCACTTTTTTTCACTTAGGTTATATATGGGTTCGGCAAATTTAAAAAAAATAAGTCAAATATGAGTTTAGACTTATAAAGTCTATTCAAATAGTAGCCTGCAGCTTCTCAAGAGCCACTACAAGTAATTTTTTTTTTTTGTCTCTATACGTTTAATAATTTGCGACCAAACATAATTTTGTCATAAAAAAACAAGCCATAAACAAAATTAATTTCAATCGCTAAAATTGCATTACCAAAGCCTTCTTTTCTCGTAGTGGTCCCTTAACTTTAATTCAATGTTGAATTTTGGTTGCTACCCTCTCGAGGAGAAACATTACATGTGTTTTCTCGAGGCGAGGCGAGTTAACGGATTACCAAATAAACACGAGTGGTTGTTCGTACGAGGCAGCGCTCGTACCTGGCTCTGCTTCTTCCAAGCCCTACTGATCCCGGGTTGGGTTTGACTCGATTAATTATGAAAAGCTCTTTTTACCTAAACGGCCTCCAACAACCTATTGAAGGCCGAGCCGATTAGAGACCAAGTGAAAACACGGGAGGTCGTTTTACATCCACGAACTGAAACATTTCTCGGAAAGTCCGTGGACTTGATGCTTTTATGCTATAAAACAAATGAACAAAAGGATTAAAACAAACAACACTAACATATTTAAAAAATCAAAATCTAAACTTTATATTATAACATATTTACCAAACCATCTTAATCCTTTTTCGCCCACTATTCTTATTATTACATTTAACATTAACATTTAATATTTTATTATTTTTATAAGTAAAAAAAGAAATTTAATTAAAGAAAAAGAAAAAAAACCAAAATAAATAATAAAATACCTTTATAAAAATTTAACATAATTTAGCAAAAAATAAAATAATATTTAATAAGAAAAACTTATTTTAGGAAATTTTAAATTTTAGAAAAATTTTACAAAAATAAAAAATCGATTGCAAAAAAGTGTATTAGCAATATCATTTTTAACAAATTATAAAAAAATATTCCATGATCGATTAAATGTATAAGTATTTAAGTAAAGGGTCTGGAGAAAATAAATCAAAACGAGTTAAATGGGTCATACATATTCGATCCGATCTAAACAACCCACCGTTTGACACAATAATATGGAATATTTTTATGCAATCCATAACTAAATTGTATATATAACAAAAGAAACAAAAATAAAAATCCGGACGATATAACATTTTAAAATTAAAGAACTGATAAATCAAATTTGGCAATTATACTATTTAACATGTCCTACATGAACTAAAGATATTAGTGATTTTCAAATGAAGCCGACCAGGACGATGTCATCGGTCTTTGTTTATGAGCGTTAGGAACACAAATACTGGATAATTAACATTGTTGAGCAAGGATCGACGTCGTTTTTAAGAGTAATAACAATAGCAACAGTAGGAGATAATTGTAACTGTTCTCTTCTATATCTCAGTTCGCCTTCGAGCTCCAAAATGTCAAAGACAGCAGTTGCCCCAAAAGAGCAATGGATCTCCTTCACCTGCGCAGAAACTTTCCCACCCTACCCTGCCTTTTCCTCAAAATCATCTAAAAACCCGCTCTCGAACTCCATTAATGGCTTCAGAACAACCCCATCACTATTCTTCGATGGAGGGACAAGAAATTCAGACCCACATGAAGAAAGGGAGGATTAGGACTACTGAGGGTGTTAAAAAAACAAAAGAAACTCAAGAAAAGGTTGGAATTAGTGGGTATATACAAGGCGAATTTTGCTTATAGTGAGTGTGGTAGGATCTTCTAGACATATTGCTCAGGAAAGGGGGAAAATGTCAGAAAACTGAGAAAATACCTATTATATTTGTGCCAATTTAATCACAAATATTTTAATTGCATCAATTTAATCTTAAATCTTTTGACCTAAAGGCCAATTCAATTCCTTTCAGTTAGTTTTGAATGCAAGGGCAGTCGCCAGTCACGACCTTGCTGGCCATCCAAGAAAAGAGGAGAAAAAAGCCAGGAAGAAAGAGAAAAATTCAAAAATTTATAAAAAAAAAAAAAAAAAATATAAAAATAATAAATTTATAAAAAAAATTTTTACAAAGGATGGGCCGGTTTTTTAAAAAAAAAAATTGTCCTACGTCAAAAGATTTATGACTAAATTGAAATAATTAAAAAATTTAAAATTAAATTAACACCAATATAATAATAGACTTAGGATTTTTCTGACCCTGTTCCCCCTTTGCGAAAGTAAGAACCTTCTGTTGTCTTTGAAGCCTTTTTTATCAATGGACGTGTCCGTCTGCCTTTCTCCTGCATTGTTGCCTTGTTGGCTCGTCTTTTCTCATTCCACCATGCTTTCTCTTATTGTGGCTGTGGGCTTATTTATTAATGGGCCACGATCTCGCAAGCGGGCTTTCTACGGGCCGAGCCCAAGTCCCAAGCTGCCGCAATGCAGGGCGATGTATAAAACCCGATAGGGTTTCGCCCTTCTCGTCCTCCTCCCTCGAAAACCTTCACTCTCTCTCGGTCGCTTCCTCTGCAGAGCGCGCGCCCTCTTGCGTCTGCGCCGTCTCGATCTCAGGTGCGACTCTGTACAAAAAGTTAAAGTGCCTGCATGTTTCTCCGAGTCCTTGTCCCTCCAGCAATCGCATCTTGTCTGTTGGTTTCTGATGAGTCCAGTAAACTGGGTTTCGATTAGTTTAGCAGACAGCTTTGCCTTATTTAGCATTTGCCAACGTGTTTTCATGATCTTGCTGCTGAATGCTTCGTGTGTGTCGTCGTTAGTGCTGTATAAGCCCTGCTGATGTTTTAGATCTTTGTTTCTTTTCATGGTAGTTGCTTGAGCACTGCTTCAAGTGCTCGATTCGAGCCTCGGTACTTTTGAGGGTATTTTTGTGGATGAAGGGAAAACGAATTCGTATACCGTGTGTGTTTTCATGCTGTGATCTTGTTTGAGCGTTTTGGGCATACCAAGATGATTACAGAGAGCCCTGCGTTGTATCGGGCAGCTTTGCTAACCCATGATTTTGATCTCTGGATCCGTCTGTAGTCTCCGTCTCGTGTGACTCGATTGAAATGACCTATGATGTCAAGTTGCTTAGTTTTCCGGGTTTTTTCCCCCTTTGCGAGGTTGCCTTGAGAATGTCTGCCCCCGTTTATGCTGATGATAGTGGGTGGTGGGTTTCTCTGTGTTGCAGGCTGCAGTTTGTTGATTGTTTACGATGGTGAGGGTTAGTGTTTTGAATGATGCTCTTAAGAGCATGTATAACGCCGAGAAGAGGGGAAAGAGGCAGGTCATGATCAGACCCTCGTCCAAAGTGATCATCAAGTTTCTTCTGGTTATGCAGAAGCATGGTACGCTCTTATCAATCCCCTTTTGACACTTCATACTCCTAGGCCCTTATTGTCGTATTATCCTTGGGACCATCACTAGGTTACATTGGAGAGTTTGAGTACGTTGACGACCATAGGGCTGGCAAAATTGTGGTTGAACTCAATGGTAGGCTAAACAAGTGTGGAGTTATCAGTCCCCGCTTTGACATCGGTGTTAAGGAGATCGAAGGCTGGACTGCAAGGTTGCTTCCCTCAAGACAGGTTTGTTCCAAAAGCTTATCCTTACCACTCACTATCTTCAATTATAAGTTATCTGACTTGGAAGCTGTTTTTCACTGGTGTTGTTTGCCTTGATGCGTTTATTGCAGTTTTCGTATGGCATTCTGAGCTTAGACTCGCAGTCTTAAAATTGTCTACCATGCTACCACATTCAATCTTACATCTTGTTGTTATGTTGACTGAACTTCTGAGAATAACTGTGATGCTATTTGGTTAATAGGACTAAAACTTTTGCAGCCCATCGTTTTCCTCTTAATCTAAACTAAGTATTTCTCTGAAACTTGCAGTTTGGTTACATTGTGTTAACAACTTCAGCTGGCATCATGGATCATGAAGAGGCTAGGAGGAAGAATGTCGGTGGAAAAGTACTTGGTTTCTTTTACTAAATGGAGTTAGTTTTGCCAATGGATCCCTGAGATTTTTATTTGTGAGGATTTTGTCATGTAATTTTGAACTGGTTTTCCATACGGTTCACCTTATTGGGTTTTCACTTTTCGTCTAATGGAGCTTTTGATATTTCTTTCTGCCTCGGTCCTCTACCGCAGTATATGCAGTTGACAAGATATACAGTTTGCCTTTTAATTATGGATGTTCCAGTGATTGTCTAATGACGCCGTGGTTGGTTGAGTTTGCTTAAGGGCGGGATCATTGGTCGTATGCATGATGTGTTTACCCATGGAACCTCCAATCCCCTCTCTTATTTTGGAGTAGTTTTAACTGTCTGGAGCACCTGTGACTTGATGCGTTCTCATGTAGTTCTTCGAATCTCGGCTGATTGACAAACTGCCCATTGAAGTGCAGAGCAAAATCATCTGTGGTCATTTGGACAGGGGATATGGTTCAAGTATGTGATAATGGTTTTGGTGATTGGTTACTTTTGTCTACTTCTTTGGGGGTATGGAGATGAGTGTTTGATGTTGGCGGTGCACTGGCTTGTCATATGGGTTGCTGCCTTATTTACCGTCTCTTTTAGCTGAAATGATGGGAAGAACAGTTAGGTATCGGTGATTGATAAGGGAAAAACAGTGCCTCCCTTGCATGACTTCTTGCTTCATTAAACTTGTCCTAAATTTCGTTGGCGGTGAGCTTCTAGCCGAAGTTGAATTTCACTGGAGTGGACCGAAAGGGTTAGCCTTCGGTTTCCTAATTACCTAATGAAGGACCATCTTACGCTTTTCTTAGCAATATTGCGAATATGGTCTTTCTCTGCGACCTTTCCGTTCTTCTTAACGGAGCAAATCGTTCGGCTTCTCTGGCAAATTACTGTGATTGAAACGGTGCAAATTGTTGGCCATACAGAGAGAAAAAGGACTTAAGGCATTCATATTGTCCTTAATGAAAATCTACTCTAGCACTCTCATATTGTTTGACAATATTTGCGCGGCAACGGCATTGTTCGATCCATCATTGGATACAAGCCTTGTCTCCTGTCTCCTGTAGGAACCGAAGGCATAAATTATCCCGTGGATCGACATAACAGCAACAACGGTAACAGTAAATGGATACTCTTCATTCAATTGGTTTGAACCTTGAACCAACATAAATTCTACACAAGGAACTGGATGAGTAAGGATCGGCATCACTTTATAGCGAATTACAGTAGCAACAACAGGAAACAATCCTAACCGATTCCTAACTCTCCTTCCCCTCCAAGAATCGTCTCATCTCAACTCGCTGCCGAGCTCGATGGAAAATGCCAAAGATAACAGTTGCCCAAAAGAAACGGTCCCCGTTTCCGCCCCCGCGTGTGCCCGCCAAGTTCTTCAACCTCCCTTTTCCTCGTACGCATCTCCGAGGACCCGTCGCTGACCTCCATCAATGGCTTCTGAAGAACCCATCACCGATTCCTCAAGGGATGTTCTTCTTCCAAAACGTGAATGAGAAGGTGACGAATAGGTTGGAGCTAGCGGGTATTGTATGTGGGCGATGTCTTCCTGGCGAGGAAGAGAGGATCTTCGGAGCATATACTCGCGGAGGTACCCCAACTTTTTTGTTGTCCACTCGCACTGAATTAATGGACGCGTCGATGTGCCTCTTTCTTACGTTGGTGGGTTCTCTTTCGGTTTTCCCGTTTCCACCACCTTCCTTCTTTTCCCCTTTTTTTTATTAAATTAATCCTAAATCTTTTAATTATATCAATTGAGGCCTAAATTTTTTTATAATTTATCAATCATTTCAACAAATTTTCTCTTAAAATTACTGAGATGAACGCCAACCATCCTATGCGGTAAAATTGACGCCAAAGTGAAATTTTTTTGAATTTCTCAAATATTTATTATTAATTTTCTATTATCTTTCTTTTATTGTTAAGCACCGGCAGTTGGGCGAGGGCTCAAGGCCCTTGCTCACAACTGGCAGTGAGCCCTCGTCTTGGCCGATGACCCCCAACCGACCCTTAACACAAAAATAATCAAAAATTAAAAATTTTCACGTCGACCGTGCCACATAGGATGGCCGTTGTTATGTTAGTAATTTCTGGTAAAAATTGATCAAATGGATAAATTAACAAATTATTAAAATTTGTAAGACTCAATTGGCACAATTAAAAGATTGAAGACTAAATTGGCTAAAATCCAATAGCTTTAGGACTTCTTAGACAATTTTCCCTACATTCATGATATAAGGGAAAAAATAATAAGAGTGGCAATAATTATAATGGAATGATTTGATTGCACAGATTAAGAGAGTTCGAATCTCCATCATGCAAACATCAATCGTAAAAAAGGAAAAATTATCAAAGCAGTCCTAAATTTATTACAATTGTATCAATTGGGTCATTATATTTTTTTTTTGGCTAATTGAGTCCCAAACCCTTCTCTTTTATGCCAATTCAATCCATTTGGCATACTTGTGGCTAACGTGGCACCGATGTGACCAAATTTTAATAATATTTTAAATTTTTGAAATTTTTAGTTAATTTTTTTATTTTTCTTTTACTTTTCCTTCCTTCCTTTGCTTTTTTAATTTTTTGAAATTTTGGTTAATTTTTATTTTTATTTTATTTTTTTCCTTCCTTCCTTTGCTTTCTATTTGTGGCCAGCAGGTCGTGGCCCTCGACCAACCTTGCCCATATTTGTGCAAGGTCAGCCACGCCATGGCCTTGCCACCATGGTTGAAGGTGGCCATGGTCTTGCCAACCGCGGTCGAGGCAATCTTTGCTCGCGGCCAGGTGAGGCCATATCGAGGCTACCCTTGCATAGTGGCCGGTGAGCTTCGGTGATCCTCGTTGGCTACAAACAGAAAGCAAATGAAGGAAAAAAAATAAAAGAAAAATAAAAAATTAACCAAAATTTCAAAAAATTAAACTGAAAAATAAAATAATATTAAAAATTGGCCAAAGTCAAGACCGTACCGGCCAAATTGACTAAATTGACACAAATGCAAAAAATTTTAGGACCCAATTGATAAAAAAAAAATTAAGATTGAGTCGACACAATTGCAATAGATTTAGGACTCTTTTGGTAATTATCCCTCCCACAAAAATAACAAAAGTTGGAGGGTCAAATATGTAAAGAATTTCAAAAGAGGAGGAAAATAGGGAATGGATGATAATACTTTTTTTTGGAGGATTTTGTTTTGGATAATACTTCAAAAGCATATTTTGCCAACCCAACAATCTTTTCAAAATAGAATACCGTGAAATTCGAATTACTTATAGTATAGACAACCCACCTATAATTCTTTTTGAAATTTTTTGGAGGCACCTAATAATCTTTTATTCGTGCATATTTATTATCTAATATCTTGTGATGTGCAAATAATTATGATGGAGTGATTTGATTGCGCAGATTAAGAGAGTTAGAATCTCCATCATGCAAACAACAAATCGCAAAAAACGAAAAATTACCAAAACAATCCTAAATT
Source organism: Rhodamnia rubescens (assembly GCA_021437795.1). Classification (NCBI taxonomy): domain Eukaryota; kingdom Viridiplantae; phylum Streptophyta; class Magnoliopsida; order Myrtales; family Myrtaceae; genus Rhodamnia; species Rhodamnia rubescens. Next base: position 1,633,336 of record JAILYA010000054.1, on the reverse strand, counting down.
TATTGCAATTGTATCAATCCACTCATTATTATTATTATTATTTTGCTAATTTAGTCCCAAACCTTTTGCTTGTATGTCAATTCAGTCCATTTGGCCAAATGTGGTTGACGTGGCGCTAACATGACCAAATTTTAATAATATTTTAATTTTTTGAATTTTTAATTAATTTTTTTATTTTTCTTTTATTTTTTCCCTTCCTTCCTTTGCTTTATGTTTGTGGCCAGCGAGGGTCGCAGCCCCTCAACCGACCTTGCCCGGACTTGGGCGAAGGTAGCCACGCCATGGCCTTGCTGGCCGTGGTCAAAGGCGGCCATGACCTTGCCAAACGCGATCGAGGCGGCCTTTGCTCGAGGCCCGCGAGGCTATATCAAGTCTACTCTCACCTAGTGGTCAACGAGCTCTAGTGATCCTCGTCGGCCACAAACAGAAAGCAAAGGAAGGAAGGAAAAAATAAAAAAAAAATTAATCAAAATTTCAAAAAATTAAATTGAAAAATAAAATAATATTAAAAATTGGCCAAAGTCACCTACAATTTGGTCAAATGGTAAATTGATACAAATGCAAAAAATTTATAACTCAATTAATCAGAAAAAAAAAGTTAGGATTGAGTTGACACAATTGTAATAAATTTAGTACTCTCTTGATAATTATCCCCCCGCAAATATAACGAGAGTTGGATGGTCAAATATGTAAAGAATTTCAAAAGACAAGGGAAATAGGGAATGGATGATAATACTTCAAAAGCATGTTTTGCCAACCCAACAATCTTTTTCAAAATAGAATACCACGAAATCCGAATTACTCATAGTTCTCAAATGTAATCGAGGTTATCTCATGAACGAACGAGGTGAATCATACTGCAAATATCTCGTGATGTGCAAAAGTCAGAATTTGAGCACTCAGTCATAGTCAACTTCCTTCGAATCCTCCGATAGCTAACGATCGAGATTTCATCGCCCTAAAACTAATCCTATATCCGTGCAAAAATTCTGTCAAGCTGTTACACTTACACATATCCTTATTTCTTATTTCTTTTTCTTTTTTTTTTCAATTCGATAATAATTTTTTTTTTAAAAAAAAAATCGAAACTACTTGGAGTTAAATTCATTATGATAACAACCCGCATCTCAAACGCAACAGATAATCTTTCTCCTCCTACTACGACTCGTACAAGTCTTTCCATCTTGTTGAGGAGCCAATACTGTGAACAGCATATTCCCCAACAAATCCCAAAATCAAACCGTATTTATATCGAACACATTGTGATCACACCCTTCAAAGCGCGCGCGCACGCACACACGCACGCACGCTTAATAGCATCGTCGTTCAGGAGTGAGTAGAGGAGAGAGAGAGAGGCGCGACCCGCCATGGCGAAGGATCAGCTGGAGGTGCTCAATGTCCTGGACCAAGCCAAGACTCAGCTCTACCACTTCACCGCGGTGGTGATCGCCGGGATGGGCTTCTTCACCGACGCGTACGACCTCTTCTGCATATCCCTGGTCACCAAGCTCCTCGGCCGGATCTATTACTACGTGCCCGGATCGTCCAAGCCCGGCAGTCTGCCTCCGAACGCGGCGTCCGCCGTGAACGGGGTCGCCCTGTGCGGGACTCTGGCCGGGCAGCTCTTCTTCGGGTGGCTCGGGGATAAGTTGGGCCGCAAGCGCGTCTACGGCATCACCCTCATGCTCATGGTGGGGTGTTCGGTCGCCTCCGGTCTCTCCTTTGGGAGCTCGCCGAGGGCTGTCATGGCGACCCTTTGCTTCTTCAGATTCTGGCTAGGTGAGTTTCCCGATAATGTATGTTGGGGCAAAACTATATGTTTGATTGAAAGTAGATTTTCACCAAAAGAAAAATTAATTCGATACATTATGCTGATGTTCACCGTTGTGCCAATTGGCTAGGTTTCGGCATCGGAGGGGACTATCCTTTGTCTGCGACGATCATGGCAGAGTACTCCAACAAGAAGACCCGCGGCAGTTTCATTGCCGCAGTGTTCGCGATGCAAGGGTTCGGGATCCTCGCGGGCGGGACGGTCGCCATTGTCCTTTCCTCCATCTTCGGCGCTTTGTACCATGCTCCGCCATTCGCCCACGATCCCGTGGGATCCACCGTCCCCCAGGCAGACTACGTGTGGAGGATAATCCTGATGTTCGGTGCGCTGCCGGCCGCCCTCACCTACTACTGGCGGATGAAGATGCCGGAGACTCCGCGCTACACCGCCTTGGTGGCAAAGAACGCCAAGAAGACATGCGCAGACATGGCGAAGGTCTTGCAAGTGGACATCCGGGTTGAGAAGCAAGACCTCGAGAGCCAAGACCGGGGTGAAACCGCCAGTTTCGGGCTCTTTTCGAAAGAGTTCCTCCGTAGGCATGGCTTGCACTTGCTGGGCACAACAAGCACTTGGTTCTTGCTTGACATTGCCTACTACAGCCAAAACCTGTTCCAAAAGGACATATTCAGCGCCGTCGGATGGCTCCCCGCAGCAAAATCCATGAGCGCCCTTGGCGAGCTCTACATGATCGCCCGCGCCCAAACCCTAATCGCACTCTGCGGCACTGTCCCGGGCTACTGGTTCACGGTCTTCCTCATCGACCGCATCGGCCGGTTCACCATCCAGTCCATCGGCTTCGCCTTCATGTCCGTGTTCATGTTCGCCCTAGCCATACCCTACCACCACTGGACCCTCAAGGAGAACCACATCCCGTTCGTGGTCATGTACGGGTTGACCTTCTTCTTCGCCAACTTTGGGCCCAACAGCACGACATTCGTAGTCCCCGCCGAGATCTTCCCAGCCAGGCTCAGGGCCACCTGCCATGGGATCTCGGCGGCCTCGGGGAAGGCCGGCGCCATCGTGGGCGCGTTCGGGTTCTTATACGCGGCGCAGAGCCAGGACAAGGCCAAGACCGACGCGGGGTTCCCTGCCGGGATTGGGGTAAGGAACTCATTGATCGTGCTCGCGGTTGTCAATCTGCTGGGCTTGCTCTTGACTCTCCTCGTGCCTGAATCCAAAGGAAAATCGCTCGAGGAAATGTCGCAGGACTACTGCGAAGAGGCTGAGAATCACTCCAAGAGCGAGGCTGCACTTGGCTAGGGCATCAAGAACAATTTTTACGTCAATCTATCTAGATATAATTCTGTAAAAAATTTGGCATTGATCATAAGGTCTGCCTTCGGTTTTTAAGCGTCTCTTCTTCCTTTTCTGGATTCTCGATTGATGTTGCCAACTGAGTTTTTACTGCATGATCCAAGTTAGTTTTTTTGGTTTTGGTGTTAAATTTCATACGTTTATTTACGTAGAAGCATATGTCTAATGTTTTATCTTATGATTTAATTTTCTTTTATGCACCACCATATTTGCATGTTGAGAGAGATTTACTGGAACGGCAAAAGTAGTCCGATTTTTAGGGTTAGTTAACAGTTAGCTAGACGCTAAGTGCATCAGAAAAAAAGAATAGATACTAATCACGAAATAAAATCCATCAACATTTCTTGCATCTATAAATACATTCAAATATTATTCAGATTATTCGAAAATTTACGATATTATCTGACATCTACATTTTGAACCGATGAAAATCAAAGAAACTATAGTGAAATTTCATATTCTTGAAATTATCAATTACGTAAAATGTGCTTATTATGCTGAATTTCCTTTACATACATTGACCCGATCGATCAACGGTTTTATGAGGGATTATAATTTCTTCCACGATTATTATTGACATGATGCATGAGTAGTGATCCAAATCTAAAACCTTGCTCCCTTTTTTTTGTTTGTTAGACATGGGTTCTCGATGTTCCTCTGTTCTAACATGGTGAGAACTCTTAAAAGATTTCATATGATTTCTAGACAGAGCCTCTGTGTTGTGTTCAGTCCATTCAGTCACAACGTGAAAAAGGATAATTATATCGAAAGCAAACGACTGATTTCATAAAGCTATCCCCGAATATGATAGCTTATTAATGGTATCACGCAGTCTATCGTAAGGTCATAAGTTACGACTGATGTTGGGGTTAAACCTTTGCTAACTCGTGCCATGGACATCTACAAACTTATGCGAAAAGACTTTGGGCTTTCCGACGTGTTAATAAACAGTTGTTGTGACCGAGTAAAATCTACGAGTAGACCGAGTTATAATGACTCAAATCGAAAATGAAGTAGTTGATATGTGAGTCTCCTAATGTCCAAAAAGGATAGCTTAGTTGGTCGTCCGTTCTCATGTGTAACAAGTATAACGTTGTAATTTCAACCATGAACGCAATGAATGGTAAAAAAATATATAACAATCATGACGGGACCTATATCTCGATCTTATGACTAGTAATTTACCGTCATACTGTTGTCTTGTCATGCTAACAACACCCAAAAGGAAATCGAAAATCTAAGCATCTAGTTGAGTCAGTGAAGTCTTAGCTCTCGGTTAAAAAGAGTGACACTAGGCATATTATGGCTCCCACTACAAAAGCCGTTAAAGAGATTAACACCGGACACCGGTTATATTACAACTACGGTAAAAAAATGGCCAACCAAGTGATCTGACTAAGTGCAAGTGAGCCATATTCAAGAATCATAAAACATATGTCGTATCAATTTGGTATATTCATTGTTCAAATCGGGATGACTGGGTAGCGTTATTCTAAAAATAACTCACAAAAAAAGGGTCATTGGTACCCGATCTCTAAACAGGAACCTTCTAATGTGTTTATTTGACCATAGTGCAAACCCCGATTCAAATCTTGGATGCTGCAAAAAGAAAATTAGCAGAGGTTTCAAAACCGGCTCGATCTGAAAATTGACAGGACCGGATGCTCTCTCTCTATATAGCACGGACACTCTCCGGGAGCTTTCGTATCATGTCGTGTCGGATACTCTCCGACACTCCACGACATGTGACGTCGGCGCTCCAAACAAGTCGACAACCCGCAAATCCAACATCTTGACAGGCCATTTCTACATGCACGGGTCAATTTTAAGCATTTTCAACAAATTAAGAGTCAAAATGTAAATCTATCAAAAATATATATGTTGAAGCCATAAATCCAGCCACCCCAAAATTAAAATTCCCAGCCATAAAAAAAAAAAATCCAATGTTGACTTCCGATATTTTTATATATACATGATATTATGTATATATAAAAATGTATATTTAATATACAATGTATCCCAACGTGTCAATTCTCTATTTTTTTGAAAAATCACTTATCGGCTGTCGTGTCGTGTTGTAACATGTTGTGTAGAAATGATTGTCCACACAACATGCCCTATTAATGATTGTCTGGGCGCATATCCAATCGTAGGTGGACCTGGTGAGGAGGATATCGATTTATCTTAGAGCATGATACTCGATTTTGTCCATTATGATTTAAGACTCATCCCTTGGTTTATATCCGCACAAAGTCATCCATCGGGGAGTTCCTTGACTAAGACTTGAATCGACATATGCCGACCGAGTTACTCAAAGCCTTTGTAAGCGGGAGTGAGCAATTTTAGGGTCGATAACCTGGACTTAGAGCTTATCCATCCGAATCGGTTATTCAATTTTTAGAACTTGAAATATATCATGCATATCCCGAAACTTAGAACATACCATGCATACCAAGGTTTTTTTTTTTTTTTTGTCTAAATGCATACCAAGGTTTACTAAGGTTTTATCTCGTATTCTTAATCGAATGATTACAAAGAATCATCATTTCTAATAATCATTATTTACAGCGACAATCCACTGACCATAACTCATATTTAAATACAAAAAAAAATTATATTAATAAAGTAAAAGTCTCAATTATGAATTCCATTGAAACTTTTGACCCAAAAAAAAAAAAGGAATAAGCGATTTCATATTATACACTCATCATCGGATGCAATGAAATACCATACGATCGCGCAAAAATGTAGAATATAAAAAATATAAAAGTTCATTTCTTTCAAGTTCTAATGAAATCGATTTCTAAATTTTTAAAATTTAAAACCTATCATGCATATTTTAAAACTTAAAAGTGAGCCGGATCCATCCACTCACCGGGAGGCTCCACAAAATTCACTGTCCAAGGCGAAGATTCGGTGCGGCCGAGTCCACGCTACGTCTACCGACGTCGTCGACTCCGCATAGCAGGATACAACTGTATATGACGCTTGCCCTTCGTACGTACGACTTCGCCCGAAAAACAATTTTTTCAAATTTAAATGAGAAAATAATAATAATAAAAATAAAAAGGAAAATCATTGCCATAAATTTCCTTTTCTTCTTCCTTCTCGTCTCTCTCTTCCGTGTCTTCGCTCGCTTGTTGATCTTCTTCTTTCAACCGCAGGTCTCTCCTTCTCGTCTTTGATTCGCATCGTGTTGTTTCGGATGCGTTCGTACTTTGCTCGATGCGCAGACATCGATTCGCGATTTTGAACTTCGGAAGGCATTCTCTGTTTTTGCAGGGTCGCTTTTCTTCTTTCTGGAGGTGAGATTCAATGGCGGCACCACCGGCGAGAGCCCGAGCCGATTATGATTACCTGATCAAGCTCCTCCTGATTGGCGACAGCGGTTAGTTTCTCCCGTTCCTTGCTCTTTGGGTTTTTTTTTTTTTTGGCCTTTTGTGTTTGTGTGTTTGGTTTCCTGAGTCAATGAGGGAGGGAATCGGTGGGAGTTCGAGTTTGAAGCTGTGTGTACTGCTTTTCTGGTTTGGTTTGAGGATTTCAGGCGCGTGGTTTGTGCTTGTTTCGTCGATTGGAGATGATGGCGGGGTTCTGGAATCGGAAGTGATCGAGCAATTTAAAGGGTTTTTTGTAGTTTGTCTGATGCATTTGGTATGAATTGGTGCGGCCTTACATGTGTGTGCTTTCTTCTGGGATTCATTCTTGGCGTCTTTGAACAACTCAAAAGCCATTGACCTTCTACCTGAAAAGTGAGAGGATTCACTCGTAGATAAATGGAAGTTAGATGAGATCAACACATGGTATTGCTGTGATGATGGTCCAGAGAGACTAGAGCTCATCATTAGTATATCTTTCCTTTAGACTATATCGAAGTTGAAGCTACGACGATAATGAATCGAAGACTCATTAGTTTTACCAATGAGGCAATTATGCACATGACAATGTTATCTCTCTACACTTACGTCTGCTGGCCAAGTGTGTGCAAATCATGCAATCTTCCCCAACTTATCACTCTGTCTGGCATACGTCACCATCTGTTGTTGCTGTTGCTTCCAATAAATCAGCCTCTGGACCTGGGAACTCGTGTGTAGTCCATTTAGATTGAGATAAGGCATGTACACTTATTTGACATGTGATTAAATGACCATTGTGCTGGAGGAGGGCATTTCGCTTTTCTAGCTTGTTTTATGAACTAAGTCTTTCCAAACTAAACTTGAACAATTAGTCGTGTTAGTGCTAAACTTTGGAACCAGTTTGAAATCTCTAGTCCCATGATGAGCACACATGATCCAAGCTTAATAAGGAAATTTCCTGTTATTGACCTTTGTTTTCCAAGAGTGACCCGTTCTGTCTGAAAGAAGGAAATTAAGTAGTTTAATCCTTACGGATTAGCTAAATGTGCTTCTCAAGTTAATTGTTGACTATTTAAATTCTCCAGTTTTTTAGGGTCTATGTATTTGGTTTTGATGGCCTAAATCTTCATTTGATGACTTCCAGCTAAAAACCTCTACAGTTAATTACTTGAGTGTTGTGTTGTGCTGGTCTCTTGTAGTATATGAGTTTCAGTACATCTATAGCAAAAGTAAGAGAGTTTTGCTGTGTCCCAATCTGACAGTGTTATGTTCCAAAACGTTTCAGGTGTTGGGAAGAGTTGTCTGCTCTTGAGATTTTCTGATGGTTCCTTCACAACTAGTTTCATCACCACTATAGGGTTTGTATCATGAGGATGACTATATTGTTTTCTGTATATGCTATTCTGGCCATGCCTTTGCAATTCAGAGTTCAGAGGCGTAATGGGTGGGAAGATCATGATATTTCTGAGTTCTTTGAGGATTTCATGACGGTTCAAATATCGTTTATAATGCTTGACATAAATTATGGACATGCTTGAAATTTACATATTCATGCTCTTTGTGTGCAGCTCTTTAGTTTTTTCGTTTGGCTTTGATCAATGCATATCAGAGCGGGGATGTACAGGAAGAGGGGAAATTTGGATGCTCCTTATGAACTTAACTCTGCAATATTGGAAATTCTCTCATTCGTTGTTCTTTTCCCTCTTAACAGCATTGACTTTAAGATCAGGACCATCGAGCTTGATGGAAAGCGAATTAAATTACAAATCTGGGATACTGCCGGGCAAGAGCGATTTCGAACCATCACAACAGGTTTGATTGAGCTGAAAATAGCCTCTGTTCTTTAATAATGACATTTTGTGTTGGGATTTTTGTGCGAGAGATGCATTGTAAGCCACATTTTCCTTAAAGCTTTATTTATTGAGTCTGTTGTAATACCTGAAGCTACCTGCATTTCTACTGCATTAGATTGATTGTGATGTATTTGGCATTTTGAGGCTATGTAGAGCTCAAATGTTTGATCAGAAGAGTGAGTTGTTTCCAGCTTTGAGATATTCTCATATGAAAGAGCTGATTCTTTTGACACATGAACTAGACTTAAAACTTGATAGACTGAGAGATGTGAAATCCTGTGGAAACCACACTGGTAGGCTGATGACATAACGCTCAGCCAAAGGAGCACTGATTATGGCATAGTAAACGCCTTTGCTCTATAACACCTGAATGAGTTTCGAGTATATAGCCCATATAGCCTCTCCTTTTCTAAATCCTCATTGTCCTCCTCGAGGTTGCATCTTGCTCATGTTTAATAGTTCTGTTTTTGCCTATTCAAGTTCTAATAGCTACAGATATATTCATGTTTTTTCTGGTTTTGCAGCTTACTATCGTGGAGCTATGGGCATTTTGCTTGTGTATGACGTCACTGATGAGTCATCTTTCAACAGTAAGTTCTCCATATTTTGAGATTTTTGGTAGCCCGCTTTTGAGTAAGTTGCGTATTGAAATACCGGGGGATCATGCTGATACTTGATTGGCTATTCTTTATACTCGATCATAGTGTATCTAATGATGGAGCTAGTTTTTTAATTGTCTGTTGATTGTTCTTAAAAAATTTTCTGTGAGCATTAACTTGAATTTTCATGGAGTATTTTCCTTGTTATATTTCAGATATCAGAAACTGGATTCGCAACATTGAACAGCATGCTTCTGACAATGTAAACAAAATATTGGTGGGAAACAAAGCTGACATGGACGAAAGCAAAAGGGTAAATGACTTGGCTTTTTGGCTGTTATGATCTGCACTTTCTTTGCAAGCACCTTCATCCCCCCCACACCCCCTGAAATCCGTACTATGGCTCTCTCTCTCGCTCTGCACATGCTGCCATTATGTTACAATGGGTATGAATGCTTGTTTTTGGACAGAGGCGTGCACTGTGTATTGTTCTTGCAGTGTGTTTTTTTTTTTTGGGGGTTTTTTTTTTTTTGGTTGGGGGGAGGGGGGGGGTTAGTTAAAGAGAAATTCACTATGATGCACCAAAGGGGTGCCAACACATGTATAAAAAGAGTTTGTACCCAGAAGTGTCTACTGATGACTATAATGTACTTTTCTTTGGCATAGGCTGTACCTACTTCCAGAGGTCAAGCTCTTGCTGATGAATATGGTATCAAGTTCTTTGAAACAGTAAGTTGCAAGTTAATGCTAGAAGTAAATTTGCAGTTGGAATGATGCTTTCTGCTCTGTTAATATTAGAAAGTCAATGATGCAGAGTGCAAAGACCAATATGAATGTCGAGGAGGTGTTTTTTTCAATTGCGAAGAATATTAAGCAAAGGCTTGCAGAAAGTGATACGAAGGCCGAGGTAAAATTAGTTTTCTTGTTTATCAATGTCCTTTTCAATTCCTTAAGCATTGTAGACTTGCTCCATTACACTCGTACCTGCACTCAGTACTCCTAAACTAGCGAAAAATATTCTGCTGCAGCAGAGCCTAAGAATCCGTTTCATGTTATTGTGAGAATGGACCAACATTAGGGTGCAAACTTATAGAATTGAAATGTGCTGCAAAAACACTGCCAAATCATTTATGTGGCAATTCACTGGAAAGATAGCTGTTGAGATGTGTATAGCTTCTATTCCTATTTTTGCAGTCGGTTATTTTTATGAATCACCTTCCACAAGTATGTCGGTCTTTGCAAATTAACAGACATGAGGATGTTCAACACGAAAATGTCAGTTTTAATGGCCTAGTGCATTAGTGGACGGCATATTTCCAAGTTTTAACACAAAAGAGTACGGTGGAGTTGAGATTCTATCATGTCTACTGCACTAGGCTTTCCCCCGTTTGCCGAAGTTTCGTGGATGTAAAGTTGCGGTATGACAGGGGTGTGGGTGGAAAGGAGAAAAGGATGACACGATGAATGCTTGTTGTATGATGCCTTAATCCAATTAGAAAATCAAGCGTAAGCAGAGAGGGGATTGAGTGAACATTTGATACTGTTGCCGTTTGCTTTCAGCCTCAGACAATCAGGATAAGTCAACCAGACAAGACAGCTGATGCTGGCCAAGCTCCACAAAGATCCTCTTGCTGTGGTTCGTGAAGAAACAAAACAGGACAGAGGAAATACAAGGAGATTGTGCGAGTGGTATCTTTAATTTTTTATGAACGGCTTATTAGGATGCCAACTTGGTGGTGGCTTGGCTTCACATATGTATTCTGCCTATTGTTATTTTTATGATAGATCCTTTTTCCGGGATACTTATGTTAGACTCTGTCTTTTCTGCCGTCGCAACTTCAAATGTCCTAGTGGTTCCGCCATTTCTCTGTCCCTTCTCCCTAGTGTGCTTATTTTGATATAGAAGATTCTGAAATTAGCCTTTTTCTCTTCCGGAAGGGGAAAAATTTAATCTGAATAGTGTTTTCTATCAACTGGTTACATCTTGTGAGAGGCGGGAGCATGTGACGTGATCTTTTGCCAGAATTCCATTTTTTGTATTGCATTGCCGTGGTGTCTCCTTGAGCAGAATGTTTCAATTGAAAAGCGGTGGGAGTAGTTGGCGGCCTGTTTGTGTATGTATTGCTCATTCATCGGGAATTGATGCATCGCTCGGCAAGCAAATCGAGCAGAGGATGAAACATTAGTCTCTCACGATGTAATGAATCACGGGAAGATGTCGTGGGCATTCGCTACATCAAATCAATCATCCTGTACTGACAATAAAGCTCCTCGTACACAATGAGGAGAGTAGTTTTGGAAGATGAACACGACCCTCTCTTTCGAGTTGGGTGGAGCAATGCCCATTTTTGCAGGAACAGCACTTCGTCCATAATGGTAATCTGGGCTACGGTTGCAGTTGCAGAATTCATGCTTTGCTCAGAATGCAAGGTTAATACTGGACACTAACAAGTGACAACCACGTCAATCCTTATAGATCACGATAACCATCACCCCCCTCTCTCTCTCTGTGCAAATATTCTAACTCCACTGCCCATTTCACCTTTATTTCCGGCTTTTCTAGATGGAAATAAAGCTGAGGTATCTTTGTTGTGTTCTTAGAATTGAAGAATGCGTGCTGCTGCTTTTTCAGTGGTGGCTTTTTTCACTTAAATTAAAAGACAATTATGGTGCTCAGGTCATTCCGCACCACCTTCCTTGCAACCCCTGATTTGCTTCTTGATCTGCAGTTTTCCGTGATCAGTGTTTCTTACTCATGTTGGTTAAAGGATTTCACTAATAACCCATTACGCATTCTACCATCACGCTAAATTGTAAAAAAAAAAAAAAAAATTGTGGTCTTTGAGATTCGTTGGTCAGTTATCATAGACCTCTTTTAACTTCAATAATCGGACAGTAATTAGTCTTAACTCAGACAGTAATTAGGTTAATTAAAGTAGTTCCATTCGAGAATGAAACTCCTAATTGTGCTACCAATGGGCAAGAAGCGAGGGATTGTGGACTCCGTTACTGTAGGCGACGTTGTGATTTGACTCTAATGACAATTGGGACTGCGCCTAATGAATGCTTTTGCACGACCACATCGACATGTTCATGAGATGGATGGCATTTTGGTTGGCAAGAGCAAATTGAAAGAAACAATCTTTCTTGAAGCCTTTCATTAGCAGCCACGAAAAGTTCAACTATGGAGATAAAAAATGGGGTGGAAGACGCGAGGCGTCTTCTTTTCTTAACGTCCTGACCTTTTTGACCGCGAAAAAATGGCATGAGAGTCTGAATGTTGTCTATTTATCGTTGCCTCAGAGAGGCTATATTCGATAGTCATGACAAAATTAAGAATATGATAATATTTAGGAAAACTATTCTTTCAAAAACCCGATAAATTATGCCAACTATGACATATATATACCCATAAAATGATTTTTGGAGATGTTAAAAAGGTAGATAGACTTTATAGTGTCTATAAGATAAAAGTTATTTTTCTCAAATAACGAAAACCCTAAATTTATAAACATGTGAAAGAATATTTGAATATAAATGATAATTGAATTCTGAAATAAAAAAAAAAAATCATAAAAAAAATAATTTGTGTTTCTCATTTGTTCCAAATTACTTGGGATAAATATGTCATATGTTTACAAGTTTGGGGTTTTTGTTTCACAATAAAAAGTTTGGGATAAATGTGTCGTAGAGGACAAGTTTGGGGTAAATGTGTCACATGAGTGAAAGTTTGGGGTTTTTTATGCCACAAAAAAAGTTTAGGGTAAATATTTTGGTCGATCAAAGACATTTGCTTCCAAAATTAAATTAAATTTTTTTCCCTTACTTTCTTTTCCTATTTATTTTTTATGTGGTTCTTACCAAACACAAGATAAAATCGGATATGAGAGATATATAGCCTAGATAAAATTATCTCATGGGAGATTATGGTCGAGAGGGTGGCCCTTGCTAGATCGCGTGAGGGAGACCCTCGGCCAAGCTAGGCCGGCCCTCACCGGATGCTTCAAGGGCGGCCTTGCCACCTGCTTCGAGTAAAAAACTAAAGAGTAAAGAATGAAAATGCCCTCACTAGCCATAAGTTCAAGCCCTCATTTGAGATTGTTATGGACACTTCACGCTTTTATTTGAAATAAATTTCACTTGCAAGCTCTTTTTGGCGAAAATGAGAGCACTTATGTTTGAAATAATGTCCAATTTACGCTCTTATTTGGAATTTTTCCTTTTCTTTATATGTTTGAATTTTTTTCTATCTTATAACTAGACCTGTCAAATAGGGGTCCGGTTAGGTTTGGGTCGGCTCATGAATGGTCAAATCAAAATTGACTCTTATAACCAGGTTATAAGCTATTTATTGCAATGCAAATTCATCAACCCATACACAACCCAACTTATGCCCAATCCCATATAGCTAAAACACTTTCATATTCGATACAATTTAGGAAAACTTATTTCTTATGACTTTATTAAAAAAAAATTGCTAAAAAATGGGGACCAGCTTTTATAAATTTTTTAAAATTCTAATTTTTTTATTTTTACTTTTTTATTTTCCTTTTCTTTTCCTTTTCCTTTTCCTTTTTTCCTTTAAGTCTAGTGAGGCTTTAGCTAAACCTCGCTAGTCACAAGCGAGGACCATTGCTAACCAAAGGTGAGGGTTAGGGCCCCGCCCGTAGCCGGTGAGAGCCACGACCCCCACCCGCCGCCGGCAAGGGCTTCAAGGCCCTCACCGGCTCGTGAAAAAAAAAAAGTAAAAGAAAGAAAAGAAAAGATGAAAGGAAAGCAAATTAAAAAATTATAAAACTGTTAAAGAGTTGTAAATGTGTTTATAAACATCTCATTGACTTAAATAATAACTTTGATAAGCTAAATGGGTTGTAAATGGGTTCATCCAATGAAAAAATGAGTGTCGCAAAAGATTCTTGCCATCTCTATTTGTGCAATTTTTAGGTTCGAGTTATACTGATATGTTGTTCATACTAATCAATGGACATGATAGAATGTGAAAATATCCGTCTTTATTACTCGTGATTTACCAAAAAGTGGATAGAATATAGTAAAATCTCTTGATTTTATATCCCTATAAATCTAGACTACGGATGTGGAAGTTGACATGCTACTATTATTCACTAATTGCCTCCTCGGGAAGGCAAAGAATTTCTCTGTCTCTCTTATATGTCGGTAGTCCTATGTGGTGTATCGCCGCTAACGTGGACAATATTTTGAATTTTTTTGAAAATTGTTTCCTTTTTTTTCTATTTTTTCTTTCTTTTTCACCGATGGCCGGTCTCGGGCCATAGTCAACCACTGAACAATGCTTGGAGATGGCTGACCGCGAGCCTCCGTCGTTGACCACAGGAGAGGTAACCCTTGCCGGTGGGCAAGGGCTTGGGCTAGGGCTGTAACCCTTACTATCAATCTGCAAGGGCTGGAGGCCCTCGCCAAGTGGCCAGGAAGGCAAAGAAAGAAAAGAAAAGAATAAAATGAGTAATTTGATATTTAAAAAAAAACCCACATTTTTTAGAAATTGCAAAATTTGTTTACGTCAATGTCGGTGTTGCTACGTAGGACAAATATCATCCACGTTAACGATTTCTAGCAAAAATTGATCGGATTAGTACATTAGCAAATTTTCAAAAGGTTAATAACTAAATTGATCAAAGCAAAAGGTTTAGGATCGAATTGGTATAAATGCAAAAGTTTTAGGACTTTTTCAATAATTGTTCCAAACTAAATGGCCTAGTATAGCTCTTTGGACCATGTGGAATTCAATGACTACAGCGAAATCCACCTCCCTGAAGAGTGAAGTGGTTACAATCTTCCCTCTGCTTGATTTTTCATTTGAGTGCTCAGTGAGATGTAAATCACGTAGATCCTGCAAAAAGCATTAGGCCGTTTGAGGAGCTATAATAGCATATTCCTCTTCAATGTTTCCTTGATCCTACTTTATTTAGTTCGATGTAACGACACACAAATTGTCAGTTGAATACTCACGGCACGAAGTTAGGTGATTTTCCGTATATTTTTATTAAGTCCATTGTGGCACGAAGAATCCTAGATCGCTCCACACATGTAATATGTGGCAACCATAATTCATTTAAAACGCACTTTTTAAAACTTTTTATGCAGTTTACCTTACTTTGTTAAAATCAAGATTTTTTTTCATCCGTATAATTAGGCTCAGGAGATTCGCAAGGAACTACTATGGCTACGAGAAATTGCGTCCAAGGCGAAAATCCAAGTTGACGCCACACCGAGGAGTACAATGATTCAATATTAAAATGAGATTTGCATAAGAATGCAAATCCGACTCCCTGGTTTGATTGGAATGAAGAATAACTTTAGAGGCCTCCACTTTGTGGACAGGACTTGCTCATCGGCCAGTGCTCTACTTTTAGCTTTAAATGGAGTGAAATATCTATTTTATGCCTGGTGGAGATGGAGTGTTTCTTTGAATCTTTTCGCGAGTGACAGTAGCTCCTTGGGAAATCTGTATACGGTTCGCATGTAGTGGAGTCCCTAGACTTCGAAACGGATACGTGCTGGGATTGCTTCCCTTTGCCCCCATGCAGATGGTGTTTATAACCCGAGTAATCTGCATGAAAGCACCAGAACAGATCAACACGAATTACAGAAAAGGGTTTGAGTTTGAAGGATGAGTGAGGATGGGGAAAGTGTGGTTCGGGTCATGAACCGGGTCAAGCCGTACTTGGCGGTGGTGCTCCTGCAGTTCGGGTTCGCGGGGATGGCGATAGTCGCCAAGTTATCCTTGAACCGAGGGATGAGCCAGCACGTGTTTGTCGTCTATCGCCACGCTTTCGCCACTGTGGCCATTGCTCCATTCGCCATCCTCTTTGAGAGGTTTCTCTCTCTCTCGATCACGATCTCGATAGCGTCTAGTAAATGAAAGCGCTAATGTTATGGAAACATATTGCAATAATTACAGGAAGACAAGGCCAAAAATGACGAGGTCCATCTTTCTGAAGATCTTGTTGCTAGGCTTAATAGAGTAAGTATTTACTTCTTCTCTCTTTCGTGTCTGAGTTAGAAACATTCGTAGGGAAAAAATGACTCAAACACCATGAATTTATCCCTCTTTCCTTCTCCAAAATGCAACAAACGCAGGCCGGTGATGGATCAGAATCTGTATTACACGGGAATGAAGTACACAACCGCGTCTTTCACGGCCGCCATGTCCAATATGCTTCCCGCTTTCGCGTTCCTCATGGCCTGGTTTCTCGGGTAATTAATATACGCTTACTCAATTTCCTAGCACCTCTTTAAATTTCATGTATTTGGCAAAAACTTTGAATTAAACTTGAATTAACAGAGTATTTACGTAACATTCTTTGGCTACCTCACTTCCTTCCGATGTGGAATTCGAACGATAGGCTCGAGAGATTGAGCATAACAAGCAAGCACAGCCAAGCCAAGACAGTGGGAACCCTGGTCACCATAGGAGGAGCGATGCTCATGACTCTAGTGAAAGGTCCTGTTCTTGATCTTCCATGGGCAAAATCAGCTTCAACACATGTTGATTCCATGGGTGTTGTGCAAAAACCAATCAAGGGTGCTGTTATGATCACCGCAGGTTGCTTCTGTTGGGCTTCTTTCGTCATTCTCCAGGTAATTTCCCGCCGTCTATTACTAGTCAATAAAACTCGAGAGATAAAGCATTTCGTTCTAAACAAGAGAGCAAAAATACGCGCAGGCGATCACGCTGAAATCATACCCAGCAGAGCTCACATTGACGGCTCTAATATGTATAGCGGGGACTTTTCAAGGAGCGGTTTTCGCTTTTGCGATGGAAAGAAGCAACTTGGCTGCTTGGTCTCTCAATTTTGACGTCAGGCTCTTGGCAGTTGTCTACAGCGTAAGTCGTTTCCGTCGAAAGCTACAAATTACTGCACCTCCTGCATGAGTTCAGGAGGTCCATGTTGAAGTCCTATGGTGTTGGGCATGATCAGGCTTTCCATGTCCAGTGTCGCACGATACATAACCCGTAGCGTGAGAAATATGCGGTGTTCTGACACTCTAGTCATGAGTCGAAAAGGGTCTCTCTCCTTCACTTCATTGTGAAGTTTATAACTGATGGATCCATCAAATGCAGGGGATCATATGTTCTGGGTTGGGTTTCTACATTCAAGGGGTGGTGATGCAGGTCAAGGGGCCAGTTTTTGTGACTGCCTTCAATCCTCTGCACATGGTCCTGGTTGCAATCCTGGGATCCTTCATTTTACATGAGATCTTATACCTTGGAAGGTATCTTCTCAATTTTCCCAAGATGGTTCAACCCTAGTAACTTGTTGAGTTTTAAAGAATCATCGAGCATTGTTCTTGTCCATGGTATTATCACGTATAGATCCTTACAAACTTTGCACTCTGTTTTCCTAGGGTTATTGGAGCACTTGTGATTGTTCTTGGCCTGTATCTTGTCCTGTGGGGCAAGAGCAAAGATCAGCCTCCAACAAGAGGCAGTGAAAAGCAAGAAACATCCAATCTACAACCAGCCAACACAAGTCTTGGAGATGAGAGTGCAGAGACTGCTTCTTCCCCGTATGTTGTGGCCGTCACCAAAGTAAGGCCAACCGACGAAGCCGTTTGAAGGGGACGAACAAGCTCTAAAAGGAACAGCAATTCAGGAGCTTGAGGTTCTTTAACAAGGATATTTTACTTCAATGTTCTGCTGTTTCGTCATGTTTGTTGCGTTTTCTGCGAAGTAGATGTTCAGCGCTTACATACGCTTTTACCATTTTCACTCAATAAAGCCAAAGCCATCATTTTGCATGCAATAGTGAAAAAGGAAAATTCTGGTGTAGCCACGGAATTCTTGCATCGTAGACTAATTAGAATGACTAATGAAGTTCAAAGAGTAACTGCAGAGCCCATCCTCCATCTGGCCTACCTTTCTCGGTCCAATTCAATTGAAGTTATTTAATGTTAAGAAAGAAAGGCTAGCGACTATCGACAATTATAGGCCCGATTCAGAACAAATAAGCTCAAATTTGCAGGAACACAGAAACCTAACTAGGCAGCCACAAGGAAGCGGACATGCTGCAGAACTTTATAAGGTCCTTACTCAAATTTTCAGGAATAGAACATCCACTATTTTCCATAAGATAAAAAGTTCATTGAACATATTTACATAAGTTAAAATGGGCATGTCTGATTTATCCAACACAGCAACTTATAAGAGAAAGTCCACCTCATAAATAGTTCCGCTTACCCCCAAAGAAAATTGTGTGGGCCACCTATTCGACACAGTAAGAGTTGTGCCGAGCACAATGGGAGAAGCAATCCTGTTGCTTATACTACTGAACGAAAATTAAACTTCTTGGTCAATTCGAACAGAGTTGATCCCAAAATCCAGTGCAACTTTACCATCTACACCCGGAAGATTATATGCGCAAGCATGATCATAAGCCATTTCTAGAATTCCCATCTTCATCTACAAGGTACTATAGGAGGTATTCACTGATCACGAGACCAGCCTACAATGAGAACCTGAAAGTGCATGTGCCATTTGTCAAGAAGGAATCGAAACTTCGTCTTTTCCATATATTCGTTGAAGTTCACGGGTGGCAGCTTGATATGATGCTGAGAAGAGGAATCAAGAATTCCATGAGACCATGAACAATGAAATTCAATTTAAAAACATCGATGTGCTAGTAAATCGTCAGTGGGAATATGCAGGTTATTCTAGCTTAGGAGGTCCAGGGAGGAAAGAATGAGCTCACCTTTCCAGATACGGAAGTTCTTTTGATTAATGGGGGACCCCGTGACAGTCTGAATTGTATCGAAGAGCCTTTCCTGCGGAGTGTTCTTCAGCTCCTGAACAACTGCGTAAATGGTCTTACCATTGTCGAAGTAAATATGATTATTGGGATGCTTAGTCTTGCAACCAGCATGACGCTCGAACTCATAGGCATTGAGAGACTGTATATCCAATTCAACAAAAGAATAAGCTCAAGAAAATCGAACTGCAATTACTCAATTCACTTTCTCCAAAGTAGAACAACACTCTTACCTTTGAGTGGTTGCAATTTTCGCATCCACAAAGATAGCCAGTCCCTTTTACTATCCCACGGAGATTTTTCTGCCAAACCAAGGTTTTGTAAGTAACAAAAACTGATCCGTATGGAAGACCATAAGCTCACAGACAGGTTAATATGAGAGACTTACTTCACGTGACCAGGAAACGTATTTGACAGGTACTCCATCAAGCATGCCAGTAGATAACAGACTTTTGACATTTGATGGGAAATTGTTTGGAGGCACCTTCTTAGCCGTCTTTGGCTCCTTATTTTTGGGGATGTTCTCAGCTTTAGAATTCGCTTTCGATGCAGAAGAGCTACTTACGATTGGATCGACACCAGAAGCAACATCCTTCGGGCCCGGATCTACTGAAGCCTGAGGCAAAGTCTCGTTGTCCATTACTAATTCATAGTTGCTAATGATCCCAACTGAGGTATGTGTCCCCTGTTCATCTGCAAAACCTCCAAAAGAAATGGTATTGCTCTCACCCTTGTAGTTCTGACCCATGGATAGAATGCCAGAATCTCCTTTCTCATAGGTTGAAGTGTGACCCACTGCAACATTCGGATCAGCCTTGTCAAAGGTGCGACTAATTGGTGTCATATCACCATCAGTTCTGTTATAGGAGGAAGCCATTGAGATAAAACTATCGCTTACTTTACCAAAATTCTGGCCCACAGGAATAAAATTTACATGCTCTTTGTTGTGGGAGGAACCCATGGATAGACCATCCCCTTCCCCCTTCGTATATGATGGACCCATTGCGATGAAATTCCCATCTGTTCTGGCAAAGGGCTGACCCATGGATAAAATATTCTCACCCCGTCTCTCATAATTGTGACCCATTGATATGAAGTTTCCATCTTCCTTAGTGAAGGTGTGACTCATTGACATGAAACTTTCTTCCCCTTTGCTGTAGCCAGGCGCCACCGAGATATTATTCTCGTTCCTATGCTGATAACCCGAGCCTAAAGATATGGTGCTATTGTGGCCCTTGCGATAACCAGTATCAGTAGGAATTGTGCTGCCATTGCCACTTCTGTAGGAACTACCCATTGTCACCGAAATGCTGTTGTCAGGTTCCGTAACTTGATTAACTTTGACTTTTCTGATTCCTCCAAAATTCAGAAATGCTGAGGGATCTTCAGTGCCATGAGACATAGACAAACTTACTGACGACTCATTTCCGTATTGACCTTCAAGCTCTTTCTTACCATACTTATATCACCAGCATTGAAGGGAGAAATATTCCTATCGACTAAGTTAACAGACCGCATGGGCCCAGAACCAAAGAGCCGATCAGTGGGTTGCTCAGGAATAGCATTAAAAGCAGGATTATTGTCCCAAGGAGAAACGTTCAGGGATGAGATTCCAGATAGGGGCCTGCTCGTCACAGCTTCTATCGCTTGTCTTTTGTTGCTGAATGGTTCTGACCCGGATGCATCCATAAACCATTGATGACTACGTTTAGGTTCTATTTTGGAAGAATTGTCATAGTTGATCTCCCCATTAGTGACAGCTCTTCCATCTCTCAGCATCCAAAAGTCCTTAGGTTGGAAAGACTGCCAAAACCATTTGCTTAGACAGAGGCATATAGCAAAGTGATAAGATCTAGAGCTTGGAATGAGTAAAGTAAGAAAAAGAAAACGAGAGCAGCAAAAGAACACGAATGAGAAGACGCTAGATTCCAGAAACATCTGAAATCATAGTCACATTAATTCGCAGAAGAAAAGTGAATGAAGGCATGAAACGTGGCAAGGCATTATACAAGAGTAACGCATGATAAAAGAAACAAGAGTATGCTCTTCATGTCTATCCAAAACTACCATTGAGAACCTAAAAGGAATGACCTACAAGATCAGACTATTCACATGAACTTTGCATTTCATGCAGGCAGGCAGGAACTTGCCAAGGAGGTTGGGGAAAAAGGGAATTTGAAAGTGTGTGGATACCCCCTAAAGAGGCAACAGTTTGGACATCAAGTATCACACAAAACTCGGAAGATTCAACGATGCAAAACAAAAACAGCCCTTCACATTAGAAAAACAATTGAACCCGAAAGCAAAAGGCACGTCACTTGACAACACCATAATCTTTGCAAAGCCATAGGATAAAGAAATTAGAACATTTACAAATGGCCACACAAGCACCCACGATTTCACTCAATGTGAACAAGACATTTGCACAAAAAATTCGAAAGAGGGTTCCACAAGTTACCATTTTTCACCACTCGGAAGGCAAATTCCACAACTGGCGCAGTGAACTAGAAACGACCAACCAAGTCCGTCCTCTGCCGAAGCAACCCTGTCGAAACAAATACCTCCTTCAGTACAACTCGACGTAGAACCGATTCACTTGTCGATCGCCCTAAAAAAAGGAGACTTGATCCTAACAAAATTAGACAGCGCAAAACCACGAACCTAAAATATGCAATGTGCACAAACAATCCGCCCGATCAAGCATCGCACACAAAACACACAACCGGAAGCAAGAAATGCCGATCGAGAACATCAAAATCTCCAGCGATCGGAACTCAAATTCATCGAGAGAACACTTATTTTACGCGCATGCACTAGGAAACGCCATAGGTCGTGAACTGGAAGATCAAACCCTAGAAACTCAAACAATACTAAATATCTTGCCACCGGAGGTACCTTCTCATGCGGATGAAACTGATCTCCGGCGACACTCTGCACACCGGGCTAAAAAAAATCGGTTCTTTTAACTTGGGAAATTTGCGAGGAGAAGAGGGCCTTCTATGACAGTTGCTGTAGATGGAAGAGACACTGAGAAGCTCTGGGGTTTTAGCCTGGGATTCGTATACAGTGTGGCACGGCCCACCATAAACCTTTTAGGTCTCCGACGAATCGGCCGTACACGTGTATATCCGATTTTAAACGGGCCACGTTGTCACAGCTTTTCGCGGTCTTTTGTGTTTTAGGCCATGTATTGTTCGCGGGGTTCAATGCTGGAAGCTTTTCGAAACCAATTTGACCAATGGCCATCCGACCAAACTATTGTTTTTTTTTTTTGTCGGAAACCAAACTAAAACTGTGGTTAAAAAATTGAAAAAAGAAGAAGCAAAGTATCCGCATTTTACATGTGCGATACATATATATTTCTTTTCATAAAGGTCACAATGACGGGCCTCGTGGGAGCGCAAGATTCGATCATCTTATCCCTTAAATATTGATTACCTCATGTAGACAAATTTTGTAGCTTTTAACACGTCAATTGAGCTGTAGGGATAAGCTCGTATTGGTATGGATAGATTCGATAGTTATAGCCTGGATCATGTACTCCGTAACCGATGTATAACTTTTAAGGTAAATACATTGGTCGCCCATTCCACCCTTGTTTCTTATTAAAAAGTATTTTTTAACGTTATCCATCTACACCATCGTGATACACGTCATCCCGATACGTGAATTAAGGGCATTTCTCTGCTTCTCTGGAATCAATAAATATCTTAAACGCGGCCGTTGTTATTTGACCTCTTTTCCTTGTGAATATAGTAACATGGTGGGGGGATGATGGCGGCGGCGATACAAAGATTAGGGTGGTTCGTAGTCTAATGTGCAAAACAACGTAAAGAGCGAAAAAGGTTATTAATTTAAAGTGGTACACTGCAACACATGTATTTTTTCTGAATGTAGAGTTTTAATGTCATCGAGAGTCATTATTTAAATCAGTAGATCAAGATTAATAAGCCATTAATCAGAGCCCGCTATTGCTGCCAAAGAGCGGAATGGTCGTTCTATATGAATTTCATTCATGCATGTGGCATCAGTAAGAAGGGCAGAGACATTGGGTAAGCTTGGATCCATACTAGTCATATAAATTTCAAAATTCAAAGATGTAAGAATTCCTTTAATTACTGGACAAAGTACATCTCATAATTGATGGCATGGATATCATTTGAAATTACTCAATATACGACTGACCAAAAGCATATCGAATTCCAATTTCATCTAAAAGAAGAAACAAAAAATTCCAGAAGGGAATAGACATTGTGCAAGCTTGGATCCATACTAGTCATATGAGTTTCAAAATTCAATGATGTAAAGATCCCATTAATTAGTGGACAGAGTAGATCTCATAATTGATAATGTAGATTTCACGTTGACTAAAAGCATATCGTATTCCAATTTCTCATCAAAGAAGCAAATCAAAAGAAATTATGAATTTCTCAAAAAAGATGGGCGTGCACATTGTGTAAGCTTGGATCCATACTAGTCATATGAATTTCAAAATTCAATGATGTAAGAATTCCATTAATTAGTGTACATAGTACATCTCATAATTGATGACATAGATCTCACGTTAAACTATTCAATATACAACTGACCAAAAGCATATCGAATTCCAATTTCTCATAAAAGAAGCAAATCAAAAGAAATTACGAATTTCTCATAAAAAGAATGGCATAGACATTGTATAAGCTTGGATCCATACTAGCAATATGAATTTCAAAATTCAATGATGTGAGAATCCCATTAATTAGTAAATAGTGATCTCATAATTGATGACGTAGATCTCACATTAAATTACTCGATATACAATTGACCAAAAGCATATCGGATTCCAATTTCTCATAAAAGAAGCAAATGAAAAGAAATTATGAATTTCTCATAAAAAGAAGAGCATAGACATTGTGTAAGCATACTAGTCATATGAATTTCAAAATTCAATGATGTGAGAATCCCATTAATTAGTGGACAGAGTGCACCTCATCAATTGATGATGTGGATCTCAATTTAAATTAGAGGTCTAGTGAGGTGCAAAAGGAATTGAAAATGTAAACTTTTGGGTGAATAGTATTGTCGAAATAAATATGCAACTAAATATTTTCATATATTTGTTGAAATTTGTTTGTAAAACAAACATAAAAAAAATTGCCTTTCTAATCCCACATAGGATAAAAAAAATAGTGCAAGTCACTTTATTAGTTAAAAGGCTATTATAGTTTTTTAAAATAAAAAGATGGGCAAGTGAGATAGATCCCACTATACCCTACGTGATTCGATTATTAGACGCACTTAGCACTTTGCGCGGTCGCGGTCCGGATTTGGCATTGTCCATCAATTATTTTTTATTATTTTATTTTTCGAAATAGTAATAATAATTAACCGTTGAACCCTACCGAAATAACGCAACTATTCACGTAAGAGTTAAAATTAATTTCTATTTTATTATTATTATTATTGTTAAATTTAGAATTTTATACAATAAAGAGTTACAATTTTCAGACACAACAGTTTTTGGACAATGAAGGGTTGTGTTCGTCCGAATTAGCAATTTTGAACAGGAATATGTTTGTCCAAACGGCGGTTTTCACACATGAACAATCATGTCCGAATTGCGACTTTTCGGACATGAATAGGTGCGTTCGTATGGGAAGTTCGAACACCAAGATGTGTATTGTATTAGTATTATATAATGGACAATTCTGTTCATTTTCGGTTGGGGTGAGCATGGTTCTAGAGTAGAACCGAGAACCGGAGAACCGAACTTGCGGTTGCCGATTCGGTTCTAGGTTCTAATAGATTAGGGTTTGGTTCCGGTTCTGCATTTTTAGGAACCGCAGTGCCGATTCCTAGTTCTTAATGAAGTCGAAACGGACGGAACCGAGATATATATATATATATATATATATATATAATTAAAAATCGTAATTTCAACTTTCTTAGTTCTATTCACACGTTTTCCACTTTTCCTCAATTACAACGCAAAGTCTACTAGTGACGATCTCCCACACCCTCGAGTCGAGTAGCCAGGGCTCCGCCGCCCCGCTCCCTCGAGTCTCACCATCCTCGGGGCTCCGCGTCCGACGACGTCCACTGGCCTTCACCGTCGAGTGGCCATACCTCGAGTCTCACCGTCCACTAGGCTCTGCTGCTTCGCTTCACTCTCTCCCCAGCCCTTCGACAATGACCTTTCCCTCGCTGTCAATCGCCTCATCCTCGACATCCCCAACGCCCTCCTTCTTGCCAAACCTGATCGTTCCAGCGAGATTTGACTAAGGTGCGTTTGTTAGTTAATTTCTGGCCTTGATTTCTTGTCTCTGCTTCTTTGTTTGTGTTTATTAGTTGATCTCTAGCCCTGATTTCCTTCATATGAGTGTGTATGAGTGTTCTTTTGTTCAGTCAGATTTACCAAGCTTCCATTTTTCGCGTCCAAGGTGAATAGCTTTATGACTCAGCTTATGTGTGTCTAATGTAAGAGCAAGCCAATGTTTGTCTATTAAAGTTCCCATATGGCATATTTCACCAAGCAATTCCTAGGTAATCGGACTATTGGAGTTGATTATATTTACTGTCCATACAAAGTTTCTACCCTGCACTTAGAGTTGATTATATTTAGCAGCGATGCAACAAGCCTAGTATGTTGACTGGAGATAGCTAAAGGAAAAAATAAGTTTGCAGGATTTGTGTGTGTCTAACGTGACTCGAAGCCCACATTAAGATGATGTTGGATGAAAGAAAACCCATAGATGATTATGTCCTGCTGCAAGATCTTGGTGTTATTTCTTTATTTGACTCCTGCATGAATTTCTTTTAGCATTGAGGTTCATATTTGAGCTTGAATATTTATTCCTGGAAATCATCTAAGGATATGGATGATTTGTTCTTTCTTCTGTCTGCAATGCATCTCTTTGACTGATGATCTTTATGTAATTTTGGGAATAGGTGAGCATCTTAGTCCCTGAGTGGCCATTGGATGTTTTTCGATGGACATGTCCATATTATTCTTCTGATCAGTACGTTTGCAAGTTTCATGTTTTGTTAACAATTATGCTGTGTAAAAATATATAGGACTAATGCAATGTAAAAACCGTCATAAAAAATCATTTCTCGCAACTCCATTGACTTTATATGAATGTCTTCTATTTTGATGCAAAGGGAATTGTATTGGCGGGTTTTAGGATATCCTGGAACCGGATCTGGAACCTATGACAGGATAGGTTCTAGACATCAAGGTATACATGGTAGGTTCTAGGTTCCGAAAAATGAGGAACCCGTACTAGCGGCTAAGTTTCATGTTCCAGGTGGAACCTACCCATAATCTGGAACCGTTCACCCCTAATTTTCAGAAGTAACTTTTCATTTTTTTCATTTTCCTTTAAAAGAGAGACATCCATCTTTCATTATTTCGCAAAAATTTTTAGGAGATTTACTTGGAATTGTTATCCAAAGATTCTCACCGTGACTTTATTGTATCCCGAAATGAATTTGTCAAAAACCTATAGCAACTTTGTGGGGGCAAATTGATCCTAAAAGAGAGTGATTACACGCATCAAAATTCAACTATATTGTTACTCCATTTCTCCTATATTTTCCAACAATATTCACCGCCCAACATGGTAACCTGATGGTGAATGGCTCGGGTTATCCTTCATGTTGTCCTTCATAAGGTCACAATAACGAGCTTATGGGGAGCGAATGTTTATGGTAGCAGATATGTTATTGTGGGATGAGAGTGTGGCTCCAGGTACAAATCGTGCTTTTTTATGTTCTTTTAAATCTTTGCTTTGTTTTGCAATTATTTGAGATTTGCCGGACTCGAAAATCTTCTATGTATCCCTCGATTATTCTAATATATGAGTAGCATATTTCTTTTCACAAAAAAAAAAGTCACGGTAATGAGCTTATGAGGAGCGAACATTCAAACGGCTTATGCCTTAGACATTTGTTGCATTACGTGGACAGGTTTTCCAGCTTTTGGTCCATAGTTGAGTTGCAGGGATAATGTCGTACAATTATGGATATATTTGATAATTATAGCCTTAGATCACATTTTCCATGACGGATGCACAACTTTTAAGGTAAACGTGTTGGTTGCTCAATCCACCCTTGCTTCTTATTGATAGGGGTGTGCATAGTTCGGGCTGATTCGATTTCGATATGGAACCGAGGACCGGATCAATAGTCCCAGTCCCCAAATTTTCAGGATTGGGGACTAGACTAGGGACTAGACTGGACCAGGATAGGCGGTTCGATCTTGTCCTGGTCCCGCTCCTAGTAGGACCGCTAATACCAAGAGCTTATAGAAATTTAACCTTTAGGTCTAAACTAACAACTTTTAATTTTAACAATCTAACCTAATAATACATACACATGACCATCGTACAACTATCACATGAGATCGAAGCAATCAAACAAAGATGGAGACGAGGAGAGGAAGCGACGAGTCGATGACGCCGATGGGCGCAAGATGTGAGAAGAGCGAGCGCCGAGTAGAGTTGCGTTGCGAAGGCGAAGCGAGAAGAGAGTAGGGAGAGTGGAGTAGAATATAGAAAAATTATGTTAACTTATTCTTCAAAAATTTCTAATTTTTTTTTTCTAATTGTGTATGTATGCGTATGTGTACTTATATATAAAACATGAATTGTTAGCGGTAAAATATTATTTTTGTTAGACTTAAACCTCACTTATAATTATATATACTTTAGGCGGACCGATCGGATCCCATCGGTCCAACCATGGAACCGGGGACCGGACCGCCTAATCATCGGCTTCATTTATTAGGACTAAGGACCAGACCGACCCCCTCAAGGACCGGACCAACCCGGCTCGTCCGGTCCGATCTTGGTCCGATCCGGGCCGGTCCTGGTTCATTTTGCTCACCCCTACTTATTGAAGTTCTTTATGATGCGTTTGGCAACGATTTTGATTTTTCTAATTTTATTCTCTATATGAGTTTTAGATATTTAGAATGCGTTCAAGAATCGTGTAAAATTTTTTCCCAAAATAGATATGCGCTTGGCAACCTTACAAAATTTCCGTTCCCGAATCGGAAATTCATTTGATAACTTCAAAAAAAATTATTTTCGAGAACAATTTATCTTCCAAATTTTTTTCATTTAAATCAAATAATTACATCTTATCACTATAAAGTCAACCCATATACCATTATTAGTAAAATGAATACACATCATGCATAATTCATAATTAGTCTATTTATTTTGTGAAGTATGAAGATATATGCAAGATTCTTAAGAAAGAACATAAGCTCAATAGAGAATTTGCACTTAAATTTTCATCTTGTTTCTCCGAAAAATTACCTAAAAAGTTTTAAGCCCATTGAACTTGTGTCAATTTAGATCTATTTTTTTTTTCAAATGAGTTCTAAACCTCTTGTAATTGTGCCAATTAGTTCATTTGGCCAACCAAAGACTGGCGTGGTAAATATTTATTAATATATTTTTATTTTTTTCTTTTCTTTTTGATTTGGGACAAGCAGCCTTGCCGGTCCAAACCAAAAGAAGAAAAAGAAAAGAGGGTGAAGGCTTGCAACCCTCGGCCGGATTACGACAAGGTCACCGGCCCAAACCAAAAAAGAAAAAGATAAAAAAAGATAAAAATTTATTTAAAAAAAAAATAATAACTAAAAAATTGAAAAATATCAAACTATTATTAAAAATTTGCCATGTAAGTCCTAGCCGCCACGTCTACACCGGCATGTTAAATGGACTAAATTGACATAAGATAAAAAAAATTATTAAAAATAATTAAAACTCATAAAATATTAAGATATCATTATAAAATTGTCACATCAAGATCGACCGCCCAAATGGACCGAATTGGTATAAGAAAAAAATAATTAAAAATAAAAAAATATCTAAAAATTACAAAAATACTATTAAAAATTTGTCACGTCGAAGACATGTTGGCCAAATGGACCGAATCGGCACAATTAAAAAATTTAGGACTCAATTGACAAAAAAAAGAACTTATGAGTGCATTGGCACAAGTATAATAAGTGTGGGACTTCTTTTGTAATTCTCCACTTGTTTCACAAAAGTTATTCTAGAACAAAGAATCAACTTTTTTTTATTCTTGTTTTTGCTCCAAATTTTTTCCAGGGAATATAATCAAAAAATTTGAGAATCTGAATCATTCACGTTATCAAATTAATTTCTTATCTTTTTTTTTTTTTGAAAAATAGAATTAGAAAATCAAAATCGTTGTCAAACAGGCTCTTAATATATTCATCCACACTGTCATCTTACACGTCATCATGATGCCCGAATTAAAGGTAATTCTCTGGTTCTCCGGAATTAGTAAATATCTTAGATGCAGCCTTTATTATTTGACTTTTTTTTTTTTTTAGGGAATGTAGTAAGATGATGGGGCGGCAGTGGCGGCCAATGGCAAGTGTGATTCTTAGTCCGACGTGCAAAACAACATAACGAAAAAGGTTGTTAATTTAAAGTGGTGCGCTATACGCTTGTACTTTTTTTTATTAGTATCACAAAAAAACTCCAAACTGATATATCTATAATAAATTTATCAAAAACTATTTTTTTTTATCACGAAAAACTCCAACCTGGTACACCTGTGAGAAATTTACCCCAAATTATTTTTTTGACCATCAAAAACCCTAAACTCGGTACATCCGTAATAAATTCACCTTCAATTAATTTTATTTAATTATGAAAAATCCCAAACTAATGCACCTATGATAAATTTACTTTTCGTTAAATTAGATTAATACCACAAAAATCACATATTAATATACATGCGACAAACAAAGGGTAAAAACCCTAAAATAGTATACCCATGAATTGCCACATACCATCGAACTCAACAATTTTAAGGTGAAATTTAACGAAAACTAACGGATGGTAAATTTATCACAAGTGTATCCGTTTGGGGTAAATTTATTACAAATGTATCGGTTGGAGTTTTTTGTGGTTAAAAAAATAATTTGAAGTAAATTTGTCACGAGATGTACCGGTTTATGGTTTTTTATGGTATTAACCTTTTTTTTTTTTTTAGGGAAGAGCTCTAATGGCAAAGGTACTAATTATTTAAATCATCAGATCTAGATTAATAACGCATCAATCAAAGCCCATTATTGCTGCTAAAGAGCAAAAAATGGCTATTCTACTTGAATTTCATGCATGCATATGGCGTCAATAAGAACAGCATAAACATTGAGGAAAAGTGTTAAAAAAGTCATAAACCTAATGCATTAATACCAATTCAATCCTAAATCTTTTATTGATGCCGATTTAGTCTTAAACCTTTTGTATTTGTGCTAATTCAGTCCTAAACATTTTTCATTGGTGCCAATTCAATCATAAATATTTTACATTTGTGCCAATTTAGTACTAAATTTTTACATTTCTATTAATTGAGTAAATCCGACCAATTTTGGTCAAAAATTCGCCGATGTGGATGTCGATTATCGTACGTGGCATGGCTGGCGCTAACATGAATATTTTTTAAATATTTTCAAATAATTTTAATAATTTTTAATAAATATTTTTTCTTCTTTTTCTTTTCTTAATCATTAAAAAAATTCTAAAATAATTAAAATAATATTAAAAAATATCCAAGTTAGCATCAGCCTTGCCATGTTGGATAATCGACGTCCACATTAGTGAATTTTCAACTAAAATTGGCTGGATTGATTCAATCAACAAAAATGCAAACGGTTTAGGACTGAATTGACATCAATGCAAAATGTTTAGGATTGAATTGACACTAATATAAAAGGTTTATAGCTTTTTTTATACTTTTCCCTAGACATTGTGGAAGCTTGGATCCATGCTAGTCGTGTGAATGTCAAAATTCAATGATGTAAGAATCCCCTTAATTAGTGGACAGAGTACATATCAAAATCAACTCACGTCAAATTACTCGATTAAGGACGGACCAAAAGCACATCGGATTATAGTTTCTCATAAGAGAGGCAAATCAAAAGCAATTATGTCACGATCTGCTGCTGCAAGGACAAAAAAAGTGGTCTCTTATGACAAAGAATTGATTGTGACAAGTGTAGATTTGTTGCTAAACCCGAGTAAATATTTGTCACCCAAAAAGAGCCTACACTAATCAAAATCTTTCGCTAGAAGTTTATAAAGGCTAAGTTTGGCGATAAAATTTAGGATGAGGTAAAATTTATCATTTCTTATGTTTTGTGCCTACTCAAGACAGGACAAAGTCGGATATAATCCCGAGATAAAATTATCCAATGGGAGAAGTTAGATAAAGATAAATAGATAACATTAAAATTATTTTTCTCGAATAACAAATTCTTTAATTTAATAAAATTGAAATAATATTCGAGTATAAATAACTTTTGAATGTTAATATTAAAAATTCAACATGTAGAATCTATAGCCAAAATTTCATTCTTATTTATTCCCATTGCTATATTGTTATTTCTTTATATCTTATAACATAAATCCAATACGTAAATATATGCATATTTGAGTATTTACATGTAGTACATATCTTAGGTATTTTGGGTATATTGGGATAATTTACTACTTCATAAAAATTCAATGGAGAATGATAGAAGGGGGAAAAGGAAATAAAAAAAAGAATTAAAAAGAGAGAGGAAGAACAAATAAAAAACAAGCAAATGAAAACGGAAGGCAAAAGTGTCGTGAAAGATTCTTACCATCTCTATTTGTGCAATTTTTAGATTCATATACATTGATATGCCAAACGACAAACATGATAAGATGTGAAAATATTCGATTTTATTATTGCGATACACGAAATAGTGGATAAGATATAGTGAAATATATGGATTTCATATCATGTCATATCCGGATTTTATTCTATTAAAAATCCAAATTATCAAACGTAGCCAAAGGAGATAGACTCATCCGGCCTTATTAAAAATTGTAAACCATAATCTTAAACCAATAGGTGAAGTGGAAAAAGATCGAATATATATAAAAAGCATATAGAACCCAATCAAATAACGTGGGATATCTTCAATGAGCCTCATCCAATACAGGCTTGCCAAAATGAAAATTACGGGGTTTTGTCATTCGTGGCCACATCCATGCTGGGGACTTACATCAAATAAAATGCATAGGCCCATCAGTTTTGATACCCACGTCACTGACATGCTTGCTTCCTTCTTTCAAGTACCAAATAAAGAAAGATCGCACTATTGATAAGAACCCAATTAATAATTCGTACAAATGTGAGAATTATACATGATCAAATTCAATGGGTTCGCCTTTGAGCGATAGGACAAAATGAACTTAGGGCAGAATAAAAAAATCTCAATTGTGAAAGAGGATAGCGGACCAAACAGAAATATGCGGGAGATCATTATACGGATCAAGGGCTGGAACCTACTCTGGATCGTGCCTCCCATTCATAGGTCCGAGATCCCCGTCTATAAATTGAAAGGTCCGAAAGATCAACTCTGCATTCTCGTGAATTCAGCGTCGAACTATTGGAAGCAAATGGAAAAGGAGCCCGAGCGAAGTACCCTTTTCTTCTTAGAATGCGGCCCCTGTGTTATTAACTATTTTTGTTTTCTCAGTTGGGTTTTACATTTTACTTTTAATTTCTTGTCCATTTAAATTTTACAGCTCGCGCGTTTTATTTTATTTTTTGAAATTTAGGCATAATAGCAAAGAGCCATTTACTTTTTGTTCCAACGCAAAGAAACACGCCCTAAACTCGCGAACGGCAATCCGGTTCTTGATAATTCATTGACGCATTGTGCTAAACAAGTTCCAATGCATTACTATTCACCTAATTACCTTCGCCAAATTCCTTGCCTTGCCTCCCTCGGGCAATTTCCTGTTGCCCAAACATCAGCCTGTATCTTTATTTTTGGGTTTTTACTAAAATCTCGTGGGCGGTGCCGTCCATGCGGTCTTCGGCGTCCGGATAATAAGACAAGGAAAGCATTTTAGGGCTCGGAATTTACCTATCTTGAGACGGACTTCCTCACGGAAGATATAGCGTGTATAATTTTCATAATTTCCGGAACTATAATAGAAATCGTTCACGCAAAAGTCTAATCGCGAATCCCAGAGTTATAAATTAGAGTAATGTGTTGCTAATTTTTGGTAGCATTTTTTCTCTCCACCTTAAGCGATCAATCATGGCCTGCTACTAGTTCGGTCATACGGACAGCATAGCCAAAAAAAAAAAAAAAAAGTCAACTCTCCCATTAATTGACAACTGTAGTTATGGATCGTTCTGATTTTTTATTTTTATAGATCAAAGCTAGGGACGAATGCCGCCCCACGAGTCCACTTTCTACAATACGAGCTCATCAGCATGTGTACATACGCACCACATGCAGTCTCGTCTCGATGTTCAATACGTAAGGCGTTATGTCATCACGGGCGGAAAAAGCATGCACTTATGATGTCATCATTATCTCACCGTGACTAAATAAAAAGAAAAAAATTATCCCCAAAAAACCCTCTCTCACGCCTGTTGATATTGAATTTGAAGACGAGCAGTTTTGCAGACTTTGCCCATTACCTTTGTAAATTATATATCTTCAAAGATGAACCTAATAATACGCCATATTATAATCGGTAAAATCAACTTATATCTTACTTTCTTTTTTTTTTTTTTTTTTCATACCGGTGCATTGCTCATATCCAATGATATCATCTCGAGATGTTCATCTAGTAAAAAGCACGAAAAAGCAGATAAAAATACGGCGCAATCATATTTTTTATTTAATGATATATCACTATGAGTATTGAATAAATGAACTGAAATATTCACAAAAGATATCATCCCCAAAAAATATCCGAGCAAAAAGGCTCCAGGCCGTATGTCCAGACGTGCTGTCTACGTATACATGTTTGTATGTGCGATCTATGAAAGGTAAATCATCTATAGGACGTAACAATCGATGGCGGGCGGAGCCGGCGTCTTCGTCCCTAACCGAAACTCCAGGTCGCTCTCGTTCTCCATCGGCGTCAAGTTCAGGTCCAGCCACAAGACCCTCCGGCTGTTCGACTTCTTCACCACTGGCACCTGCGCTGGTGACACCATGGAGATCTGCGACAAAGGAGGAGCTGCCGCCGCCACCATCGTCCGGGCTGCCCCCTCGCTGGCGGCGGCTCGGTGCCTCCTCATGTGGCCCCCCAGGGCCTGCCCGATCGCGAACTCCAGGCCGCAGATCGAGCACTCATGCGTCTTTGGCTTCACCGGCGACGACGACGACCCCTGCGACTGTGCCGCCTCGTCGCCGGACGCCAGCCTCGGTTTCTTGTGGCTCGCCCTGTGCCCGCCGAGGGCCTGGAACGACGAGAACTGCCGGTTGCAGGTCTTGCACTCGAAGACTCGGCTCGGCAGCGAGCTGTCGATGACGGGCTCAAACTCGACTCCGCGAGAGAGCAGCATCAGGCAGTTCGCCATGGATAAGCTGTCGAACCCTCTCTCCCCTATGCTTCTCTTCATCGCCACAGCAAGTTCCGATTGTGATCCGGAGCGACGCGAAAACGAAACCCTAGCTTTTTTTCGAGAAATCTGTCGTCGAGAGGCGAAACGCGGAAAGACGAACAGCAAAAGAACTTATGGGAAAGAGAAGGCGCGTGACCTGCTGGTATTTATAGACTTTACATTCGGGTTACTGGGTTGAGTGGGAGGCGACTTGAGAGACTGGTTGAAGTTAGCTTTTCGTGTTGACCTTCCCGAATGACATATATGCCCTCGTTGCTTGTACAGTAAGCAATGACTATCCTGATCCTTGCCACCCCCACAAAAAAAAATTAATAATATGATAATGACTCATCAATATAATGTGATTAATAAGATTTTTTTTTTTTGAAGTACTGGGCCTTAAATGAGTGACCGGCAATGAGCAGCCAATAAGATATTGATCGTGTCCGAACGAATGGTTCCGATGATGCGTAACTGTACTTTATAATAATTTATCGATTACGGTGATAATTATTAGAGTTAATATCAGAAAAAATATCAACTTAATATATTTGTGATAAATATATCACAAATTATTTTTTTGACAAAAAAAAATCATAAACCGATACACTAGTGACAAATTCATGATAAATTATTTTTTCTCTCGCCAAAAAATCCCAAGCCTAAGACATCCGTGATAAATTTACCATAAACTAATTATTTCGACCACCAAAAAACCTCATATTGATACACATGTGATAAATTTACCTTTCGATAATTTTCGTTAAATTGGATTAATGCTATAAAAAACTCTAAATTGATACACCCGTGACAAATAAATAAAAGGTGAAAACCCTAAACGAGTACATTCAAGAATTGCCGCTTGTCAACCAAATCGATAATTTGACGATAACATTTGACGAAAACTAATAGAGAATAAATTTGTTACAGGTGTATCGGTTTAGGGTAAATTTGTCAAAGGTAGATCGGTATGGGGTTTTTAGTGGTTTAAAAAATAATTTGAGGTAAATTTGTCATATGTGTATTAATTCGAAGCTTTTCGTGATATTAATCCTAATTATTATGAACCCTACGTGTAATCGAATCATCAAATCAGGCGGGGTGGATATACAAAAATTACGGGATGCGAGGATCACATGTAGCAAAGGTGGCTTTTTGATTCGATTTCTAGGGACATGAAGTGGGGTGACGTGGCTTTTGGCCAAGTGTCAAAGAGGGAACGCGTGCGGTCCGGTTCCACGTAAGCACGACCCGCGTGGCCGAGTCAATACGGTGACAAGCAGGGAACGAGTCGTGAGTGGCGAGCAGCGAGTGAGTCGGGCTGTTTGAATCTTCAGCCCTTCCCTCTTCTGGAAGAATCTAGCGGTTCTTCGTCCTGGTTTTTGCAGGAGAAGGGGTGGTACGAATATTATGCGAGTGTGAAAGAGATGGGGCCTCGAGTCAGCAAAAGGAAAAATGTGGGCACGACTTTGCCAATTCTTGGTCGAGAACATAATTTGGACATCAAACCACGTGGAAATGCACGAGTAGCGGTGAATTGTGTTAACAAAAGCACACTTTCAATGAGAAGATACGTCGAGAAGTTGCAAACATATATATATCTGCAGATGGGCGCTACAGGATGTATCTACATGACCCGTACACGCAACCAATGTAATCGAAGTGTTATAGTATACTGCTCATAACAATCTCGAGAGAATGAAATACCGATAGTTACTTTTAATACGAGCCGACAATGCACATATTAGTCGGAGGATAAATGCATATGATATGGATACGTTCTACATATTTTGCGCCAATCTCCATTTCAAAATTTTTGTTAAAAGTGCTCTAATGGCACTGCTAAGTAATCAACTAAGGAAACTTTACATGCATTGAATCTACTCACAATACATGCAACAAATATTTCGAAAATCGAATAGTTTCTCGTTAAGTATAATATACAGATGTCCTTCGAATTGCCATTAATACAAGACCCTAATTGTTGCCCTTAAATATTTCTATCAATATCTAATTGTTTAATATCTTTGTATTCCATCTATTATTCGAAAATTTATCGAAGATGGCCTGATGAGATTCTTGGAGAAAATTCACTCAACCTCACGAAGACACGTAGAAAATTCTTGGTCTCAATCTTCTCTTTGTCGTCGAATTATGACGTAAAAGAAACGCGTCCATGGCTATCATTAATATATAGAAATTTCTATGTAGGTGCATATTTATTTTAACTTGCTCAACGGTTGCCAACAAGAAAGGCACGTGCGAGTCCCCCCGCTCTTCCGCGTCGTGATTTATGGACGGGCGAACAGCTTTCTTTCCCCAGCGCATTAGTTCTCTTTTCCCTAATTCAAACATGGGTCTGCATGCGACGGTCCAGAAGTTGATTCATACGTGGATCACAAGTTCACTACTTTTAAGACTATAAACTAAATCCAAACTAGTGCCGTGTTGAAAGATGTTATCGAGAGCACATATGCTTGGTGGCTGAAGATTCCGAGAAGGGGATAATTGTCCAAAAAAGTCTTAAACCTATTGAACGACAGCCAATTTAATTATAAACCTTGTAATCGTGCCAATTTGGTCGTAAACCTTTAAACGATTTGCCAAGTAAGTCCTAAGCCTTTTGATAATTTATCAAATGAAGTCCTTTCGCCAATTATCCAAATAATATGGAAGGATTAAATTGAAAAAAACTTGAAAATATTTAGAACCAAATTGACATGATTGAAATATATATGATTAAATTGAGAAATCGTCAAAATATTTAACGTAAAATTGACATAATTGAAAGGTTTATGATTAAATTAATTATTATAAAATATATTTAAGGCTTTTTGGATAATTATCTCTCGGAGAAGGTAAAAGCAGAAAGTAACCCACCAAAACCCTAATTCGAAAATCTCTGAAAACACTCGTAAAAACAGCGGAAAGAATAGACTTTGCTCCTCTCCTTTACGTGGGTTTTTCTCCTTCTTTTCCCTTTCGCTTGTGTCCTTACACGAGGTTTCACTTTCCCAAGCACAGAAAAGATCAGACCGTGGGCCATAACAGCAGTCACCCTCAACACGATCTTAAGTCAAGAGGGATTAGTCGGGACAACTTCACTTCATTCGACCTCACACATGTGCTTCGCTTTCTCATGCGTGACGTGTCGAAGCGTGGACCCCACAAGTAACCACTCCATCAGCGGGTTCTAGGGTTTTCAGATAATTCATGTGACACGATTCACATAATTTTTCATTCTGTTGAGCTGGAAAAAGCTTCCCGGGAAAGGTTTTTTCCTGGTTTGAACCCCACAACTTGTTCGTCTCGAGAGGGGTGGCTTGCGTTGCGGGCGTGAAGTAGTTTATCAATTTCCCAACAAGGTTTTGCCAGTCAACCATAATACTATTGGTGTTCAACTAGTTGGCCAAATAATAATAATAATAATAAAATCAGATTGTTCTTTTGACTGACTATGTATCTTTAAAGCACGTCCCCTATTGAAAGCTACCACATAATAATTTTTTAAACTCACTTGGATTAAGATGAAAATACGACGGTGTTTTAAAGTCTCACATGACAATCTACAAGCGATTGGTGATATCATTATGTACTCATTTAGCAGGCTTAACTCATACTCAAAACTATGAGGAAGACGAAACTTACACATATTTTTCTAAAGTTTCACGCGCTATAATTGATTGATCTTGTTTATCGCGTCGCCAATTAAGAAATATAGTCTCCATCTGAATATTTCTTTCTCTAGGTAAATATTCATCGACATAACTTGTTTCGCTGTCTTTCTTCGCTTTCATATGTATTACGATAAGAACGAGACATTGACTTCTGAAAGGAAACGCTTTCTTGTGCGGGACAAAGCTGCCGCTTCTTATCTACAACATGCAACCCTAATGCTGATTCCTAAAGAAGTTTCCTCTTTCGGGGCTATTTTTCAACACGCAAAGAAGAACCCTAAGATGGCTACTTTCTTCCCTTTCATGGAAAGATCTCAACAAATTAATGGAGGACTAGTGGAACTAATTCTTACGCTCACGGCATTGTTCTTTTATTGATATTGTTCGTTTGGCATGCCGTTTCAACGAAGTAGGAGAAAGAAATGTTCCAGATCACAGAGCATTAAATCTCCAAGAAGCTCTGACCTCCTCCTCCCTCGCTCCCCCCCAAAAAAAAAAAAAAATCTCCAAGAAGCTAGCGAAGTTAGCCAAAACAAGCATAGATTAGCGTTCACTCCTTAACTAGTTAATCACGCTTACGGAACTCCGAATGAAATCAATCACGCTTCTTCGGTACCATGGTTTGAATCTTTTTACGACTTTAGAATGAGATATGAAATGAAATTTGGTCTGTGTTTATATATGAATGGTTCAGGTGAATGCATGGATTTAGCAAAAGTTAACCATGTTTACGTAGTGTGTATACGTTACGATTGCAAGATTTTATTGGATCACTTGTCAACTATTCAAAAAGCTTAAGCTGCTTTGGATAAAAGAGTAGTTTAATAGTTAAATATTTTGACAATGATAGTATACTTTTACAAGCCCCAGTGTTATGTGTACAATTGGGCTAAATTTCACCGTAATTAAACGTACAATTGAGTTATGCAAGCAACGTGAAGCGTCTAGAACTCACTAGCTTCGAGTTATTGCATACATGATGACAAGGAACAACACGTCATATCTAGTCATGTTGTATGAACTATTTTTGTAACTATGAAATTGGATTGGAACTAGTAAGCTAAGTTGTCCCACGAGATTATTGCCGGTCTTGTGGTCGTAGTACGATAGATGTGAGAACGTATTACTTAGATGTCTTCAGACTTGTCCACAACCAACCATCGCTTTTCATATGAAGGAAATACGTTGCTAATTTGAGAGCGGACAAACAAAGGATAAAACTTCAAGGATCTCTTTTGTAATGAAAATTCACGAGAAAAATTATGCGCATCGACAAGGTAATCAAGAACGGCTCGAGAATCACGAGATTTCAAGTTTGATTTCGCAACTGGTGCAACATCTTGTAGGCAAACTATAGAAGTAATTTGTGAGAATCCCTTCGAAGTGTGTGGCCCTCATTTGGTCGGATCCAAGGGACAAGTGTTGTCACATTCTTACCGGTTATTTAGTCAACACCGTCCGTAATAAGATTCCGTTTACTAATTCAGTGATTAAGAAACTGTATATTTTTCCATTAACAATCACCTTACCAATCTTTTTTTAGCCAAAACCCTATCACCCAACCACACACTAAAATCCCCAACAAAAATTTTAAAAAAAAGGATGGATGATGTCATGTATTGAATAGCTAGCTTCTAGTAGTGGGGTCACGACTAGGGTTTCTATATACTATTCACCATGAAATTCTCACTACCATTTAAAAGACCGCGTTCTAGAAGACAAGCCGGTGGCCCAGGTTTTTCAAACAGTCAGTGCCGTGCAGTTCAATTCGTATTTTAATTCTCGCAGATAGCGTTCCGATTCTACAGCTAATTAAGCATTTGCTGTAGCTTGGTACTATCTTTGTCAAAGTCCTTTCGAACTTTTATTAGGGTTTGTTTTTTTTTCCAAGAATCTGACCGCCTCCTAAACCGTTTAGTTGATGGCTTGGTGGAGTTGGATCCATCCAGTGTTGACTCTTGATCGGTCAGATCAAAGCTATGCGTTCACACCGTTAGGATTGCCACATCTTGGATGATCACATCCCGCCGACTATTCTATCGCGTTTGAGGAAGAGCCACCGATGAGGACGGCGATTAAGTCCTAGGATTCAACTTGTTTCCCTGAATGTGCACTCTTCTTGCTCAATGGACGAGACCGACTTGGCACACCAATGCGCTTAATTTGAACATCGACATAGGAATCAAGAAACCCTAATCTTTCGAATCGACGCTACGTTGAAAACGACAGAGTGCGATGTGTGAGTTCAATTGCAAATACACCTTCTTGAACAACAAGGTTTTCGCTGTACTTTTTTTTTTCTCTGAACAAAAGTTTACGTGATGATAATTGAACAACTCCTCTATATAACTTGGCGTGTTTTGATTTAGTCGATTCGCGAATAACCTAGAATTACTGGAAAAGAGAACCATTGAAATTTTTGGTCGATTTGGTTAGATTACATATGCTCCATTTCTCATTCTCCTATATTAAATAATAGCTTGTGTAACTAAAACACTACAGATGCAGCACGATACCAACCAATCTTGACAAAATACATTAGATTTCGGTTAAGCTACACCAAATAATTTCAACGGACTATATTATATAATCCGCATCATGCTAACTAATATATAAACCAAAGAATATTGTCTCTCAGCAGTTGCCCTGGGCTTGTGTGAGGGTGACATCCTTTGCTTGTAGGAGTAGAAATCAAACATCAGATAAGGCGTGCAGAAGTAGTTCTGTTCCTTACAATTGAATATATACATCCTCGATGTTTATCTAAAATACCAAGTTGGCAACTTGCTGACTCTATACTCCCTGTCCGAGAGCCTAACGTGGGAGGAAACACGCATGATTAAGCCGTTTAAGCTCACGGTTAAGTTTAGCTAAGCTAAGTCAAGTTGAACAGGCTGATAAGAAAAATTGGCAAAGTCGAGTTTCGTTTGGGGAAGGAGTTCACTGACTTTGCTTAAGCGTCATCACTGTCCTCAGCAGACGCAAAAATCTTTAATGCCGTTCTCTAGACTTCGTGGGTAAGTTCCTCTTTTAATGTGTATTTTCCATGGGGTTGTTCGACTTGGCGAGCAAGAAAAGTGACTCCTGAAAAGACGAAAGGAGCAGGAAAAAGAAGTGGGGATAATGACAGGTTGAGCATGAGTCTAGCTATTATGCATGAGAATGGAAAGAAATTGTGGTGCATGTAAGAGTGTCTATTCTATCGCTTTCGACTGGGTTTGAATGCATGTGGGGTTCGGTTGGTCCACCCGCGTAGGCGCGTACCTCTTCTCCATTTCTAGAAATTTTTTGGCTTTTCAACCAAACCCGCGAGGGAGATTGCCCTTCTCCTCGCGGTTTTGAGTTCGAGTCTTGTTGGAAACACTTCCGGAGTAGAATCACCGAACCATATGCAGAGTACAGCCTACAGATGGTCCAAGGAGGTGGGCCAGTAGTGGTGTGCGAAAGCAACTCGAAATGTACAACGCAATACGAAACTTTGCCCCCATGAGTTTCTAAAAGGAACAATCGCACAAATAGTCCATAAACTTTCGTCCGATGTGCAGTGTGCACTCCTCGAACTTCAAATTCGGCTCGGTATGATCCGTGAACTTTGTCCAATATGCGATGTCATCCATACACTTTTTGATTTGTCTAATGTGATTAGAACTTTTGATATGCATTCAATTTAATCATTGGGCCGTATGAAAATGTTGATGTTGTCCGTGTTGTCCCTAAGCTTGAATTAATGGAGGCACAACATTGAACATAAGAGATCGATTTGAATATGTATCGAAAATCCACGGATCACATTAATGAAATTAAAAGTTCGGGAATAACATTGCGCATTGAAAAAAAGTGTATAGGCTACATTGAATAAATTTAAAGTTCTTGGACCACTTTACACATTGGATCAAAATTCATGGATCATTTGTGTCATTTGCCATTTATAAAAGAACAATAAGTTATGTCAGTATGGTATATATGGTAACTTTTTCACTTTAACCTAATAGTGAAATTGATTCCGCTTCGGAGTGAATACAACGTTTGTCATTCCGAACGAATTAAATGCAAAAAATAGAAGAAAGATGCTCAAGAAAGAACAATGATTTCGTATTTCAAACCCATGTTAAACTCAACTTTTGGGAGGAGGCAACTCAAAAGTCTTTACCATAAAATAGCGTGGAAGCACAAATCCCGTGGTTGATGCATAGAGCTGAAGTCAATGAACTGGACAGGACATCTACGCATGTAAACAAACATCAGTGAAACCAGGATTTTTGTCT
This sequence comes from Rhodamnia rubescens, assembly GCA_021437795.1. Taxonomy (NCBI): domain Eukaryota; kingdom Viridiplantae; phylum Streptophyta; class Magnoliopsida; order Myrtales; family Myrtaceae; genus Rhodamnia; species Rhodamnia rubescens. The sequence goes on along the minus strand of JAILYA010000054.1, from coordinate 1,591,242 downwards.
ACCTTTCAATTGAAGTGTGAACAGGACAAACACGATGTGGTGTGAAGAGGACAGGTACCTACACGGGGTCACAACTCGAATTTAGCTATGTATTTCACAAGCTCTAGATTTATCTAGTAAGGTTGGGCCTCCTCGCCCCGAAATGAAAATCAGGATAATTATCCAAAAAGTCGATTGTCTGCAATTTAGTCCTAAACTTTTGAAGTTTTGTCAATTTAGTCCTAAATATATTATTTGCATAATTGGACGAAATGAGTACTTTGACAAATTGTCAAATGATTTAGGATTAAATTGGCAAATCGTAAAAAGGTTCGAGGATTAAATCGAAAAAATCGAAAGGTTTAAGATGGAGATCGGCCGCCGTACAATAGGTTTAGGATTTTTTGAACAATTTTCCCAACAAAATCTATATTACTAGTTCGGCAAGGATATCGATGACTTGAAAACTAAGTGACGTCCATGTTTGATTTACGTATAACTTTGGCAATATACATTATCGGCACAAACCCATCTCTCTTCTGTACTAATCCTATACTCAAAACATTTAATCGAAACCCTTATTTAGGTTGCATAAAATTTGCAATTCGTGAGGGTCATTCTACGGGCCGGAAATTCCGGCGCCAGTAGTTTCTTCCCTTGGCCAAAAATACGAATTGCCTTCAATGTGCGTATTAAAGGGTTAGGTACGAAATCAAATCAATTTCTTCTTATTCCCCCCGTGAAATGAGTTTGGAAGAATACGTATACGTAGAGCAGCATGCGTATACGTAACGTGATAATTCCATGAGATACATCCAACAGAACACTTGGGTCTCAACCACTAACATAACACGTGTCAATCAACTGGAGAGCGAATCGTTAACCACCGAGTTTAGGAGATAATGCGTAGATAAGGAGGTATAAGGTAAGCCGTGACGTTCGAGCGCTGTTGGTTTAGTTGGCCAAATGTTGCAAGCTAACTAATTAATTAATTAATTAATTGAATTGAATGAACATATGTAGATTATAGATTCTCACATAGTTGTGCGATTCTTGGAGCCGCACTAGCCGCCGCGGTAAACGCCACGTGATCCAATTCACATTCCTGCCGAGGCCCACGTTTGTTTTGTTCACACGGCGGTTATGTTCGTTAGGTGGATGTGGGAAGGAACGATGTCTAATGCCTACGTTAATAAATTGACTCTTAACAATGTCTAATCTATGTCTGACCAGAAACCCCAATCCATGTTTGACCACACACAATTTGCTCACGATTGATTATTGTAGGGAGAATTATCGAAAAGAGTAGTAAACCAATTACATTACACTTTTTATTAATTCGGTCCTAAATTTTTCAGTTTTGTCAACCGAATTATAATTGTTTTCACATTTTGCAAGTTAAGTCAACGCGGTCAATTTTGGCCGGGATACGCCGATGTATACGTCGGTCGTCTTTACATGGCGCGATCGGCGTTGGCGTGAACAATTTTTAAAAATACTTTAATATTTTTGTGATTTTTCTTTTTCTTTCTTTATTTTCCTTTCTTCTTCTTTTTAGTAGGTGGCCAGGCGGGTTGGCCTCTCCTGGGTGAGGGCTCCTCTCGCTAGATGAGGCTAGACCTTGCCTAGGCCAAGGAGGCCTCGTCGGGCATCGTTCGGGTGACCCTCGCCCAGGTGAGGCTAGCACACTTAGCCACGTCTGGTGGCTGGCCACCAGCAAAAAAAAGAAAAAAATGGAAAAAGAAAAAAATAGTTTCGGCATGAGGATTGCCTCTTCGTGATTACCACGATTGACCGCGATTCTAGAAGCTCTATGTCTGGGTCATCTTTTTGCCTTTCCTCTTTGTTTAGCTTCACCCTCGTTTGACAAACTAGAAAAACTGGGAACTGTCCGAGTCCACGTTGACTAAGCTTGTGGTCACATGTTGACTAACGAGAACCTGATTGGTTCGATCCTCGCGCTTGGTGCTTTTTCACAATTGAATGGGACTCCATTTGTCATTAAATATTTTCCGAAACGTCACTCTCCTTTTTTTTTTTTTTTTTGGGTTGCCAAGAATAGAGATATTTTCATGTAAGTGGTGCGTCTGTTTTGCGTTTACCAAGAACGCGGGAGGTTTCTTCGGTGGACCTTCGCGTTCTTCCGGGTGGGGAGATACTAATTAGTTGATTAATCAACTGATTAATTAGCTTAATCTCTGGTTGGAAGAGAAGAATTTGATTTGGGAAGTTCGTCGAACCATTTTCTTAATTATTTTCAATTTTTCCAGCGACAAATGTTGAGATCTACTCTGAGAAGTTCGCTGGTTGCTGATTTTTTGTTTTTTATAAAAATAAAATAAAATAAATCTACTTAAGTTAAGAAGCCTTCTGTGAATATGGAGATTATTAACCGTAACCTCCGATTAACAAGATCATTTCCCCGTACGTTTCGTCGTCATGGTCTGGAGATTTTCTGTGATTAAGCTTCCCAGTTCAGCTTCCTAACCGCCAATCAATCTTGCTCTTGCTTTTACCCCGAAACTCGCGAAATGGAAAATCACTAAGCGCCGCCCCTTCTAAACGCATCGCCGACCCTAGATTTCAGTTGGGATCCACTCTATCTAAGGGCTGAGGTGTGCTGGATCGATCCGTTGGTCCTCGGTTTTACTCGGCACCCGTTTGTTCGGACCCGATGCGAATTCTTTCTGAGGAAGGAGATTCAATCAAAGAGACCAGGAAACAATAGAGACTGAATTGAATGCTCCTCAGTCGGCAAAGGAGACCATGACGACGAAACATAGGAGAACAGCTATGAACGGGCAAATCACTCCTCGTATAGCGCCCAAAAGAAGTCACCAATCAAGAGAAGAAATCGTAGAACATCTCTTTTCCAAAGACTGAGGAAAATTGGAGTATACTCTGAAATAGAGCTTAGTCTCTCCATAGACCAATCGAGAGACCAATTCTCCCTCTTAGAGACGGAGGAAATTGGGGTATACTCCTTTTTCTTCAATGAGCATCGGGCTACAAAAGGGTCGATCACAAGATCGTGTTCATTCTCTCCTCTTTGAACACTACATAAACCAAATCATTCCGAAGAATGTAGCCAAGTCTTCAGACAACTTAAATAGCTAAACTAGTGGGAATGTCTCTTCTCGTGCTTTTGATTCCTCAAGAGAAGACCTTGCCAAAAGTGAAAGCATGAATCCCGGTGAAGGCATCTGTTGTCCAACTCCGACATGAACGACAAGCACGAGAAACTAGCTCACAATCTTCCTGTTTTCCAATCGAATGAACTAGAAGAAACATATGAAAAACCTCTATGCACGTGCGTACGCCTAAAAAGAAGAAGCTGAATTCGCCGCTAGAGCAAGGATCATCACATCCAATCATGTCAAAGAATAGCCACAGGTACAGCATTGTTTTTTTTTTTTTTTTGGGTTGGAACAGGCACAACAATTGCATGCTATAAATCTTCACAAATTCACAGAAAAAAGAAAACCAAAAATTCACGATCCATGCGACTCTCGGTGTGTGGAGGCTCGGTGTGTGGAGGCTCCTACCAGATCGGATAGTATTTCCCACTCAGTTTCATTTATGCTAAGCATTCAACTATTCTAGAATTCACAAATTCACATGAATCACTAAACCATAAGTAGTCACCAGATTTCCCCTAGTTCATTTATGTTAGGCCTTTGAGATTACCAATATAAACCAACAATTTTGCTGCACCAACCAACAAAAAGGGATGAAGATTTCACCCGGTGCTGCAATGCAGATGACCAACCCAAATGCTCAAATCCAGAGAAAAAAAACCGCGCCCGTCAAGAATTGAGCTAAAATTTATAGACCTTTGACTGTAAATGTGAATGGAATCTCCCAACAAAGCCTTAAAGTACAAGCAAAACGAAACAACAGCAGCAGTAACACAGAGCTTACATCAACAAAGGCATTGGTTACTAACCAATGCCAGGGACATTCTTCTCCACCAAAGCCTCGATAGTCTTCCTCTTCTTCCTCATTTTCCTCTTCTTTCTCTTTTCCTTTATTTTTTCCATTACCTTGGGATCCATTATCCCGGTTTTAATCCTTTGCTCAGCTATTGCCGCTTTGATCTTCTTCATCTTTAGCTTTTGCATTTCCTTTCTCTCTCGATTTGTCTTTGCTGGGAGTTAGATGGACCAGAGCAAGAGCAAGGGGAGGAAGAAGAGGTGAGGGATTTGGATAGTGGTGCAGTGAAGGTTGGAGGCCACGGGGGAGGAATTGAGGGATTTGGAAAGTAGAGAAATGAAGGTTGGAGACCGGGGGAGGAGGAAGCGAGGAGTTGGAAAGTAGAAAGGATTCTGGCTCCCTACATTATGTGGGTTGCTAGATTAAAATTGAGATAAGGGCCTCGAGGTTGGGCCAACAGCTTTTATTGCATCCACCACGGATCGCGCATAGCGTGCCAATCGGGCCAGCTCACCAGCACCACCATAGTTGCCTGACAAGGCTTTGCGTAATCAGCTACTCACTCTCCTTTCCTTGAACTGTCCTGTGAAATAGAAAGATCAAATCATAAAGTTAAAATCAAGCGCCCAAAATAAAATGCTAAATACTCCTGGGTGACCCATAGCAAAGTAGCTGTGTTAATAGAGGAAGTTCAGAAAGCAAAGGCACACTACTACCAAAACAAGTTGCACAAGCCGTGTGACCAAGAAATAAGCAAGAAATACAAGAAATTTAACGCTCAAAATCTACACATACCACTGAGTTCACCTCCTGATCAAACTCAGCTTCATTCTCAATAGCAAATGACTAGAATGAATAGAGCCAAATGACTAGGGCTCATCAGTTCCCAGGCTCCCGGAACCTATCCTGTTTTGGAACCGGGATCCGACCTTGCGACACCAGGAACCAACCAGGAAACGCGAACTCCCAAGAGTAATGTTAACTAAACAGCTACTGCAATTCCAACTCTGAACAACAATAAAAAATCGAGCACGATGTTGCAATTGCCCTCTTCAAAGTTTCCTGACACAAAACAGAAAAGAACAGAACAGAACAGGGATAGTTTTGAACCCTCCTCGAGACCTAGTGACTAAGACTCGCACCCGGCGAAGGCGAAGGCGATGAATCTTAAATGGCAGAGAGAGAGGAGAGAGAGATCATCGAGGCAACCAATCGTCAAACAACCATCAAAGCCAAAACACCACTGATGACCATACCATTTTTCACACCAACTCAGACATACACTAAGCGACTGCCTAAACGCCCACACATTCAACAAGGAGGAGTTCGACCCAAAAAAAAGAAAAAGGAAAAAGGAGGAATGAAGTAGCACGTTCGTTCAGAGCAACTGAGATTTGCGATGGAAAAAACAAAGGGAGAGAGAAAGAAGAGGAAAATGAGGAAGACCATCGAGGGTTTGGCGGAGAAGAATGCCCCAGGGATAACCGTTAGGGTATTGCTGTTCCACTTCACATTCACATTCACATTCACAAGCACATGTTCAAGTTCTTCTTTCGATCGAATCACTAGATTCGGTTCCCTGCATCGCTATCGCTCCGGTCAGTGTTCCCAAATTTTTGCTTGAACGAATCCTGCTTCTGCACCCACATCATATGCCCCTGCGAAAGCAAAACCCAAATCCAAATCCAAATTCAAATTCAAACCGGACACTTCTAGCCACGATGCTCTCAATCCCAATTCAAACACTCAACAATCCAGTCGATGACGCGGATTGCAGACAACGTGTTCGCGCAATTTAGCTTCCCAAAGTTCGGCAAATTTCATACAAGAGCTTGTTCAGAGTAACGAAAGAGAGGAAGAGAAACCTGGAGACCAGCAGCCCATGCAATGAGCAAGGAGGCGAACCAGAATTTCTTCTCCTTTAGGAGCTGCTTCACTTCCATTTTTCTCGATCCTTCGAAGCCCTAAAACCAATTCGATCGTGTGCGATCGAAACTTCTCTTCTTTCCTCACTTCCCTCCTCAGCCACTCTACGAAAGAAAAGATTTGAGAAGCTAACTGGGTGGGCTTGGGCTGGGATTTCGACCCCAATAAGTTGGAAAAGAGACGTGGAGAGAGAGCTCTGGGATTCGATCTCAGTGTTCTTCAATGTGATCTTCCCCCGGGATTACTCCCAAAAATTCGTAAACTTATTTTGTAATTTTAAATCTTTTGACGATATTTTAATCTAGCCTTCCCAGCCAATTTTGAAAGCTACCCGTCCTAAGTGATATAGTCAGCGTTGATATATTGCCGGTCCTTGCAAAGGCCTCGATAACCGGCAAAGGAAAATAGGAAATAAAAGGAATAGAAAACAAGAGAGAACGAGAAAAGAAGAAAATTAAAAATTTAAAAAAAAAAAGCTAAACTCGTGCATGTAAATGTTGGCCATTCCATGTAGTCCGCCCGACGCTGACTAGATTACCACATCGGCGATTTTCAGTCAAAATTGTCAGGAATGATTTTAGGAAAATGGTCAAAAGTTTTATGATTAAATTGACCAAATTGAAAATTGGCCACCGCATATTAGATTTAGGACTTTTTGGATGATTTTTCAGATTTTTCCATGTCCAAGGATTCTTATGTATGCATCTATATATCACTTATGTAGGTATAGATTCGTTTTTAATTCTTATTTATATCTATATAGACTCTCTTATGGAATATATATATATATATATATATATATATGTAATCCGCAATAAAATATTTCATGATTGCACATATATTGCTAATAAATATTTTTAAACTAATGGTATATTATCTATTTTCAAATATCTATGCAGAAATAAGGCTAAATTTTTCTAAAGGTAACGCTTTCTTACGTCTAATTATAAAAAGAAAGAAAAAGTTTGCCAGAATTGGGACTATAAGTATAGATTGCCAAGAAAAGATTCCTGCATCTAACGCATATATTGATTGCTAGATATGAACATAAGGATGATTTTTTTTATTTATTATAGAGATTGCTAGCGTTATTTATAAATAAACGCTTTTCGATATAACTATATTATTATAACAAAGCATTCTCCAAGTGCTATTTCTAAATGTGCCACATATTGCTAGAATTGAACTCTCCTGGTCACAAGAAAATATTTTTGATGCTCTCGCCTCAAAATTAGCGAAATACATATGCACCAATTTAGAGATAATTATTAAAATAGTTCTAAACATATTGTAATTATGCTAATTCAATCCATCCTGGTGATTTGATCGGCCGGCGCTAACGTGAACGATGGCCGGCCGGCCGACGACATAATATTTTAATTTTTACATTTTTTTTTATATGTTTAGTTTAGTTCATGAACTATAAGAAAATATTGATATTGTCGTTCCGTTAATTCAAATTCAAGAACAATATCGAATATTTTCATACAATTTAACGACTAAATTGAATATGTACAAAAAATTTAAGGATCACATAAACAATTTTAAGTTCGGAGACGATATTGCAAATTGAACTAAAATTTATAGACCATATTACATATTGAGTTAAAGTTGGCATATCATTCATATCGTTTTCCCGTAAAGATCCCCGTAAAGAATGTCAATAATGCTTATATCGTTTCCAGATGCAATTCTTGGGTGCATCACTCTCACGTTGAGTCGGAGGATCGTGGGGTGTGCAGAGATTGCAGAGACTACGTATGAAAAGTCAACCAACTTTGGCATCACAATTCTACTCACAGCTCTCAAATCATTCTCACCAAGCCTAACACCCGAAATAAGCTCAATGGGGTCGAATTCGAACCCACCTGCCACGAGGCGAGAGAAGTAGCCTCCTCCCGAAATATCGACAAGAACACAGAGTTGCCGTGCTTTTGACGAAGATATGATCTTCAATGAACTTGCTTCAACATAACATCTAAGAGCAGCAACATGCATGCCAGTGAGGAAGAGGAAAAAACTGTACCTCGACCTGTTGTACCAGAAAGGAGAACAAGAATTTGTATTTAGCATTAACAATTGCTGTCTCCTCAAAGTATAACGACGCCCATCATTTCTCGGTTCTATCAAGCGACGCATCAATTTAGAAGAACAAAAAGGGTAATTCTCGAGGGGGACAGAGGATTTTCAGGGTGGCAGCTTTCCAGCCAAGTACAAAGAGAGCTTCTCCCTAAGCAAAGAGCCCTCGGTGTTGACAGCCTCACAGATCTGTTGTCGGTAACCCGGATCGTGATCATGGGACAAGGGCATCTCGTCTTGAACCTCGTCTTCCATATCTATGATGATGTTGTGCAGCAAACAGCAAACAAATATGATCCTCGGTAGCTTGCTCCGGTCGGGCATCCACAGAACCCTTTCGATTATCTTCCACATGTCCTTTAACCGCACCAATGCCCTCCGAGCCACTAATCTCGTGGCGTGATGCCGTTTGTTAAACCCAAGCTGATAATCCACAAGGCCTTTTCCTTTATAAGGAGTCAGAAGCCAAGGGAAAAGTGGGAAACCCGCATCCCCGACAATGTATTCTCTTATTTCCGTTCCTTCCGGAAGCAGCATTTTCTTGCCATTGAGCCTCTTTCCATCGTCAGAGAGCTTAAAGAAACCCGAGCTACTGAGAACAGTGGCGTTGCTCAGTTTTCCAGGCCAACCAGTAATCACATCACGGAATCTCAAATCAGCATCCACGACTGCCTGCAAAATCATGCTGCACTTTTTCTCCCGATCGAACCAGACATTGTTAGAAGGGTCCACCATTGGCAAGTTCATGAGGACGTGGGTGGTGTCAACGGCTCCACAACAATTCGGAAGGCCTCGAATTTTCTCAAACTTTGACTTTATCTGTTCAATCTCTGATCCGTCCGAAGGCCAACGGAGATGAGGCAGTGCCTTTTCTTCCATTGCCTCCACGAATCGCCAAGTTATTTGGGAAACCGTTGATTGGTTCATTCCAAACGATTCACCAATGCTTGATAATGATTTTCCTGAACTAAGCCTCCTAAGAGCAACAGCCACTAGATCATTTAAGGACAGAGGATTTCCACTGAGATCGGTGAAGCTTGAGGGTTTATTCATCATGTCTTCCTTCACCATTGAACAGACATAGTCGAATGTTTTTCTTGATATTCTGAAAAATGACTTGAATTCCTTTGATTTCTTTGGTTGCGATGGACCTATATACATGTTCAAAGGCAATTGCTCACTCTCGTGTCAAACTTCAAATGATTAGTTTATAGTATGTTATTTCGTCTTTCTCCAATTATGAGTCAAACTCTCACAATAGCAATGAACCATCAAATGATACAAAGCATATATTGTCATGTGGAGTTGAGTATTGCCTAGCAAGATTAGTATCTATTAGGCAGAGACTGCATTCAAGACAGATTTGATTTTTGATGGTTATCAGAATAAATTCAAGTCCTCCAAGGGAAGTTCGTCCTCCAAAAGTAATATATGTACATCAATACAAGTTCAAAATCATGTGCATAAAAGTTTGACCTGAAAACTAGAAGAACATCCATTGCTTTTTACCACAGAAATGTACCAATTGAAAGCTATAACTGAACACTAGAGAAAGAAGAAACTGACTAGTGACATAAGCATAATGAAGATATCAACCAAAACAGAAGCAAACTTGAAGATGAAGGATGGATTAGAAAAGCCAGTCCATGGCAGTGAGCCCAAGTGTTACCAGATCAATTCATCTATCTCTGCTCTCCAGTAGGACTATCCTCTCCGGACTTGTTTACTAATCTTTCTAGAGGTAGAAAGAAGAGCAAACTATCCCGATGTAGCAGACTTTTGCAAGGTACTGTTCTCCCACCACACGCTGTATTTAACCTTGACTTGTTTTGAATTATCTTATGTTTGACATTCAGAAGGTTCAAGTCTGACAATGAGCATCCAAGATCAATGTAGATGAACCTCCACGCTATTGACACCTCCCCCTTCCATCATTTTCTCTGATTGAAATGAAATCTACACTTATAAAATCAACTTCCCCTATTATGAAGACCTGTTAGTGAAGCTCTTTCCTGATCATCTCTGTTCTTATGTGGCTGAACCTGGTCATTTCTGTTGAATAACAGAAAGAGCCCACTTTGTATGAGATTTGACAGCAGCTGAATGAGGTGATTTGGTGTATATACCATTTCAAGATGAAGAAACATTGAGATACAATAGGACTCTGAGTTTTATTCATCATGATAAAACCTTCTCTGCCAAACTGCAGGCCCTAAAGTACATTAATTCATTGTATTTGGTTGGTTTTGGTGTCACCTAGCTTCTGTGCCTTCCTACTCCTCATTATGACTCTTATCTAATAGTGAGGAAAAGAAAAAATGACGCTACAAGATGCTCATACAGGCCAATGTCTTTTGCAGTGGAAGCATATAACTGTTCATCACCATTTAAGGAAACATTTCGAGTGAAGCCCTTCAACAAACAAGGCAACAGTAACTATTTGACAGATGATGTATCCTCGGCAGCTGCTATGCTGATATATATATATATTCTCTAGACCTCAACAAAAGAAAAGCAAACATTTTAGCTTCTAACAAGTCTTTCCTTGGTTAGGGAAGGGAGAAGCTAAAAACACTGCTAGATTGACCTATCAAGATCCCCCAATTGTTGATCCCCATAAAAGAAGTCACCATGGCAGATGAGAAAATTTTGCCTAGACATGATCTATCTGAACACAATGTACAACAGACCTCTACATCTCCAGAAAACCCGACAAAAAGAGAATGCATAAACGTGCCATGAGCAGCAATATCAGTACACCAGCTGAGAGTGAAATGGAAGCCCTTTTAAGCAAAACTGAGCAACACAATGAAAGAGGAAGAAAGAAAGAGCTCCACATGAAAACCGACTATATTAGTACTACAGCTCATCAGCCATAGAGAAAAGTATCGTGCAAACTCATTACATAAATGACGTAGAGGGCAGAATGGAGCTGGAAAAATATGTGAACTATGAAGTCCACGACCTTTTCCTGCTGTGGGGAGGCAATGCAGGTGACGCTGCCGCTGTAGTTTGTCATGCGATGAACTTAATAGAGTGAAAATCACCAACCTCGCAGTTAAGTTTTGACGAGTTATGTTTAGATTTCCAACAATTGAGAGAGCTCAAATTTAAGGTCCAGCCGCTGCTTGAAGATCTAGCACGTTAAAACGCAACAACAGCGCACCAAAGAAGCACGAGAAAACACGAATCAAGCAACAAAAGCAAGTAAAACAACTAAGCACCACATGATTACACGAAATGAATCCCAGAAATCGCAACCAGAAGCCAGTCACGGCGACATAATCGAATCATTCTTGTGCGGAAAACCCGCCAACAGATTTACAGTTGCTCTTCAAGACGGGATAGAACAGAGAATCACAAGACCCAACGAGAGCGAGAGCAATGTACGGGGTCGACACGAGCTCAAGGAAGCAAATCAATCAAAGAAGCGCCCTCCAAAAGGACGACAGCATCAAAACAGCTACAGAACTTAACGGAGAGAACGTTTACCTGAAATCCTCCTGGAGAAATCATCCCACCAATCCAACGACTGGGGCTGAACTGGCAAGGAAGCGAGCGAAGCGTCCGAGTCAACCTTGTTCTTGTTATTCTCTGCCTTCCTCCTCCTCTTCTTCTTCACCCCTCCTTTGATGGGTCCCATCCGGAGAGCTCAGGAAGAAAACAAGGATACCCAAGTCAAGTCCAAGAAGACCCGCGAACGAAGAACGAAAGAACACGCAGACAGGATCGGGAAACGAGAGGCTTTGAACGAAACAACCGAAAATTTGACGGCAATGGGTGGGGAGATGGAGGGTGTTGCAAACGAGGGTATAATAGAATCGAAAGAGCAGTGCGTTTCATCATGTGTTGAATTCAAAGCATGCAATGATAAAGTCCAGGAATGTCTAACATGGTCGATCAAAAAAACGAGACGGTAAGAGAGGTTTCGAGTGACGTGGGGCTCTTTCTTCTTTTTTCTACCTTTTTTTTTGCTGAGAATGGCAAATTTTTGCATTGCAGGAAGCAGCAAAGCGAGAGAGACAGAATGCAGAGAATCGAAGGCGTTTTTGGACACGGCCAGATTTCTATTTCTTCACGGTTTGAAACAATTCTTCGGGTGATACTATGAATGGACAGAATTATCATGCAACGGCGGTCAATTTGGTCATACCGGCGTGCCCTTATCGAGTAAACTGTATCTTCGTGAAAAAGAAAATTACCATCTTCGAGAAAATAATTATTTAGATGTTTGGTACATTATCTATTTTTTCTTTTACACCGGGTAGCAATCAAAAACGAAATCTTCCGAGTCTTTTTGAGGTGTATTGTTCGATTTTCTCACCCATTCAATCAATTGAGCTGATTTGTACGTAAACGGAAAATACCATGATTGTGGACGGATGGAATTGCTTAAAGCATATCACATCTCTTTATTTATGGACATAGTCTCCCTTCATAGATCAGTGTAAATTTTTGAATCAGGCTATCTAATGTAATATTACAGTTAAAGTTTTTATCAAATTTCATGTATCATTCCTAATCTGGTTGGACTTTCTAAGGCCCTTAAAAAAAATCTTTAAACAAATCATCGTACATCGTCAATAGCGAATCGTAAGTTACATTCCGCCTTAAGCCCGCGCCGAATCCACGTGAGATCGAGAGACTAATGCATAGCTAAACGGACAAAAGTGGGCCCGCCTTTACTCGAAACGCAAAACGGAAGCCCATAACACGATGGGTCGATTTCAATTCGCGACACGTCATAAGCTTAAAGTCCAAGCCCACTTCGTCAAAGATGGACCTCTCTAATTGGGCTTGGGCCTAACGAGCAACGGCAACCCTTAACTTTCTCTTAACTCGTTCGAAATTTCAACTCTATATTTGTCAAGATCTTAACAATATTTCCGTTCGAATATATATATTCTTGATGGACAAAAGCTAGTATCATAGACAGGTCTTGCTACAGTTGATTGTGATATCCTCAATTTAGGACGGCAAACTTGTTCAATCTATGGGGGCGGTTATGATGTATTTTCCACGTGGCATTAGAGAAAATTAAATCAGGTATTAATATATCGTTTAGCAAAAAAAAAAAATCTTAAAGGAATGCAGAGACACGTGTTCGGGAACACGTACGAATGAGAAGACGAAACTGTGAATTAAAAGTCAAAGCGGATTTCCTGGTCACATGTCGGTCATGTACTTTTCCCGCATATCTATTTTACGCCAAGGTTTGGACTCCTAGATCCTTGAAAACTGCCTCTATCAATTCGTCTTTCAGCAGAAAAGAACTCAAACTTTGATGCTACTGATCAATCACAACACATTGTTTTTGGCTCTTGAGAAGGAAAATTTACAAATAAAAGTAAGAACGTAATGCCCATTCTTTATGGATTGAGTTATTTGATAAGCAAGTTGAAAATGCAATAACTCGTCAAGATGTTATATGAGTCCCTACAAGTGTGGAATTGTAATCCATAGATGCAAGAACCCGATTACAAGAATCGAATCGGACGCTCGCCCTTAGAATGCTGGCGTTTACCGGGGATAGAGAGATCTTGAAATGCATAATGTGGATGTTTATGTTGAATTCAAAATTTTTGTACGACTTTTTGTCCTTCAGGCACAATTGATCTACTGAACATCCTCTTCAGCCTCTACATGGGTGTAATTGACTCGACATTATCAACACCCTTTGAGCCGCACATGATCAGCTGCATCAGAACTCCTGCCGATGCCTTCATCCTCCCGCTGGGCCTCTCGTTCTCAAGCGCCTGATTCCTGATATCCGACAATTTGTAAGGTGGGTCTCTCCTTGTGGACCTTGAGCCATCCAAGCTCTCCCTCCCCTCGGTGCTCGAGTTCGACGGCGGCGGGGAGGACAAAACCCGAATCTCCTCGTCGCTCCAGTCCTCGTCGCGGTCGCCCCTCTTCGCCAGCCTAGTTCTCTTGTCGTCGGTCTGCGTAGACGCGTTCGCCGCTTTATTGTCCTTTTCTGAGGTCCTGGCCTTGTAGACTCTGTATTGGTGAACGTCGTCTAGTGAGAGTGATGTGGTGTACAATTGGTTCTTGCTCTTGGTCTTGATAATGTCGGAGAGCTTCAGGCCCTCGGCTGGGTTGTTCGCTTCCGAGGAGCCGTTCTTTCCGGCCGGCGACGAGATCGCGGCGGAGGATCGGAGGCTCGGAGATGGCACTTGGAGGAGTTGCGATCCCTTGAGAATGTATTCATGGCCATTGCAAGGGTGTATCAGGTCATCCTCTGTCAAGTCTTGCCACACATACCCACTTTTGTAGGTCCTAAATTCGACAGAGGCAAAGACCAAATCATGATATGAAACAAATTTTTACAAGAAACTGTTGAACCATCATTTCCACCAAGGTTGAACTCAGAAGAACCAAGAAAAAGAGAACTTTTGCACTCAAAAGAATCAAGAAGAAGAGATATTTTTTTTTTTTTTTAAGGTATGGCGGAGCATTTCTCTCTTGTCTATTCCATCCCTCTTACCTTTTCTCACTTTAAGATGGAAAAATAAGCAAAAATCATGAAAGTAGACTTTTCCTTAAAGTCGCCGAGCTATACGACATCCAGAAAACAAAAAGAGACCAAATTGGAGGGGACAGAGAGCGCTCGTTTGTGAGGAGTCACATGCCTTTTTGAAGACCAAGAGTACATGTTGGCCATGCCTTGACCTCGCAGACAATTAAATCTGTTGATCACATCTGGAAATTGCAGCAGAAGATCATCAGTCACTCGGAAACCATCTCAACCAAAATCAACATATATCAAACAGAGTAAAAAGCAGAACAGAACAGAACAGAACAGAACAGAGGAAGAAGAATTTCTGGAAAACTAATCCATGAAATTTCGTTTACCTCTGAGAAAGAGCCCACCAGGCGAAGAAAGTCGGACTTCCATGAAATGGGGATGCTCAAGATGGCCATTTCTCGATAGGTAGTAGACAACCGGGACCTTGCTCTCCATCTTCATCTGGGGCTCAATCCATTTCTTTGTGCTCTCAGGGCTTGTGCCTGTGTCTTGAAACTTCCTGGGCACCCACACATCTGCTTTGTTGTACCTTGAACCGACAGACATCTCCTGTTCGGTTTTTTCCTCTTATGGCGACCAAGGAAAAGCAACTCCAAGGATGCCTCGAAATGATCAGAGGCCCATCAAAGAAAGCTCTTGACAAAGAGATACGAAAAGGGTTGATTAAAAGGAAAGAGAAGGGCTAATAGACATAGAAATCACAAAGGCTGGAACTTTCTTGGAGGAAGAAGAAAGAGAGGGAACAGTAGAGAAGCAAGAGAGTGGCTTTGTACACATATATAGTGGGGGACAAATGCTTGGGGAATGTGACTTCAGTGGTCAGCTCTTGGCAGGTGAATTTGCTTCATCTAAACTTGGGGCTAACCAGAAATAGTCTTTATTAGTCGGAGAAATCATATTTTCAAAGCTGAAATCTTATTCCTATACTCTCACAAAAAAACAGACGAAGAGGGTTAGCTACTCGACCAATTCTTCATAATTATATACGGTTACTCTATAATTAGGTCTCGGGGTGAAAGACCTATCACTAGATAATTCACGGGTCGAATTGAAGAACGTGAACCCAAAATTCTACCCACTTTGACATGGTTGACTTAAGCAGTGTAGCGTGTGCAAATCATCCGGGTATTATTTTTCTCCATTAATGCTGTAGATGCATCTGCAACAGCTGAGCGTTCAATGTCGTGTTGCAGCTTTTTAAATAGCTGCCAATAATAGGCTTTAAACCAGACAAAGGTTAGCTCAACCGCAGAGTGTTAACATGTACACGAGAGCTTTTATGCACCCACAACAGTGGCTTTTAATAACACAGAAGTTTCTTCCTAGGAAGGATTTCAGGTCACACAGCTTTTAGTAGAAATGTCATTGTCGAATTTTATTCGCAGAGATCGCTCACAATTTCATTTTCAAGCGTTTCTGAAGCTCAACGGAGGCGCCACCGATGCGATCATTCCCATCTGGACAACAACCAGATCTATATGCACCAAAAAGAAGTTGTTTTGCTTCGTTCACAGTGTTCGAAGAACATTAACAAATCGATCACCGCCCGAGTATAGCCAATGTCGAATCGCCCCGCTGTTTCTAGAAAAAAAATGGTGGGATTTGGCTGCAACGATAGCTAAACCTGCATATGCCAATCTTGTGCGACCAAAGCTTTTTTGTCAGCTCTTCATTCAATATCGATTGCCGTTAAATAAAGGGCAAAGCAAAATACATGCAAAACGGTCCATGCGAGGGTCTAAATGCAAACATTTTGACAGAGAGTTTATACAACTGCGAGTTCACGAGACCAACTCGATCAGACTGTGGACAGGAATGCCAATCTCCCAAAAAGTGAAATCTCGTGAAACAATGACACTCGGAATCAGGGAAGCCGCCTTGATGGCATCCCAAAATCCAAGAGTATAAAAAAAAAAAATATTCAAGCCAAGGAAAGTATGGAGAATCCCAAATGGCTACATGCATCCGATCGTACAATTAGAATATGGAGGTTTGCATTCTTGAACCCACATCCCAAGCTTGCTCGTGCAACTTAAAATAAGCAGCTGCAGCACATAAATACTAATATTTTGGGCAGAGAGGTACAATAGCTGCAGGTTGCTGTACCGACATTTCGGTGAATGATCTCCAAACTGTTGCACCAAGAAGCAAACCCCACCAAAACAATTGGAAGAAACAAATTTAAGATGACAAATTATGTCGTGAATGTTTATTTTGCAAGCAAAGACAAGTTTAAGATGACAAATTATGTCCAAACAGAATTTTGGAGTGGAGTTCTTGCTTGCTTCCAAGTGATCACATCAAGTTCACATCATACAAATGTTTGGCCTATCCTTACCTCCTACTTCATCAAATACTTCAAGTCTTGGCGATGCGACTTCATCCGTGGGTCAGATTTCAATGTTTTCAACCTACCCCGTAATTTTTTCTTTTTCGGGGATTCACTGCAAGAGAGATGGAATTTACTGTTCCCACCAGGAAGTAGTTGAAAATCTTTCCATGGGCCAGCGACGTTACAATGTTAATGTCAAGATGGGAAAAAGGCCAAAACTTCATTACACGGTGAAGGAACACAGAAGTTGAACATATTTCTCCAAGCACCACATCGCAGCAGTAGCTTCCAAACCGCTGGCCAAAACCAAAACATCATGTTTGTCGGAGGCCAGAATGTCTCAATGAAACAGCATCACATAGTCTATCCAACATAGTGCCTTATCCACCGAGAGACATATCACCAGAATAGAGAAAAAGATATGATACTATCTCCATCAGGTCTAAGTTTACCCAACTTGCTTGACCTGAAATACCAACTTGACATGCACATGCACCACAGCATTCCTCTTAGCAGTCGATTTCCACATGGCAGCTCACAGACCATTTCAAACGGCTGTCTCCGAGGATGAACTGTTTCTAGTATCTAAAGGAGACTAAAGAACAAGTGAGCAAAGATTTTGCGACCTCATGATCAGAAGCTTATTAAGTTGCATCTGGATTAGTCGAAGCATCAGCTGGCTTCTTAGAACAAGCAGAAGAAATGTGGCCCTTCTCGCCACATATATAGCAGGTTCTTCTCTTCATCTTGCCACTGCTGACGGTCGATCCAGCAGCAGTGTTATCAACTGTGTTATTAGTGTTATCGACTATGGTATTAGGGTTATCAACTGTGGTATTTGCAGCTACGGTTCTTGCACTGCTTTTGACACCTTCCTTAGGGATTGCACTCATTATTTTAACAGGCCTACCACACAAAACCTGCTGATTCAACTTAATGGCCATCGCCATTGAAAGGCTGTCGGAAAAATCCACATGGGCGTAGCCCCGGAACTCTCCCGTTTCCTTGTCCATACCGAAACGAATGGACGATATGTTGCAATCTGAGAAGAATGTCCTCACGTCACCCTCCGTTATATCCCATGACAAATTCCCAATGTAGATCCTGTTGTAGCCTTCGACAATCGGTGGGGCGAACTCAGATGCTTTAGTGGCTCGAGTTGCCTTGTAGGGCTGGATTTTGAGAAAGAGCCCGCCCCTTACAAATAAAACGAAAGAGTTTAATGAGCACAATGCATTTGGTTGGACATTATACTTGAGAAAGTGGATAATGCTTCTTCCTGATACACTCACATGTCGGAACCATCAAGTGCCAAAGCTCGCTTAGCTGCAGCCTCTGTCTGCAAAACAACAAATTAATAAATAATTCAAATTAGTTGTTACACTGGATCCATTGTTTCTGGATATAACATCATAGAAAACGCTCTAGATAATATGTTTCAGTTTCAGTGATTCATAGTCTTCTGTTAGACAAATAACTGGGGCATTGGAGTGAAACTAAGTAAGCAAATTAGGGTATAAATCTTGTGAGCCAAAGTCACATAATCATGACAGCAGCCAACTGGGATAATTACAACTTATTGGACCCCTTTCAGAAGATGACAATCTTCTGAAGAAAGCTCTTTTGAAACTAAATCAGTATGCTTGCAGCTCATGACAGATAGTAAAATAATATCCCACTATCACAGCTCACTTCCATAACAAGATTCAAGCTTAAAATTCCCTAAGACTACCTAACAATACAATCCTTTGGCATTCCCATTGGGAAGTTAAAGTCTGATTCCTTTGGACTTCAAAGGAAATGTACAAAGGAAATCTAACCAATCAAATGTCTGCAAATATACTTTTCCTCTTCTATTCCTTAAAATGTCAAGAAAATACCAGCGTGTCCTCAACAAGCTCCTGTGCTCTATGATATAATTGAAAAGAGGAAACACAATGGGAAAGGAGAAGGAAGCTTGTAGCACTTGAAGTACATATAACTAAAACTTTGATGTCAACGGTAATATCAAGTATTAGCCTTTTTCACTGCACAGCGATAGCTTCACAGATCCTTTTATATGATCAGGTCGCTAAAACCACCCCACACTGATTAATTCCAAAAACAGGACTTTGAAGCAACAGTCTTGACTAAAACATCAAAAGAAGCTATACGAATTAGCATGACAAAACAATTAAAGGAGACAAAGGCACAAATACCTCAAAATTTAACACCGTGAAAGGTAATCTAATGACTAACCTTGAAACCAATAATGGCAATTCCTCTAAACTTCCCACTCTCAGGAAAAGTCATACAATCAATTTCTATTATGGTGCCACAACCTTCAAAGTAGCTTCTTATATCATCTTCTGAGGAGTAGTAAGGGATACCCCCAACATAAACTTTCCTAGCAACATCTCCACTCTCTTGACTGCAAATGTGCAAAAAAAATGTAGAGCTTGAGTTAAAATGGATGGAAAATTTGGCAGGTACATCGTGTCCTAAACTAGAAATTAAATGCCAGAAGCATAATGATAGGCTCTCTCCAACACTGAGCCACTATTACCCAAAGGCAAAAACAAGCATAGAAATGCACCAAACATTGGGCCACAAAAGAGACATGGAAATGCATAGATCAGATATTCCTATTCTTGACATTGAAACGAGGAAACTAGAAGTTTTTAAGACAACAAAAGTTTTGAACTCACCAGGCAGAGCAAATTAAAGATCAGCCAAAAGTGAGCTAATTGTAATTCATTCTGAACGACAACTTTGTATCTTTCCTACAACACAAATTCTGAGATAATCTCAATGCTAATGAAGAATTTACAAGATTACTATTGGAAAACCCTGATTTTCAGGACGACAGATAGCAAACATATATTCTGACTCATTCACAATCTCGCCGCTCATCAATGTGGCGACCACGAGTTCCATGCCTCATTGAAGTACTTCCAAAATGCTAAATGCTGCCTATGATGGTACTATTAGCAAAGGACACTCTAAGCGATATACACTCGACCATGGAATGGAAAATAATCATATGTCCAAGAAAGTTTGCAGAAGATTATAAAACTATAAACCAATCGACAATCATCTTAACCGTGTTTCCCGCTTCTCAACAACCAAGGTAGGGTGATACAGTTCGAGTAGAAGAATTCATTAAGACTTTCAGAGCAAATGAAAAGACAGATTGCCATAATATGCACCTATTGGCCTCTGCGACGACATGTTCAACCACAGGCTTGTCCTCTTCATTCTTGTCCTCACCCTTCTCCTTCTTCTTAGCCCCTTTAACTCTTCTTCTTCGTCTTCTTCTTCTTTTCCTTCTTCTCCACCTCTTTAAAACTCACATCACCACCCTCCTCAGCACCCACGCTTCCATTCTCAGTCCCCTCATATCTCTTCTTTTCCTTCTTCTTTTCCTTCTTGGCCTCTTTCACACTTACATCACCACCACCCTCCTCAGCACCCAAGCTTCCATTGTCAGTCCACTCATCTATCTGCCTTTCCATCTTCTTCTTGGCCTCTTTCCCAGGCAATTCACCACCACCCTCCTCAGCACCCAGGCTTCCATTCTCAGTCCCCTCATCTCTCTTCTTTTCCTTCTTCTTCTTCTTCGCCTCTTTCACGCTCATGCCAGCACCACCCTGCTCAGCACTTAAGCTTCCATTCTCAGTCCCCCCATCTATCTTCCTCTTCTTTTTCTCTTCTCCTCCTTCCTCTCATCGCCACCATTGCCCACTTCCTCAAATGAGCTCTTCTCTCTCCTCTCTTCAACACCCTCATCTTCTTTCTCACCACTATCGACCCCACCTCCCAAAGACCGAGATTTCCTGCGTTTCTCTCGCTTGGACAATCTGGCTCTCCGGGTTGCCGAGCCCAGGAGCTGTTTCAGGGACTGTGGCTGCGAATCTTGATCGGGATTGGTGGGCTTTGCGTGATTAAGGTCGGAGTTTGATTCGTTTTTCGCTAGGGATTCGGCTAAAGCCGCCTTTAGCTTCTGCTTCAGCTTCTTGTTGGAGAGCACCATTTTCGCCTACTGTGAAAAAAAAGAACTGCAGACGACGACGGCGTGAGCGAACGATGGAAGAGGGGTTCCAGAAGATGGAGAAGGGGTTTCCGGGGAGAGAAACGGCAAGGCGTTTCGGGTTGACGATGTGTGACATTTTAGATCTTATTAGCCCAATTTGATCTTTTATGGCGCGTATGATAATACTTTTGAAATAAAATTTTTATTTTAGAAGTGCTTCTAAAGCAAGTAATTTATTTGATAAAGTAATTTTTGAAATAGAAATTCGTTTGGTTCACAACTTTGAATTTCTACTTTTGAAACAACTTTGTAGTTCAAAAGTGATTTTTGTAACACTTTTGAGAAGTAAAAAAAATTACTTCTAACCATCAAAAGTTATTTTTTTCATTTTCACTCATCCCTCTTCATATTTGCTTATGTTTACAGGGGCGCTCTCTCTTCGCTCGCTATGTACTCACTCCCGAGAGGTGCGAGTCGGGTTGGCTAGTCTGAAAAAAATATTTTTAATAATAAAAATTATTTAATAATAAACAATTTAAATTAAAAAAAGAAAATTAGAAAAAAATATATTTAAAAGGTATAAAAATTCATAAAAAAAATTTCAAAAGTAATAAAAAAAATTCAGAAAAAAATCGTGAGCTCTTAAAAAAATCATAATAAAATAAAAAAAATCATAAAAAATCATTTAAAATTATTTAAAAATCTGGAAATTTTGAAAATTTCAAAAAAATCTCAAAAAATAGAAAATGGCCACAATCAACTAGCCAAGACCTATTTTAGATTTTTTGACCTCCGATCTTTCCAAATTGACGATTTTGCCCTTCTTGATAAATTATCTCCAATTTCTTCCAAATCACCCATGAACTCTAATCACATATTCTCTTAGCCCTTAGGGCTATATTAGAGAAGCTTTGATTTGTATTGATGTGCTTTATCTGTGCATTTGATTGCGCATTTATTTTATTGAATGTGATTGGTAGGATTAGTCTTCCGACTTACATGAAAATCCGTCGGTATTTATATTTAACTTTTCTTGAATAAAATGCATTTTAGATTAGGATCAATAATTTTTTGTATAAATTTTATCCCGTTATCAAACGTCTTTCTTTGATCGAAATCAACTTCACAAGTAGAAGTAGAAAAATCAACTTCTATTTTTGAAGCAAAAGTTGAAAAATCAACTTCGCTTCAAGTTATTTCAAGCAGTAGAAGTGTTGTCAATGCGCAATCACCCAAAGCCCACCAATCTACAATTAGAAGTGAAGTAGAAGTGATTAAGATCGGAGCAATTGAAATATTTCAAAATAAATATATACAATTTTTTTCAAATTTCTTTTAGTTAAAATTGAGTTTAAAAATAAATAATTCATAAAATATGAAACTTTTGAAACAAAAGCAATCGTAGTATTTTCAATTTTTTAAAATAATGACATGTATCGCTGAAAATTATTACTCAATCGAAATATTTTTATCAACGATAAAAAAAAATTCATTCATTTATTTTATAAACGATTCGGCCATTCATTTATCATTTACAATGAAATAAATGGAGCCCGTAGCATTTTAAGCTTAGACTAAGTAAATTTCCAAAAGACCAAAACAAATGGCCCTATAAAAATGTAATTTAAATTTTTTGTCTTTTGGTCATAGATAGGAAAATATAATTGATCATTTGGAAATAAATAGAGTATCATCGGCCCATTAAAACTTGCATGGCAACTATTCTAATCCAAAAAAGTGATTCGATTAAAATGAATTTTTCTAATTCTATACCCTATATGAGTTTTAGAGAATCGAACGCGTTTGTTAATTGCCCAAAATTTCCGTTCATGAAATAGAAAAGCATTTGATAA
Source organism: Rhodamnia rubescens (assembly GCA_021437795.1). Taxonomy (NCBI): domain Eukaryota; kingdom Viridiplantae; phylum Streptophyta; class Magnoliopsida; order Myrtales; family Myrtaceae; genus Rhodamnia; species Rhodamnia rubescens. Next base: position 1,568,599 of record JAILYA010000054.1, on the reverse strand, counting down.
TTGCACAAAATTTATACTTCCAGAAATAATTGATCTTCCCAATTTTCGTTATTTAAGTCAAATAATTACATAGTTATTTTGTGAAATTTCATCCTACATTTTAAATTAATCGAAGAGTAATTTATATTGATTATCGTATATAACATATTGCATATTGAAATGCAAAAATAAAATATCAAGAATCATCATTAGTTATTTTCACCATTTATTGTGGTATTTCATCGAACTCTTTTGAACGAGCGGACAACCGACGCGAGCAACACATTCGTTTCTATAAAAAAAAATGCATTGCATTGCGCTGCATTGTGTGCATTTTTTGTTCTAAGAAATCAAATCTCAATCTTAATTCATCGAAAACTTAAGAATGAGAACTTGCTAAGTGTTTTTTTTTTTTTGGTTAATGCTTGCTAAGTGTTCACGATGGTCATTTTTGTCTTTTTCCAAAAAAATTTAAAACTAGACTAAGCCTAAAATACATGAACCTAGGCAAATCACAACCAATGAAATCAAGCGTGCAGTCAAGGAATCATGGAATTGATAAATCACATCATAAAATGCTAATGAAGCCCTAAGGGCTTAGAAAAATGTGTTTCGAGTTTAATTGCAAATGTGTTTATGATTTTTCTAAAAAGAACAAAATCTATGAAATTTAAGAAATCTAGGCCCAAATTTTTGAAAATGAGGTCAAACTAGCCTAATATAAGTTTAGTCTATTTTTAGGGGTTTTCCGGAATTTTTCTTATTTTTTAGAATTTTTCCAAATTTTTTGAATTTTTATTTTTTTATGTAAGATTTTATTATCATATATATATTTCTTTGAAAATGAGGCATCGTTCTATTTTAGGTCGAGAAAAATTGAGAGAACCGAAAAAGAAAAAGTAAGAGATGTGGGACTTTATTTTGTTTTGTGATTCTCAAAAAGTAATTCTTTTTTAGAACTAACTTTTTTTCCGTTTTGTTTTGCTCCAAAATTATTTTTGAAAATAAAATCGAATCGAATCATTTACGTTACCAAACGTAATTCTCATCTCTTTTTTGTTGGAGAACATAATTGGAGGAACTAGAATAGTTCTACGCATGGCCCCTAATCATTACTAGCTTCCGCTAGTTCACAACACGCGTGACTCACGTGTAGAGGCTCTCATGATTTCCCTTCCATCAATCCTTGGATAATAACAGAATTATCCATTTCACAGGGAAAAAAAAGGCCAACAAAAAAGGAAAAAACCCCAAAAAGAGTCTCACACGACCACAAGTTCCTAAAACGTACATCATCCGAAAGTAGCCTTTGAACGATCCACGAGCATCTAAGCCAGAGCTGCTGCTACGTTCATGGCGGTTTCTTCACTCTCCCTGAGTTGGGTTCCAAGAACCTTCAAAGAAAAGGTCTGTCATCGTTCTCTGTTCTCTGTTGTTCTCTGTTCTTGATTTCGGAATATGACCCGCTGTTTGTGTCCACAATTCTTTCACAGCTGAACGAGCCTCGATGGAGCGAGTCGCCTCGAACCGGGGAGCTTCCTCTTCATCACGCCATCACATGCTCGGGCGATCACACTGCTGCAGCCTTCGATGAAGAAAGTGAGTCATTAATCCCACGAATGCATATAGCATCCTGAGATGGATTCTTGCGACATTAAGGGATGGAAAATTCGGCTAAGTTTCAGGCAACTGCAAGAGGAGGCCTGTGCTCTTGGGCGCTGTTGGGTCGTTGACTGCGAGTTTGTTGCCTGCCAGCTTTCTTCTAGCTCAAGGTGCGATAATGGGTGGTAATCAGTCTCTTAGTTCTAAAGTTCTAAGCTTTTCAGAAGATGAAAATTAAGTGATGCTGGAAAGAAAAGAGTGTTAGCCTTCCTTTTCTTCATTCTGGTGCAGAAATGCCGGCAAATTATCAAGCTTTCGTCGACCTTTCGGACGGGTATTCGTATTATTACCCCTCGGATTGGAGGGTATGTTACAAGATCTCAAAGTTAGATTGCAATCACAAGAACACACACTAATGTTGTTCATTTTGTAGATTCTGCTTGATATAATATTTGAGATGATTCAAAAGAGTTCTCTCATTGAGGCTTCTTTTTGGTATTCCGAATTAGGAATTTGATTTCCGGGGGCATGATTCGGCATTCAAGGATCGGTATCTGCAGCTGCAGAATGTGAGAGTCAGATTCATACCGACTGATAAGCAAGATATCCATGATATGGGTCCGATGGACGAGGCACGATTTTCGCAACTCTAACTTCGAGTTTATTTTTCCCCTCATCGAATCTTCGCAATCTGTTTATTTACTTTATCTTTGGCTGTGGCAGGTTGTCTCTAACTTGGTGAAGAATATTTACGCTGCACCGAATCAGATAGCTAACATTTTTTACATGCAGGAGGTAATTTGCACCTGTTAATGCTCTCCTCTATATTGCTCCACTCTTCATGAAATCTGAAGTTCCCTTTATTACACCTACTTATAAATCATTCATTCTTTACTGCGAATCAGACCGATTCATTGGTCTCCCATTGATTTGAGCAATTGCAGAGAACTGTGGATGGGAAGGACTACTACACATTTGAGTATGAGCTCAGATCTCCAAATTTCGCCAGTTGCTCTTTTGCAACCATCGCAGTCGCAAATGGTACAATTTCTACTGAAACACGTAATCGTGAAAGCCAAAGGAAATTTGTCTGAATTACATGTCTCATTTTTCCGAGCAGGGAGATTTTACACGCTGACCGTCGCAGCGAATGAGAGAAGGTGGAGACGAGTAAGGAACAAGCTTAAAGTAGTCGCGGACTCTTTTAAAGTGCTCGATATCTGAGCCATTTGTGAACAGAAGGTGCATTCCAAGCGCCGTCCGAGTGTTGCGATGTATTTTTTCTTGTTTGTAGATGTGATGAGGTTGAGATCATTCTCCGTTTTTTTGATTCAAATTCTTTCATCCCGCTCATAGCAAAGAGCTGAATCCTGTCATCGATAACCTCTGAAAACAATACACGTTATTTCTTGGTAAAGCAATACTTTCGCTTTGTTCCTAACACCAGTGTTTTCATTGGGAAGAAAATGAAGATCGGAGCAGGATTAAACTGAAAGTGTTTTCCTCTCATGTACACAAACCAATCAAAAGATCCAAAAGAATATGCATCTATCCTGGACAAAAGCATGTCCTCAACCGCCATCACTCCACACTCTGGAACTCCTATATCTAACACCCTGTACTGATTACTAAACAACAATGGGAAAAACTGCTGTAAACACCTACCCTAATTTACAGATTTCTATGAACAGTGATCTAAGTAAGCATTGTCATTCACTTCTTTTTGCCCTCACGCTATCTGTCACTCCAGCTCGGTACGTGTCGGCATTTCTTTCATAATTGCTTGGGGAATCCCCAGATAATTTAGCTTTCTGGAGGAACTCTCAAATATACAAATGAAACTAAGTCGCGACTCATCTGAATTTGGATCTACACAGGTCGATGCTGCCGCAAACCCTTTCCGAGCGCGGCTGCGTCAAGCTTACATACAAGCCGTTTTTGGCCATCAAAGTGTCGTGGGTCCCCTCTTCCACAATCTGTCCGCCATTAAGAACTACAATGTTGTCAACATGCCTCATCGTCGCGGCTCTGTGCGCTATCAGAATGGTAGTTTTGTTACCCATCACCAAGGTGTCGAGTGCCTCCTGGACCACTCGGCTTGACTCAGACTCGATCGACGAACTAGCTTCATCCAACAGCAATATAGGTGCATTTTTCAAGATAACACGAGCAATGGCAATTCGCTGTTTCTGGCCTGGGGTCAGATCCACACCTCTCATTCCCACATGCGTGTCATAACCATGAGGCAAGCTGCTTATGAAATGATGGGCATTGGCTATCCTAGCTGCCTCCTTCATCTCAGCTTCACTTGCATTGTGGCGTGCATAAATGATGTTTTCCCTTATGGTTGTTGAGAAGATGACCGGCTCCTGCTGAACTAGACCCAGATGGCTCCTCAGCCATCTCAAGTTGTACAATTTAAGATCTCGTCCATCCAGTAAGACCTGCCCAGCAACTGGATCATAGAATCTTTCTATCAAAGATATTATAGTGCTCTTTCCGGACCCTGAAACTCCCACCACTGCTACAGTTTGTCCTCCATTAACCTTGAGGCTAAAATTGCTAAGTACCAACAGTTCTGGATGAGTCGGATAACAGAAGTCCACGTTTTTCAGCTCAATGGTTCCATAAACATTGGGAGGTTTCAACGCAGAACTATCATCCGGGTCAATTTGAGGCACTCGATCTATTATTTTAAACACAGAGGCAAGAGATTTCCGCCGTTTGAGTATGTATGGAGCCAATCCAAAAGGTTCGACCAACGCAAATGTCGCGAAAGAGAATACCATATACTCTTTGACAGCTGTCTGCAGATCCATATAACCATTCTTGACACATAAGGCGGTGTACCAGAGTAGAAGAGCATTGCAGGCAAAGAGGAGAAACTGTGAGAAACCAAATGCAAAACCAATTGTGGTTCCTTGGAGAAAACTCTGCCTGAATATCTTCTGTAGTTGTATTTTGTATAGCTCCATTACCTTGTTTCCAGCACAAAATGCAACAACTGTATAGATGTTTCTAACTGCATCCTCAAGAACCAAAGAGGCCTTCCTGTGCATCTCCTGGATGCCCCTTGAGAAACCAGCAAGCCACAGTTTCTACAACAGATAATTTGCCATAAATGAAAAACATAGAAAAGTACACAGAATCCTCAGAAAAGAAAAGGTTCTCTGAAACAGCTTAGAATCACATAATAGTTTTGAGGTTCATAAAAAATACCACTTGGCAAAAATCATCACACCGCAGTTGCAATCAATAACACCTTGTGTTTGCAACAATGAATGGTGTGATCTTATAGAGTCCTATGAAGGAATACAGAAAGGAGAGAGAGCAACAGAAATCTGGAGGTATTACGACTACTGTAACCTTTTCTATTTACAACAAAACTGACATGCAAAAAGATACAAGTCCTTTCTCTGAGCGCGCCTTGAGCACATTATACGTTGTTAGAGACATTTAGGCACAACATACAAAGAGTCGCTGAGGGTAAGAGGTAGACAAAGGATAAAAGCTAACCTGGGCTAGAGCAGAGATCATAAGAACAGGCAGGGTTGCTAAAGCCACAAGTGCCAATCGCCATTGGAGAAGCATTCCAATGAGGACAGCCACAATCACAGCAGCAGTGTCCTGTATAAATATTGAGAGGCGGTTGCTAAAAGCAGCTCTTACAAATGTAGCATCGTTTGCCAAGCGCATTGATAGAGTGTCGGCACTGTTCTCCTCTTCATCAAACCACCCAACTTCATTGCGCAGCATGGCTGGTAGGTAGATAAATAAACAAGTCTTTTCAGAGGTGCTGAAATAACTGGTCACTAGTAAAAGCCCGTGAAAGTCCGAAACTAGATGCACAAGTAGAATTGACACTAAGTACTCCCCTAGAAAAAGGAAAAAAAAGGAATACAAAGAACTCACCTGAGAACATCATTCTACGAACACGTTCAGTCATTTTCTCTCCCATGATGCCAAAATAGAAATGCTGCAGACAATTGGCAACCACAGTCACTACACCCATGCAGGTGATAACCAAGCACCATTTGTCAACCTCTTGCCGCAGGTGACGGCCCTCACTAGGCCTATAGTAGGCTGCCACTATCAAAGCAATGACATAAGCAAGAAGAGGATTAAAAGAACCAAAAATAGCAGCACCTGTGCTGCCTAAAACAGCATAAAGCCATTCTGGGAAACTCAGCTCTGCCAATCTCCAAAAGGATGGTGCTTCCTGAATCGGCTTGTCCTTGGCATCCTTATCTTTTATTGAAACATCATCAGGCTCACTAAGGGATCTACTAAAAGTTTGAGAGTGAGAGCGGTCATTTTTTGGGTCAGATGTCAAAAAGGGCGAAACAGGGGACTCAGGGTCTGAACCATTAGATTTTTGTTGTTGTCCAGGCTGAACCTCAATCTTCGGTAACTCCGGGAGTCTCATTTCTAAACTATCCTGCCTGTTGAATATCTGTTCCTTATCTGCCTCATCCAAAGAAATCCCATTTTCAGATGTTTGATCCAGCGGAGGACTCCTGGTTTTTGGTGATTCTTGAAAGTTGTATATAACATCTTGGGTCTGGACTCCATGAATGCCAGGGACTCTCTGAAGAGAGGGTGATTTCATCATTTTGGGAGATGAAGCTTCCTGGAAACTGTTACTTGCTGAAGAATCTTTTTCAATTTGGAAAACTGCAGTTTCTTTGTAATTTCTTAAGGGCATCCTGGATATATTCACAAGTAATCAGCACACTTCATATCAACTACAGTAATTAAGAAAGACTCGTGACAATCGTATTATACCTCCTGGGAAGTTTTGCCACTTCTTCACATTTTAGAAGTTCCGCATAAAGGCCATCCAAAGTGACTAACTCATCATGTGTCCCCATTTCAACAAGTTGACCCTCCTCCATCACAGCAATATAATCAGCATTTCTTATAAGTCTAAGGCGTCGAGCAATAATTATAGTTGAACGTCCTAACATGAGAAGATCGAGAACTTCTTGGACAGCTTTTTCAGCCTCAAAATCCAGTCCGCCAGTAACCTCATCCAGCAGAAGGATTGATGGATTTAGAAGCACCGCTCTGGCAATAGCAAGCCTAACTTTCTGCTCTTCAGCCAATTCTAACCCAGCTCTACCTACCTGAGACAACCAAAAGCTCTTTGTAGGCTATCAAAATGACTAACTACGTGAAGATCGCAAGCCTAGAAATGAAGTTAATAAAGCTACTCCAATAACAAATGTGCATCAAGTTTTTACCTGTGTTTCGTATCCTTTCTCAAGCGAGCTAATAAAGGCATGTGCATGAGCGACTTTAGCAGCTTCTTCAATCTCATCCGATGAAGCATTGCGTCCATAAGCTATGTTATCTCTTATACTAAGACTTAGCAAAGCAGGTTCCTGTGTGACTAGACCTATTTGACTTCTCAACCATTCTAGTTTCAGGTTTTTAATATTCACACCGTCCAGAAGAACTTCTCCTGCAACAAAACTTGTGAAAACAATTAGAATTTGCAAGCAGAAACAGTTGCTAAAGTTGATATGGAAATCTGATGGAACCATTTGGAGGAATACCACAAATTAGAATGTGCTGTCATACCTAAAGTAGGATCATAAAACCGCTCCATCAGTGGAATGATGCTGCTTTTCCCAGATCCATTTCTACCGACAAGTGCCACAGCTTTCTTAGCAGGCACACTGAGATAAAATCCACTTAGAATAGGGATTTCAGGACGTGAGAGATAGCTGAAATATACATTGCGAAACTCGATGTTTCCATGAACAGATACTAGGGAATTTCCATCATTATTACCAACAGATGATGACCGACTTATCATCTCAAAAAGTCTATAAGCAGCATATCGCCCTTGGTCAAAGGAGTAGAAATTGGTTGCAGCTTGATTCAGTCCACTGTACAAACATGGGATGCAACATTAAGAGCAAAGTAATGTAATAAAAGGGCCGACCGTCAATACCCACTCGTGAGTGCAACATCAGAGCAAACCACAAACCGGCCCTTCAGAATAATGTAATACAGAATAAAAAAGGGAATAAGGTTCTTACAGGCCACTTAAGATAATAGCAAATAATGCTGCTATAATTTCGCCACCATGAGCTTTTCGATGGGTAACCAGAAATCGTCCAACCCAAAGTTGTAAAGCACAAGAACATATAGCAAGGCCATACGTGAATCCAAGTCCAAGTCCTTGCACAAGGCTTATCATGATTCCATATCTTAGGGTCGCTTGCAACGATGTAGCATAAGAATATTTGGCGAGAGTTTCATTGGTGAATGCATACAAGGTCCTACTGCAAGAAACTGCCTGCCACAGTTTTGAAATGGGCAGCTTAGAATGAGAACTGCCACCAATGTTTAAAAGGAAGGATGACAACTTCAAAACAGCATCCATAGTTAAAAGTAATTTTAATGGGATTTCTGATAGTAGTGCACACAGTGGTGTCATATATTAATGTAGATTCATCAGTTGTTGATGCTACAGAAATTATGAGTTCTAGATATCAATGGAGAAATTTCCCTTGAGGGAACAGCACATGAGTTCTAGAAATGATGTTTTTTTATTCACAGATCTATAAGAAAAGCAAACAAAGGAGTCAATCCTTGCCGTAGATCATCAGTCCCTAAAGCTATGAACCCATGACTAAACCGAGACTTAAACTATTCATTCCTTCTGAATATGATTGAATCGAGTATTTCCCTGCTGGAGCTAGACAAATAGATAAATGAATTTGTTTCAACAGAAAAAAGTTAAACTAGTGCCCAAATAAACTGTAGCACAGAAAATATTGTCAAAATGACTTTCTTACAGAAGAGTGCATGTACATGCAAGATATCCACTTGGCAATCACAGCCTCATATTGATCCCCCTGCCCCTCCACCAGAAAAATAAGAAAAGGAACAAAGGACAAATAAAATGTATAGCAATCCCTAGCCGAAAGAACCCTTGATTCTTTGCCTTTCCAGCTAGAATAACCCTCATTTTATTTAGCTTTCCTATATCCTTTTCAGGTGGAGGACAAGCGATTGGGGAGAAAAAAAAATACCTGTTCAGCAATGCTAGCTGCTTCAGCATAAGCATCTTGAATATTTTCAGCAAGCCTATGAAGAAATATGTTCGATACTCCTCCAGCAGCTACAATGAAAGGGCCGGTTGCTAAAGTTATAAGAGCAATCTGCCAACAGTTCACAAATCCAATAACCAGCCCGCAGGAAAAAGTAGCCATATTATGAATATAATTGCCAACCTGTATCGGCAACAATGCCATTCAATATCAGATATCTGCTCAAACTTCTCATTGTACTAGCCAAGAAACTGGAAATTTAATGTATTTGTCTGAACTTACCTTTTCGCTGATTGCAGATTGAATGAGCAATACATCACTTAATACCTGACTCACAATATCTCCATTTTCTCCATATGTGTGAAAAAAACTCATTTCCTGGTTAAGTAGGACTTGAACATACTTTGACCTAATGACAGCGGTTTGCCGTTCTCCGGTCAGGATCCAGCTAGAAACCTCTATTACAAAGATCAAGTCAGCCAACTCGGATATAACGGGTCACAAGTGGGTTGGTTTTGCAAAAATAAGTTTTGAGTTTTCTGGGCTTTACCTATCCAACCGGCGAAAAAACGCCCACGGCAATGTAGACCAGATACAAAGCAAGCTGCAGAGAGAAACTTTTAATTGAATTAGCTAATTCAATATCCACAATTTCTTAATCCTCACATAAAGCTCACGGAAAGGTCTGAGCAATGACAGTCAGCTTACAAGTTTTGCAAAGAACCATCAATAAAGTATACAAAAACCAAACTTAATATCATCTCTTCATGCCACAGCAAGGAACAAAACATTTGATAACAGGAACAAGTTCGAGACTTTCTTCTGTGTTGAGCATCTCTGTAAATGATTTAGCCCCACCATTCTGAGAAATCCAGGTCGATCATGAACTGATTTGTGGATTACATGACTGTGCTTCCCTGTCTAATCTTCAAGAAGAAAGAAAGCTACAATTGATGACTGAAATAGTCTTTTAACCATTTAACTAAATTTACCACTATCTGAAGCTGGTTGCATATGCCATATATCTTCCCCATTTAAGACCACTATCTTCTTCAAATTGAGTGAAACAGAAACTAGTGAACCATCTCAAACATTTCTACAAACTAAACCAATACGATGGAAGCAAACTAACGATCCTCCAAATTGAGTAGATTAAACCTAAACGACGAAGGAGTCCACAAAAGATGCACGGAAAAAGGCTCAGCCAATTGCCAAACTTCCTTTACACAAACATTGGACGCCCTCAACATCTAACCTATCCTATCCAGTTCGTTGTAACTTTTGCCTTCAGCGAAAAAGAAAAAGAAAATCGACCGATCAAAGGCAGGAGAAAAATCCCAAATGCAAACTACCATTTTATGCTCTCTGCAGCCAATTATTTTTAAATAAACCATCGAATTACCTCCTTGAAGCGGTGAAATGTCTCGTTGGGGTCTGCCTTAGGCCCCGAGTGCAGCACATGCACAATCTTCGCAAAGTAATGCAAGTAGACCACCAGAGCTGCTCCATGAGCGGCGGCACCGAGCGACCCCGTGATCATGAGCGCCCAATCGAGACGGTCCGCGCAGGCAAAGAGGCGAGAGAACGGCACCGCCGCTGGCGGTGGCTCAATCTCCTCCCCCTCCTCCATCTCCTCCCTGGCGTCCGCCGGCGGCTCGGGGGCGGCCCCGGACATCTCCGCGCTGGTGTCGATGTACGGAGACGGAGACTCCGGCGGCTCCGACACCTCCGAGACCGGCGTCAACGGCTGTATGTGCGGCGGCGACCACCCGAACAAACCTCGTGATATCATCATCTTGTCAAAACCCTCCGACTCCGCCCTATCCAAAAGAAGAGTACCAAAACCTTCTAACGCTAACGGCTCCAGCTCCCCGTCGATCGGTGAAGTGAAAAAACGGAGCTCCGGCGTCCCTTCGCCTCCCGTGCTTTCGCTATCGGAGCGCCAAAGCAAAACGAAATTCCGACTCGCGAGTTGACTCTGCGAGTCCACCGCCTGGTCAGCGAGGACGGTGGCGTCGATTCGCGGGCGTTCGACGCGGACAGAGTTCCCTTAACGGTCAAATGCCGGCACTGGCCATTTTTTTTCCCCTTAACGAAGGAGGAGTCTTTTCTGTTACGGCGACAAAGGCGTTTTCCTTTCTTTCCTTTTCAACGTGGGGGCTCTTTCTGTTATTATGGTTTGAGGAGGAGGGCAATTTGGGAATTCGAGGTGGATGGTTATGTCTGTTCATCAGTAAATTAATTGACTAGTTTAAGATTATTGAATGATGAGATGGACCATCTTAACTACCTTCTTTTTAATGGGTTGCATGTGATATTACCGGTCTTTGAATCAATTTCTTCAGGATGATCAGTATTAAATGATTTTCTTTTATCAATCGTTTAAATAATTGACTAGTCTACTTTCTTACAAAAAAAGTCAACGAATACAAGCGATTTAGGTAGTACGACGATACTATGTTTCCATTAATCTTATGCAGTCAGATGTGAAGTTGACCAGACATTTGTCACGAGACATTTGAAAAACTCTATGAGCTATTTTCATACGATAAGAAAAATAAGAAAGAGAATGTCGAAATAGATCGTAACCACGGTCCACTGACAAACCTCATATCTCTCGTCCCTATCACATTGAATAATCTAATGATCTATATCTGTGACTCTATGTATGGGGCACGAGATCCGAGGATTTTCATTCGAAAGCGAACCGAGAATGAATTGAGAAATCGAGCTCGCGGCAACTTTCGACTTTGCAGGCCGATCTCGAACAGCTTGACATGACCATATTATCAGTTGTTCTAATGCACTACTTAAAAAGACGACTCATGACCGTACAGCCTTTCCTTTTTTGATAGTCATTGTTGGGGGGCCAAAGTAGAGGCATGATTGGGCGTGGTGGACTCCTTTCTTCTCGCTCTTGCCAGAGCATTTGCTCTGTGCGGCTCGTGCACTCCGGTGGTCCTGCTGGCATCCTCTGATCTTGCTCGGTTTCTATAATGACGGTGACGTCTGTAAATGCACGGGAGTGCCAGCTAAGAAAACCAAGTTAAACGAGAACGAAACTGAGGAAACCAACCGTTAATTCCCACGTCGGATGCTACGAATTTCCAAACGATGCCGTTCCATCAATGAAATGTGAAATCGCTTTTCATTGATGGGATGAACTTTTAATGGAGTCGGGTTTGACGGGACACGAGAAATAGAATAGGAGGTTGAACCCGTGATCCGAACCCACCCGGGCCAAAGGGGCCCGAAGACCGATCTGGACGAGCCTCGAGAATGGGCATTATATTAATTAGACGTCGCTATTATGTTAGGCTCGCCAACGATCTTCTGCGATTCGGACAGGTTAAATTGGGTCCACAAAGAATTGTGATAGTCTGCGTTACTCCCATCACTCGTATTTGATGGGTATGACCAGACCCGACCCGAATGATTTTATATTTACGAGTGATCAATGGGCAGATAACTCAAAAGTAATCACGCAATATTCAATTAATAGAGTGTCGCCATTTATTGGTGCTTCCCACTAGACACTTGTTTGCTCAATCGCACACAAACTATGAGGTCGTAGAAAGCACCCGAAAACCCTAATTCTTCTCCCCGTCCTCTCGAATCGCGTCGATTGGATGAACTCTTAAGAGTCTTTAGAATGTACGATACTGCCTCCCAAACCTAAGTTAGGTGCTCATTTACTATTTAGGAGTAATGGATCCAATGTTTTAGTTGTAAATTATGAAACTTATCAACCGGTCGGTTAAATTGGTTGAACCATTGATCCGCGACCTGTAGGTCGGACCGATGATTCTTTGGCCTGGCTGAGTTTAAAAACACAGATCTAGGTGGAGGGTTTGTTCGTGGCGTCTACTTGCTTGAGGAGAGAGAGAGAGAGAGAGAGAGAGAGAGAGAGACTGGCAAAATCGTACAAATAGAAGAGGCATAAAAACTAAAAGGTTAATGTCACGAAAAATCTCAAATTGATACAGTTCGACAAATTCATTCTCAAATTATTTTTTTAACAAAAAATCCCAAACTCAGACACCTGTGACAAATTTATCTTAAATTATTTTTTTTACCATAAAAACCCTAAAATGATACAACGTGACAAATTTACGCAAAACTATTTTTTTACCATAACAAATTTCAAATTGGTGTACATGTAACAAATTTAGCACTAATTTCCTTTAAATTGAGTTAATATGTAAAAAAATCCAAATTGATATCTATAATAAATAGAGGATAACGTATACACCACGAAATTTTCACGTATCATCCAACTCAAGAATTTAGTGGTAAAATTTAACGAAAACTAACGAATGGTAGATTTGTCACAACTATACTAGTTTGGGATAAATTTGTCATAAATATACTAATTTAGGATTTTTGGTGATCAAAAAAATAATTTAAAGTAAATTTATCGCGATTATACTATCATGATATCATCCCAAACAAAAAAGGACTGCTCGTGCGGCTAATTCTTGCCGTAAACTACGAAATTTTTCAAAATGAACGCGGTTACGTGAGCATAATTTATGTGAACCGTCGGATGAGAGATCCGACGGCTCATCTAAGTCGAGCGCACCTGCAGGGCGTACAGGTAATAACTGCTTCTCAACTGAACACGATGGGAGCCCACGACGACGTCAGCCGTCGTCAGCAGACAATAAGCGCGCAAGTTCTGTGAAGCCGGAGAGGAGAGGGAAAAAGAAAGGATAAGGTCCTCCGCCACAAAACTGATACCGACTGAACCCGAGCGATCTTCTTCTTCTTCTTCACCAAAAATGGCGTCATTGCAGAATTATCCATCGATTCACCGTTCTTTTCCTCCCAACTCTCTTCCTCAGGTTCTCTCTCTCTTCTCCCTCTCTCCCTGTTTTTTCTGGTCTTTTGGTTGGGATAATCGAGTGGATTCATGTGTGTTGTTGTCAGTTAGCGTCGCAGAGGCACGGTACACTGCCTAGCTGTAGAAGAAGCGCGAGCGCGCCGCCGTGCGTTGTCCGAGCTGAGCAAGTAGCTTCTTCAGCTTCGACTTCGCATTGTCTCGGTAAGGTTTGAGTTGTTGCTGTGGCTGGTCGTGCTTGTTGCGCTCTCCTTATGTACATTGTGATTTGACGGACGTGTCCGGTTTCATGTACGAACTGTATCGAGAAAGGTTACACGTATAGACGCCAAGCTCGCGCAGATTGAAGAGTCGAGCATCTTAAAGCGTCGTGTATTAGCTAATGTTGCGACTCTGGAAACCGCAACAATGTGACTCTCTTAGTAGTCCATACCTTCCATGGATGCATTTTCCAGGCAATGGACACCCGCTCGTGGTGTTTTCTCTAAACATGTTGATGTTCTGTAGATTGTGATAGGGAATGGGTTTGGGCTTATGAGTACCCGATAGGGATTGTGAGATCATGGCGGGTTTATAATTCAGGAGCATAGTACCATTTGACGCCTTTTTAGCTCATCGAAACCGGGGAAATTTACTGTCGACGTGGCACGAGGCATTTGACAGCTTGCCGCTTTTCTTTGCTTATTCTTGGATTCCTTGATCAATGTGGCTTGATTGACTGCAAGTAGTTTTTCATGTTGGTTATATTCATGTTCTCCTATACTTTTACATACCAAACAGGAAGGCGTCAACTGCTGGCCCTCGGAGTCACCGTTCCAGGCATTGCGGTAGTTAACCAAGATTCTATCTCGTGTAAGAACGAAATTCCGTTCAGAATAGTTTAATTATGAGGGGTTATTTGAAATCTGAAAATTTTAAGAAGCGTTGAGAGTAGCACCTGCTTTTATACAGGCAGTACCTTTTTAGTACTAATGGCTGATACCTAATGTGGTTCAGTTGCTGCAGAAACTAAAAAGGGATTTCTGTCAGTAACGGACAAAAAGGACGGTTACTCATTTGTCTATCCATTTGGATGGGAGGTATGCCTGAATCGCTCCTCTTTTTCCATAGGGCAGCAATGCAGGGCTTCTCGGTTTCTTGTTTCGTCTCAAGTTATTTTGAATGATTTAGTTTTGCACCACAGGAAGTGGTAATTCAAGGTCAAGATAAGGTGTTTAAAGATGTCATCGAGCCCCTAGAAAGTGTCAGTGTCAATATGATCCCCACGAACAAAGAGGATATACGAGACTTAGGCCCCCTGAACAGGTGAATAGCTGTTCTATGTTTATGTTGCCATCCTTGACATTTCCATAGGGACTATGCTGTTGTTCAACACTGTTAGGTTCCTGGCTCTTGCAAGATTTGTCTGTTTATTAGTTAGTTGTTAGAGGCCGCAATGCCTTATGTTTAACTGTCACAGGTTGCAGAAACTCTGATAAGAAAGGTTTTGGCCCCTCCTTCTCAAAAGACAAAACTCATCGCTGCAAAGGAGGTAGATTTTATCAGTTCTCTCTCATGTAATCATACCTCTATACACACATCCCACAGATTGAGTGATACCTACTCTGCTTTCGAGAAAAGTGGATATATGAAAATCCTTTTCTTATTTCGCTTTTGCTGGCATTAGTGTAGTGTTGCCGCTTGTCTAGTAAAGTGTATTTGCTCTTCTATTTGTTTACAACCGCAGTTTCTGATTTCTGCCTTCTTCTCACTTTTAGACATGGCAGGTCACCATTTCCGAATTATAGATAAATAAAGGTGGATCTTGCAGCTTCAATAATGGTAATTCTAATTAAAGGGGCTAACGTTGATAAGGTATTTGGAATTTCAAGATACCAAGTAAGCTGCCTTTCTGGAAAGCCTTAAACGCATGCCGTTATGCCTCCAAAAATTTTAGACGATAGATCACTGTACATTTGACTGAGGATGCAAGCATGCTCACCAAGACAAACTAAACAATTACAGACCTCATCAAGATTCCATGGCTTTCCAACATATAAATGTTGCCTCACGCAGTGAAAGCTCCATAATTCACTCGTATACTGGCATAGAGCTGTTTAGTGCATAAAAACAATTTTATAGAAAATAGGCCTTCTTGTACGTGTTACTTTTCCAAGATTCTAAGCTTTTAGAGCTGAAGTTATGGCAGGAAAACAGATGATGCCGTGACCTGCATTGGTGCATTGTGTGTCTAATCTATCCTGTATTGATAGAATGACAGATGCTGCTACTATTGCTGCATAACAGATCTGATCAGTTTTCTCTTATGTTCTTATAACAGCATGATGTTGATGGGAAAGCATACTACACTTTCGAGTTCGTTGCTAAAGCTCCAAACTATATTCGCCATGCTCTTGGCACCATCTCTATTGGCAATGGTATGACACTGATTTGCCTCTCTTACATATTCCCATGAAAGATGTGAGGTTCAGTTTCTTTTCATACGAATGGATGCTCAAATTTTTGAGAGTTGGTTCCATGATATGGCAGGTAAGTTCTATACTTTAACAACAGGGGCAAACGAAAGGAGGTGGGAGAAGATGAAAGATAAATTAGAAACGGTAGTCGATTCCTTCAAAATTCTCACTGTATATGATGGAGCTGCCTAGTTTTCGGATAACCATAAAGGGTAAGCAAACCAGTTTCTGTTCAACAAGCACAATTGTCCTGTTCTTGAGTTGTACAAGATCAATGACCACCGTCACTGCTATCGGACTGAATCATTTTTTTGTAAGAGGAAAGCTTCATTGTGTTTATAAGAATTTGAGATATCTGTAGAAAAGATAATTTCATTAAAAGAGCCAGTTCGTAATGATGCTGCTTAAATCTCTGTATAAAAGATTCCTCATATGAAGAGCCTATTTGCCTATCCATCTTAGATAAGACATGGGAGTTAAGTAAAAGCAGCCACCTTCACTTAACAGGGACTCACAATTCACTGCCCGCTTCGATAAATTCTGCTTTTGCAAACCTGTAAGGGAGAGATAGAGAGAAGATGCTGTATTACTGCCCTCCAGGACAGAAGAGCAGCTTAAAATGCAATTTACACTAAACAATTACAGAGATCTCTGTGGGATTCGCCAGTCTGTGATTATGATAACTTCGGTATTCATTTGGGTTGTTGTCATTTTAGGTATGGCAATGCCACCACCATAGAAATGCCTCTTGCATACACCGCAAGAAAACCGGAGAGAATTTTGTCTGTTACGAGCATTACATCTTGAATTAACGAAGTGGACGTGCGTACACTGGACGTATTTTTCTAGACGTGAATCCATCATGAGATGATTCAAGGATCGTGTCATGAAGTTGAAAAATAAGAATTTAGCTTTTCTGTACAGAAATGACATAAACACGAAATTCTCTCACCAAATAGGAGTCGTGCGAAAATCTCGGAAAAATCACAAGGACGAAAATTTACCGTCTTAATTTGGCTTAAAATCTCAGCTCCAACATTTAACTGGAGGCAAAGACAACAACGAGGATCGTAAAGCATATTTACAGCAAGACTTACTTCAACCCACTAGATATCAGAATCGAAACTACCATTTTGGTTATTGACGAGGCCAAGACTAAACTTACAAGCAACTTAGAAAAACGTTATAGATAAAATTTGACATTTTCACCTGAAGCGGACCTAATGAAAGTTATTAAACCGCATGGATCTTGTGCTCATCTGTGTCTTTGACAATGCAGAGCAACTAGAGGGCATTATTTTGGAAAACCACACCCGAACCTAATAATTGCGATCGGAGCAAGAGGGCTGGATTCCAGTAAAGGTCTACTGGCCGGGTTTTTTCCAGTTCAACTAATTTCGACACCACCCCTAGAGGGCACCAAATTCATAAACCACTCCTCCGGTCCTTAAAGGGGTGAGACTGTCGACTCGATGGAGCGCAACCAGAGAATAACTGCAAAAATACCAAAACCTCTTCTGACCATTCATAGTAAGCATCAGATGGAGGATAGAGATTGAAACAACTTAATTCAAAGTGCACATCTATTAGAGGGAAAATCAGCAACGAGTATACTGCAATCCAACTCAAAACTCCCAACAAATCTATGGAAGCTACAGACTGAAATATTCCACTCGGACAAAACATCTGGCATTTTCTAGCTTAGATAATTCCAATCTTGTTCGCAACATCCAAAGCATCGTAATCCGGTGTCAACCTAACATATGCCTTCTTAGTCCCATCAGGCCTGCATAAAGCAAAGCAAAGTGACTCAGGCTCGATCCATTAAAGTCGAGGCAGTTAATAATTAACCAGCAGAAGGCTAGACTAGAACTCCCAGTACACCAACCATTTTTTCAGTACTAAACAATTGAAAAAGAAATATTGATAGACTCATCCGGCTTGATTTATCATCAGATCACCAGTTACACAGCATTCAGCTGATTGTCTTTAACTGTTCAATACAAAACTCAACTGCATTCATCCTGAATAAGAAACTTAGCTTCTATCTTATAAGAGGAACAATTGTCAATAGCAAAGACAGCACTTTATATGATCCTGTATTTGCCAGGACCCAACCATGCAAACTACTCAGTGATCTGCCACAGAGAGTTCAAGATGATGAAAATTACCTGATCAACGTGTTGACTTTCTTGGTCTGAATGTCATACATCTTCTTGACGGCATCTTTGATCTTTTTCTTGTCAGCACGAATGTCAACAATGAAGACTAGCGTGTTGTTGTCCTCAATCTTCTTCATTGCAGATTCGGTAGTAAGTGGATACTTCAGAATTTGATAATGATCCAACTTATTCCTTGGGGGTGCACTGATTCTTGGATACTTCGGATTTCTTTCCTTCTTCAATGTCCTTGGGCGATGAAACGTGACAGATGTCCTGATCTTCTTAACCTTCTTTTTGAAGGTAGCTGCACCTGATTTGACAGCCTTGGCGGCCTTCAACGCCTGGGCCTTAGGGTCGGCCTTTTTCGTAGTGTCAGCTGGATTCAGAGTACAAATAAGAGTTCATAAAGGGGATTCAAGTGAAGCACAGACACGGAAAGTACCCATAAGCAGGAACATAGTATTTTCTATGTAAACCGATTGCCAACCAAATATCATGCATAAATTACCAATTAGAAAACACCACTTTCACAGTTAAATACAGCCTGCCAATGAAGATTGATACACGACTTCGCACTAAGAAAAGGGCCAATCCTGCTAGTCTAGGTTCCCTTCATAAGTATATCACAAGACATGCATGAATAGAGCATCAGACATCGTTAATTTCAGAACAACATAATGGCAGAGCTTCTTCTTATTCGACCATGAAACACTCATATTAAGATAGGCCGACAAATCATAATTACAACAAAATCGACCGAGAGTGAAATGCTTATAAGCATCTGATCTGACCGTAGTCCTACCTCATCTCCTCCAGGCATCTATATAGCAATGCGACAGAACAATAACTCTAAAGGGCCAGAAAATTTACAGCTATTTTCTTCTTTACCACTACCAATACCAACACACTAAAAAGTTCCCAGAAACGATATCAACACACGCCTTATCAAGACGAACCCTTACTGTACATTACATATTAGGAGCACAATACGTCTCCCCAGATAAGCATACTAACACGAATCTCAAACGAAAAAATGCCAACAGATGCGAAAACTCACCTTTAGCTGGAGCCATTTTCCTACCTAAGCAAAGCTAAAACCTGGAGAATCCGCACATGAAAACAAGCACCGTAAGCCTCAACCACAATAAACTAGCTATAATTCAAGCGATTAAACAGATGAGCGACCACCAAGAAACAAAGTGAATAACCATGCAGCCAGATCTTTTATGAAATCATTTCCCGCATTGAAAGCAACAAATCAATTTGCCACGCCAAGAACTCATACTTGCCCCCAAACTATTTTCGTAGCTACACCGAATAAAAGCATCGGTGGTGAATAAGTACGCACAAAGAACCAATTCACGAGGCAAGAATCGAACAGAGACGAAGAACGGTCAAAGATGCGAAAGAGACGGACCTGCGGGTGAGTTCAAAGCAGACACTACCGCGGCTTCCAGTGTCCCTAGGGTTTCTCTGCGGAGACGATAAAACCTTCCTTTATATGGCGCGGATTGACAACTTTGACCTCGTAGCTGGTCTTCATTTGGGCCGTGGTTCCCAAGCACTTAGGCCCAAGTAATCCATTGGCCACGATTCGTGTCGGCCCAAGATGAAGGAGGACGTTTTTGGAATATCGCTGTGTGTTTAGGTCTCCTTCCTAAGTTTCGAGCATTCATAATGTTTGATTCATTTGCAAAATCAAAAAAGAAAACAAAGTGAATGAGCTCCCTCGATATTTAAGGATTAAGTCTTTAATATATTAGTAACAGCTTGAGGTTCCCGTTCAAACTATGTGTCTTTCAACGTATTAAGTGACGGACATGATCAACGAAAGGTTGAGGCCTAAGACCTGGGTTTAAAAGGTTTTGCGTAGCCACTCGTGATTAAAAAGTCATTGAACTCTCTATATAAAACATGACCAAGCCTGAGAGAGCCAATGTGCGCATTTCGGGCTTAAGAAGGGAATTACTTATCCAATTTTGAGATTGTTAGCCATTAGAATGGGTATATTTAAACAAGCGTAGTGGATTGTCGAACTCATGATTACCTTAAACGAGAGATTAATAACTTATCAATTGTGCGCTATTCAATACCAGCATTTCATGGTGTTTAATTTTATCTTTCTCATGGAAAAAACATGCGATTACTAATAACTCGCAAGTAATTATACCTTTGGATTAGGAGAAATATTGGACCAAAAAACATTAGGAGAAATATTCTTTTTCCCGTCTAGAGCTTGTGGATTCTCGTTTGTTCCCCATGTAATTAAAAATTTTAATTTCGAACTACAATGATTTTTTTTTGTGGTGAGCAAATTATTCATGCATCTAGAGGTGTGAAATGGGTGGATCGGGTCGGGTCGAATATGATCCGACTCATATTGACTCATTTAACTATTTTGATCTATATTCAATGCAATGAAAATTCAATGACCCATACCCGATCTAACCCACATCCGATCCAACCCATATTGACACTTCCGGCTCTTCTCCTTGCCGCCACCCTCGCCACCCGCCGCCTCCACCTACCCGCCTCCCCATCGCCGCCACCGGCTCCGCCGGCCACTCACCGTCGAAACCACATTTGATGATCACAATTCCATACAAGCCGGCGGGCGGCAGCGGTGTTGGAAGCACATTTGACGATCACAATTCCATACAAGCCCAGTAGAATCGAGGTTCGTGTTTAGGGTTAACGGATGCTTTGAAATTGTGTAGGAACCCAACAAGGCGAGAGATCGAGAAGCTTTGTACCTTTTAGATTAGCTTCTACGCCCGTGCACTTGACTGTTGCAATAAAGCACTTGCACCTTCTGCCCTTGTAGGACTCTTTCCATCCTTGTCTTTTTAGATTTTGACCGAAGTCTCTTTGTATAAACCGAAACCATTTTCCTGAATCGGATCGTGCGACGACGACGAGTACGTAAGAGGCTAAGAGCGAGGCTCGAATAGCCGGTTGTTCCACGTGTTCCTATGAAGCGACGAGCATCATGCGGAGGATTCGGCTTTTGAGGAGATGACGCGGATTCTCTCTCTCTCTCTCTCTCTCTCTCTCTCTCCACGCGTTTTTCACTTTTCATTCTCACTTTTTTGCCCTTTCCTTTTATGCAGTCCGATGTGGCAGTCCATGCGTATGCAATGCTGGATAACTAAAAGCAACTCTGGCGGTGGCGGCAGCGATAGTGGGCGAGAGGTGGGGGCGGGCTGTGGCGGGCGGCAACGGTAGTGGGCGGGCGGCGGCAAGCGGGCGGAGGTCGGGCCAACAGCAGGGGGTCGTTAGGGCTTCCATAGGTCAAAAATAGATTGAAAATGGGTTGAACTAAAACCCATATTTGAATAGGCTTTATACCTAATTTTTAAATTTAATGAACCCATATATGATTCAAGCATATAAAAGTGAGTTAAAAGTGGATCAATGACCCATATTGGCACCTCTAATGCATGCATGTTCCTGTCCGCATTGAAGCAAAGGTCGGGGTATATCTTAATTTCCATCCTGATAATTTCTTGCAATGTGTTTACCAAGGAGAGTACTTCCTGGAATCGACAAATCAGCATTGTTCTAGGTAATTTATTTTCGTATGTTCTGTTCTTAGTTTGATCAAGTAGAGAAAAAAAGTGAATATACAATACTAAGATTGATGAATGAAAACGATACATTAAGACTAAATTGAACTTTTCAATTTAGTCTTAAATCTTTTGACAATTTACCAATTGAAGCATTCCGATGATTATTGGCTGGACAATGGCAAACATGAACGTTGGCCGTCCCACATCCGTCCGCAAAGTGAACAATTTTCTGCATTTTTTTAATTGGATTATTTATCATTTTGTTTTTTCTTTACTTTTTTTTCTCATTGTTACGGCGAGGGCCGATCACAAAGGCCTCGCCCAAATCTGGCGAGGGCCTTTGTGCCCTCACCCCGGCAACGGATTGAATTGGCCGAAAGTACTCGATTGACACATTATAAAAAGACTTGGGACTAAATTGATCAAATTAAAAGGTTCGGGACTGAATTACACAAATGCAATAAATTTGAATTTTTCTTTATCAATTTCCACCCACTTAAAGTTTTTCCGAATATATTGTTAAATCTTTTACATAGAAAAAAGCATGTGATTATCAATAACTAGTTATTTTCGTGAGTAATAATAACTTTGAATTAGGAGAAACATTTTTTACCTATCTATAATTAGAAAATTCTCAGGCAATAGCAATTTTCAACGTAATAATGGTATGTGTGACCAATCCTATTGCTTATATCCCCATATACTTTATAATTTCCAATTCAAAGCTGCAACAAATTTTTTGAGGTGAGTGGTTATTCATCTTCCTCATTATTATTGCATCCACAACTGGTAACTCAAATTAATTTTTAAAATGACTTTTGATATAATTAATCATTCGCATGTACTTGACTTTTCACCAAATATTATAATAAAAACTGTTTTTTTGAAGAAACCGGGCTAAGAGTTTGAATCCATCTATGGGCACGGGATGCGAGAGCCTGGAGTCGCTCTTCATGCATTTACACCGCAATGTTATCCCGTTACGATGGGAAGAAATCGTATCCTTTTTCGAGATCGATCAATAGACATCATATCTCTCGGTATGAAATATAGTATTCCAAAAGGCATTAAGGATTAGGAAACATGTTTGGATCGAGTTTTCTTCACGGGCTCAAACTCGACACGTATTTTCGATAATTTTCGTGGCTCGAGATGCAGGGAGCTCTTAAAATTTTGTAGCAACTGGATCATACTAATCGTAATGGGGGACTTTGAAAGGTCTCCATAAGCAATCGCGAGGATGAATCACCCGCTTTTTAATAATTAGAAGAATAGAGGGTCGGATGAATCCCAATGTCGGTCTTGACAATTTTTGTATGGAAAATAGGAACAAATTTTTTTTCCATGCGAAATTTTTTAAGCCCGATAGCATTAAAAGCAATCAAATTAATACACTGGAAGTATATTCATCTCAAATTAATTTTCATGTCGCAAAAAATCTCAAATAAGTACAATGTTGCTACATTTGCCGCAAGCTAATTTTCACGTCACAAAAAAATTCCAAACCGATACACCCCTTATATCTCTGCCTTCCGTTAACTTCCATCCAAAGTATATCATTAATTTTTTTGGCCGAAATAACAATTCGTTCATATCCGCAAAGAAACAAAATGAGACATCACAGTCCAATTGCTACGACTTCAAGACAAAACAAACTTTAGATTAAAAAAAAATGAATCATCAAAACAAAGGTAGGGCTCACACACTCAAAAAATAAATCTATGACTTCTTCAAATCAAAATCAAAATCGATCACCGAATCCGCTTTAGTAATGGAGTGCACATTGAGATCTCTGTCTTTTGCTATGACTTTACCTTTTGGTAAGTACGCGCCTAGGTTCAGTGTCCCCAACATCATTGCCATGCAGAATAAAAAGGTTGAACAAGCACATTCGATAATAAGAGCGAAACATTTACGAAACTCCTCCAATCTCTTTTGAAACTGGATTTGTACGCTAAGGAAATCCGAAGAAAGCAAAACCTCGAGAATATACACTGAAAAAAAAAAACTCTCCGAAACGGGAGAGAGAAGTTTCCAAATCTAGACGAGATCGAAAGAAAACGGCTCCACAAATAGGAGGAAAGCAAGAAAACGGAACAATAAAAACGAAATCCGTCAACGAATAGGAAAGGGGAGGGAGAGATCTAGCTCAAACCCTCCCCGTTGTAGAGGTAGAAGAAGGAAGATGAGAGGGAGAGGAGAAGTTTTGGGCGGCCAGGGTTTTGGAGGAGAACGATCAGTATCCGATCCCGTTAAGATGCTGAAACCTTCTTGTATCTAAAAGTGGGTAAATATTTGAGTTCGAGCAGGAGAAATCGAAGACGTTCCAATTACAATTCTTTAGCAGTCACATCCGCGTATTTCTTTGCTAACTAATTCTTGAACATAGAGGTTATCGTGGCGCTATTGGGCCGCTGTCATTGAGCCCCAACCAGACCAGAACCAAAGCGTAAAATGGGCGAGTCTAGATAAGTCAAACCTTTTTTCGGCTCCGATTTGTCTGGATACGGTCTTTTTCCCTAAAGAAAATTTAATTATTCATGTTATGGACTGATTTAGACATGAATTTTAGGCCCGTACCAGACAACCACGACCACCATTGCTAAGGTGATGATTCTACGTTTGTTCGTTGTGCCATCAAGAACAGTCGCCGAGCGCTTTTGTTTTTTGTTTTTCCTGCCTCACATCATAGGGGATCTGATTTACTTTCCTTCTGTTTCTGAAAAGCACCAGTCCTTGGCCCGCATCTATCTAATAAGGCTCGTTAAGCCGAGAGAAATAAGGAGCTTTTTTAGTCCCCCACCTTCCTTCAATCGTTACCTTGCTTTTTTGCATACCATTCTACCGCTTGCGCCTCCCATTCTACCTGGTGCGCCTCTCTTCCTGGTATTTTCAAGGGTGGAAACCTTTGTAGAAGTCTTCCACCAAATATGCGAGAATCTAATCCTTTTAACCTAACAACTTCATCGCATTTCCAACTTTGCCCCCGAGATTTTGGTATTTGTTACCGACATACTAATTTGGAATTCTCTTGAGACATGAAAATTTATTTGGGGGCAAATGTGGCAACATGAGATTTCCCATGTTAAAAGGAAAATTAGTGCGCTAGTGATGTCATCCTAACAGTAACCTGTAAGGACAAAGCTATAGCACAACCAAAACTGTCGAAATGGAATTGTCAAATGCTGTCGTCGGCCAATAAAATCCGCTCCGTTTCCCATTCTTGTCGAGCCCCTTCAAAGGTTGGGCCTTGAGATTAGAGGGTCTCGCGCAGGAATTTTTTCCTTGTCCGAACGAGAAATGGACGCTCGCCGGTGGCTCGTCTTGTTCTTCCTCAACCTCACTTCCCCTTTTCTATCGCTTGCGTCATCTTGGAACAACCTGATCCCAAACCAAACCACAGCTTCCCCTTCGCACGGCGGCACTAGCTCGACACACCAGGTGGCGGACGAATCCATATCCGTCCGGGTAAATGACGTCCTGGCGCCACTCCCTTCGGCAAATGGTTCTTGGCTCATGTCATTCTTCCTCAATCTCACTTCCCGTGTTCCATCGCTTGCATCGTCTTGCAACAACCCCATCCCAAACCAAGCCACAGCTTCCGCTTCGCCCAGGGGCACTAGCCCCACACACCAGCCGGTGGTGGAAGAATCCATATCCGTCCGTGTAGAAGACGTCCCGGCGCCACCCACTGATGGAGCCAGAAGGTCTCAGGTCAGAACTTTCAACTCGTCCCAACCCAGCGCAGTTCATCCAATAGCGGTCCTGTTTCAGAGGCAGGAGCTGGGGAAGGCGGTGCTGGGCTTCGTCGTTCCCATGAACACGGGGCTCTTCTTCAACCAGTACCAGGGGCTGACCCACCTGCAAGCCGGCGCGATCGCGATTGCACTCTCCATTGGGTTCGCCACCACGTGGAACGGCATGCTGCTGCATGGGATCTGGCCTCGGGTTGCGAGAGCGTTGGAGCATTTCGGGGTGGTGACCATCTTGGTCGCCTTCTTTGGGCTGGTGAGCTCTTTTCTTCCGCCCTGGCTAGCGTGGGCGTGTTGGCTGTGTTGTGGCTTGTCCTGCTTGCCCTTCCTCTTGTGCCTTGTTCTCCCGGCGGGAGTCAACGAAGAGAGCAGCGCGGAACGGCTTGATCCAGGTATCGTTTAGCATGAGCATGCACGCCAGATTCAATAGTTCACATGGATTTCTGGAGCGGACATTTGGTTCGCCTTGCATAGCGAGACATGACCAAATAAAGTAAGGCATGTATGCATGCTCCTTTACGACGACAATTCCTTGCAGTGTGTTTTTACTACGGGGAGTACTTCCCGGCATCGACAAATCAGTACTGTTCTAAGTAATTTATTTTCGTGTGTTCTGTTCTTAGTTTGATCAAGTAGAGAAATAATAAAAATAAAACTATGATTAAGGAGAACGATATGTTAAATGATGTGACAAATTATAATTAGGTGCGGTATACGGTGCATTCATCTAAGCCTACCGAGAAGCCAGTCAATATTTACCTATCTATAGTTAATTTATCTTTTGCATAAAAAAGGCACATGATTATCAATAACTAGTTATTTTTCGTGAGTTATAATGATTTTGAATTAGGAGAAATATTTTTTACCTATCTGTAATTCGTAGAGTCTCAGTTGATAGCAATTTTCAACGTAATAGAGTAGCATGTGTGACCAATTCTACTGCTTAAATCCCCATGTAGTTAATAAATTTCAATTCAGAGATGCAACAAAAAATTTTGGTGAGTAGCTTCTTCATCTTGCTCGATACACAATCGATCACTTAGGCTTCATTTGTTTCATGGAAAATATTTTTTCAAAAAACATTTTCCCTATTTTCAGGTGTTTGAAGAGCGGAAAATAAGTGATCGACGGAAAATATTTTCCAATCAACAAAAAAAAGTCTAAAACGAGGAAAATGATTTCCTTTTTTGAGAAATGGAAATCATTTTCTCCACTGTCTCAAGCTTCTCTTTCGCATATAACTTTTTGAAATAGGAAAACTTTTCCCTTTCTCTCTCTCCTCATCCCTGTTCTCTCTCTTCCATCTCCATTCTCTCTCCTCCATCCCCGATGGAGCTGCTATCTTGGGATCTTCGCCTCCACGGCGAGGCAAGTCACGATCTCACCAAATTTGATGAGGCCGAGGCTCGCCTCGCCTTTCTTGAGCTCAGCCGACCCTTGCGCCCTCGCCCGTGCTACAAGTGTTTGCGAACATAGATGGTTCGATTCAATACCCAAAAAGATAGAACAAGGCAAATTGCTTCCAGATTTAAGCGATTATCCGAAGAGATCTAATTAAAAATGTCACGTTGTTTTTCGCCCCATTATTCCTCTCTCTTCATGAGGATCCTAATAATGGAAAGACTTGACTCCATCCAAATCTTTTAAAATCTAATTTCTAAGGCACATTTGTAACTTTGACATGGTTTTCTAGGTAAACTAGAAGATACTTTAGTCAAGGTGCTAACCCCACCCCAGTCTACATCAATGAATACAAAGTACAACATTTCAACGGGAATGCGTTGCATGCTCATTTACACGATGATAAACGAAAGGCTTTCCTGTAATCATAACTTGATAAAATAAATAAATCTGTCGCAATAGATTTGGTAGAAGATCTAAGACCATAGTAGCGTTATTGAGTTGGTTGAATAGTTTATGACAACATAGAAAATAATTGCAATTTGCCAGGACAAATTTCGGGAAATAATCGTTTTCATTAACATAGATCCGGCGAGGGTCTTCGCACTTTTGCCGGTGGCCACGATGGCCCTCACCAATGCTGTAGGGGCCCCGCCAGCTAAGGACGAGGCGGTCCTCGCCCCTCGGCAACCTATTCATGGCCGGCGAGGGCCGCCGAGGACCCTCGCCGGCCAATGTAAAAAAATCAAAAATAAAAAGCAAAAGAAAATGATATAAAATAATGAAAAAAAATTCACGTGTGACCAAAAAATTAATAAAAAAGCCACGTAAGATGATTTGCCAAAAGTGGCACTCAAGTGATCGATTTTGTTTCGATTTGGCACTTAAGTGAGCGAAAAAAAGTTATGGCCCTTCGGGTGAGCGCCGTACATAAATTATGACACTTGCGATATACTTATCCCGATACAATAGTTCACCTGGATTCTAGAGCAGCAACTCGGTCCGCCTTGCATAGCCGTGGCATACTATAACTCTCCCTCCCAGTCGAGCCTCTCGTTACTTCCCGGCATCAAGAAATCCGCAATGCTTAAGAAACTTAGTTTAGTATGTTCTGTTCTTCTTTTTTCTTTTTCTTTTTTTTGTTGGTTTGGTCTGTTCTTGGTTTGACCGAGCAGAGAAGCAGTAAAATAATAAAACTAAGATTGATTAATGAAAACGATGAATTAAACCATGTGGCAAATTCTAGTTATGTGTAGTATACAGCACTTATTTAAAGGCTAACTTACAGTCTCTCAAAATAGTTAGCACGCACATTTTGTCGACTAATCTTGATGTATGTGGTATTATTGCTAAAAAGTGTATCACAATACAGAGGAAAAGCCATAAAAAAAATTGTCTTAAAACTTCTGCATTGATATCAAACCAATCTTAAACTTTTCAATTAGTACAATTTAGTCATAAACCTTTTGTATTGATGCTAATTCAGTTCATCCGGCCAATTTTGATTAGAAATCTCGACATGAATACCGGCCGTCCTACGTGGCACGATCATTGCTAAAATAAACAAAATTTATAATTTTTTTTAATATTTTTTCAGAATTTTTAATTTTTTTACTTTATTTTATTTTTCATTTTGACCGGTGGTGGGCAAGGGCACCGGGGCCGCAAGCCCTCGTCGGGGTCGCGAGGGTCGAGCCCTTATGATATGACTAATGCAATAATATGCCTTCCCTTGCTTGGGCGAGGGCGAGGTAAACCTCACCGACCAAAATGAGGAAGAAAAAAGATATTAAAGTTAGTAATAATTTTAGAAAGATATTATAAAATTATGAAATTTGTCCACATCAACACTTGCATAGGACGGTGACATCCATACTAGCGAATTTTTGGCCAAATTTGGTCGAATAAACCGAATTGACGCAAATGTAAAATATTTAGAACTAAATTAATCAAATTAAAAGGTTTAAGACTGAAGGTGATCTCAAATTTATTGTCGTGTGACGTCACGGATGGGGAGAGAGCGGGAGAGGCCTTAAAGTGGAGTGAACAATGGCGTTGCACAGTGACAATGCAGCTACCGAGAAGCCAATCGATTTTTGACCTTTCTATGGTCAATTTATCTTTTACATAGAAAAAAGCACTTGATTATCAATAACTAGTTATTTTCGTGAGTAATAATAACTTTGAATTAGGAGAAGTATTTCTTACCTACCTATAATTATTAAATTCTCAGTTGATAGAAATTTTCAACGTAAGAATAGCATGTGTGACCAATTCTACTGCTTATACCCCATCTACTTAATAATTTTCAATTCATAACTGCAACAAAATTTTTTGTGGCGAGTAGCTTATTCATCTTGCTCATAATTTCATAAACAATCGATAACTTAAAGTAACTTTATGCATTCAAATGACTTTCAATCTAAACCTCTAAGAAACCCTTAAGATAATCCGTGATAAATTTATCCCAAACTATTTTTTTAACCACCAAAAACCCTAAACTGTTATATACGTGATAAATTTACCATAAATTAATTTTTTTAACAACGAAAAATCCCAAACCGATAATTTTATGACAAATTTATCCTTCGTAAAATTGGGTTAATATCACGAAAAATCTCAAATTGATACACGTGACAAACGGATGGTAAAACCCCTAATCCGGTATATCCATCAACTACCACGGGTCATCCAACTCGGTAATTTAATGATTAAATTTAACTAAAATTAACGGAGGGTAAATTTGTCATAAGTTTGGGATAAATTTGTTACAAGTGTACCAGTTTGAAGTTTTATGTGGTCAAAAAAATAGTTTGGGGTAAATTTATCATAAGTCTACCGAGTTAGAATTTTTGGTAGTGTTAACCCTATTAACAAGTGGTGGTTACTATTTTTTCGTGTAAATTTATTCTAGCCTCTCTTTATTAATTTATTAATTTATGTATGGATTTAAATAAAACCAATTTAATTAAAATAATCATGAAAATTATAATTAACCATGTGTATATATAAAAACACATTTGATATATAACGTATCCCAACGTGCGAAATTCTTTATTTTTTTCAAAAATCACGTGTCGTCGTATCCATGGTGTCATGTCGCATCGTATCGTGTCGTGTCACATGTCTATGTCGATGTCGATGCTACATAGGCATCTACATCTCTTCAACCCAAGACAACTCGTATTTGAGTATCATCCAAACCGGGAAAAGTACAAAATTTTTTAAACCTATCACATTGGTACCAATTCGAGTCTAAACAATTTGCATTTATGCTAATTCGATCGATCCGTCCAATTTTGACCGAAAATCACTAACTTGGACATCGGTTGTCTCGCGTGACATGGTTGGCATTGGCGTTCATATTTTTTAAATATTATTATATTTTTTTTATAATTTTTTCTATTTTTGCTTTTTCTTATTTTTTCTGTTATGTACACTTTTTTATGTTATTGAGGATTGCCATAAAAAAATTGTACAGAAAAGAAAGAGAAAAAATAAAAAAATATTTTGAATATAAATAGAAAATATTAAAAAAAAATTGTCACGTTAAGCGCCATTCAATGTTCAGGATATGATCAAGCGTCCATGATTTTCTTTTCAAAATTGATCGAATGGACTCATTGGCATTAATGCAAAAAGTTTATGAATCGATCGACACCAATAAAAATTTAGGATTAAATTGGCACAAATGCTATTTGGTTTAGGACTTTTTTAACACCCTTCCACCATCCAAACCAAAGTCTCTCTTCTAGACTTGCGATTTTCAAAGTGTATTAATGAACTCTCCAATAAAAACTACGATGACGATCTTTAAATCATATCATGAACTACTTTTAAACTTTTAGTTTTCACTGTTGCGATGGCGAAGCAGTGAGAACGGGGAAGCTTCCGTTCTCTATAAGATCGAATCCCTCTACTCAGACTCAGCGACACTTCGCGATTTGCAAGGTGTATTGACCGAAATGGTCGCTATTGAAGACAGAAAACGACGCTCGCGATCGGGGGCCGTTTTGTACTACTCATCCATGACCAATGGCATCTTTGTTGTAAAGACTCATAAGACTCCACTACACCCCAAGTCTCAAAAGTCAAAACAACATCTTCTAAACATTCTCTCTCTCTCTCTCTCGTCCAGCCTCTTGAAAGATTTGGGCAACATCATCCTGTGAAATCATCCCATTCCCATCATCCTGCAGAGGTGCCTGTCCCAACGAGAAATGGTCCGTCCCTGGACTTTCGCCATCGGTTCATGCCTCCTCACATTCTTCCGCAACCTCACTTCCCACATTCCATCGCTTGCATTGTCTTGCAACAACCGGATCCCAAGCCGCACCACCGCTTCCTCTTCACACGATGGCGCGACCCCAACACATCGGCGGGTGGTGAACTATTCAATCTCCATTGAAGGAGACGTCTCTCTGCTGATCACTGATGGAGCCACACGCATGTCAAATGCTTACGGAACCAGGAGCCCAACAAATACCGGAAGCTCTCGGGTCACAACTTTCAACTTGTCCCAGCCCGGCCCTGTTCACCCGCTAGCGGCCCTGTTTCAGAGACTGCAGCTAGGGAAGACGGTGTTGGGGTTCGCCGTTCCCATGACCACAGGGCTCTTCTTAAACCAGTACCACGGGTTGACTCACCTGCAAGCCAGCACCTTCGCGATCGCGTTCTCCGTCGGGTTCGCCACCACGTGGAACGGCATGCTGCTGCAGGGCATCTGCCCGCGGGCTGCGAGCGCCTTGGAGTACTTTGGAGTGTTGACCATCTTGGTCGCCTTCTTCGGGCTGGTGAGCTCTTTTCTTCCCCCTGCCTCGCGTGGGCGTGTTGGCTGTGTTGCGGCTTGTCTTGCCTGCCCTTCCTCCCGTGCCTTGTTCTTCCGACAGCGGTTGAGGAAGCGAGCAGCGCAGACCAGCTGGATCCAGGCATGGTTTAGCATGAACGAATGCACGCCGGATACGACACTTCACGTGTATTTCTGGCGCAGTCACTCGGTCTCCGGTCTCCCTCCCAGTCGAGCCTCTCGTCTCGGATCAGACTTCTTCCCGGCATCAACAAATCCGTATTTTTCTGTTCTTATTTTTTTTTCTTAGGGTTCGTCTCGGTGATGTTGATGTTGATGTTTTGGTTCGTCTCGGATCAGACTTCTTCTGGCCTCTACTTTCTTTTTTGCAAAACTTGCCCAAAAACCTAAACCTAAAATTAAACATATATAACCCCACGAAGCCAATAAGGAGCTTGTGGTGGTCGCGATCTTGCAGCCACAGAGGGTGCGACCAACGCAAATGGAAATGGCTGCCCAACCTCAAGGCGACAGCCTTTGGACATACACCTGCTCCCAGCCTACAGTGACAAGAATTAATTAGCTTGCAATCAACATGAAATAAATACTGATCAAAACTTACCAGTTATGTACTATCGTCTTCGGATTAAGACTTTGAGGAAATGCATTGAATGTTTCCTCCCTGAAGCAATTGCGAATTAATGTCATACACTCCACATATAATTAAATGTTACAAGAAAGAATAAAAAATTAGGGATGACTTTCACATGCACCGTCTTGAATACTGCTTGCAACAAACATAACCTCTATTAGCACACTGTTTCATTTTCTACCTACCTAGGAGTCCTTCATACGTGCTCTTTTTCATTATTATTTTCCAAAAAACCTTCTCTACCTCTGAAACCAAAGGCCAGAAGCCTGATATTAACCACTTACTATCTTGAAAATTCGCAGGTAGAAGTTAGTCAACCGGATCTCTAGACCACAACCCATCTATAACTGTAATCTAGTTCCCACATTATTTTAGCAGCGAATCCACCAAAATCTGTCAAAATGATGGGCCCAAATTTAAGCACATGTTATGAAAGTCCTACTTGATAAGCAAAGACAATGATATTAATGACATAACCTCTAGTTACACCAGTCTGAAAAGAGCACTCTTCCACGCAGCACTATAAAGAACACTACAGTACAAGTGCCCTTGTGCTGACATTACCGGAAGTGCCTGATAATAAAGTTCTTTCTTTTTAACTCTACAGCACGACAAAGTGAATATGCTAAACATCAGAAGTGATATTCCTTAACATTACACAACATGCCATTTCATCAAGAGGGCAATTCCATTAAAATCTGTCTCAAAAGATGCAGAAACCGGTGTTGAGAACTTGAGAGATTGCCTCTTCAGCAAATGTTCTGTCATATTGGTGCAACGACTCGATGTAAACTAGGTAAATTGGCAAAGAGAAGGAGAATAACATGTTCAATTAAATCAAAGACAATGTGAGAACGAAACTGCTACCTCTGGTGGTAGTACATGTACATACCATGACAGGGGTCCAACTGTTTGAAATGACAATTTCTTGAGCGTTGATTACGAAATACTTGTACGCGTCTTTACTAGTCATGTTACGACTTTGGAGCCTGCATTTAAAATGAACCCTCGTGTTCAAGCATCGACGTGGGTTGTAAGAAGCAAGAATTGGTAGACAGGCGTTAAGAAGAGGGGTGCAGGGAAAGGGATCACCACAGAGAAACAAGCTAGTGCGAAATCCACACAATTTCAAGGAAAATTATTTACAGAAACATTGCATTTGCGAAAATTGGTGGTTTGATTCAATACCAAAAAAGATAGAACAGTGAAAATTGCTTCCAGACTTTAATAGTTATATGAAGAGATCTCATTGAATATGGCGCAGATTGATAGCTTTGACCTCGTAGCCGGGCTTTATTTGGGCCATGGTTCCCAAGCACTTAGGCCCAAGTAATCCACTGGCCATGATTTGTGTCAGCCCAAGATGAAGAAGGATGTTCTTGGAATATTCCTTCCTAAGTTTCCAGCGTTCATAATGCTTGATGCATTTGCAAAAAAATAATAAAAATAATAAAAAAAAGGAATGAGCACCCTCAATATTTAAGGAGTAAGTCTTTAATAGATTAGTAACAGCTTGAGGTTTTCGTTAAAACTATGTGCCTTACAATGTTTAAGTGACAGACATGACCAAATGAAAGGTTAAAGTCTAGCACCGGATCTAAAAGTTTTTGCGCGGCCGCTCGTGATTAAAAAGCCATTGAACCCTCTATATAAAACATGACCCAGCCTGAGAGAGCTGACGTGGGCATTTCGAGCTTAAGAAGGGAATTGCTTGTCCAAATTTGTTCGTGTTAGCTTTTAGGTTGGACAAGTTTAAGCGGACATGGTGGATCGTCAAATCCATGATCACCTCTAACAAGGGATTAATAACTTATCAAGTGTACGCTATTTAATACATACTTTTCAGTGTAGTCAGTTCATCTTTCTCATGAAAAAAAAAACATGTAATTAATACCTTTCAATTAGGAGAAATATTGGACCCAAAAGAAAAATTAGGAAGAATATTCTTTTACCTGTCTAGAACTAGTGAATTCTCATTTGTTCCCATCTAACTAATAACTTTCAATTTAGAACCGCGACGAATTTTTTGTGGTGAGCAAATTATTCATCATTGCACGTTCCTGTCCGCGTTGAAGCGGAGATCGGGGGTCTATCGTAATTTCCATTCGGACAATTTCTTGCAATGTGTTTACAAAGGTGTCTTAAATTGGTGTGAACGGTGGCGTTGCACAGTGATGATGGGACTACGGAGAAGCCGGTCGATTGTTTTTTAACCTATCTATAGTTAATTTATCTTTTACATAGGAAAAAGCACGGGATTATCGGTAACTAGTTATTTTCGTGAGTACTAATAAATTTGAATTAAGAGAAATATTTTTGACCTATCCATAATTAGAAAATTCTCTATCGGTAGCAATTTTCAACTTAACAATGGCATGTGTGAGCGATTCTACTGCTTATATCCCTGTGTATTTGTGCAACAATTTTTATAACTAATTATTTGTATGTAATTAACTTTTCACCAGATTTAGTAAGCATTCTAATGATCCGACTAAAATCAGCTGTTTTGAAGAAATCGGGCTAAGGGTTCAAATTCATTTGTGTTCACG
Organism: Rhodamnia rubescens; assembly: GCA_021437795.1. Classification (NCBI taxonomy): domain Eukaryota; kingdom Viridiplantae; phylum Streptophyta; class Magnoliopsida; order Myrtales; family Myrtaceae; genus Rhodamnia; species Rhodamnia rubescens. The sequence continues at coordinate 1,533,787 of JAILYA010000054.1, read as the reverse complement.
GGATGCGACCCCTCATGCATTTACACTGCAATGTTAGGCCGTTATACTAGGGAGAAGCCGTCGGCATGAAATGTAGTATTTCAGAAGGCATTAAGGATTAGTAAACATGTTTGACTCGACTATTCTTCACGGGCTCAAACTTAACACATATTTTCGACGATTTTCGTGGCTTGAGATGGAGGAACGTAATGGCAACAAGCTTATGGCTTTAGCGTCTACCTATCTAGCACCGACACCCTCCGGAAGTTTCATGTCCATGTCCATGTCCATGTTGAACACGCGGTCAACGGGCCGGACACGCCACCAACATGGGTGTCGGCTTCCAACACACTGGATCAATTTTGGAAATTGTGGTTTTTTAGGCGTAAAAATGTAAATTAATGAAAACTTACTATTCGAAGAAAAAAACCTTCACCCGAGAGCCACTCTGCCCAAGCCCTAATTGCATCCCCTCATCCTCTCACCTCTCTTGCGCGGCTCGCTCTCACGGTCTCTCCCTCTTAGGTCGCCCTTGCACGGCTCGCTCAATTAATGCTATTATCAAATGGTGGATCGGTGTTTTTCGTGTAAATTCATTCTTGCCTCTTTTTATTATTTATTTATTTATGGATTTAAATAAAATTAATTTAATTAAAATAATCATGAAAATGATAATCGAGTTATGTATATATATAAAAACATACATTTAATATGCAACGTGTTTCAATGTGTCGAATTCTCTATTTTTTTAGAAATCACTTATCGGTGTATCGTATCATGTCGCATGTCGATGTCGGTGTCGGTGTCGGTGCTTGCATAGGCATCTACACCTCTTCAACCCAAGACAACTCGTATCTAAGTATCATTCAAACCGGGAAAAGTGCCAAAAAAGTCTTGAACCTATTGCATTGATGCCGATTCGATCCTAAACATTTTGCATTTATGTTCATTTAGTTGATCCGGCTAATTTTAGCCTAAAATTACGACGTGGACACGGGTTATTTTACGTGACATAGTTGGCGCGACGTGAATTTTTTAAAAATATTCATTTATATTTTTAATAATTTGTTTGTATTTTTCTCTTTTTCTTACTTTTCGTTATATACACTTTTTTTACCCTCAATAAAAAAAAGTGTATAGAAACGAAAGAGAAAAATAAAAAAATTGAAAAATATATAGAAAATATTTTTAAAAAAAGTCCACGTTAGCGCCGGTCACGTCACCTAAGATGATAGGTGTCCTCGTCGGCAATTTTGGGCTCAAAATTGATCGGATATATTCAATTGGCACAAATGCAAAAATTTTATATTGAATTGATATCAATAAAATATTTAGAGTTGAATTGACACCAATGCTTATTGATTTAGGACTTTTTTGACACCTTTCCCAATCCAAACCAAAATCTCTCTTCTAGACTTGCGATTTGCAAAGTGTATTAATGAACAATCCGATAAAAACTACGATGAGGGCCTTTGAATCATATCATGAACTAATTTCAAAATTTTAATTTTCACTATTGCCATGGCGAAGCATTTTTCCTCAAGAAAGAGCGGGTAAGCTTCGCCATGGAGAACCAGCAGAAGCAGACTTTGAAAGGTCTCTCCATAAGGTCTCTCTTGAGGAAAAATGCATATCACGGTAAAGCCAAGAAGTACTCGGATGTCTCCATAAGATCGAATCCTACTCAGTACTCACAAAACTCATAGAATCCCATGCCACGTACGAATTGGAAAAAATAATTAAAAAATTCATAGACATATTATAATTATGTCAATTCGGTCATAATTTTTTTTTTACCGATTCGATCTAAACCTTTTGCAATTATACTGGTTCGGTCCGTCCAGAACAGGTTTTGGCCGACCAAGCATTGTCGTGGATACCGGCCGTCTAGTAATATAATATTTTATTTTTTGAATTTTATTTTTTATTTTGTTTTTTTTTCCCTTCCCTCTTCTTCCTCTAGCCGGTCAGTGGACCTCGGCGACTGGCCGGAGGCAACAGCCAGCGAGGTTGACAGAATGGCTTGATCCAGGCATCGTTTAGCATGAGCATCCATGTTCGAGAAAATATTAGATATAGATCTTGTAAAGCTTCCGTACGTGTTGATAGGGGGTCCACTACTCAGGAAAAAAGAAAAATTTCTCTCTTCTCTCTCTGTCTTGCCACTCTCTCTGTCTTTCGCCTGACCTCTCCGACCTCCTACCCACTCTTTCCTCCGGCTAATCTCTTTTCCCTTTTCCGACCTCGAGCCGAGCCTAATTCTCTCAGTCTAGATCTTAAATTTTTATGACCGTTTGATATTAAAATATTACAATGTTATGCTAGAGATCTACAACCATCTATATATCATAGTTTGTGCGAGATAACTCGTTATTTGAATAATACCGCATGTCTTGATTACGAGAGGTTTCATCCGAATCATAGATATCTGACTATTCCATCGATTTTGCTTTGGAGTTTCATGCTAGTGGCTGATTTGGGACGGGTTTGGAGAATAATTAAGTGTCAATTGAGATGCTTTTTTTTTTTTTTTGGGGGGGGAGTCGAAATTGAGAGTTTGAGATGAAGCCAATCATCACGAATATATCCGCTTAGGCTGTAGTATAATTTTCTTTTAACGTATATTCTCACGTGTAAACAAATCTAAAGCTGTATGGAGGAAATGCATATGGAATAGTAAAGTCACGTGAGATAATAAGCTAACACACACTCGTGTTTGGGATTTGCAGGGATGACAGAGGAGTCATCGCCGCCGGCTTCCCCGAGGAGGAAAGAGCAAACTCGGTGTTGGAGCCTGAAACCCCAGGTGTACCGCAAGCTATACGCGTGGTGAAGGCAGAAAGAGAGGAGGACGAAAAGTCATTGGCTTAGATTGGAATGGCAGATGAGGTCCAACGAGAGGGGCAGGAGATTGATGTCCTAACTGACGATATATCTAATCCCACATCTTCTAGAGGATCCTGAGGAGAGTCCATGGGCCTTCAGAGCTTTATTCGTGGAATGCAAGGCGATTCTGGCCCACTTCGGCAAAGTAGAAATTAGACTCATCCATATTCCACGGGAGGCCAAAGGTGCTGCTGACTGGGTCGCAAAAGCCCACCGGAAAAATCCTCTTCCTTCCAATTGGATGATTAACCCTCCCAACTCCTTTGGGATTTGTTATGTTGCGACACCACGAATTTCTTTCAGAATGAATAAAAGGTGAAACTTTGTTTTGACAAAAAAAAAAACACACACACACATTCGTGTGCAAATGGTCTAAAACCGATGAATGAAGGCCCGTGAAATTGAAGAATTGGGAGCCACATGCATGCGAAATAGACTTAGGGCATGAAGGATCAATGCGGAGGCCTGATTCCAACATCACGTTAGAATATCAAACCCAAAAGTTGGCAGAAGTGTCGAGAAAAGTCCTAAATCTATTTTGTTGATATCAATTTAGTCTTAAATTTTTTAATTGTGTCAATTTAGTCATAAACCTATTGACCTAGAGCCGATTCGGTTCTTACGGCTAATTTTGGCCTGATATTATTGACGTGGATGTCGGACGGCCTGCCCGGCACGGTCGGCGTTGACGTTGATATTATTTGATATTATCTTAATATTTTTCAAAAGTTCTTTTTATCTTTTTTTTCTATTTTTTTCCCTCTTTCTTTCGATGGCCAACGAGGTCAAACGTGGGCGAGGCGAGCCATTGCCTAAGTGAGGCGAGCCGTTGCCTAGGCGAGGGTGAACATCGACGCCGCCAACCATCGCTTGGGGCGAGGTTGGCCTCTCCAGATTCGGCGAGTTGCACTTAGAAAGAAGGACTGAAAAAAAGGATATATATATATATAGAAATACTATGTTTTTTTTTTCATAGGTGATAAAAAAATTTCATTTATTCATTTTTTAAAGTGACATAAGCAATTATTTTTTGAAAAATATTTTTTAAATCGCTCATTTTTGTGAAATAACGGAGCCCTAATTGGAATCATTTTCCCTAACATTGAAAAACTTTTTTGATCACATATCACCAAACATAGAAAAACTAACCATTTTTCTAGATGATGGTTCTGTGGAAAGCATTTTCCTTTGTTATAGAATTTTCACCTGACCAAATGTGATACGGGTGTGTCCATTTACGATTTTTATTGGATCACAAGTTAACGGGACTTTTTCTTCCCACGAAAATGGAAGAATCCCAGGCAAAATTCCAGGTCATGATACGGACAACGTTGGCAATTTTTTTTGGGTCGGAGTCAAACGCATTGGCAATTTTTTTTTGGACAGACAAGCATTGGCAATTGAAAAGTACACGAACTGCAGTCCTTTCAAAAGGCGATTGCTTTTCAATCGCGACCTTTATATTTTTCTTCGAAATCGCGGCCATTATGTTTGAAAGCGAGTACATTTAATAGATTTGCTTTTCAATCCATTGTTGCTTTTCTATATGCTGGCATATAAGAAAAGCATATGGAAGAACGCTTTTCAATTTGTTGTTCATATGACCAAAAAAACAAAAATCTGTTGTTCATAGAAAAGCAACACAGAAAGCAACGATAGATGCTCAGTCTATTGTTGCTTGTCTACATGTGCTAACCTAAGGAAAAATGCTTTTCAATCTATTGTTCATAGAAAAGATTTGCTTTTCAACCTAATGCTTTTCCGACAATTTCTTGCAATGTGTTTACAAAGGTGTCTGAAATTGGTGTGAGCGGTGGCGTTGCACAGTGACGATGGGACTATAGAGAAGGCAATCAAATTTTTTTTACCTATCCATAATTAATTTATCTTTTACATAGGTAAAAGCACGGGATTATCAGTAACTAGTTATTTTCGTGAGTACTAATAACTTTGAATTAAGAGAAATAGTTTTGACCTATCCATAATTAGAAAATTCTCGGCCGGTAGCAATTTTCAACTTAAAAATGGCATGTGTGAGCGATTCTACTGCTTATATCCCCGTATATTAACAATTTTCAATTCGGAACCGTAACAATTTTTTTTGTGTAACAAGTTTATTTTTATATACATTTAAATGACTTTCGATATAACTAATTACTTTTATGTAATTAACTTTTCACCAGATTTAGCAAGCATTCTAATGATCGACTAAAATCAGTTGTTTTGAATAAATCGGGCTAAGAGTTCAAATTCATTTGTGTTCACGGGATGCGACCCCTCATGCATTTACACAGCAATGTTAGCCCGTTATACCGGGGAGAAGCTATCGGCATGAAATGTAGTATTTCGAAGGCATTAAGGATTAGGAAACTGTTTGGATCGAGTTTTCTTCACGGGCTCAAACTTAACACATATTTTCGACGATTTTCGTGGCTTGAGACGAAGGAAGCTCTTGACTTTACAGTAATGGATCTTACTAATCGTAATGGCAACAAGCTTATGGCTTTAGCGTCTACCTATCTAGCACCGACACCCTCCGGAAGTTTCCATGTCCATGTCCATGTTGAACACGCTTGAACACGCGGTCAACCGGCCGGACACGCCACCAACAAGGGTGTCCGGCTTCCGACACATTGGATCAATTTTGGAAATTGTGGTTTTTTAGGTGTAAAAATGTAAATTAATGAAAACTTACTATTTTGAAGAAAAAAACCTTCACCTAAGAGCCACTCTGCCCAAGCCCTAATTGCATCTCCTCATCCTCTTAGCTCTCTTGCGCGGCTCGCTCTCACGGTCTCTCCCTCTTAGGGCGAGAGGTCGCCCTCGCACGGCTCGCTCAATTAATGCTATTATCAAATGGTGGATCGGTGTTTTTCGTGTAAATTCATTCTTGCCTCTTTTTATTATTTATTTATTTATGGATTTAAATAAAATTAATTTAATTAAAATAATCATGAAAATGATAATCAGTCATGTATATATATAAAAATATACATTGAATATACAACGTGTTCCAATATTTCGGAATTCTCTATTTTTTTAAAATCACGTGTCCGCGTGTCGTGTTCTGTCGCATGTCAATGTCGATATTGGTGCTACATAGGCATCTACATCTCTTCAACCCAAGACAACTTGTATCCGAGTATCTCCAAATCGTGAAAAGTGCCAAAAAAATCTTGAACCTATCGCATTGGTACAAATTCGAGTCCTAAACATTTTGCATTTATGTTAATTCGATCGATCGGCCAATTTTAGTCGAAAATCCCGGCGTGGACACCGATTATCTTACGTAATACGGTTGGGGCCGACGTGGATATTTTTGTAATATTCTTTTATATTTTCAATAATTTGTTTGTAGTTTTCTTTTTTCTGTTTATGTACACTTTTTTTATTGAGGGTCGCAAGCCCTCAATAACATAAAAAGTGTACAAAAAAGAAAGAGAAAAAAATAAAATAAAAATTCAAAAAAATATTTTAAAAAAATATTAAAAAAATCTATCTTAATTAAATGCCATGTAAGATGATCGACATCACATCAATGATTCTCGGCTTAAAATTGATCGGTTATACTCAACTAGCACAAATACAAAAAATTTATGACACCAATAAAAGGTTTAGGATTAAGTTGCCACCAATGCTATTGGTTTATGGCTTTTTTAACACCTTTACCATTCCAAATCAAAGTCTCTCTTCTAGACTTGCGATTTGCAAAGTATATTAATGAACAATCCGATAAAAACGACGATGAGGGTTTTTAAATCATATCATGAACTAAATTCAAATTTTTAATTTTCGCTATTGCCATGGCGAAGTGCTTTCCCTCAAGAAAGAGCGGGGAAGCTTCGCCATGAAGAGCCAGCAGCAGCAGACTTTGAAAGGTCTCTCTTGAGGAAAAATTGCATATCACGGTAAAGCCAAGAAGTACTCGGACGTCTCCATAAGATTGAATCCTACTCATTACTCATAAAACTCATAGAATTCCATGCCACATAGGATATACTGAAAAAATTACTAAAAGAATTCCTAAACCTACTACAATTGTGCCAATTCAATCATGAACTTTTTTTTTTTTGGGCCGGTTCAATCTTAAATTTTTTGCAATTGTGTTAATTCGGACTATTCGACCAGTTTTAGCCGACCAGACCTAAGTGAAGCGTCGGCCGTCCAAATGATATAATATTTTATTTTTTTAATTTTCTTAATTTTTATTTCCTTTTTTCCTTTTTTTTCCCTTCCCTCTTCTTCCTCTAGTGGTTGCCGGACCTCGGCGACCGGCCAAAAGGCGATTACTCGGTGAGGTTGACCAAGCCTCACCCGGTGATGGCGAGGTCGGCCTCGTCAAGTATGTTGTTGGTTTATTTATTCATTTATTTATTTTTCAACGAGGCAAGCAAACATCATTTCGAGCCTACATTCCCTCGATCTAGGTCTTAAATTTTTATGACTATTTGATAATAAAATTTTACAATGTTATGTTAGAGATCTAAAACCATTTGGATATATGGTTACGATTTATAACATAGTTTGCGCGAGTATCCGACTATTCTATCGATTTTGCTTTGGAGTTTCATGCTAGTGGGTGATCTGGGACAGGTTTGGAGAACACATAAGCGTCAATTGAGACGAGTTTGAGATGAAGCTAATCATCACGAATGTATCCCGCTTTGGCTCTCGGGTGATGCAAGTATAGCAAGTATAATTTTCTTTTAATGTATACTCTCACGTGTACACAAATCTAAAACCGTATGGAAGAAATACATATAGAATAGTAAAGTGACGTGGAATAATAAGTTAACACACACTCGTGTGTAAACGTCTAAAACCGACGAATGAAGACCCGTGAATTGAAGAATTGGCAGCCACATACATGCGAAATAAACCTAGGGCATGAAGGATCACAGGACGAAATTCAGTGCAAAAACAGTCAAATCAAAACACAGGGAAATTCACATCAACATCATAGGGACGAAATTCACATCACAGGGACAAAATTCCCAGGTAATCAACTTGTTTTGTTCTGCAAAACTTTTTGGGCCTTATCATTACCTGGGAATTTCGTCCCTGCCCTTATAAAACAGTAGTTTTGCGTCAACACTATCGCAATTTTTGTCCTATTTTTCTCGTGCTCGCATTCATGCATTAGCTAATCCAAACATTAGCTTAAAAGGGTCGGGTCGGGTCACCTTCGCTATAAATACTGCACAAGATTCCACTACAATCTCAAGTTTCAAATCAACTTCTTCCAAACGCACGCACTCTCTCTCTCTCTCTCGTTCTTGTCGAGCCTCTTGAAAGATTTGTCCCGTTCCCATCATCCTGCAGAGGTACCCGTCCCAACGAGAAATGGCCCGTCCCTGGACCTGCGCCATCGGTTCATGCCTCCTCACATTCTTCCGCAACCTCACTTCCCACATTCCATCGCTTCCGTTGTCTTGCAACAACCGGATCCCAAGCCGCACCACCGCTTCCTCTTCACACGATGGCGCTAGCCCAACACGCCGGCAGGTGGCGGACTTTTCAATCTCCATTGAAGGAGACGTCTCGCTGCCAATCTCTGATGGAGCCACACGCATGTCAAACGCGTACGGAACCAGGAGCCCAACAAATTCCGGAAGCTCTCGGGTCACAACTTTCAACTTGTCCCAGCCCGGCCCAGTTCACCCGCTAGCGGCCCTGTTTCAGAGACTGAAGCTGGGGAAGACGGTGTTGGGGTTCGCCGTTCCCATGACCACAGGGCTCTTCTTAAACCAGTACCACGGGTTGACCCACCTGCAAGCCAGCGCCTTCGCGATCGCGTTCTCTGTCGGGTTCGCTGCCACGTGGAACGGCATGCTGCTGCATGGCATCTGCCCGCGGGCTGCGAGCGCCTTGGAGTACTTCGGAGTGTTGACCATCTTGATCGCCTTCTTCGGGCTGGTGAGCTCTTTTCTTCCCCCTTCCTCGCGTGGGCGTGTTGGCTGTGTTGTGGCTTGTCGTACCTGCCCTTCCTCCTGTGCCTTGTTCTTCCGACGGCGGTTGAGGAAGCGAGCAGCACGGACCGGCCGGATCCAGGCATGGTTTAGCATGAACGAATGCACGCCGGATATGACACTTCACCTGGATTTCTGATGCAGTCACTCGGTCTCCGGTCTCCCTCCCAGTCGAGCCTCTCGGGTGCCACCGCATTTTTACAGACGTCCATTCATCATGCGGCACGTGTCCATCAGGCCCACTTGTCAGAATTTTTTCTCTCCTTCGATGCCTCTCTCTCTTTCGTGTTTTCTTCTCTTCTTTTTGCCGGCCATGGACGACCCTCTCGCCGCCATGGCCACGGACCTCGAGCTCCACAGCCATGGCCGCCGCGAGCACCGTGGGCTCGAGCTTCGCGCCCGGTACAGAGAAGACTTTGGTGGCCATGGCTGCCGTGAGTCGTGGGCTCGAGCTTCGCGCCCAAGACAGAGAAGACGTTGGTGGCCCCGCCGGCCAAGGGCGAGGCGGTCCTTGCCCCTCGGCGACGGATTCATGGCCGGCGAGGGCCGCCAGGGACCCTCGCCGGCCAATGTAAAAAAATCAAAAATAAAAACAAAAGAAAATAATATAAAATAATGAAAAAAAATTCACGTGCGACAAAAAAATTAATAAAAAAACCACGCAAGACGATTTATCGGAAGGGGCACTCAAATGTCGGTTTTGCTTCCGATTTGGCGACCTCAGTGAGCGAAAAAAAGTTATAGCCGCCAAGTGAGCGCCGCACACAAGTTATGGTGATTTGCGGTATACTTATCCCGATACAACAGTTCACCTCGATTTCTGGAGCAGTAACTAGGTCCGCTCCTTGCATAGCCACGGCACACTATAACTCTCCCTCCCAGTCGAGCCTCTCGTTACTTCCCGGCATCAAGAAATCCGTACTGCTTAAGAAACTTAGTTTAGCATGTTCTGTTCTTCTTTTTTCTTTTTCTTTTTTTTTGTTGGTCTGGTCTGTTCTTGGTTTGACCGAGCAGAGAAACAGTAAAATAATAAAACTAAGATTGATTAATGAAAACGATGTATTAACCATGTGGCAAATTCTAGTAATGTGTAGTATACAGCACTTATTTAAAGCCTAACTTACGGTCTCTCAAAATAGTTAGCCCGCACATTTTGTCGACTAATCTTGATGTACGTGGTATTATTGCTAAAAAGTGTGTCATAATACAGAGGAAAAGCCATAAAAAAAAATGTGTCTTAAAACTACTGCATTGATATCAAATCAATCTTAAACTTTTTAATTGATCCAATTTAGTCATAAACCTTTTGTATTTATGCTAATTTAGTTCATCGGCCAATTTTGATCGGAAATCTCTTACATGAATGCCACCATCCTCACGTGACACAATCATTGCTAAAATAGACAAACTTTATAATTTTTTAATATTTTTTCAGAATTTTTAATTTTTTAACTTTATTTTATTTTTCATTTTGACCGGTGATTGGGTAAGGGCGAGGGCCGCCAAGCCCTCGCAAGGGGTCGCGAGGGTTGAGCCCTCATGATATGACTAATACAATAATATGCCCTCTCTTGCTTGGGCGAGGGTGAGGGTAGACCTTGCCGACCAAAATGAGGAAGAAAAAAAGATATTAAAGTTATTAATAATTTTAGAAAGATGTTATAAAACTATGAAATTTGTCCACGTCAACACTTATCGTGACACATAGGACAGTGACATCGATATCATCGAATTTGTGGCCGAATGAATCGAGATCGACACAAATGCAAAAGGTTTAGAACTAAATTGATCAAATTAAAAGGTTTAAGATTGAATCGGTATCATGGCAATGAATTTAAGACTTTTTTGGTACTTATCTCCGTGATACGACCATTTGATCGAGCCACCTCCAATCGATGTTTGACCTATCTATAGTCAATTTATCTTTTACATAGAAAAAAGCCCGTGACTATCAAATAACTAGTTATTTTCGTGAGTAATAATAACTTTGAAATAGGATAAGTATTTCTTACCTACCTATAATTATTAAATTCTCGGTTGATAGCAATTTTCAACGTAAGAATAGCATGTGCGACCAATTCTACTGCTTATACCCCATCTACTTAATAATTTTCAATTCGGAACGCAACAAAATTTTTTGTGGCGAGTAGCTTATTCATCTTGCTCATAGTTTCATAAACAATCGATAACTTAAAGTAATTTTATACATTCAAATGACTTTCAATCTAAACCTCTAAGAAGCCCTTAAGACAATCCTTAGCAGTTGGAGCTTTTCACCAGATTCAGTAAGCATTCTAATAATCCAACTGAAATTAGCTGTTTTGAATAAAATGGGCTAAGAATTCGGATCCGTTTGTGGCCACGAGATGCTAGAGCCTGGAATTGCCCTTCATGCATGTACAAAGCTCATCTGATCCGATCATACATGTTACATACCCAGAGACACACTTCTAGATTAGCAAGCGAAGTTTGGAAAGGAGACACTTCTTAATATCTCATGAACTTATTCCCCGGCGGAAGTACATAGCAGCATTTTACATATTTGAAACGAATAGCGGCGTTCGAAGAATCATTGGCCATAGCATGAACCAGGACCCTTTGGCAGACTCCGTGGGTATTGGTTCGTGACCGGAGCGGCTTGAACCCCCCGCCCCATTCAGGAGGCATCTGAAGTAATGTAGTCGTGGTAATGCCGTCGTATTTCCATCTCCGGCGGATGTAGCATCTCTCCTGCTCCACAATCGCTCTGCAAAAATAGAAGCAAGAGAATGAATACGGGATCAATGCAAAAAGATTATGATTGCACCAGCAATATCAATTTTCTAATCTGTCGTCAAGAAGGAATGCGCAGCTTTTAGTACACCGGGGCTCATTGCGTTATTACAATTTTGTATTCGCCTCAAGCGGCGTGTCTCTAGCAACTAGTACGAAGCGCTCAAGCCCTCCTAACCATGGCAAGAAAAGAAAGCTCTGACAAGAGAAAACTACCGTTATGGGGCTACTATGATCTCTTTGGCGGACCTGCACATACATGATCCATCAATGGAAAAGGAGGAAAATGGCATGAACTGGCAAATTGAGGTTTGCGGAGATCAAAGGCAATGAGGACTTCCATGCCCTAGAGGAGCCATTTCACATGCCAAAAGGTGTTTTCATGTTCCATTTCTTGTTCCTCCATGCGGTCTGTGAGGCAATGAATCCACTTCCCGTAGTATTGGGAAGAAGCCCGCAGCGTGAAACAAAAACATCATCTAGGCTCCATAAAGTTTAGCATGAACGACTTGAAAATCATTTTCCATTGAATGGTCCCTTGCATCGCTTATAAAATCGTTCACGAAAATGTTTACACATAAATTATTGCCGTCCACAAAAACATTTTCCATTAACAATATAGGCGATCTTTTAGGCGGATATTTTCAGAATCGTTTATTTTCCGCGAAGTAAATGGAGCCTTAAAAAGGCTTTAGAATGAACGGCAATATATAAACCAAACAACCCGGCCGAATTGGCCCTTATTTTGTGTGACAAAATTTCATTTAGTAGAAAAACTACGTCACCGATTACCAGACGATGATAATAGGTTTCGTGAGCGAAGGGATGCACACGTAACTTGATCCCACGGCACTTCCAAATGATCTAGATACCAAAAACCTTGATTGCTGAAAGAAATGCATCTAAAGCCCTTTGCTGACAGCCTTTGGACATACACCATCTCCCAGCCTACGGTGATTGCAACATGAATTAAATACTGATCTAAGCTTACCAGTTATGTACAATCGTCTTCGGATTAAGACATTGGGAAAAATGCATTGAATGTTTCCTCCCTGAAGCAATTGCAAATTAACCTCGTACTCTCTACATAAAAATGTTATAAAAAATAAGGAGTATATACTATCACATGCACCGTCTTGAATACTGAATCCGACAAGCCTAATCTCTATTAGCACACCGTTTCATTTTTCTACCTACCTAGGAGTCCTCCATACGTGCTCACTGCTCTCTCTCATTATTATTTTCCAGAAGCCTGATATTAACCACTTCCTATCTTGAAAACTCGAGCAGGTAGAAGTTAGTCAACAGGATCTCCAGGCCATAGCCCGTCTATAACTGTAATCTAGTTCCCACATCATTTTTTAGCAGCGAATCCACCAAAATCTTTCAAAATGATGGGCACCAAATTTAAGGACATGTTATGAAAGTCCTATTTGATAAGCAAAGACAATGATATTAATGACATAAACTCTAGTTACAGAAGTCTGAAAAGCTCTCTTCCACGCAGCACTATAAAGAACACTAACTACAGTACAAAGTGCCCATGCGCTGACATTACCAGAAGTTCTAGATCATAAAGTTGTGTCTTTCTAACTCTACAGCACGACAAAGTGAATATGCTAAACATCAGAAGTGATATTCCTTAACATTAAACGACATGTCATCTCATCAAGAGGACAATTCCATTAAGATCTGTCTCTAAATGAAGCACCAATGTTGAGATGCACCTCTTCAACAAATATTCTGTCATATTGGTGCAGAGACTCGACGTAAACTAGGGAAATTGGCAAAGAGAAGGAGAATAACATGTTCAATTAAATCAAAGACAATGTGAGAACCAAACTACCACCTACTGGTGGTAGTACATGAACATACCAGCTCACATGAGTCCAATTTTTTGAAATGACAATTTCTTGAGCGTTGATTACGAAATACTTGTACGCGTCTTTACCAGTCATGTTACGACTTTGGAGCCTGCATTTAAAATGAACCCTCATGTTCAGCATCGACATGGGTTGTTAGAAGCAAGAATTATTAAACAAGCTTCGGAGGAGGGGTACGGGGAAATGGATCACCACGAGAGAAACAAGCTAGTGCGAAATCCACACAATTTCAGGGAAAATCATTTACGAAACATTGCGTTTGCGAAAATTGGTGGTTTGATTCAATACCAAAAAAGATAGAACAGTGAAAGTTGTTTCCATACTTTAGCAGTTATACTGAAGAGATCTCATTGAAAATGGCGCAAATTGAAAACTTTGACGTTGTAGCCGGGCTTTCTTTGGGCCGTGGTTCCCAAGCACTTAGGCCCAAGTAATCCACTGGCCATGATTTGTGTCCGCCCAAGATGAAGAAGGACGTTCTTGGAATATTCCTTCCTAAGTTTCCAGCGTTCATAATGCTTGATGCATTTGCAAAATAATAATAATAATAATAATAATAATAATAATAATAATAATAATAATAAATGAATGAGTACCCTCAATATTTAAGGAGTAAGTTTTTAATAGATTAGTAACGGCCTAAGGTTTTCGTTAAAACTATGTGCCTTTCAATGTGTAAGTGACAGACATGACCAAATGAAAGGTTAAGGCCTAGCACTTGGATCTAAAAGTTTTTTGCGCAGCCGCTCGTGATTGAAAAGTCATTAAACCCTCTATGTAAAACACAACCCAACCCTGAGAGAGGCGACGGGGGCATTTCAAGCTTAAGAAGGGAATTGCTTGTCCAAATTTGTCCGTGTTAACCTTCAAGTTGGACAGGTTTAAGCGAGGCATAGTGGATCGTCAAACCCATGATTACCTCTAATGAGGGATTAACAACTTATCAAGTGTACGCTATTTAACACGTACTTTTTAGTGTGGTCAGTTCATCTTTCTCATGGAAAAAAAAACATGTAATTAATACCTTTCAATTAGGAGAAATATTGGACCCATAAGAAAAATTAGGAAGAATATTCTTTTACCTATCTAGAACTAGTGAATTCTCATTTGCTCCCATCTAATTAATAACTTTCAATTTACAAGCTGCGACGAATTTTTTGTGGTGAGCAAATTATTCGAGCATGCATGTTCCTGTTCGCGTTGTAGCAAAGATCGGGGGTCTATCGTAATTTCCATTCCGACAATTTCTTGCAATGTGTTTACTAAGGTGTCTTAAATTGGTGTGAACGGTGGCGTTGCACAGTGACGATGGGACTACGGAGAAGCCAATCAATTTTTTTTTACCTATCTATAGTTAATTTATCTTTTACATAGGAAAAAGCACGGGATTATCGGTAACTAGTTATTTTCGTGAGTACTAATAACTTTGAATTAAGAGAAATATTTTTTAACCTATCCATAATTAGAAAATTCTTGGTCGATAGCAATTTTCAACTTAACACCTGGCATGTGTGAGTGATTCTACTGCTTATATCTCCATGTATTAACAATTTTCAATTCAGAATTGCGACAAATTTTTTTGTGTAACAAGTTTATTTTTATATACATTTAAATGACTTTCGATATAACTAATTATTTGAATGTAATTAACTTTTCACCAGATTCAGTAAGCATTCTAATGACTAGACTAAAATCAGTTGTTTTGAAGAAATCGGGCTAAGAGTTCAAATTCATTTGTGTTCACGGGATGCGACCCCTCATGCATTTACACCGCAATGTTAGCCCGTTATACTTGGGAGAAGCCGTCGGCATGAAATGTAGTATTTCAGAAGGCATTAAGGAGTAGGAAACATGTTTGGATCGAGTTTTCTTCACGGGCTCCAACTTAACACATATTTTCGACGATTTTCGTGGGTTGAGATGGATGAAGCTCTTGACTTTATAGTAATGGATCTTACTAATCGTAATGGCAACAAGCTTATGTCTTTACCGTCTCCCTATCTAGCACCGACACTCTCCGAAAGTTTTCATGTCCATGTCCATGTCAAACACGCTTGAACACGCGGTCAACGGGCTGTGCACGCTATAAATTATATTCAATATTCAATATGGCATTAGTGCATAAACAATATACAACCAGAAGAAAATAATCCTACTGAAAATTAAATCCCGGCAAAGACGATAATACACTATAGAGAAATGGAATTGCAATAATAGAACTAGAAAGGAACCGAGATCGATACAAACGAATACCGAGACCTGTGGTTGACATAATTTCCTTAAAACAGATTTGTCCCCTCTAGCACGTGGTTGAGGTTTCGTGAACGTATATCTCCCAGGATACAATGGTCGACAAGAAAGAAGCAAGCACAAGCACTTCTTTCTTTCGGCGAACTTGAACAAATCGGGAATGAACATCGTTGCAAAATGGAATGCAAATGCGAGAGAATAGGAAAAACAAGAGAGAATTTTTATGGCATAAAAGATAGAAAATGGTAAGCGGGGGCGTTTCGGAAAATGAATTATAACGGTTGATTAAATCTGCCGTTATAATATTAATTATGTAACAACGAGAATTAATTCAAGAATGTTACAACATTAACTTGCGATGAATTATAACGGCCGATTAAATCTGCCGTTACATAATTAATTCAAGCAATCGTTACAAAAAAAATTCGTAACGGTTTGAGTTGAAAAAAAAAAAACAGACAGAGGAAGGCAAAAATGGGCTTGTCGCAAGGCCCATTTTTCGGTCCCGCATTCGTATACGGGGTCATGCGCTCGCGCCCAAGTTTCAGCTCGTCGGGCCTCCGTTGAAGCCTGGGATTTGCACCCCCTCTGCGCTGCGCACGAGACATAGCGCTTGTGCTTATGATGGTTACCACTCAAAAGGAGGGTAACTATCTATAAAGCACTCTAGAGCCTTCTTTCTTTTCAATGTGGAATCGGTGTTTTTTCACTTCCCACTTCCAACTCAATGGTGTTCTTTGAGCATCAATTTCTCATTCATTCACCCTTCAATTTATCACATATTTCCAACAATCCCCCACATGAATGAAAATTATTTTAGTTTTGACTCTGTGATAGTGTTTAACAATTGAAATCTGCATAGGATAGGTATATGTTACCCTTTGAACCTTCCCTTGTGAAAGTGTATTTACTTTACTAGTCGTCTAGTAGACATGACGTCCTTGAACTGTCCTACTTTCTTATATAAATAAACCATACACTTCACACGGAATCATCTAAACATTTGTTTAGTTCTCATGATTGTGTTCGTTTTGGCCATAAACATCAACCTGGTTCTCAGAGAGTTTCTAAAGAATTTAGCCCTAAATAATTCTCCTTTGAAGCCGCACCACTTCTCTCTCACATAGGTGATTACTTAATTTTGAGTAATTTGTTTACCCCACTTAAGAATCATTAAAGCAAAAATTGCTATTATTTTTCTTACAATATCAACGATATTTTATTGGAATGGTTTTAGGGATAAACCCTCACGGTGACATCACTAAGTTTATATAATTAGGTTGTCCCTTTGAATCTAGATCTTGGGATCTCCAGGTTAACTAGGTTGGGTTTCCTTTATATCAACTTATTCTTTCATGGGCTTCATCCCATTCCTCTTGTCAATTTTTCAACTAACTCTCTATTTAACCTTTGATTAGCGGATCCGCAATATTATCCTTTGACTTTACATAGTCACTAGAGATAATTCCAGTTGAGAGTAGTTGTCCAATGGTATCATGTCTACAACGTACATGTCTAGACTTACCATTGTACATATTACTAAGATTCCATTGTAGATTCCAATCGCGACTTGACTATCACAATGTATACGATTGGTGGCACGAGGTTTCTACGCCATTTTGAAATATCCTCTAAGAAATGACGTAGCCATTTAGCCTCTTCGCCACATTTGTCCAAAGCTATAAATTCGGATTCCATTGTAGATCCGGCTATAACAGGTTTGTTTATAGGATTTCCAAGATACAGTTCAGCACTTGCTAGTGTGCATACATATCCACTAGTAAGAATACATATCCACTAATAAATTTTGAGTCTTTTATATCGGATATCCGGTTCGCATCACTTGTATCCTTCTAGAACAGTTGGGTATCGATATAATGCGAGCCATGATTTCGAGTATACCGTAAGTACCTAAGTACTCTCACTATTGCTTTCAAATGGTCGGCACTCGGATTGCTCGTATATCCTAACCGTATAGGCAATATCCGGTCTAGTACAACTCATTAAGTACATTAGACTTCCAATAACCGTAGAGTACTCTACTTGAGAAATACCCTCTCCTCTATTCTTGGACGAGAGGAAGACTATTGTCTAATGGTGTTCTAGCAATACCAAAATCATTTATGTTGAATTTTTCAAGAATCTTGTCCACATAGTGTAACTAGTTTAAAATAAGATCTTCGACGTTCTTGTGATTTTAATTCCTAAAATCACATCAAAAGTCCTATATATGTCATGTCAAATCTTGAATTCAACATATTCTTGGTAGATTTGATCATTTTGTCATCACTACCAACAATGAGTATGTCATCTACGTAAAGACACAAAATGACATAGCCATTTTCTATCTCTTTAATGTAGACACATTTATCGTATTCATTGATTTTAAATCCATTGATAATCATTGCATAATCAAACTTTTCATGCCACTACTTTGGCGCTTGTTTTAGGCCATACAATGATTTCACCAATTTACAAACTTTCCTTTCGTGTCCTGGAACTATAAAACCCTCGGGTTGTTCCATGTAGATTTCTTCATCCAAATCACCAATTAGGAAAGCTTGTTTTTACATCCATTTGATGTACTTCTAGATTTCGCAATGCTGCAATTGCAAGTATCATCCCGATAGAGTTTATTCTCGTCACGGGAGAATAAGTATCAAAGTAATCTAAGCCTTCTCATTGTATGCGTATCCTTTGATTACAAGTCTAGCTTTATACTTATCAATGGAGCCATCTGGTTTCATTTTTCTTTTAAAGATCCATTTGGACCCTAAAGGTTTACAACCAAGAGGAAGATCCACTAGCTCCCAAGTATGATTCCGCAAAATAGAATCAACTTCACTTTTTATTGCTTCTTTCCATAAATGTCCCTTAGAAGAATTCACAGCTTACGCATAGTTTAATGGTTCATTTTCTAACAAATAAGTTAGAAAATCATTTCCAAATGATTTTTCCACTCTTGCTCTTTTGCTACGTCTCGGTTCTAGTCCATGATCTAAATAATGACTTTCATGATCCGAATCATGACTTTCTTCATTCATAGTTTCATTTGTTCGTTTAGACGAACTTGATCCATCATTGGATTTACAAGGAAATACATCTTCAAAGAATGATGCATTCCTAAATTCCATGATCGTATTCTTGTGTATATCCGGAATTTTAGATTCATCCACAAGAAATCGATATGCATTACTTGTTATGTGTATAGCCTATAAAGATATAGTCCACCATTTTAGGACCTATCTTTGCTTTCTTTAGTGTTGGAACAACCACTTTTGCAAGACACCCCCAGACTCGAAAGTATTTGTAAGATGGTCTCCTACCTTTCCATAACTCATAAGGGGTTTTATCCTCTTTCTTTCGAGATACCTTATTAAAAGGTAATTGCTTGACAAAATAGCTTCACCCCACATATTTTGAGGTAAACTTGAACTTAGTAATAACGCATTCATCATTTCTTTTAATGTGCGATTTTTACGTTCGGTAACACCCTTTGATTGAGGTGAGTAAGAGCCGAATACTTCATGTATAATTCCGTGTTGTGCACAGAATTTACCAATTGGTACTTCATACTCACCACCTCTATCACTTCTCAATCTTTTAATTTTCTTATTAAGTTGATTTTCAACTTCATTCTTGTAGAGAACAAATTTCTCTAAGGCTTCATCTTTGCTTTTAAGCAAATACACATAGCAAGATTTAGTGCTATCATCGATAAAAGTAATAAAGTATTTATTACCACCTCTTGTTGCATGAATTTCAAATCGCAAACATCACTATGAATTAATTCAAGGGATTCGGTGTTTCTTTTAATTGTTTGAAACGATGATCTGATTAATTTTGCCTCAACACAAATTTCACATTTATGTTTTGAATCAATTTGGAATGAGGGTATATGTTCCAAGTTAATTAATCTACGCGAAGTGTATCATAATTAACGTGTCCTAGTCTACCATGCCATAAATTGGAAGACTCAAGCAAATAAATGGAAGACTTACTAACTTTATTAATAATTGTCATTACATTGAGCTTAAAAAGTCCATAAGTTACATATCCCTTCCCCATATACATTTCGATTTAGACAAAATAACTTTGTCCGACTCGAACACCATATGAAATCCATGCTTGTTCAACGAGACCCGGAGACCGGGTTCTTTCGGTTTCGGCACATATAGGACATTGTTCGAGTCGGTTCTTTTTCGATGTCATCTTCGGTAGTACCTTCCCTTGGCCTTCGACAACAAAGAGGCGAGTTTCCCATGAAAACTTTCTCCCCAATAATTGGTTCGAGAGTTGTGAACGGATCCTTATTAGAGCATACATGCCTAGTGGCACCGAGTGTCAATCCACCATTCCTTCGGATTGGACCCAACTAAGTTCACTTTAGAAACCATTGCGAGAGAGGTTTATGTCCGACATGTCTTGAGCCATGTCATTCACCATATTTGTCTCATAATTCTTCTTTTTCGAAAGTCCGCAATCCACGGATCTATGACCCATCTTGCCACAGTTGAAGCATTTTCCTTGAAACTTGTTCTTGGAAGCTCCTCCTTTGGTCTCAACTTTGGCTTAGCAATCTTCTTGTTCTTGTGGTCATGCCTATGCTCCACAACATTTGCCTTAGCTGTAAGAGGATTGAATCCTTTGCGTTCGGAACCTCTGTTGTCTTCTTCAATTCGAAGTCTAACAATCGACTCCTCCAAATTCATTTCCTTTCGCTTGTGCTTGAGGTAGTTCTTGAAATCCTTTCACCCGGGAGGTAGCTTCTCAATAATAGCAGCCACTTGGAAGGTTTCACTCAAGTTCGTTCCTTCAGCTCGAATCTCATGCAAGATCACCTAAATTTCTTGCACTTGATCGATCCACGATCTTAGAATCCACCATTTTATAATCTAGGAACCGACCGACAACAAATTTCTTTACTCCGGCATCCTCTGTTTTATATTTTTTGTCCAAGGATTCCCATAACTCCTTTGCTGTTTTTATTGCACAATAGACATTATACAATGAGTCATGTAAACCATTCATGACATAATTCCTACAAAGGAAGTCGAGTGCTTCCAGGCCTCAACAGCGTTGAAGGCTTGCTCATCCGTTTCTCCATCCGATAGCTTAGGAGCTTCCTCGGTCAAGAATCTCGCAAGATTCAAAGTTGTTAAATAAAACAACATCTTTTGCTGCCACCTTTTAAAGTTCGATCCGTTGAACTTTTTAGGCTTCTCACCATGGTGGATAGAAACCGTAGCAGGGGCGAGGAGGATGATCTAGGCGGATGGACAACGGAGGTAGACGCGAGCCTCGAGCGATGTTGTCGTACACACATCAACAACTTCGTTTGCGGTAGCCATTTGAATTGTAAATACAAATCTGTTTTAAGATTGTAAATTATATTCAATATTCAATATGGCATTAGTGCATAAACAATATACAACCAAAAGAAAATAATCCTACTGAAAATGAAATCCCGGACACGATAATACACTATAGAGAAATGGAATTGCAATAATAGAACTATAAAGGAACTGAATCGATACAAACGAATACCGAGGTGCCGTGGTTGACACGGTTTCCTTAAAATAGATTCATCCCCTCTAGCAAGTGGTTGAGGTTTCGTGAACATCTGTCTCCCAAGATACAACGGTCGACAACAAAGAAGCAAGCACAACACTTCTTTCTTTTAGCGAACTTGAACAAATCGGGAATGAACACTTGTCGCAAAATGTAATGCAAATGCGGAGAATAGGAAAAACAAGAGAGAAGTTTTATGGCGCAAAAGATAGAAAATGGTAAGCGGGGGCGTTTCGGAAAATGAATTATAACGGCTGATTAAATCTGCCGTTATAATATTAATTATGTAACAACAAAATTAATTCAGCAGCTATTACAACATTAACTCCGTTGATGAATTATAACGGCTGATTAAATCTGCCATTACATAATTAATTCAGCAAATCGCTACAAAAAAAATCGTAACATTTTGAGTTGAAAAAAAAAAACAGACGGAAGGCAAAAATGGGCTTGTCGCGAGGCCCATTTTTTCGGTCATGCATTCTTATACGCAGGGTCGTGCGCTCATGCCCAAGTTTCAGCTCGTCGGGCCTCCATTGAAGCCTATGATTTGCACCACCTGCGCCTACGCACGAAGCATAGCGCTTGTCTTTGTGATGGTTACCACTCAAAAGGAGAGTAATTATCTATAAAGCACTCTAGAGCCTTCTCTTTTCAATGTGGGATCGGTGTTTTTTCACTTCCCACTCAAGGGTGTTCTTTGAGTATCAATTTCTCATTCATTCACCCTTTAATTTATCACATATTTCCAACACACGCCACCAACACGGGTGTCGGCTTCCGACACATAGGATCAATTTTTGAAATTGTGGTTTTTTAGGCGTAAAAGTGTAAATTAATGAAAACTTACTATTACGAAGAAAAAAACCTCCACCTAATAGCCACTCGCCTAAGCGCTAAATGCATCCCCTCATCCTCTCGGCTCTCTCGTGCGGCTCGCTCTCACGGTCTCTCCCTCTCAACTCGCTCTCGCACGGCTCGCTCAATGAATGCTATTAACAAATGGTGGATCACTTGTTTTTCGTGTAAATTCATTCTTGCCTCTTTTTATTTTTTATTTATTTATGGATTTAAATAAAATTAATTTAATTAAAATAATCATGAAAATGATAATCAGTCATGTATATATATAAAAATATACATTTAATATACAACGTGTTTCAATGTGTCGAAATTCTCTATTTTTTTTAAAATCACGTGTTCGCGTGTCGTGTCCTGTCGCATGTCGATGTCGATATTGGTGCTACATAGGCATCTACATCTCTTCAACCCAAGACAACTAGTATCCGAGTATCATCCAAATCGGGAAAAGTGCCAAAAAAATCATGAACCCATCGCATTGGTATCAATTCGATCCTAAACATTTTGCATTTATGCTAATTCGATCAATCCGGCCAATTTTAGCGAAAACCGCCGACGTGGACACCGATTGTCTTACGTGATACGATTAGGGCTAATGTGGATATTTTTGTAATATTCTTTTATATTTTCAATAATTTGTTTGTATTTTTCTTTTTTTCTTTTTTTTTATGTTATGTACACTTTTTTTTTTATTGAGGGTCGCAAGCCCTCAATAACATAAAAAAGTGTACAAAAAAAAAGAGAAAAAAATTTAAAAAAAATTAAAAATATATTTAAAAATTTTAAAAAAAATTTATGGTAGTACCGATCATGCCACGTAAGATGATTGGCATCACATTAACGATTCTTGGCTTAAAAATGATCGGTTAAACTCAATTGGCACAAATATAAAAATTTTATGACATCAATAAAAGGTTTAGGATTAAATTGGCACTAATGCTATTGGTTTATGGCTTTTTTAACACCTTCCCCATTCCAAATCAAAGTCTCTCTTCTAGACTTGCGATTCGCAAAGTGTATTAATGAACAATCCGATAAAAACGACGATGAGGGTCTTTCAATCATATCATGAACTAAATTCAAATTTTTAATTTTCACTATTGCCATGGCGAAGCCCTTTTCCTCAAGAGAGAGCGGGAAGCTTCGCCATGAAGAGCCAGCAGCAGCAGACTTTGAAAGGTCTCTCTTGAGGAAAAATTGCATATCACGGTAAAGCCAAGAAGTACTTGGACGTCTCCATAAGATTGAATCCTACTTGGTACTCATAAAACTCATAGAATTCCATGCCACATAGGATATACTGAAAAAATTACTAAAAAATTCCTAAATCTACTACAATTGTGCCAATTCAGTCAAATTTTTTTTTTTTTGCCGGTTCGATCCTAAATCTTTTGTAATTGTGCTAATTCGGACCATCCGATCGGTTTTGGCCGACTAGCACCGATGTGGACATCGGCCGTCTAGCGATATAATATTTTAATTTTCTTAATTTTTAGTTTCATTTTTCATTTTTTTCATGTTTTTTCTTCCCTCTTCTTCCTCTAGCCAGTGCTTGGACTTCGGCAATCGGCCGGAGGCGACAACCGGCAATGTTGACAGAGCCTCACCCAACGACGGTGAGGTCGGCCTCGTCAAGTATGTCGTTGGTTTACTTATTTATTTATTTTGCAAAGAGGCAAGCAAACATCATTTCGAGCCTACATTCCCTCATTCTAGATCTTAAAGTTTTATGACTGTTTGATATGAAAATTTTACAATGTTATGTTAGAGATCTAAAACCATTTGGATATATGGTTCTCATTTATAAAATACTTTTGCGCGAGTATCCGACTATTCTATCGATTTTGCTTTGGAGTTTCATGCTAGTGGCTGATCCGGGATAGGTTTGGAGAATAAATAAGCATCAATTGAGATGAGTTTGAGATGAAGCTAATCATCACGAATGTATCCCGCTTTGGCTCTCGGGTGATGCGAGTATAGCAAGTATAATTTTCTTTTAACGTATACTCTCACGTGTAAACAAATCTAAAATTGTATGGAAGAAATGCATATGGAATAGTAAAGTGACGTGGAATAATAAGTTAGCACACACTCGTGTGTAAACGGTCTAAAACCGACGAATGAAGACCCTCCGAATTGAAGATTTTGGCAGCCACATACATGCGAAATAAACCTAGGGCATGAAGGATCAATGCGGAAGCCTGATTCCAACATCACGTTAGAATATCAAACCCAAAAGTTAAGAAAAATATCAGAAAAGTCATAAACCTATTTTATTGATATCAATTTAGTCTTAGATTTTTTTTTAAAATTGTGTCAATTGAAATTATTTTTCCAAACATTGAAAATCTTTTTTGATCACAAATCAACAAACATAGAAAAATTAACCATTTTTTTAGATAATAATTCTTTGAAAAGCATTGTTCGTTATCATTGAATTTTCACCTAATCAAATGCACCCTAAATGTGATACGGGTGTGTCCATTTACGATTTTTATTGGATCACAAGTTGGCTGGACTTTTTCCTTCCCACGAAAATGGAACAATCCGGACAAAATTCCCAGGTAATGATAAGGACAGCATTCACAAAATAAATAGGATGGATGAATTAAGGGCAGGGACGAAATAATAAGGGGGACCACCCAAACTGTCAAACCTACTTCTTTTTGCGAGGTCAAAAGTGTTAAAGTTGGCAAAAATTACTTTAACACTTTTCGCAAAAATTACTTTAACACTTTGACCTCGCAAAAAAAGTAGGTTTGACAGTTTGGATGGTCTTGCAAAACATCTTGGGCCCGTCCCTGCCCTTATAAAACAGTAGTTTTGCCTCAAGACTATGGCAAATGGTGGATTACCATTTGCATCCCATCATCCTCTCGGCGCTCTCACGGTCTCTCCCTTTCGACTTTTTCTCGCACGGCTCGCTCAATGAATGACATTAACAAATGGTGGATTACCATTTTTCGTGTAAATTTATTCTGGCCTCTTTTTATTAACTTATTAATTTATTTATGGATTAAAATAAAATCAATTTAATTAAAATAATCATGAAAATTATAGTTAATTATGTGTGTATATATACACATATTTGATATACAAAGTGTCCCAACATATGGGAATTCTTTTTTTTTTTAAATTACGTGTCGTTGTATCGTGTCGTGTCGCATGTTTATGTCGGTATTGGTGCTACATAGGGATCTACATCTCTTCAACCCAAGAGAACTTGTATGAGTATCATCCAAACCGGGAAAAGTACAAAAAATTCTTGAACCTATCGCATTGGTACCAACTTAGCCCTAAACAATTTGCATGTATGCTAATTCGGTTGATCCGTTCAATTTTGGCCGAAAATCGGTAACATGGACACCGGTTGTCTTACCCGACATGGGTAGCATTGACATTGATTTTTTTATAATATTATTATATTTTTTAATTTTTTTTGTATTTTTGCTTTTTCTTATTTTTCTGTTATGTACACTTTTTTATGTTATTGAGAGTTGCCATAAAAAAGTGTATAGAAAAAGAAAGAGAAAAAAATAAAAAAATAAAATAAAAAATACACAGAAAAATATTTTAAAAATGTCCACGTTAATGCCAGTCAATGCCACGGGATATGATCAAGCGCCCACGACTTTCTTTTCAAAATTGATTGAATGGACTCAATTGATACAAATATAAAAAAATTTATGATCGAATTGATATCAATAAAAAATTTAGAATTGAATTGGCACCAATGCTATTTGGTTTAGGACTTTTTTGATACATTTCTCATTGCAAACCAAAGTCTCTCTTCTAGATTTGCGATTTGCAAAGTGTATTAATGAACAATCCGATAAAAACTACGATGAGGGTCTTTAAATCATATCATTAAATAATTTCAAAATTTTAATTTTCACTAGTGCCATGGCGAAGCTTTTTTCCTCAAGAAAGAGCGGGGAAGTTTCCACGGAGAACCAGCAGGAGATTGCTGACGGAAACGGTGACGGAAATGCGCGCGATTGAAGATTGAAAACGACGCATGTATGTTTCCATAACCTCCGCTGAGCTCCACTTCGCGATTGAAGATTGAAAACGACGCATGTATGTTTCCATAACCTCCGCTGAGCTCCACTTCGCGATTGAAGATTGAAAACGACGCATGTATGCATAAAGTGTTCGCGATTGAGGGGCAGTTTTGTAGTTATCACTTTGCCATATCCAATTTCAACTTCGGCGTAGCTGTCTTCGTGACGGGTAGTTTCGTACTCTCACTTTGCCCTATCCAGTTTTGTTATAAATACTCATTAAGACTTTACTACACCCCAAGTCTCAAAACAAAATCTTCCAAACATTCTCTCTCTCTCGCGTCCAGCCTCTTGAAAGATTTGGGCAACATCATCTTGTCAAATCATCCAATTCCCATCATCCTGCAGAGGTACTTGTCCCAACGAGAAATGGACGCTCGCCGGTGGCTCGTCTTGTTCTTGCTCAACCTCACTTCCCCTTTTCTATCGCTTGCATCGTCTTGGAACAACCTGATCCCAAACCAAACCACAGCTTCCCCTTTGCACGGCGGCACTAGCCCGACACACCAGGTGGCGGACGAATCCATATCCGTCCGGGTAAATGACGTCCTGGCGCCACTCCCTTCGGCAAATGGTTCTTGGCTCATGTCATTCTTCCTCAACCTCACTTCCCGTGTTCCATCGCTTGCATCGTCTTGCAACAACCCCATCCCAAACCAAGCCACAGCTTCCGCTTCGCCCAGGGGCACTAGCCCGACACACCAGCCGGTGGTGGAAGAATCCATATCCGTCCGTGTAGAAGACGTCCCGGCGCCACCCACTGATGGAGCCAGAAGCTCTCAGGTCAGAACTTTCAACTCGTCCCAGCCCAGCCCAGTTCATCCAATAGCGGTCCTGTTTCAGAGGCAGGAGCTGGGGAAGGCGGTGCTGGGCTTCGTCGTTCCCATGACCACGGGGCTCTTCTTCAACCAGTACCAGGGGCTGACCCACCTGCAAGCCGGCGCAATCGCGATCGCGCTCTCCATCGGGTTCGCCACCACGTGGAACGGCATACTGCTGAATCGGACCTGGCCTCGGTTTGCGAGAGCGTTGGAGCATTTCGGGGTGGTGACCATCTTGGTCGCCTTCTTTGGGCTGGTGAGCTCTTTTCTTCCGCCCTGGCTAGCGTGGGCGTGTTGGCTGTGTTGTGGCTTGTCCTGCTTGCCCTTCCTCTTGTGCCTTGTTCTCCCGGCGGGAGTCAACGAAGAGAGCAGCGCGGAACGGCTTGATCCAGGTATCGTTTAGCATGAGCATGCACGCCAGATTCAATAGTTCACATGGATTTCTGGAGCGGACATTTGGTTCGCCTTGCATAGCGAGACATGACCAAATAAAGTAAGGCATGTATGCATGCTCCTTTACGACAATTCCTTGCAGTGTGTCTTTACTACGGGGAGTACTTCCCGGCATCGACAAATCAGTACTGTTCTAAGTAATTTATGTTCGTGTGTTCTGTTCTTAGTTTGATCAAGTAGAGAAATAATAAAAATAAAACTATGATTAAGGAGAACGATATGTTAAATGATGTGACAAATTATAATTAGGTGCGGTATACGGTGCATTCATCTAAGCCTACCGAGAAGCCAGTCAATATTTACCTATCTATAGTTAATTTATCTTTTGCATAGAAAAAGGCACGTGATTATCAATAACTACTTACATTTCCTAAGTGACACTAACTTTAAATTAGTAGAACGTAGTAATAGCTTACATCCCACGTACTCAATAATTTTCAATTGAGAACTGCAACAAAAATTTTGTGTGGTGTGTAGCGTATTCATCTTGCTCAATGCGCATAATTTCATACACAATTGTTGACTTAAAGTAACTTTATACATTCAAATGACTTTCAATCTAACTGATTATTTATATGCAAAGAACTTTTTACTAGATTCAGTAAGCATTCTAATAATCCAACGAAAATAAGCTATTTTGAATAATCTGGGCTAAGAGTTCGAATCCGTTTATGGGCACGAGATGCGAGAGCTTGGAATTGCCCTGCATGCATTTACAAAGCTCATTTGATTAGATCATCCATGTTCTATACCCAGAGACACACACTTCTAGATTAGCAAGCGAAGTTTGGAAAGGATACACTTCTTAATATCTCATGAACTTATTTCCTGGCCAAGTACATAGCAGCATTTTACAGATTTAAAACTAATAGCGGCGTTCGAAGAATCATTGGTCATAGCATGAACCGGGACCCTTTGGCGGACTCCGTGCGTACTGGTTTGTGACAGGTGCGGCTTGAACCCCCGCCCATTCAGGAGGCATCTGAAGTAATGCAGTCGTGGTAATGCCGTTGTATTTACATCTCCGGCGGATGTGGCATCTCTCCTGCTCCACAATCGCTCTGCAAAATAGACACAAACGAATAAATACAGATCAATGCAAAATGATTATGATTACACCAGCAATAACAATTTTCTAATCTGTCATCAAGAAGGAATGCACAGCTTTAAGTCCACCTGGGCTCATTGCGATATTACAATTTTGTACTAGCCTCACGCGGTGTGTCAATAACAAGTAGTACGAAGCACTCAAGCCCTCCTAACCATGGCCAGAAAAGAAAGCTTAGACAAGAAAAAAACTACAGTGATGGGGCTACTATGATCTCTTAGGAGGGCTTGCACGTACATGATCCATCAACGGAAAATGAGGAAAATGGCATGAACTGGCAAATTGAAAGGCAATGAGGACTTCCATGCCTTAGAAGAGCCATTTCACATGATGTTTTCATGTCCCATCTCTTTTTCTATCACTTCCCATAGTATTGGAAGAAGCCCGCAGCATGAAACAAAAAATCATGGCTCCGTTCGTGTCACGGAAAACGAACTATTTAGAAATCATTTTCATACAAATGATTCATTGTATTGCTTACAAAAATGAATGAATGGAAAACTATTTTCATCGTTCACGAAAATATTTAAACATGAATTGTTACCGTCAACAAAAACATTTTCCATTTACAGTATAGGCGATCTTTTTAGGCAAATGTCTTCAAAATCATTTATTGTCCGCGAAACAAACAAAGTCTGAAAAAGAAGGATAAGTGCCGAGAAGACAAAGACTCAATGCTTCAGCATAGAATGATGCTTAGAGACTTGCTTACCTGCAGCAGCAGCAGCTCTAGGCCATATTGTTTGCTGGACGTTAGAAGTGTCGGCTGTCTCTCCCCACATGCAAACTTCACCGCCAATCACAAGTTTTTGTTTGGAAGCATCGCTTATTCCTTCGAGGGGCTCTGCAGTGTAGACTTGATCCCATGTCACATCCAAATAAGGTAGATACCAAACACCTTGATTGCTGAAAATGCATTTGAAGCCCTTTGCGACAGCCTTTGGGCATACACCAGCTCCCAGCCTACAGTGACAAAAGTTAATTAGCTTGAAATCAACATGAATTAAATACTGATCAAAACTTACCAGTTATGTACTATCGTCTTCGGATTAAGACTTTGGGGAAATGCATTGAATGTTTCCTCCCTGAAGCAATATCAAATCAATGTCATATTCTCTACATATAAATGTTACAAAATATAACGCAGAATAAAAAAATGACTATCACATGCACTGTCATGAATACTGATTGTGACAAACATAATCTCTATTAGTTTCATTTTCTACCTCTAGGAGTCCTTCATACGTTCTCTTTCTCATTATTATTTTCCAAAAACCTTCTCTCCTCTGAAACCAAGTACCAGAAGCCTAACAATAACCACTTACTATCTTGAAAAATCGAGCAGGTAGTAGTCAGTCAACCGGATCTCCAGGCCACAACCCGTCTATAACTGTAATCTAGTTCCCACATCATTTTAGCAGCGAATCGACCAAAATTTTTCAAAATGATGGGCCCAAATTTAAGCACATGTTATGAAAGTCCTACTTGATAAGCAAAGACAATGATATTAATGACATAACCTCTAGTTACACAAGTCTGAAAAGAGCACTCTTCCACGCAGCACTATAAAGAACACTACAGTACAAGTGCCCATGTGCAGACATTACCCGAAGTTCCTGATAATAAAGTTCTTTCTTTTTAACTCTACGGCACGACAAAGTGAATATGCTAAACATCAGAAGTGATATTCCTTAACATTAAACAACATATCATCACATCAAGAGGACAATTCCATTAAAATCTGTCTCTAAATGATGCAACAATGTTGAGATGCACCTCTTCAACAAATGTTCTGTCATATTGGTGCAGAGACTCGATGTAAACTAGGAAAATTGGCAAAGAGAAGGAGAATAACATGTTCAATTAAATCAAAAACAGTGAGAGAACCAAACTGCCACCAGCGGGTGGTAGTACATGTACATACCAATTGACAGGGGTCCAATTTTTTGAAATGGCAATTTCTTGAGCTCCGATTACAAAATACTTGTACGCGTCTTTACCAGTCATGTTATGACTTTGGAGCCTGCATTTAAAATGACCCTCATGTTCAACATCTGACATGGGTTGCTAGAAGCAAGAACTGGTAGACTACATTAAGAGAACGGAAGAGAGGGGACACCGGGTAGGGGGTATACAGGGAAAGGTATCACAACAGAAACAAGCTAGTACTAAATCCACACAATTTCAAGGAAACCCTTTACAGAAACATTACATTTCTGAAAATGGATGGTTTGAGTCAACACCAAAAAAGATAGAACTGTGAAAATTGCTTCCAGGACTTCCGCAGTTATCCGAAGAGATCTAATTGAAAATGTCACGTTGTTTCTGCCCCACTATCCCTCTCTCTTCTTGAGGATCCTAATAATGAAAAGACTTGTTGACTCCATCCAAATCTTTTAAAATATAATTTCTAAGGCACATTTGTAACTTTGACATGGTTTTCAAGGTAAGCTAGAAGATACTTTAATCAAGGTACTCACCCCAGTCTACATCAATGAAAACAAAGTACAACATTTCAACGGGAATGCATTGCATGCTCATTAACACAATGATAAACAGAAAGGCTTTCCTGTAATCATAACTTAATAAAATAAATAAGTCTGTTGCAATAGCTTTGGCGGGAAGATCTAAGACCATAGTAGCATTATTGAGTTGGTTGAAGAGACGGTTTAGTTTATGATAACATAGAAAATAATTGCAATTTCCTAGACAAACTTCTGGAAAGTAGGATAAATCTCAAGTAAAGTGGTTGATTCATTACCACTGCTTCACATGTGTAGTAGATGTCCAACAATCTGCAAAAGATATACAGATAACGATAATAACTTAAATGGATTGTGATCATAAAACTGAGAACCAGAGAAACAGGAAAACCTACTGTCTCAAATTCCAGAATGCTGTCATTTCACAAGTAGATGTACTCGCCCATTAGATACCATTTGAAATTACAACTGCTTAATTGCTGCAACTGACCTCACTATAAAATTAAGTGGCATTTTGCGATAATATTGTTAGCTTCTTCATATTTGGTAATACAATGGCCATCATATATATGCAACTCCAATAATGTCTATATGATCCTTTAACAGTATACAGAGGATGACCAGTTGGTCTTATTTCTATGTTTTACAAATGCTTGGTCCTTACAGAAGTACAAAGTTCAGTTCTCTGATATCTGCACTCAATGTTCTCGTATGTGCAGCCCAATCAGCGAAGGATCTACATAGTTTGAACATTGTGGGAATTAAAATGTTCTCTAAGCTCCCGATTCATGAACTTGCTGAAATTCATTGTTCCAAGAAACAGGAGAAGCTTTTGATGGTTAAAAAATCGGTATTCTGGTCTGAAATTCAGATTTTCAGTTCTTTTAAGTATGGGTCTAAGCAGATACCAAGGAGCTGATAATATCCTTTTTAAAGCCTGACAATTTCATCATTTTTTTACTCTAGTGCTAACACCTATAACAGGGGATGGAAATGAGGCTATTTCCCACATTTTACCCAGGATAAGTTACCACTCCAACAAAACTCTAGGAAAACCCATATGCACAGAGTAGAGACAGTTACAGAAACAAGAGCCCCTGTAACATTCCTTAGTCAACTTTTGCAAAGTACTTCTAAAGTCGTGAGGGAGAAAAGGTCTCCGATCATTTAGTTGCTAAAGAACAAATGACTGACAAAGAAAAAGAGAGATGCTAAAGTCACCTGCACTAACCTGTGTTAACCTCATCACCGCCCAAGTGAAATAGCTCAAAGGGAAAGATTTTTCTTAGATCTGCAACAATGGGATTTGCGTTAGATCTGAGAGGCGCCTAGGATACTATCATCATCAAGAGATTACCAAATCAATAGGAAAAATGCACTCTTACTTCATGCATTCTAGCTCTCAGAGTAGAGCATGAGCTTTCATAATTTAACATTTGAAATATTAAGAAGAAGCCAATGGCTAATTAAGTCATCAGATATCAAAGACTCATCAAACAAGCCCTCTTCCCTTTCGTCCCCAAAAAAAAAAAAAAAAGCCCTCTCCCCCCAAAAAAAAATAAAATAAAATTAATGAGAGGAATCTAGTTTCTCAGGCATTTCTTACATGACAAGTGACAACAAATCCTTTGCTAACTCAAGTAGGGGCCTTGCCCATGCAGAGATTTTTCAAGAGAAAAGCTTTATACTACAAAAGTTTCACACATGTTATTACTCAAGTCAACATGGCTTTCTTCCTTCAGGAACTCATGAAGCATAAACGTCTATGTCACAGTAGATGTATAGGTAATTCACACATCAAAAGCAGCAACAAGAAGGCAAAATGGAAGATTTAGCACTGTAGATAAGGATACTAAATGTCTAACCCGATAAGAGGCCAGAAATTAAGTCAAAGGTAGAATTTTTGGAAACATCAAGTGGCTCTCTACAGGATGAAGAAGGCCATAATTCAGGATACCCTTTTCCCCTGCATTAAAGACCATCAGAAATATATGGTAGCTTATTTAAGATATACAACTTAAAAATGTCCACATAATCTCATCACAGGCTGCAAAATCTCCAAAAAAGAAGTGCATTACCATGATTCTGCATGACCAGGGACATCTACTTCGGCCATCACATGGATTCCTAAAATCAGTTAAGAAAGGTGATCAGCAAACGCTACAATTGTACTAACAGTGCTAATAAAAGTAACATAGTCATAATTATATAGTAAACTCATATAGCGAAGCAGTTCTAAGATGCCAGATTTATGCAAGTTGTTTGCAGCAATTGACACAGGCAAACAAGTTCAAAAGACTTGCATCAAATTTATAAAACTACAATTGCAATGAAATAGGTGAGAATGCATTCATCAAAACCTCCACAAAGAAATGAATGTGAGAACATACCTCTATTTTTGGCAAAGCTTCATATAGGGAAAGCCAGCATGACATCAAAAAGAGAAAGTTAGTACATTGCCAGGTGCCAGATCCATGAAGTCAAAATATGTGATGACATAAACCATAAATATCAATTTAGCGGCAGCATGGAAGGGAAAACATGTTATTTGTTGATCCGCAAGGCAGTCTATAATTGCATATGCACTTCATGTCAGATTACCTCTAGTAATGAAGTTCTTTCACATAGGATCTGACTAGTAAAAGCATTGCTATAGATTGACTAAGTACAAAGAATTCTGCATCCACAAGAGTCTCTAAACCATTCTCAGTCAATCTCAGGTGTGCTCTATCTTGGGAGCAAAAAAATGGGACTCAATGAGAAAGTTACCATACTGAGAGAGAAAGAAACAGTTATCAAAGAGAATCGACTTATTCAAGGGATGATTTCATGTATCCATGCAATATCACATTTTGACCAATGTAAACCCAATTGAGATATCCAAAAAACTATCAAGAACAGCATACAAAAGTATATAATTAAATCGCAAAAAGAAGAAAAGCTTGCCCATCATGGGACAAGCAATGGATAACTTACTTCACTATTTCATAAGCATCCTCAACTGTATATCGCTCCCATTTTGTATATGCCCCTTGCCACAACTTTGGATAGGTAGGCACTTCTAGAGGAAATGACTGACTGTCAACCATGTGCCAATGCAGGACATTCTACTGAATGTAATTCCCATGGGAGGACCACATTCATGGGAATTAAACGAGCAAAATATAGAATAGTGATCAGTAGAGTGTTTCAGGAAAAGTGCACTGACAATAACAGCAAGAAGGAATTGCAAGTTGTCTTATCTTACAAGTTTAGCAAATGACATGGAATCCAGTATATGCTTAATTACGTCGACAGGGTAGTAGTGCCTTGCTGTATCTGTTAAAGAAGATGCATGGCACCAATAAAATCACATAATGTTATAGGATGTCTGCCGTTCAACATTTAAATCAATAAAATCATTACTCTTACCAAGTAGTAGTCCACGATATGCAAACCTTGGTTCATCACGGATATACCATGGAGCCTGGCGTACAAGCACAGACTTTGTGCTGTAATCAAAAGTACATAACTGGCTGAATGTCTGAAACAATGTAAAAGAATGTTTGAGAACGAGTCTCATATATCCAACAAAATGCAGCTTGAGGATCAACTTAACACAGAGATCACACATTGGAAACATAACCGACATATTACTGAATGATAAATAACAAATAAGATATGTTCTTTAAATGTCTCTGACTCAGAATTGGGCGATCATGGATAAGAACTGTGAGTTTGCACCATAGATTTGACACCCAAGCTTACATCTTGCTTGATGAGTACATTCGTAAACCATAAACTTCTGCCGAACACGAGATTCCCATAATTTTCAAATGAAGTAGCATTAGGAAGCTGCCCATCACAAAGTTAATGCTCCTAACTGTTTGACAATTATAAAATGACGTGTTAATATAGTTTTCTCAGTACTACCACCGCTATCACAATGCACATATCTAGCTCGAGAAAGGAAAGGGGGAATGAAAAGGAAACGTTCCTCTAGCATCTTACCACCAATGGCAATCCAAAGTCAATGATAACAGCAATGCAATCCTTGTCAATACATGAAGAGAGTTTAAAAACATTTGCACATACCTCCAACCCTCGTAATGCACCATAAACAGTATTTGCCTGCAGCAAACAGAAAAACGCATATTACGACATGATTGTGTCATGCTTACGTGCAAATACATGTCTCTGTGCTCATGGCCGTGTTATGATTGTTAGAGAATACTAGACTCTATAAGCTAGAGTTGTCTGATCCAAGCTTTCTATCCAATGTGATTCTCTTGGGATGGAATTGGACTCGTGAAGATGTTTTTGCTGAAATCTTTGGTTCTTTTCAGTTTCTCTTACTCCACAATTCAATAGCAAAAGTCGGTCAGTTTACCTCAATTGTCGCCTCTCCGCTGATCGACTTCCCATCACTCTTCGTCACGAGTAAAGTATAGCTCTCATCCACCCCAAGTTGAAGCTGCAAAAGAAAGACGCACGTTAACCAACGACTCAAAAATTTCAGATGGCGCGCGCGCCAATTTCCGCCAACTCATTCAAGTAAGTGGACAAAAGAAAATGTATCCACATCGCGAACCGCACGAACCTCTTCACTCCCCGAGCGAACCACGATCCTCAGCCTCCCGATGTCGTACCCCGACGCCCTCTTCCTGAGCTCGTTGAAGATGGAGAAGACGCCGCTGTGCTGGAAGATGATGTTCTTGTACCGGTCGAACGCGTCCTTGACGATCCTGGAGCCCCCGCCGTTGCCACCGACGACGAGCCCGAGGGCGGGATCGACGGAGAGGGTGTCCCCGCCGGTGGTGAACTCCGCCGGGAGAGGCCAGAGGTACGCCAGCTCGCCGCCGCCTCCTCCTCCCGACGCAAGATTCTGCCGGAGGAGGAGAGCGACGACAACGAGGCAGAGGACCTGCCTGGGAGGCGAATCGTGCGGGGGCATGGCTGCGGTTGGCGGATGGATCGAAGGAGGAGGAGGTGGTTTGGAGAGTTGGATGGAGTTGGAGATAGAGTTGGAGTTGGAGACCACATGTTGGGCGTCAAAAGGGAGTGTTGAAAATGAGGAGATAGCGTTTGGAATCTCGCTGTACGGGTGTTGGAGACGAAGACGGACGAGCGTGTCTGCATGGAAACAGTTGGGGCTGGACTTGCCCTTCCACCTACGACTCCCACTTCCTTATTTTTATTTTTATTTTTATTTTTATTCGCATATTATCTTTAAATTAGATGTACGTCACGGTTCAAAGACATTGTACGGAAACACGAGATTGACGACGAGGAATCGAAGTTATAATGATTCATTCCAGGCCCGAGATGCTTATTATACCACCCTACCCGGAGGTACTGACAAGCTGCCATCCGAAAATAACGTGGAATTTAACTTCTCCATCGTCATCACCCTAAGTTGAGGGAAATATTTTTCTTCTCTTCATTCTAGGAATATCTCTAAATTTAATGTTCCAAAATTTAAACGAATCAATTTAAGGACTTTACTCGGGTATGCACCTACGTCTCCCCCTTCTTCCTTTTTTTTTTTTTTTTTTTTCAGTTTTGTCTGTTGGTTCCTAGCCATTTGTCCATGTTTTTTTTAGAAGGAAAGAATGGAATCTCAAGGTGGTGATCACGGGAACGCAAGTTATCAATTGCTGATTTATGAATCCCATATAGGCTATCAATTTCTTTTTATTAGTTTTAAAAAAAGGTTCATGCAATTACTTTATTTTAACATTAGAAACCCCATTTTTCTGATATGTACCCGAAATTCGTGAAATATCCGGTCTATGCCAAAATTTGAGGAGGCGGCTCAAGACATGGAGTCATTTACGAGTGAATTTTGTTTTATTCCACCAGTCTTGACTTGTTTCATCGAAGTTTTCCAAAACGCGATGGATCGATTCTGTTTGAATGTACCTCCGGTATGTACTTTCCCCGGGTTTTTTTTTCAATTTATTTTTTAAAAAAAAATTATTTACCAATTTAGATCTCGCTCGGCACTTAAAACCCTACTTTCCCCTAAGAATTTATGCTCATAGCTTGATTTTGCTTCTTTGTGTTGCCTGCCGTGTGTCTTTACAACTTTGCTTTTGATGGCGCGCTTTGCTTCTTGTGTTTGTATTCGTACTTTAGAGCTTTTCTTTTACGGCTCGAAAAGGCAACATTTTAGATTGACTTTTACTTTAGATAATTTAAAAAAAAATCCTTTATTCCAATCTAAAACTCATTGCATCTATAACAAAAAATTAATATCACGAAAAATCTCAAATTAATATATCATAATAAATTTATTATTAATTATTTTTTTATCTTAAAAAATCTCAAATTGGTATGTCTATGATATATTTACTTCAAAATATTATTTTATCACAATAAACCCCAAACCGATGCACATGTGATAAATTTACATTTTATTAGTTTTCATTAAATTGGGTTAATACCACGAAAAACTCCAAACCGACACATCTATGACAACCGGATGGTAAATACCCCAAACTAGTGGACCCGCCGACCGCCACGTGTCATCTAACTCAACAATTTGGAGATAAAATTTAACAGAAAATTAACGGAGGGTAAATATATCGCAAGTGTTCTAGTTCGAGGTGTAGGTGTACCATGTTTGGGGTTTTTTGTGATCAAAAAATA
Source organism: Rhodamnia rubescens (assembly GCA_021437795.1). Taxonomy (NCBI): domain Eukaryota; kingdom Viridiplantae; phylum Streptophyta; class Magnoliopsida; order Myrtales; family Myrtaceae; genus Rhodamnia; species Rhodamnia rubescens. Next base: position 1,496,057 of record JAILYA010000054.1, on the reverse strand, counting down.
GTTTTTGATAAATTTATCATGGTGTACTAGTTTGGGGTTTTTCATGATATTAACCCCATAAAAAACAGCCTAAAATGATCCATCGAATTAAAAAAATTAGGGATTAATGCCACCAAAAAAACCTCAAATCGATACAATGTGCCGCATCTGTCATAAACTAATTTTCGTGTGATAAGAAATACACTCGCGTCGCATTTGTCCCAAACTAATTTCCGGGGATCGTAGGATTAGCCCGATGAAAAATATTTCGTTCTTCTTTCCTAAAAACCAATGACGCTTATGTGGAGGCGCAAGACATTGCATTCGTGGGAAGCGGCGCTATTCCCCCAAGAAGGGACAAAGATGTAACTTAAATGGAATTATATTCGGGCAGAAAAAAGACTTGCTGAACAAAGATCGGCAAACGACTTGGATCGAAGCTAACACCGCGAGGTAAAAAAATTGCCTGGCTTCTCTCTCTCTCTCTCTCTCTCTCTCTCTCTCTCTCTCTCTCTCTCTCTCTCTCTCTCTCTCTCGTGTTGCTATCCTCGGACGACCAGAAATTTGGGGTCAACTATGGCCGGGCTATTCACGGTGGTCGCAAAACCTCCGTGGTGGCACAAATTGCCTATGTGCTTCGTGAAATCATACAATGTGCAAGATTCAAGTTTAGGTTTAGGTCTACGGGTAATTTTTGCAACAAAAAAGAAGAAGCAGTTCCCTTCCCTCATTCTAAGACAACGTGTTGATCAAGCGGTCTTGTTATGGAATACACTTTTTGGAAAAAAAAATACCAAAAAACTCCTAAATCTATTTCGATTGTGTCGATTCGGTTCGAACCTTTTATTTTATTTTATTTTGCTAGTTAAATCCTAAACCTTTTGCATATACTCGAATCCAATCATTCTAGCCAATTTTGGCCTAAAATTGATGGCAGAGACGCTAACCATTAGCACTTGCCAAGATTGATGTGAAATTTTTCTAGATTTTTTAAATTTTTTTAATTTTTCATGTCTTTTTTCTTTCCTTTTTTTTAATGGCCGGCTTGAGGCCCCCGACATCGGGCCGAGGCCCAAAGAACCTCCTCCGGCCATTAGGAGAGGGCTTGCGAGCCCTCGCTAGCGGACGACCGCCTCCTGCCTGGCCATTAACAAAACAAAAACGAAAAAGAGAAAAAGAAGACACAAAAAATTAAAAAATTTCATGTCAAAGCCGACAGTCCGCGTGGAACGGCCGAGATGGCTGGTGTCTATGTCATCAATTTTCACCGAAAGGACTTTTGAAAAATGTTTTCCTCCGCTCCGTTTGCTTCACGGAAAATATTTTCCTCAATTTTCGGTGTTTGGGGGCCGAAAATGAGTGGTCAATGGAAAATATTTTTCGGTCAACAAAAAAACCTTCTAAAACTAAGGAAAATGATTTCCTCATTTTGAGAAGAGGAAAATATTTTCCACATTTTTCATTCCTCCTCTCTTTCAACTATTTTTTTCTTTTTAATTATTTTTTTGCTTTATTTTCTTTTTTTATTTTTTTTTTCAAAATTCAAAAAAAAAAATTTTTTTATTTGGCCCATTAAATTTATTTTTTAATTACTTTCTTTAATTTTTTTTTCCTTTTTTCATTTTATTTTTTTTATGTTTTTTTTTAGTATTCCTTCTTCTCCCTCGACGGTCGCCGGCCACAGCCACGCCGGTGGCTGGCTAGGTGAGGCCTGGCGTTGTCGGCCTCGAGCGATGAAGCGATGTGTTGAGCGCGAAGAATATGATTATGGACACGACCATCTCTTATCAGCTTCTTGCTCTTGATCATGGCCTTCACCCTGTAATCCTCCTCCAGGATCGAGACCAAGCTCGCCAATTGCCACCCTATGGTCATGTACACGAGCCCAACTGCGTACACGATCCCTAGAAGGACCAAGACCGCGATGCCGAAGCTTGTGTTGCCGACGAAGATGGCGCACGTGACCAGGACCAGCACCGCGACCACATTGTACCCAAACATGACCGCGAAGATGCAGAAGAAGGTGGCCATCAGCCGCCTCCACACTCTGGGGACCACACTCAGGACCTTGCCGAATGCGACCTCGCGGATGGTATAGGCACACGCAATGGCATAGACAACGGCAAATATTTCAATCAAACACCGGAAAATATAATTATTTTCTTAGAAATTGACTTCCCGAAAAATATTTTTCAAAACAACTCATTTTTCACGAAACAAACGAACCTTAAACAATACTCCTTTGCTGCTGTCGGGAAAAAATATATAAAAATGCAAATTTTTTTCCATTCAGCATCATGCCGTTCCACATGGTGGTGAACCCGACGGAGAGCGCGATTGCGATTGCGCTGGCTTGCAGGTGGGTCTACCCCCAGTACCAGTTTAAGAGGAGCCCCGTGGTCAGGAGAACGTCGGACCCCAGCACCGCCTTCCTAGCACAACGGCAGCTCTAAGGCCAGAAAGTTCGACGTGCGTATGGCTCCACCATTGACTGGCAGGGAGACGCCTACTACGACGAAGGTGGAATCGTCCATCACTGGGCAGTGTGTTGGGGTAGCGCCATCGTGTGAAGCGGCGGCGGTGAAGCGGTTCGGGATCTGGCTGTTACATGATGATGCAAGCGATGGAATATAGGAAGCGAGGCTAAGGAAGAATGAGATGAGCCATGAACGAGTCGCCGAAGGCCGGTGAGCACCCGTTTCTCGTTCGGGCAAATGCTATTTCCCTCCCCTTGCATTCCTGTTCCTTTTTATACTATCTGAAAATGTATGACGTGGAATACTAAAAAATATAAAAATATAATATATACGCAGGCAAAGCACCGTCACCTAGTCAAGGCACTTTGCCTCCACGATTAGATTAGTCGCGGTGCCTCAGGATGTCGGTCCATAATATTTTACTAAGTTCCGCCGGAGATGTCAGTCACCAATAATTTAGTCGCAGATGTTCTTTGGTACTGCTCCGTCGTCGCCTGGCGACGGGATGTTAGTTCATAATATTTTAGTCCATTAGTTCTGTTGCCAAGTTATGGCGCGATGTTATTCCACAATATTTTAATCGCAGATGTACTTTGGCACCTCTCCGGATGTTAGTCCACAATAATTTAGTCGCGGATGTACTTCGGCACCGTGACTAATCTAATTGCGGAGGCAAAGTGCGTTGACTAGGCGATGTCAGTCCATATTATTTTAGTCGATGATAGTGCAAAATGCTGCTGTTGTCATGCAGGGATTGCGGTTCAATTTTGGTCTTTTGAGAACAGAAAACATATTTAGTGAGTTCTGTTGGTGGACATTTGTTTGTTTGGAGTTGGACGGTTGGTGAATTGTAATAGTGATTTGATTTTAGCTGTTGGGGACTGGACTATGAACTGGGAAGTGGAAGGAACATAACTGATCCGATGTTGGATGCCTCGTGCTCAATCAAATATTAAGATCTCGATTATTTTAACCCAAGATCAAAGATGGAACCCCGTTTCCGAATTTGTAAATGGCTCGGGCCGGACTTTCACCGTATTCACGTCCCTGTCCACCGAGCTCCGGTCTCGTAGAGCCATCCATTCATTAAATGCAATACATATAAGGAGGAAAACAAATCTTAAAAGTGACGGGTCGAGTATGAGTTGGATATGAGTCGGAAAATTTCTATTTCAAATAAATGAATCAATTTAGATCGGAGCACTTATGACTCAACTCAAATCCAATCCAATCGACCCGTTGAATGAGCCTGGCAATGAGGAGTTCCGTGCCCTAGAAAAGCCATTTCACCTGCCAAAAGTTGTTTTTTATGTTCCATTTATGTTTGAATCACTTAAAAACATTGATTGTATACAATAAATGTTTTTTTATAAAATAATATTTCATTCACATTCTTGAAATACAAGAAAGAAACATTGCGAGTTCAAAAGCACAGCTTCAAACCAAGACAAATCCTGAAAAATTTCAAAATAAAATAAGTTCCAAATAATAAGAGAAATTATTAGAATAAGATTATAGGTCACACACTCAAAGAGCACATCCATGACTTATTCGCACCAAAATCGACGACCGATCACTAAATATGTCTTCAATAATGAGCACACACAAAGATCTCCATCTCTCGTTGTTGCGGCTTTACTTTTCGGCGATATGCGCCTATGTTTGGAGTCCCCAACACCATCACTAAGCGAGTAAAAAGGTTGAACGAGCATAGGTCTAACACTTTGAAAGCGAAACCTTTACGAAACTCTTTTAATCTCCTTCAAAACTGGACTTATACATCAACGAAATTCGAGAAAAGAGAAATCCCAAAAATATTCACTCAAAAAATTACAAATCTAGACGAGATCGGAATAGAAAATTCCTTGAAATGGGAGATAGAAGCTTTCAAGTCTAGACTAAATCGGAAGAGAAAAGCTCCCAAATACGAAGAAAATAAGAAAATAAATCAAAAAATCAAAACAACTTAAGAAGAAGGGGAGGGGGAGATCTAGCTCAAAACTTCTCCTTCATGAAGATTGAAGAAAGAAAAACTGTGCGAAGGAAAGAGAGAGAAGAGAACTACTTCCTATCTAGAAAATTCAAGCAGGTAGAAGTTCGTTAACTGGATCTCCGGGTCATGAATTGTCCCGCCCATGTCTGCCAAAATTCGAATGGTTGGCCCAAACATGAAATTATTTACAAACGAAGGATTGAATTTATGTCGCGTGTCCAATTTGCGGATATGTTCTATCCCTTTTATAGAGCTGACTTGTTTCGTCAATGTTAAAAAGTGCCATGGGCCAATTTCGTTCGAGCGCACTCCCAATTGATATCATCTCCCAAGAACTTCTGTTCACCGCTTCATTTTTGCGAATTTGTGTCGCTATGGTCCGTCTTTGCCACTTCGCTTTTAATCGCGCGCGTTGCTTCTTTCTAAATTTATTGCGCCGAATTCGTATTTTAGATTCTTCTACTATTGAACTTGCAGTATTTTCGGGCTTTTCCCAATATTGTTAGAAGAGTTGACATTACAAAGCCCATGCCCAAGCCAGATCTATCATCTGGGCCGAGCCCATAATTCAATTCGTTAACGTCTCCCTTCGCGAGCTATAGCTACACTTGGCGTCGGCAGATCACGTCGGACTGTTGGGTTGGAGTACGAAGGTATGATATTAAACCGAACCAGACCCACCAATTGTGGAGGGATGTTGCGAGGAATGATCAATCCAAGATGAGCTTTAATTAATTAAATAATTAATCTAAGTTTGCATTACTTTAGCGACCTGCAAAAAGTTAGCGACGAACAATGTTTTTCGTCGCTAACCTCCTACTATTGAGCATTTAGAGACGAAAACCAAATTTTGTCGAAAATTTCTTGCTAAGCATTTAGCGACGAAAGTTGATTTCGTCGCAAAATTAGCACTATGTAGCAATGAATCATGATTTTCGTCGCTAATATGATAGAAATATAAAAAAGAAAATATTCAATTTATCGACGCACTATTATTTTTGTTGCAAAATTAGCACTATGAATAAAAATAACAAAGAAAATATTAAAATTAGCAACGCATTGCTAGTTTCGTTGCTAATTTTGCGACGAAATGTGTTATTCGTCACTAATATGATAGAAATAAAAATAACAAAGAAAACGTTCAATTTAGCATTGAAACACTAGCGACAAAATGTATTATTCATCGCTAATACGATTTAAATAAAAATAATTAGCGACGAACGGTGTTTTTCGTCGCTAACCTCCTATTGGGCATTTAGCGACGAAAACCTATTTCGTCGCTACTTAGCAATGAAAACAGTCATTCGTCGCACATTAGCGACAAACCACGTTTTTCGTCGCAAATTCTCTTCTCAAAAGTTAGCGACAAACAGACACTTTTCGTCTCTAATTAGCGACGAATAGAAATTTCGTCGCTAATTACTAACCTTAATTTATATTTTTTCCATGTTTATTACAACCTTTTTTTTATATTTATTACATATATAAAGTAGTGAACAAACAAAAAATAGAGGTCAATTTTTTTGATAAAATATACCTTAGAAAAATATTTAACTTTGATGAGATATTAAATAGAGTAGAGTAAGGATCTATTCGAAAACGATTTGCTTTGCATCATATTAAATCGCCATAAATGTATATTTTAATTGTGTCATTCAGAAAAATGAAATCGATCGATTCTTTCTTTAAGATAGATAAGATACTATCGGCGAATAAGAGATGTTCTAAATCAATTAATGAAGTTTTCAAAAACATTATCGAAAAAATGAAGTTTTTTTCCAAATTGGGAAAATTTATTTCTTTTTTATTTCGACTAATAAAATATCATGAAAGCTTAAGAAATGTGTTAGTTGGGGGAAGAATCCGCCCATATCGGATTTTTTTATGAACATATCGAGAGATAATTGGATTTGGTTAGACAATGTGTGGTTGGTAAATAAGGATTGATTTTTTTAGCAAGGTACGGAATGTATCGTCAAATATTCAATATGATTATACAAGATCTAGTTTCATTCAAGTAACGGATTCTAGTCAATTGAAAGGATCGTTTGATCAATCCATAGATCATTTCGATTCTATTAGTAATGAGGATTCGAATATCACACATTGATCAATTAAAGAGAGATTCAACAAATAAAAGAAAGATCGATTCTTTGGGATCCCTTCTTTCTTCAAACGGTGAATGATTTAAATAAGAAATGCCTGTAATACGTCATTTAGCTTAGCTTATTTATGTTATTTCTTATATTCTATTTTCTATTAATTTATATTCATTCTTTTAATAGAAAATGAAAATAGATCAAATATTATTTAAATTAAAAAACTGAATATATTATTAATTAAGTAAAGATTCCATTAATAAGAAAAAATGAAGAGCAATCAATTTATTTATTTCTATTATCCTTATTCCTCAAGTAGAAAGCGTTCCTTCTCTTTCGGATAGTTTCTTTCAAAAAGGCTTCGCTTCCTCGGTGAATGTTTTAGTAAAAGATATAATTTATTGGAATTGAGGCTTATTCGTTTCTAATGAATATTGGTACATGCATTGAATTAGTATTCATGTATCGACTAGAAGGGAAGACAATGCATGGGATGTACGTTTTTGTTTCATATACCATACATAAATGGCTAATTAGCGACAAAATACAGGTTCGTCGCTAATTAGAGACAAAATACAGGCTCGTCGCTAATTAGAGACAAAATACGGGTTCGTCGCTAATTAGCGACAAACCACACATTTCGTCGCTAATTAGCGACAAAAAAATCATTCGTGGTAATATTAATTTTCGCCCGTGGAATTGCGAAATTAAAAGTTCGTCACTAATTTCTTCGCCAAATTATTCGTCGCTAAATCCGTCACTAATTATCAACAAAAAATCATTAGTGGCAAAATTGATTTCCGTCCGAGGAATTGCAAAATTAAAAGTCCGTCGCTAATTTCGTCGCAAAATTATTCGTAGCTAAATTCATCGTTAATTAGCGACAAAAAATCATTCGTCGCAAAATTGATTTCCACCCGAGTAATTCCGAAATTAAAAGTTCGTAGCTAATTTCGTCGCAAAATTATGCTTCGCTAAATTTGTCATCAATTAGCGACAAAAAATCATTCGTCACAAAATTGATTTCCGCCCGCGTAATTGCGAAATTAAAATTTCGCCGCTAATTTCCTCGCAAAATTATTCATCGCAAAATTATTCATCGCTAGTTAGCGACAAAAAATCATTCGTCGCAAAATTGATATCCGCCCGAGGAATTGCAAAATTAAAAGTTCGTCGCAAAATTATTTGTCACTAAATTCCTCGCTAATTAGCGACAAAAAATCATTCGTCGCAAAATTGATTTCCGCCCGAGGAATTGCCAATCCAAAAAGTCATCGCTAATTTCGTTGCAAAATGATTCGTCGCTAATTAGCGACAAAAAATCATTCGTCACAAAATTGATTTCCGCCGAGGAATTAAAAAATTAAAAGTTCATCGCTAATTTCGTCGCAAAATTATTCGTCGCTAAATTCATTGCTAATTAGCGACAAAAAATCATTCATCACAAAATTGATATCCGCCCAAGGAATTGCGAAATCAAAAGTTCATCCCTAATTTCGTCGCAAATTTATTCATCGCTAAATCCGTCGCTAATTAGCGACAAAAAATCATTCGTCACAAAATTGATATCCGCCTAAGGAATTGTGAAATTAAAAGTTCGTCGCTAATTTCGTCGCAAAATTATTCGTTGCTAATTAGCGACAAAAAATCATTCATCGCAAAATTGATATCCGCTCGAGGAATTGCGAAATTAAAAGTTAGTCGCTAATTAGCGACAAAAAATCATTCGTCGCAAAATTGATTTTCGCCCGAGGAATTGCAAAATTAAAAATTCGCCGCTAATTTCGTCCCAAAATTATGGGTCGCTAATTTGTCGCTAATTAGCTACAAAAGATTATTCGTCGCTAATTTCGTCGCAAAATGTTTCATCGCTGAATTGTCGCTAATTAGCAACAAAAAATTGTTCGTCACTAAATTAGTCGCTAATTAGCGACAAAAAATTGTTCATCGCTAAATTTGTCGCTAATTAGCGACAAAAAATTGTTCGTCACTAAATTCGTCGCTAATTAGCGACAAAACGACCCAAGAAGTAAAACAAGTTTACTCAAGTCATTTTTTACTTCTCACCACCGTCATTTTTGTCCTTTTCATCCCTCCGTCTTCACATTTCCTCTGTTTTTACGGGAGCACCTCCCTCTTCGCTCATTCTCTTCCTCTGTACTCATTCCCCGCCGCCAAGCTGGACCTTGAATCGCTTACCGCGATGCTTTACGTGAAGCTCGACCCTCGATCTGAATGTCCCAATCGTGGAGCTCTCTACAAAGCTCGACCCTCGATTTGAATCTCTAACCCACGAAGCATACGCGAGCTTTTCTGAAGCTCAACTTGAATCTCCCAACCGTGAAGGTCAACCTCGGTCTTTAGCGCACGCCGATCTCCAACTCGGATCTACCGGAGGTTAGGGTTTTCTCCCTCCCGTGAATTCGATTTAAGGGTTTTGATGAGTCGAATGTTGATTAAATCCCGATAATCTCGTCGGCACCCTCAACACCACGCACCGATTACGTATTTGATCTTATTTGATTTTCCCGCATTGCTTGTGGTATTGCAAAACGCTTGTTTGCATTTACCCAATGATTTCGGATCTTGATGCGTGGCTGTCGCCTTAGAGTTTGATGTTGGAAATCATCGACCCTTCGAAAATTGGCCGATTGTTTTTCTTTTTACCTTTTTGTGTGCCGTTGTTCAATTTCTTGATTATGGTGGTGTGTGGCGGTTGTCTGATTGAATTCCTACGTCATTCGCTCTCTTGGGTTTGTGAGACTATGCTTGGGTTTGAGGGTGAGGTGCATTTGGGTCCTTTTGTGGTAATGATTGAGGATTACCGCTTGTGAAACCTGTTGTTCTATCATAGATGCTCGTTGGATCTGTCTTCTAGACTCGTCCCGAATGTGATCTCCATAACATTTAATGCTTAGTGAGGTTAGAATGCATAATCTAAAAGCTCACGAAAGTTGCAATTTATCTTTCCTCCCTATTTCATAGTGCAATATCAAGTGGTTAATTACCCATTAGGGTGTGAAGAAAATATTGTTGTTCGTGTTGCGAACACTAGTAGTTTCAATTCATCATGTGGGTAAGGATGGCCCTGTGGAAGAGTTTTTGTGGCTTGGCCTCATGTCATTTGTGGGCAGTAACTAGGGCTTGGTGGAGCTCTCATAGCTTTGGTTACGGAATGAACATCATATGCATATGTTTTTTGAATCATTGATACGGGGTAAGGTAGATAATGAACGTCATGGTCATGATTATGAAATCTGTCACTTATTCCGGCATAGTGTTGTTCATTCTGTTTTTTTGTGCATCATTGTAATTCCCCATTGTCTTTAGTTACATTCTATGTCTATATCATGATGTAGTTTTATACTCGTCTTTAGTGATGTTTGTAACAGATCACACTCGCTATTTCTTCATCGATATGACACTTGACATATGTACAAGTTCTTCAACTTGATATGGTTACAAATTTGTGTCCGAAATCTTGTTCCTAAATTGAACTTTTGTTGCATTCCGAATGGCTCTCTTTTTGGCAATGTTCTTAATGTTAGCTGGTGAATTTGTTGTGTTGCAAGTCCGTTTTTGGCTTGTACCTGGCGATTGTCTAGTCTAGAGTTGCGGGGGTCAATGATTTCTTGTAGTTGAAGCTCATATTTTGTTGGTATGCGTATCATGATGTACATTTTGACCAATTGAGACTTCCCAATAACATTCCTCGCTTTTCTCTATAAATGTTGCCCAGGTGGCCACAAGCTAGGATTGCAAAGAAGGCTTAAAGCAAAGATGCCTAAGAAAAAAAGGAGCGATGACGATGAAGATGATAACTAGGACCTTCCTTAAGTATAAGCAAATGGTAAAACATATCATGACCCACAAGTTTGATATACAAAGTTCTCTTCTTCTTTTTCTTTGCTTGGAGAATGTAATCCATATAGGTATGCATGTATTTCTCATGTCACCGACTTGAATTTACTGATGCAATTCAAATATTAAGGAACAATTTGGTAAAGGTGGGAGACTCATCTTTTTATGTGATATTAGCCAATCTTGAAAAAAAAATTGTGAGTTTTATGCTTTCCTTCTTAATGTCATGGCATATAGGTGCTGTGTGGATGGGCCTGCATTTAAAATGATCCTCATGTTCGGCATCGGCGTGGGTTGTTAGAAGCAAGAATTGGTAGACGACATTAAGAGAAGGGGTTCGGGGAAAGGGATCACCACGGAGAAACAACTAGTGCGCAATCCACTCAATTTCAAGGAAAATCATTTACGAAACATTGCGTTTGTGAAAATTGGTGGTTTGATTCAATACCAAAAAAGATAGAACAACGAAAGTTGCTTCCGGACTTCAGCGGTTATCGAAGAGATCTCATTATGGCGCAGATTGACAACTTTGACCTCGTAGCCGGGCTTTATTGGGGCCGTGGTTCCCAAGCACGTAGGCCCAAGTAATCCATTGCCCATGATTTTTGTCGGCCCAAGATGAAGAAGGACGTTCTTGGAATATTCCTCCCCAAGTTTTCAATGTTCATAATGCTTGATGCATTTGCAAAACAATAATAGTAATAATAATAATCGAATAAAAAAATGAATGAGTACCCTCAATATTTAAGGAGTAAGTCTTTAATAGATTAGTAACGACCGAGGTTTTCGTTAAAACTATGTGCCTTTCAATGTGTAAGTGACAGACATGACCAAATGAAAGGTTAAGGCCTAGAACCTGGATCTAAAAGTTTTTGCGCAGCCGCTCGTGATTGAAAAGTCATTAAACCCTCTATGTAAAACACAATCCAGCCCGAGAGAGCCGACGTGGGCATTTCGATCTTAAGAAGGGAATTGCTTGTCCAAATTTGTCCATGTTAACCTTCGGGTTGGACGGGTTTAAGCGGTATAGTGGATCGTCAAACTCATGACCACCTCTAATGAGGGATTAATAACTTATCAAGTGTACGCTATTCAATACATACTTTTCATTGTGGTCAATTCATCTTTCTCATGGAAAAAAAATAAAACATGTAATTAATCCCGGTCAATTAGGAGAAATATTGGACCCAAAAAAAAAAAATTAGGAAGAATATTCTTTTGCCTGTCTAGAGCTAGTGAATTCTCTTTTGTTCCCATCTAATTAATAACTTTCAATTCAGAACACCGACTAATTTTTTGTGGTGAGCAAATTATTCATGCATGTATTTTCCTGTCCGCGTTGAAGCAAAGATCGGGGGTCTATCGTAATTTCCATTCCGACAATTTCTTGCGAGTGTGTTTACTAAGGAGAGTAGAGTACTTCCCGACATCAACAAATCACCATTGTCCAGGTAATTCATTTTCGCGTGTTCTGTTCTTAGTTTGATCAAGTAGAGAAATAGTAAATAATACAACGATTGATTAGTGAAAACGTTAGATTAAAGGATGTTGTATACGGTTCACTTATTTAAAGGCTAACTGCTAGGAAAATACTAAAAATGTTATAAATTTATTGCACTCGTGCCAATTCGGTTCTGAATTTTTCAATTCAATCAATTTAGTCCTAAATATTTTGACAACTTACCAATTGAACCATTACGGTTTGATAGGAAAATCGTTGACGTGGACAATTTTCGACGGCCGACGGTGACGCGAATAATTTTCTATAATTTTTAAATAAAAAAAATAGATTACTTATTACTTTCAATTTTGATTTTTTTTCATTTTAATTTTTTCTTTACTATTTTTTTTCATTGTGCGGGCGAGGGGCGGCCACAAAGGCCTCGTCCAAATTTGGCGAGAGCCTTCGTGCCTCATCCCTACCGACGAGGCCGAATTGGCCGAGAGTACTCGATTGACATATTGTAAAAAGGTAGGACTAAAATAATCAAACTGAAATGTTTATGATTAAATTGGCACAAGTGCAATAGGTTTAAGATTTTTTTTTTTTTGACAATTCCCTCACCCACTTACATGCATTATTGCTAAAAAGTGTATATCGTAATATGACCATTTGATCAAACTCGCCTCTACTTTATTTCTGGTTGCTGCAAAACTTACCCAAAAAGGTGTCTTAAAGTGGAGTGAACGGCGGCGTTGCACGGTGACAATGGGGCCACAGAGAAGCCAATCAAATTTTTTTTTACCTCGCCTATATTTAATTTACCTCTTACATAGGAAAAACCACGTGATTATCGGTAACTAGTTATTTTGGTGAGTACTAATAACTTTGAATTAAGAGAAATATTTTTTACCTATCTATAATTAGAAAATTCTCGGTCGATAGCAATTTTCAAAATTCCTCTCTTCTCTTCAAGCGGACTCTTCGCACTAAAATGTTTGTCGAGATCTTTTCCGGAAGTGGAGCGGCATTTTCTTTCAAAGAATTCTTTTCTTTGGAGTTCTTTTTCACCGGTTGGCTGGCCAATGAAATACAGGTGGATGACTCGTATGGCTTGATCGAAGGACATCAAGAGGAAAGCAATCTGGTCTTGCTCTGAAATGGATGTCCACCAATTTTTCGGGGTTCCTGTGAACTTACCTGGTGAATTCCAAAAGGACTTCATAAGTACTTTGCTCACTTAGATTTTTGGCAACAAGTCATGTGTGGAACTCTTGAAGTTTAAAAGACCATCGATGATAGGGAACATCATCGAAGGTGAAAAAAGTTCCCGAAAACGAATGAGGATGGTGAGATGATGACCTGGGAGTTGGATTTGGAGAAGAGAGATTAACAAATTCCATTTCTTCTTCCGCTTCTTCTTCCTTTGGAACCGTTGCTGCCATCATGAGAGCGGGAATCGGTTCCGGATCATTTTCCGATTCCGAGGAAGAAAGAGTTTCGAAGGAGGGGTTGATGAGGAAGACGAGGAGTCTTCTTTGTCATTTTGCTTGATGGAATTTATTGAATCGAGATGGGACTCGTTTCCTCAAAAAAACTTTCAATGGGATTAGAGACCATGTATGAAGGAAGTATATGGGAAGGAGAAGGAGGGGTGAATCCGGTGGTTCGGTGGAGTCAAGGGGGAATAGGAAAAGTAGGAACAGAGGATACGATGCGATTCTTTGAGGCTTTTGCTTTTTCGACTCGCTTTTTGATTTCTTTGAGGCGTGCTCGAAGGGCTAGCACGTTGGTTCTTGGTTCCGGTGAGACCATTTCAAGAACTTGCTTGAAAAGGTGATGAAGAAGTTTTGCTAGAAGACTGGGAGGAATGAGTAGCGGGAATTGATGAAAGAAGGATATAAAGAGGCATGAGGTATAGAGGGTGGGAAGGAAGGTTGGTGCTCAAGTTGAGCCTTTTGACCTTCAAGAATCTGGATTTGCCTTTTGAGTTTCTCAATTTGGGGAGTCCGATCTTCCAAATAATGATGATGGATTTGCTGGTTTTCCATCATGTACAATCTTTTACGGAAGTCTTCGAGCATCTTACGGATGTGAGTAGAAGCTCGATCAACTCGATCAATCCGAGTAGAAACTTTGTCAAGGGCTACATTCCGAGCCAAGGCATTTTCGGTTGCCAATTCGAAACAGTCTCGGTTGGAGCCGGCGCCTTTCTTCCGCCATGTGGGTCAATTTCACTTGGTGCGGTACTTTTGGAGCATGATAGTACCGCTGCTGAGGGTCTGAAAATTTTTCAAGTGAAGGGAATTGTAAGGCGAGATGAATGGGATTCAACGAGCTTAGGGGGAGAGGAGGAAAATCTTCAGTTGGAACATGCGAGATGCTAGGAAGTGGTTCGGGAAGGCATGTGTATGATTTTGGGAGTTCAATGGAACAAGAAGGATTTTTCTTGGCCCATTTCCGAATGGGTTTGTAGAAAGGACCTGTAACAGATTTTTTAGGGGATGGTGGTGGTAGGCTTGGTGGGTCTCGGTTTACAAAGAGATGGGGAAGGAATTTGTAATGTCTGGGGAGTACCATATTGGACAAGATATTGCTAGTTTCCGCCATCTTCACCAAGTGGTCCTATAGTAGGATCACCATCAAGATATCTTTGATACAAAGGATCTTTCTTTTTCTTTCTTTTCGAAGAGGGCCTATCATCTTCTTGAGCAGAGAAGTACAAGAAGGACAGAACATTCGATTCCCAAAAACAATGACACGAAGGGTCTTTGAAGTAATGGACGGGATGTCCATTTGAATCAAAAGACTAAACAAATTTCTTCGGGTCCGGATCTTCAATACTCACCGTTTTTAGATGGACATGGGGTGAAACGAGAGAATAGTAGGAAGAGAAGGAAATAGAGACGAGGAGGCTTCTTTTTCTTTGCAAATTTGATGGTAACATACCATCTTTCTTTTTTGTGAACCGAGGTTCGATGACTGGGCCTGGTTTTGTGTTTTGGTGAAGTTTCTCATAATTGGTTACCCAACTGTCCGGAAGGAGTTTGACAAGTTGGTCCCCGGGAATCTGTGCCGGGGACATGAACACAAGAAGTCCGGTCATGATCTATCGAGATGATAAGGGCATCATCGATCTCATACCGCAAGGTTTAGATCAATGGCATGATTCCCAACTCGTAGACCCATCCGGTAATGGAGAGTAGCAGCTAAAGAATTTGGAGTCCGAGGGGCTCCAGGTTATCCAGTAGTTGGACCTTCAAGGCCGACAACAATCCCCGGGTCCGCAAGTGCCATATTAAAATTTGGAAACAGAGTAACAAAGATCGTCCCAAGCATTCAAAGTAGTTTGAATGGTGCCGATGCGAGCATGCTTGGTAGTCTAGGAATCTTGTATCCAAAAGAGCTATTCTGCCACAACAGGTAGGCCTTTTCGACCATGGAAGGAAAGAGCTAGTCGATAGCTCCGAAATGAAGATGGGTGAATCCTTGTTGGATCCACCGAAAAGGGTACTCGGTGGAATCCGGAGCGTCACAAACCGTTCTTGTTGTGTGGCTAGAATATGGTGCTGATCAAACTTGGAAGACTGGACATACTCCTTAACCGATCGAGGGGTATGCCGGATGAGATGTTTGATGGAGCGGATGGGAGAGAACGAAGTGGGTTTGGCAAAAGCCGAATATGGATTGATGAGAGGAAGATGGGTTTCAGAGATCTTGCTTTGTCTTCCGAGAAGGCTACCTCATAGAGATAGTCTAACTTGGAGGCGATAGATTTGCGTAACTCGGGAGGAGGAGCAAGAGAGAGTGGGGACGATGTTGAACTGGGATGATCGTATCGAGATGAAGTTTCCATGATGAGTAAAAGCTTCTCTTCTTGACAGATCTTCGAACTCTAAAATATTTGAACTAATCTATATTAAGTGATATATGGCTCGATACCATTCGAAGGAGCGGAAGCAAGAACTTAATCCGAACACGTATATCTGAGATTAGTCATAAACTACCAGCCCCTCAATCTGTTTATCCAAGATGACAAATTTCCTTTGCCTCACAAAAATTCTTTATTCTCCAACTTTGCTCAAGCAAAGATTTATTCCAAGTTTGATCTTAAAGGCGGGCTTTGGCAAATTGGAATTCATCCATCGACAGATTCAAAACTGGATTTTGTATTCCTAATCGGCATTTCCAAAGTGGAAAGTTCTTCCCTTTGGATTTAAGATCGCTCCGTCTTTGTTTCGAAAGCAATGTGCAAAATCTTTCAGCTATTCTTGCCCAATGCACGGATATACATTGATGATATTCTTCTCTTCTCACCCGATGAAGAATCTCATGCAAAGCTCCTTCAAAGCAATTTGCTGAAATTGTGCATATTCATGGCATCATGCTTTCTCAAAAGAAAATGATTTTAGCCCAAAGAGAAATCGAGTTCCTCGGCATGCGCTTAAAAAATGGAAACTATTGCCCCGGACCTCACATTGCGGAAGATCTCCAGAAATTCCCGGATGAAAATCTCTCTGTCTAGCAAATACAATCCTTCTTAGGAATTGTCAATTATCTCGAGAGATTTCGTCCCAAAAATTTCTCGAACACTTCATCCTCCGCAAAAAATGTTGAAGAAAAAACCCCCTTCTTGGTCAACCAAACAGACCAATGCCATCAAGATACTCAAAGACCAGTTGCAAAATTTGCCACCTCTCCAAATCCCTTCCAATGGAAAAAGGTTTCTCCGGACGAGATGCCGGTGACAAATATTGGGCAGCCATCCTTCTTGAAGAAGACAAAGGTAAGCGAAGAATCTGTGGTTACAAAAGTGGAAAGTTTTCTAATGCGAAAATGCATTATCATTCCACCTTCAAAGAAATTCTTGCCGTAAAAAATGGTATCAAAAAATTTGAATTCCATCTCATTGGCCATCACTTTTTAGTTGAAATGGATATGTCATCCTTTCCCCAAATGCTTAAGTTCAAGTAGAAGCAAGTTCCTCATCCCCGGCTTTTACGTTGGGCGGAATGGTTTTCTAAATACTCTTTTGAAGCAAAACACATTTCCGGAAAGAAAAATATTTTGGCTGATTTCTGTCAAGGCCAAAAGAACCTTTTCAATCCATCAATATGTTCATTCGTAAAGAGTTTTCGGGAACCTTCAAAGTTCAAAACATGAGAGAACACCAATGGCCATCCCACCAATATCCGCCCGATATTCCTCAATATCTCGAGACAGAATTCTCTTTCGACCATTTTCAAAGATTATTTTGGAATTATCATTACATAGTCTTCAAAGATTATGGCGGATTGATGTTGAAACTAGGTCTCAATTATGAATACCCATTCATACATCCATTAAGATGGTCTTCCACCATCCCATTCCCTTCGATCTCAAATGGATGTTACGGTATATGCTTCATATCTATTAGAATGCTATTGAATTTCCTTTAGACGAAATCATTAAGGTTTTGTCTCGAATCCCTATTTGGAAATTATAGAAATCATGACCAGAGAAACTTCCTTGACATTCTCACTTGGTTCCAACCCCTCCAAGCATGGAAACACATGTTCGTACTCCCGGAGACAAGTCGGCGGACCAGGAGCCTCGCAGGCACACTATCGTCATCTTTCATCATCCTTGGTCGTTCACCTTGGACCAACAGGAGACAAAAGATCCAATGCAGCGAAATTGGCACCAACTCATTTAAGCCAAATCTTCAAGACCAAGTATACAAGATTCGTAAGACGTACTCCAGGACTATACTTGATATCCCGTATGAATACGAGAGAACTCCAATATCATCTCGCCAAGAAAATAAGGTAATACCACCCGAGGTATGGCCTTATTCCACAAAGAAACTACTCATGGGACACTCCCAGGACACATCCGCATGTGTTCGAAGCCCTTCAAGAGTTCAACAACAATCAAGCAAGTTCTACTATGGACACGAGACACTCAGCCCCTTGAACCGTTTGATCCATGGGGAGGTCAACTGTCACAAGACCCATACGGTTATCCACGACCCGTCATCCCCGACGTCCCATCTTCGTCACAAGATGCACCATCCAGCTCACACGAAATCCCGGATGATCCAGGCCTTGACCAGCTCATCTCGGACTATGAAAAAGAGCAATTATTGCATGCATACGGAAGTCAAAAGGACGGCCATGATGGACCGGCAGCTCCGACTCGGACGAGTCCCAATTATCACCATGATCCCGACGAGAAGGAGATAAGGCCACAACATCTCCATCTGCTCGTACCGCCCGTGTCCACCTGCTTGCAACAACTCCATCTCGCTCCACCTGTGACAAATCAAGAAAGGCAGCAGAAGAAATGTGTCGCTTTGTGAAATGTGTTGTGTTGTCAACAATAATGACTCCTCCTAAAGTCAATGTTAGTTGTATTATTGTACGCACTGTCGGATCTCTATTATAGAGAATCTTTTATTTTCTTTCGCACGACCTCGCCTATATAAGGCAGGCTTTCGCATTGTAAAGGCCAAGACTTGGCTTCCTTTATGAAATCCAAGCAAAGTGTGTTTCCAGAATGAGCTTCTAAATTCCTCTCTTCTCTTCAAGCGACTCTTACGCACTAAAATGTTTCTACTTCTCTATTACAATGATTGGTTAAGTATGCTCTCCACTTGCCACGAATCTATGATCATTCGAAGTTTATCGAGATCTGTTTTATTGGGTGAAAGCATGTGTAGAGTCCGGCGTGGCCTCTCTACACTTGTTGATTAACTTCGCAAGTGAACGCTGGATACTACCCAATACTTGATCGGGATAAACCAATGGTGGTAATGGATAGTGGATCCTGTGAATCGAAATTTTGATATCTCAAAGGATTAGTTCCAAGAGCGAGATATGAATGCTAACAGGGCAGTCCCTTGAGTGGCCGGAGAGCCCGTGTGGGATAGCATATCCGTGTTCGATTAAGTTCTTGCTTCCGCTCCTTCGACCAATTCTACTGCTTATATCCCCATGTACTTAATAATTTTCAATTCGGAACTGCAAAAAAAAATTTGGATAACAAGTTTATTTTTATATACATTTAAATGAATTTCGATATAACTAATTATTTGTATGTAATTAGCTTTTTACGGGATTTATTTAGCATTCTAATGATCGACTAAAATCAGCTATTTTGAAGAAATCAGGAAATTCGTTTGTGAGCACGGGATGCGAGAGCCGTGGATCGCCCCTCGTGCGCTTACACCGCAATGTTAGCCCGCTATACTAGAGAGAAGCGCTCAGCATGAAATATAGTTTTTCTAGAAGGCATTAAGGATTAGGAGACATGTTTGAATTGAGTGTTCTTCACGGGCTCAAACTCAACGCATATTTTCGACGATTTTCATGGCTTTAGATTAAGGAAGCTCTTGACTTTACAGTAATGGATCTTACTAATCGTAATGGCAACAATCTTATGGCTTTAGTATCTACCTATTTAGCACCGACACCTTCCGGAAGTTTTCATGTCCATGTCGAACATGCTTGAACACGTGGTTAACGGGCCGGACACGCCACCAACACGGGTGTCCGGCTTCCGACACATTGGATCAATTTTGGAAATTGTGATTTTTCAAGCGTAAAAATGTAAATTAATGAAAACTTACTATTCCCAAGAAAAAAACCTTCACCTAATCGCCACTCTACCCAAACCCTAATTGCATCCCCTCATCCTTTCGGCTCTCTCGCACGGCTTGCTCTCACGATCTCTCCCTCTCACTCGCTCTCGCACGGCTCGCTCAATGAATGCTATTAACAAATGGTGGATTACTGTTTTTTGTGTAAATTCATTCCATCCTCTTTTTATTATTATTTATTTATTTGTGAATTTAAATAAAATTAATTTAATTAAAATAATCATGAAAATGATCATCGATTATGTATATATAAAAATATACATTTAATATGCAACATGTCTCAATGTGTCGGAATTCTCTATTTTTTAGAAATCACGTGTCGGCGTGTCGTATAGTGTCGCATGTCGATGTCGATGTCGGTGCTACATAGACATCTACATCTCTTCAACCCAAGACAACTCGTATTTGAGTATCATCCAAACCGGGGAAAGTGCCAAAAAAATCTTGAACCTATTGCATTGGTACCAATTCGATTCTAAACATTTTGCATTTATGCTAATTTAGTCGATTCGGCCAATTTTAACCAAAAATCGCCGACGTGGACACTGATATCTTACATGATACATTGGGACCGATGTGGATATTTTTTTAATGTTCTTTTATATTTTCAATAATTTTTTTGTATTTTTTTCTTATTTTTCTGTTATGTACACTTTTTTTTATCAAGGGTCGCCAGCCCTCAATCACATAAAAAAGTGTACAAAAAAGAAAGAGAAAAAAATAAAATAAAAATTCAAAAATATATATAAATATATTTAAAAAAGTCCATGCTAGCGCCCGTCATGTCGCGTGAGATGACCGGCATCATATCGATTTTCCGCTTAAAATTGATCGGATAGACTCAATTGGCACAAATACAAAAAGTTTATGATACCAATAAAAAGTTTATGATTAAATTGACACCAATGCTACTTGGTTTAGGGCTTTTTTTGACACCTTTCCCAATCCAAACCAAATTCTCTCTTCTAGACTTGCGACTTGCAAAGTGTATTAATGAACAATCCGATAAAAACTACGATGAGGGTTTTTTAATCATGTCATGAACTAATTTCAAAATTTTAATTTTCACTATTGCCATGGCGAAGCATTTTTCCTCAAGAGAGAGCGGGAAGCTTCCCCATGAAGAAGAAGAACCAGCAGAAGCAGACTTTGAAAGGTCTCTCCATAAGCTCTCTCTTAAAGCCAAGAAAGTACTCGGACGTCTCCATAAGATCGAATCCCGCTCGGTACTCACGGAACTCATAGAATCCCCAAGCCACGTACGACATGGAAAAAATAATTAAAAAAGTCATAGACCTATTATAATTATGTCAATTCCAAATCATAATTTTTTTTTTTTTACCGATTCAATACTAACTTTTTGCAATTGCGCCGGTTCAATCCTTCCGAACGCTTTGACTAGCTAGCATTATCATGGACGTCGGCCGTCTAGCGATATAATATTCTATTTTTTTGAATTTTCTTTTTCATTTTTTTTCCTTTTCCTTGTTTTTTTTCTTTCCTCTTCTTCCTCTAGCCGATCAGTGGACCTCGGCGACCGGCCAAAGGGAAAAGGCGAGGTTGACCGAGCCTCGCCCAATGACAGCGAGGCCGGCCTCGTCAAGTATGCGATAGGTTTATTTATTTAGTTACTTTGCAAAGAGTAAGCAAACATCATTTCGAGCCTAATTCTCTCGGTTTAGATCTTAAATTTTTATGACTGTTTGATATTAAAATATTACAATGTTATGATAGAGATCTACAACCATATGGATATATGGCTGTGATTTATAACATAGTTTGCGCGAGATAAGTCGTTATTTGAATAATACCGCATGTCTTGATTACGAGAGGCTTTATTTGAATCGTGGATATCTAACTATCCTATCGATTTTGCTTTGGAGTTTCATGCTAGTGGTTGACCTGGGATGGGTATGGAGAATAATTAAGTGTCAATTGAGACGAGTTTTTTTTTTTTTTTTGGTGGGGGGGGGTGGTCTAAATTGAGACGAGTTTGAGATGAAGCCAATCATCATGAATATATCCGCTTCGGCTGTAGTATAATTTTCTTTTAACGTATACTCTCACGTGTAAACAAAGCTAAAGCTGCATGGAGGAAATGCATATGGAATAGTAAAGTGACGTGGAATAATAAGCTAACACACACTCGTGTCTGGGATTTGCAGGGAAGACAGAGGAGTCATCGTCGTCGGCTTTGCGGAGGACGAAAGAGCAAACTTGGTGTTGGAGCTTGAAACCCTAGGTGTACCGCAAGCTATTCGGGTGGTGAAGGCAGAAAGAGAGGAGGAGGAAAAGTCGTTGGCTTAGATTGGAATGGCAGGCGAGGTCGAACAAGAGGGGCAGGAGATAGATGTCCTAACTGGCGATATGTCTATTCCTACATCTTCTAGAGGATCCTGAGGAGAGTCCATGGGCCTTCAGAGCTTTATTCCTGGAACGCAAGGCGATTCTAGCCCACTTCGGCAAAGAAGAAATTAGACTGATTCATATTCCACGGGAGGCCAACGGTGCTGCTGACTGGGTAGCAAAAGCCCACCGAAAAAATCCGCTTCCTTCTAATTGGATGATTAAACCCCCCAACTCCTTTGGGATTTGTTATGTTGTGACACTACGAATTTCTTTCGGCATGAATAAAAGGTGAAACTTTGTTTTGACAAAAAAACACACACACACATTCATTTTGTAAATGGTCTAAAACCGACGAATGAAGGCTCGTGAAATTGAAGAATTGGGAGCCACATGCATGCGAAATAGACTTAGGGCATGAAGGATCAATGCGGAAGCCTGATTCCAACATCACGTTAGAATATCAAACCCAAAAGTTGAGAAAAGTGTCGAAAAGTCATAAATTTATTTTTATCGATATCAATTTAGTCTTAGATTTTTTTTAATTGTGTCAATTGAAATTATTTTTCCAAACATTGAAATTATTTTTTGATCACATATCACCAAACATAAAAAAATTAACCATTTTTTCAGATAATAATTCTCCGAAAAGCATTTTTCGTTATCATTGAATTTTCACCTAATCAAATGCACCCTAAATGTGATACGGGTGTGTCCATTTACGATTTTTATTGGATCACAAGTTAACAGGATTTTTTTCTTCCCACGAAAATGAAACAATCCGGACACAATTCCCAGGTCAGCATTGACAAGACAAATAGGGTGGAAGAATAAGGGCAGGGACGAAATTCCCTGGTGGTCCAAAAAATTTCCCAAGAATGCTTCGTGGTGTCTGACAAAGTTTGTCCGTTTGGCGTTCCGGCGAATGACGACTGACTTTTTAGAAAAATGCTTCGTCGTGTGTGTGCAATAATTTCGATTTGACTGTTTTGCAGAACAAATGCTTCGTCGTGTGTGTGCAATAATTTCGATTTGACTGTTTTGCGCATGACGATTGTCTTTTTGCAAAAATGCTTCGTGGTGTGTGTGTGCAAAAACTTCGATTTGACTGTTTTGCATTCTGGCGCATGGCGATTGTCTTTTTGCAAAGATGCTTCGTCGTGTGCTTGGTGGTGTCTGCAAAAACTTAGATTTGACTGTTTGCCAATTTGGCAAAACGTTTCGCCAAAACTGCCCTTATAAAACGTTTCGCCTCAACACTAGCAATTTTTGTCCTTTTTAGTCGGGTCACCTTCGTTATAAATACCAAGATTCCGCTACAATCTCAAGTCTCAAACCAACATCTTCCAAAAACACACACACTCTCTCTCTCTCTCTCTCGTTGTTGTCGAGCCTCTTGAAAGATTTATCCCGTTCCCATCATCCTGCAGAGGTACCTGTCCCAACGAGAAATGGCCCGTCCATGGACTTTCGCCATTGGTTCATGCCTCCTCACATTCTTCCGCAACCTCACTTCCCACATTCCATCGCTTACGTTGCCTTGCAACAATCGGATCCCAAGCCGCACCACCGCTACCTCTTCACACGATGGCGACGTCTCGCTGCCGATCACTGATGGAGCCACACTCACGTCAAACGCGTACGAAACCAGGAGCCCAACAAATACCAGAAGCTCTCGGGTCACAACTTACAACTTGTCCCAGTCCGGCACTGTTCACCCAATAGCAGCCCTGTTTCAGAGACTGGAGCTGGGGAAGACGGTGTTGGGGTTCGCCGTTCCCATGACCACAGGGCTCTTCTTAAACCAGTACCACGGGTTGACCCACCTGCAAGCCAGCGCCTTCGCGATCGCGCTCTCCGTCGGGTTTGCCGCCGCGTGGAACGGCATGCTGCTGCATGGCATCTGCCCGCGAGCTGCGAGCGCCTTGGAGTCCTTTGGAGTGTTGACCATCTTGTTTGCCTTCTTCGGGCTGGTGAGCTCTTTTCTTCCCCCTTCCTCGCGTGGACGTGTTGGCTATGTTGCGGCTTGTCGTGCCTGCCCTTCCTCCTGTGCCTTGTTCTTCCGACAGCGGTTGAGGAAGCGAGCAGCGCGGACCGGCTGGATCCAGGCATCGTTTAGCATGAACGAATACACGCCGGATACGACACTTCACCTGAATTTCTAGCGCAGTCACTCCGTCCGCCTTGCATAGCAGCGGCATACCATAACATATATAACCCCACGAAGCCAATAAGGAGCTTGTGGTGGTCGCGATCTTGCAACCACAGAGGGTGCGACCTACGCAAATGGAAATGGCTGCCCAACCTCAAGGCGACCTCAAATCTATTGTCGGGCGACGTCACGGATGGGGAGAGAGGGAGAGGCGATGACGATGGGGAGTGAACAAACGCGTTGCACAGTGACGATGCGGCTACCGAGAAGCCAATCAATTTTTGACCTATCTATACTTAATTTATCTTTTACATAGAAAAAGGAACGTGATTATCAATAACTACTTATATTTCGTAAGTAATAGTAACTTTAAATTAGTGGAAACATTTTTTTTGCCTATCTATAATTCGTACATTGTCAGTTGATTGCAATTTTCAACATAATAATGACTTATATCCCCACGTACTTAATAACTTTTCAATTCAGAACTAGAACAAAAATTTTGTGTGGTGTGTAGCTTATTCATCTTGCTCAATGCGCATAATTTCATACATAATCGTTGACTTAAAGTAACTTTATACATTCAAATGACTTTCAATCTAACTGATTATTTATATGCAAAGAACTTTTTACCAGATTCAATAAGCATTCTAATAATCCAACAAAAATCAGCTATTTTGAACAAACTGGGCTAAGAGTTCGAATCCGTTTATGGGCACGAGACGCGAGAGCTAGGAATTGCCCTGCATGCATTTACAAAGCTCATTTGATTAGATCATCTATGTTCTATACCCAGAGACACACACTTCTAGATTAGCAAGCGAAGTTTGGAAAGGATACACTTCTTAATATCTCATGAACTTATTTCCTGGCCAAGTACATAGCAGCATTTTACAGCTTTAAAACAAATAGCGGCGTTCGAAGAATCATTGGTCATAGCATGAACCGGGACCCTTTGGCGGACTCCGAGCATATTGGTTTGTGACAGGAGCGGCTTGAACCCCCGCCCATTCAGGAGGCATCTGAAGTAATGTAGTCGTGGTAATGCCGTTGTATTTACATCTCCGGCAGATGTGGCATCTCTCCTGCTCCACAATCGCTCTGCAAAATAGACACAAACGAATAAATACAGATCAATGCAAAAAGATTATGATTACACCAGCAATAACAATTTTCTAATCTGTCATCAAGAAGGAATACACAGCTTTAAGTCCACCTGGGCTCATTGCGATATTACAATTTTGTACTAGCCTCAAGCGGTGTGTCAATAACAAGTAGTACGAAGCACTCAAGCCCTCCTAACCATGGCAAGAAAAGAAAGCTTAGACAAGAAAAAACTACAGTGATGGGGCTACTATGATCTCTTAGGAGGGCTTGCACATACATGATCCATCAATGGAAAATGAGGAAAATGGCATGAACTGGCAAATTGAAAGGCAATGAGGACTTCCATGCCCTAGAAGAGCCATTTCACATGATGTTTTTATGTCCCATCTCTTTTTCTATCACTTCCCATAGTATTGGAAGAAGCCCGCAGCATGAAACAAAAAATCATGGCTCCGTTCGTGTCACGGAAAACGAACTATTTAGAAATCATTTTCATACAAATGATTCATTGTATTGCTTACAAAAATGAATGAATGGAAAACTATTTTCATTGTTCACGAAAATATTTAAACATGAATTGTTACCGTCAACAAAAACATTTTAAACAAAAACATTTTCCATTTACAGTAGAGGCGATCTTTTTAGGCAAATGTCTTCAAAATCATTTATTGTCCGCGAAACAAACAAAGTCTGAAAAAGAAGGATAAGTGCCGAGAAGACAAAGACTCAATGCTTCAGCATAGAATGATGCTTAGAGACTTGCTTACCTGCAGCAGCAGCAGCTCTAGGCCATATTGTTTGCTGGACGTTAGAAGTGTCGGCTGTCTCTCCCCACATGCAAACTTCACCGCCAATCACAAGTTTTTGTTTGGAAGCATCGCTTATTCCTTCGAGGGGCTCTGCAGTGTAGACTTGATCCCATGTCACATCCAAATAAGGTAGATACCAAACACCTTGATTGCTGAAAATGCATTTGAAGCCCTTTGCGACAGCCTTTGGGCATACACCAGCTCCCAGCCTACAGTGACAAAAGTTAATTAGCTTGAAATCAACATGAATTAAATACTGATCAAAACTTACCAGTTATGTACTATCGTCTTCGGATTAAGACTTTGGGGAAATGCATTGAATGTTTCCTCCCTGAAGCAATATCAAATCAATGTCATATTCTCTACATATAAATGTTACAAAATATAACGCAGAATAAAAAAATGACTATCACATGCACTGTCATGAATACTGATTGTGACAAACATAATCTCTATTAGTTTCATTTTCTACCTACCTAGGTGTCCTTCATACGTTCTCTTTCTCATTATTATTTTCCAAAAACCTTCTCTCCTCTGAAACCAAGTACCAGAAGCCTAACAATAACCACTTACTTTCTTGAAAAATCGAGCAGGGAGTAGTCAGTCAACCAAATCTCCAGGCCACAACCCGTCTATAACTGTAATCTAGTTCCCACATCATTTTAGCAGCGAATCCACCAAAATTTTTCAAAATGATGGGCCCAATTTTAAGCACATGTTACGAAAGTCCTATTTGATAAGCAAAGACAATGATATTAATGACATAACCTCTAGTTACACAAGTCTGAAAAGAGCACTCTTCCCCGCAGCACTACAGTACAAGTGCCCATGTGCAGACATTACCCGAAGTTCCTGATAATAAAGTTCTATCTTTTTAACTCTACAGCACGACAAAGTGAATATGCTAAACATCAGAAGTGATATTCCTTAACATTAAACAACATATCATCTCATCAAGAGGACAATTCCATTAAAATCTGTCTCTAAATGATGCAACAATGTTGAGATGCACCCCTTCAACAAATGTTCTGTCATATTGGTGCAGAGACTTGATGTAGACTAGGAAAATTGGCAAAGAGAAGGAGAATAACATGTTCAATTAAATAAAAAACAAGAGAGAACCAAACTGCCACTAGCGGGTGGTAGTACATGTACATACCAGTTGGACAGGGGTCCAATTTTTTGAAATGGCAATTTCTTGAGCTCGATTACAAAATACTTGTACGCGTCTTTACCAGTCATGTTATGACTTTGGAGCCTGCATTTAAAATGACCCTCATGTTCAACATCCGACATGGGTCGCTAGAAGCAAGAACTGGTAGACTGCATTAAGAGGAGGGAAGAGAGGGGGCACCGGGTGGGGGGTATACAGGGAAAGGTATCACAACGAAACAAGCTAGTGCTAAAATCACACAATTTCAAGGACAACCCTTTACGAGAGAAACATTACATTTCTGAAAATAGATGGTTTGAGTCAACACCAAAAAAGATAGAACTGTGAAAATTGCTTCCAGACTTCCGCAGTTATCCGAAGAGATCTAATTGAAAATGTCACGTTGTTTCGCCCACTATCCCTCTCTCTTCTTGAGGATCCTAATAATGAAAAGACTTGTTGACTCCATCCAAATCTTTTAAAATCTAATTTCTAAGGCACATTTGTAACTTTGGCATGGTTTTCAAGGTAAGCTAGAAGATACTTTAATCAAGGTACGACCCCGGTCTACATCAATGAAAACAAAGTACAACATTTCAATGGGAATGCATTGCATGCTCATTAACACAATGATAAACAGAAAGGCTTTCCGGTAATCATAACTTAATAAAAAAAATAAGTCTGTTGCAATAGCTTTGGCAGAAGATCTAAGACCATAGTAGCATTATTGAGTTGGTTGAAGAGACGGTTTAGTTTATGATAACATAGAAAATAATTGCAATTTCCTGGACAAACTTCCGGAAAGTAGGATAAATCTCAAGTAAAGTGGTTGATTCATTACCACTTGCTTCACATGTGTAGTAGATGTCCAACAATCTGCAAAAGATATACGGATAACGATAATAACTTAAATGGATTGTGATCGTAAAACGAAAACCAGAGAAACAGGGGAAAACCTACTGTCTCAAATTCCAGAATGCTGTCATTTCACAAGTAGATGTACTCGCCCATTAAATACCATTTGAAATTACAACTGCTTAATTGCTGCAACTGACCTCACTATAAAATTAAGGGGCATTTTGCGATAATATTGTTAGCTTCTTCATATTTGGTAATACAATGACCATCATATATATGCAACTCCAATAATGTCTATATGATCCTTTAACAGTATACAGAGGATGACCAGTTGGTCTTATTTCTATGTTTTACAAATGCTTGGTCCTTACAGAAGTACAAAGTTCAGTTCTCTGATATCTGCACTCAATGTTCTCGTATGTGCAGCCCAATCAGCGAAGGATCTACGTAGTTTGAACATTGTGGGAATTAAAATGTTCTCTAAGCTCCCGATTCATGAACTTGCTGAAATTCATTGTTCCAAGAAACAGGAGAAGCTTTTGATGGTTAAAAAATCGGTATTCTGGTCTGAAATTCAGATTTTCAGTTCTTTTAAGTATGGGTCTAAGCAGATACCAAGTAGCTGATAATATCCTTTTTAAAGCCTGACAATTTCATCATTTTTTTACTCTAGTGCTAACACCTATAACAGGGGATGGAAATGAGGCTATTTCCCACATTTTACCCAGGATAAGTTACCACTCCAACAAAACTCTAGGAAAACCCATATGCACAGAGTAGAGACAGTTACAGAAACAAGAGCCCCTGTAACATTCCTTAGTCAACTTTTGCAAAGTACTTCTAAAGTCGTGAGGAGAAAAAGGTCTCCGATCATTTAGTTGCTAAAGAACAAATGACTGACAAAGAAAAAGAGAGATGCTAAAGTCACCTGCACTAACCTGTGTTAACCTCATCACCGCCCAAGTGAAATAGCTCAAAGGGAAAGATTTTTCTTATATCTGCAACAATAGGATTTGCGTTAGATCTGAGAGGCGCCTAGGATACTATCATCATCAAGAGATTACCAAATCAATAGGAAAAATGCACTCTTACTTCATGCATTCTAGCTCTCAGAGTAGAGCATGAACTTTCATAATTTAACATTTGAAATATTAAGAAGAAGCCAATGGCTAATTAAGTCATCAGATATCAAAGACTCATCAAACAAGCCCTCTTCCCTTTCGTCCCAAAAAAAAAAAAAAAAAAAAAAGCCCTCTCCCCCTCCCCCCCCCCAAAAAAAAAAAATTAATGAGAGGAATCTAGTTTCTCAGGCATTTCTTACATGACAAGTGACAACAAATCCTTTGCTAACTCAAGTAGGGGCCTTGCCCATGCAGAGATTTTTCAAGAGAAAAGCTTTATACTACAAAAGTTTCACACATGTTATTACTCAAGTCAACATGGCTTTCTTCCTTCAGGAACTCATGAAGCATAAACGTCTATGTCACAGTAGATGTATAGGTAATTCACACATCAAAAGCAGCAACAAGAAGGCAAAATGGAAGATTTAGCACTGTAGATAAGGATACTAAATGTCTAACCCGATAAGAGGCCAGAAATTAAGTCAAAGGTAGAATTTTTGGAAACATCAAGTGGCTCTCTACAGGATGAAGAAGGCCATAATTCAGGATACCCTTTTCCCCTGCATTAAAGACCATCAGAAATATATGGTAGCTTATTTAAGATATACAACTTAAAAATGTCCACATAATCTCATCACAGGCTGCAAAATCTCCAAAAAGAAGTGCATTACCATGATTCTGCATGACCAGGGACATCTACTTCGGCCATCACATGGATTCCTAAAATCAGTTAAGAAAGGTGATCAGCAAACGCTACAATTGTACTAACAGTGCTAATGAAAGTAACATAGTCATAATTATATAGTAAACTCATATAGCGAAGCGATTCTAAAATGCCAGATTTATGCAAGTTGTTTGTGTCGAATATCTAAATTCGATCCTATCAACGATGTAAGAAAGTAATGGAAATTCGCACAACACAGAATTTACGTGGTTCAGCGGGGAGATGTTCCGCCTACCTACGTCCACAGGGAGATGAGATCTGTTTCACTAATAACGTAGAAAAGTGTACAGCCGCTCATTCTCACACCCTCTCTCTCTAGAGACTGTTTCGCCCTAAATATAAATAGCGAAACCCTACATAGCACAAATTACAAAATTGCCCACATAGCTTCAAATATTTAATTTTCCCATGTAAATCCTTCTATGACTCGAACATAAAACGTCTCTGCTCGGGGGCCCCGTGCTGTCCAGGTCAGGGGGCCTTTCGAAGCCTCCCCTCATAATCTCTTGGATAACGAATACAAGACATCAACCTCAACAGTTTGCGAATGAAGACAGCAAACAAGTTCAAAAGACTTGCATCAAATTTATAAAACTACAATTGCAATGAAATAGGTGAGAATGCATTCATCAAAACCTCCACAAAGAAATGAATGTGAGAACATACCTCTATTTTTGGCAAAGCTTCATTTAGGGAAAGCCAGTATGTTATCAAAAAGAGAAAGTTAGTACATTGCCAGGTGCCGATCCATGAAGTCAAAATATGTGATGACATAAACCATAAATATCAATTTAGCGGCAGCATGGAAGGGAAAACATGTTATTTGTTGATCCGCAAGGCAGTCTATCATTGCATATGCACTTCATGTCGATTACCTCTAGTAATGAAGTTCTTTCACATAGGATCTGACTAGTAAAAGCATTGCTATAGATTGACTATGTACAAAGAATTCTGCATCCACAAGAGTCTCTAAACCATTCTCAGTCAATCTCAGGTGTGCTCTATCTTGGGAACAAAAAAATGGGACTCAATGAGAAAGTTACCATACTGAGAGGGAAAGAAACAGTTATCAAAGAGAATCGACTTATTCAAGGGATGATTTCATGTATCCATGCAATATCACATTTTGACCAATGTAAACCCAATTGAGATATCCAAAAAACTATCAAGAACAGCAAACAGAAATATATAATTAAATCGCAAAAGAAGAAAAGCTTGCCCATCATGGGACAAGCAATGGATAACTTACTTCACTATTTCATAAGCATCCTCAACTGTATATCGCTCCCATTTTGTATATGCCCCTTGCCACAACTTTGGATAGGTAGGCACTTCTAGAGGAAATGACTGACTGTCAACCATGTGCCAATGCAGGACATTCTACTGAATGTAATTCCCATGCGAGGACCACATTCATGGGAATTAAACGAGCAAAATATAGAGTAGTGATCAGTAGAGTGTTTCAGGACAAGTGCACTGACAATAACAGCAAGAAGGAATTGCAAGTTGTCTTATCTTACAAGTTTAGCAAATGACATGGAATCCAGTATATGCTTAATTACGTCGACAGGGTAGTAGTGCCTTGTCTGTATCTGTTAAAGAAGATGCATGGCACCAATAAAATCACATAATGTTATAGGATGTCCGCCGTTCAACATTTAAATCAATAAAATCATTGCTCTTACCAAGTAGTAGTCCACGATATGCAAACCTTGGTTCATCACGGATATACCATGGAGCCTGGCGTACAAGCACAGACTTTGTGCTGTAATCAAAAGTACATAACTGGCTGAATGTCTGAAACAATGTAAAAGAATGTTTGAGAAAGAGTCTTATATATCCAACAAAATGCAGCTTGAGGATCAACTTAACACAGAGATCACACATTGGAAACATAACCGACATATTACTGAATGATAAATAACAAATAAGATATGTTCTTTAAATGTCTCTGACTCAGAATTGGGCGATCATGGATAAGAACTGTGAGTTTGCACCATAGATTTGTCACCCAAGCTTACATCTTGCTTGATGAGTACATTCGTAAACCATAAACTTCTGCCGAACACGAGATTCCCATAATTTTCAAATGAAGTAGCATTAGGAAGCTGCCCATCACAAAGTTAATGCTCCTAACTGTTTGACAATTATAAAATGACGTGTTAATATAGTTTTCTCAGTACTACCACCGCTATCACAATGCACATATCTAGCTCGAGAAAGGAAAGGGGGAATGAAAAGGAAACGTTCCTCTAGCATCTTACCACCAATGGCAATCCAAAGTCAATGATAACAGCAATGCAATCCTTGTCAATACATGAAGAGAGTTTAAAAACATTTGCACATACCTCCAACCCTCGTAATGCACCATAAACAGTATTTGCCTGCAGCAGACAGAAAAACGCATATTACGACATGATTGTGTCATGCTTAGGTGCAAATACATGTCTCTGTGCTCATGGCCGTGTTATGATTGTTAGAGTATACTAGACTCTATAAGCTAGAGTTGTCTGATCCAAGCTTTCTATCCAATGTGATTCTCTTGGGATGGAATTGGACTCGTGAAGATGTTTTTGCTGAAATCTTTGTTTCTTTTCAGTTTCTCTTACTCCACAATTCAATAGCAAAAGTCGGTCAGTTTACCTCAATTGTCGCCTCTCCGCTGATCGACTTCCCTTCACTCTTCGTCACGAGTAAAGTATAGCTCTCATCCACCCCAAGTTGAAGCTGCAAAAGAAAGACGCACGTTAACCAACGACTCAAAAATTTCACATGGCGCGCGCGCCAATTTCCACCAACTCATTCAAGTAAGTGGACAAAAAGTAAATGTATCCACATCGCGAACCGCACGAACCTCTTCACTCCCCGAGCGAACCACGATCCTCAGCCTCCCGATGTCGTACCCCGACGCCCTCTTCCTGAGCGCTTTGAAGATGGAGAAGACGCCGCTGTGCTGGAAGATGATGCTCTTGTACCGGTCGAACGCGTCCTTGACGATCCTGGAGCCCCCGCCGTTGCCGCCAACGATGAGCGCGAGGGCGGGATCGACGGAGAGGGTGTCCCCACCGGTGGTGAACTCCGCCGGGAGCGGCCAGAGGTACGCCAGCTCGCCGCCGCTGCCTCCTCCCGACGCGAGATTCTGCCGGAGGAGGAGAGCGACGACGACGAGGCAGAGGACCTGCCTGGGAGGCGAATCGGGCAGGGGCATGGCTGCGGTTGGCGGATGGATCGAAGGAGGAGGAGGTGGTTTGGAGAGTTGGATGGAGTTGGAGATAGAGTTGGAGTTGGAGACCACATGTTGGGCGTCAAAAGGGAGTGCTGAAAATGAGGAGATAGCGTTTGGAATCTCTCTGTACGGGTGTTGGAGACGAAGACGGACGAGCGTGTCTGCATGGAAACAGTTGGGGCTGGACTTGCCCTTCCACCTACGACTCCCACTACCTTATTTTTATTTTTATTTTTTATTTTTATTCGCATAATATCTTTAAATTAGAAGTACGTCACGGTTCAAAGACATTAGACGCAAGAGATTGACGACGCAGGAATTGAAGTTCTAATGATTCATTTCGGGCGCGAGATGCTACTATACCTCCCTACTCGGAGGTACTGACAAAGATCATCCGAAAATAATGTGGAATTTAACTTCTCCATCGTCATTACTCTAAGTTGAAAGGAAATATTTTTCTTCTCTTCATTCTAGGAATATCTCTAAATTTAGTGTTCCAAAATTTAGACGAATCAATTGAAGGCTTTACTCGGGTCTGCACCTACGTCTCCTCCTTCTTCCTTTTTTTATTTTATTTTTTTGAGTTTTATCTGTTGGTTCCTAGCCATTTTTCCATGTCTTTTTTAGAAGGAAAGAATGGAATCTCAACGTGGTGATCACGGGAACGACAAGTTATCAATTGCTGATTTATGAATCCCATATAGTCTATCAATTTCTTTTTATTAGTTTTAAAAAAAGGTTCATGCAATTACTTTATTTTAACATTAGAAACCCCATTTTTCTTATATGTAGCCGAAATTCGTGAAATATCCTGTCTATGCCAAAATTTGAGGAGGCGGCTCAAGACATGGAGTCATTTACGAGCGAATTATGTTTTATTCCACCAGTCTTGACTTGTTTCATCGAAGTTTTCCAAAACGCGATGGATCGATTCTGTTCGAGTGTACCTCCGGTATGTACTTTCCCCTAAGAATTTATGCTCATCGCTTGATTTTGCTTTTTTGTGTTGTCTGCGGTGTGTCTTTACAACTTTGCTTTTGATGGCGCGCTTTGCTTCTTGTGTTTGTATTCGTACTTTAGAGTTTTTCTTTTACGGCTCAGAAAAGGCAACATTTTAGATTGACTTTTACTTTGGGTAATTTTTTTAAAAAAATCCTTCATTCCAATCTAAAACTCATAGCATCTATAAAAAAAATTAATATCACGAAAAATCTCAAATTGATATATCGTAATAAATTTATTATTAATTATTTTTTTATCTTAAAAAATCTCAAATTGGTATGTCTATGATATATTTACTTCAAACTATTATTTTATCATAATAAACCCAAAACCGATGCACATGTGATAAATTTACATTTTATTAGTTTTCATTAAATCGGGTTAATATCACGAAAAACTCCAAACCGACACATCTATGACAACCCTATGGTAAATACCCCAAACTAGTGTACCCGCCGACCGCCACGTGTCATCTAACTCAACAATTTGGAGGTAAAATTTAATAGAAAATTAACGGAGGGTAAATTTATCGCAAGTGTTCCAGTTCGAGTGTAGGTGTACCATGTTTGGGGTTTTTTGTGGTCAAAAAATAGTTTTTGATAAATTTATCATGGTGTACTAGTTTGGGGTTTTTCATGATATTAACCCCATAAAAAACAGCCTAAAATGATCCATCGAATTAAAAAAATTAGGGATTAATGCCACCAAAAAAACCTCAAATCGATACAACGTGCCGCATCTGTCATAAACTAATTTTCGTGTGATAAGAAATACACTCGCGTCGCATTTGTCCCAAACTAATTTCCGGGGATCGTAGGATTAGCCCTACGAAAAATATTTCGTTCTTCTTTCCTAAAAACCAATGACGCTTATGTGGAGGCGCAAGACATTGCACTCGTGGGAAGCGGCGCTATTCCCCCAAGAAGGGACAAAGATGTAACTTAAATGGAATTATATTCGGGCAGAAAAAAGACTTGCTGAACAAAGATCGGCAAACGACTTGGATCGAAGCTAACACCGCGAGGTAAAAAAATTGCCTGGCTTCTCTCTCTCTCTCTCTCATGTCGCTAGCCTCGGACGACCAGAAATTTGGGGTCAACTATGGCCGGGCTATTCGCGGTGGTCGCAAAACCTCCGTGGTGGCACAAGTTGCCCGTGTGCTTCGTGAAATCATACAATGTGCAAGATTCAAGTTTAGGTTTAGGTCTACGGGTAATTGATGGCAGAGACGCTAACCATCCTACGTGAATGTACTGCTAGCATTGATGTGAAATTTTTCTAGATTTTTTTTAATTTTTTTAATTTTTCATGTCTTTTTTCCTTTCCCTTTTTTTTAATGGCCGGCTTGAGGCCCACGATTCTGGCCGAGGCCCGAAGAACCTCCGCCGACCATTAGGAGAGGGCTTGCGAGCCCTCGCCACGGACGACGCCTCCTGCCGGCCATTAACAAAACAAAAACAGAAAAGAGAAAAAAGAAGACACAAAAAATTAAAAAATTTCATGTCAAAAGCCGACTGCCGCGTGGAACGGCCAAAGAGACGGCTAGCGTCTATGTCATCAATTTTCACCGAAAGGACTAAATTGCCAAAAATGCAAAAAGTCTAGGACTCCATAAAAAAAAAAGTTTATAACTTAATTGATACCGCTACAATAAATTTAGAATTTTTTTTGTAATTTTCCCCGCTTTTTAGTAATAGTTTCTAGATTGGGCTGCGAAATTGGTATGCTAATTATTTTGAGAAACTGTAAGTGGGCCTTTAATTTTTATTTTTATTTTGTCATAAGTGGGCCTTTAATTAAGCGGGACATGTAAAACACTTTAACTATAAGGATTTTGCTAGTATAGTAGTCTTTGGGTGATTGTGAGAATAATAACATGTTATGTGGATCATAAATTCTTGAAGAAGCGGACCCCACGATAATTATTATATCTATTTTTTGTAGCTCAATTTCACAGTAGATAAAAAACTGTCATCTAAGCATATTCCTAACTATAATATGCTACGTCTCTTACTATATTAATTACGTAAATCAACCTTAACGTAATATTTTTAGTATTCCTTTTCCTCTACTTGATCAAACTAGGAACAGAACAAAACAATATGATCGATGTTTTGCGACCATAGGGACCAAGACTTTTGGAAAATGTTTTCCTCCGCTCCGTTTATTTCACGGAAAATATTTTCCTCAATTTTCGGTGTTTGGGGGGCGAGAAAATGAGTGGTCAATGGAAAATATTTTTCTGGTCAACAAAAAAACCTTCTAAAACCAAGGAAAATGATTTCATCATTTTGAGAAGAGGAAAATATTTTCCACATTTTTCATTCCTCCTCTCTTTCAACTATTTTTTTCTTTTTAATTATTTTTTTGCTTTTTTTATTTTTTATTTTATTTTTCAAAATTCAAAAAAATTATTTTTTATTTGTCGGATTAAATTTATTTTTTAATTACTTTCTTTAATTTTTTTTTCCTTTTTTCATCTTATTTTTTATTTTATTTTTAGTATTCCTTCTTCTCCCTCGACCGATCGCCGGCCACGGCCGCGTGCAATGGGCGGCCGGGTGAGGCCCGGGCGTTGTCGGTCTCGAGCGATGAAGCGATGTGTTGAGCGCGAAGAATATGATTATGGACACGACCATTTCTTATCAACTTCTTGCTCTTGATCATGGCCTTCACCATGTAATCCTCCTCCAGGATCGAGACCACGCTCGCCAATTGCCACCCTATGGTCATGTACACGAGCCCAACAGCGTACACGATCCCTAGAAGGACCAAGACCGCGGTGCCGAAGCTTGTGTTGCCGACGAAGATGGCGCACGTGACCAGGACCAGCACCACGACCACGTTGTACCCAAACATATCCGCGAAGATGCAGAAGAAGGTGGCCATCAGCCGCCTCCACACTCTGGGGACCACACTCAGGACCTTGCCGAACACGACCTCGTGGATGGTGTAGGCGCACGCAATGGCATAGACAACGGCAAATATTTCAATCAAACACCGGAAAATATAATTATTTTCTTAGAAATTGACTTCCTAAAAAATATTTTTCAAAAACAACTCATTTTTCACGAAACAAACGAACCTTAAACAATACTTTCTTTGTTGCTGCCAGGAAAAAATATATAAAAATGCAAATTTTTTGCCATGCAGCATCATGCCGTTCCACATGGTGGTGAACCCGACGGAGAGTGCGATTGCGATTGCGCTGGCTTGCAGGTGGGTCAACCCCAGTACCAGTTTAAGAGGAGCCCCGTGGTCAGGAGAACGTCGAACCCCAGCACCGCCTTCCTAGCACAACGGCAGCTCTCAGGCCAGAAAGTTCGACGTGCATATGGCTCCACCATTGACTGGTAGGGAGACGCCTACTACGACGAAGGTGGAATCGTCCATCACTGGGCAGTGTGTTGGGGTAGCGCCATCGTGTGAAGCGGCGGCGGTGAAGCGGTTCTGGATCTGGCTGTTACATGATGATGCAAGCGATGGAATATAGGAAGCGAGGCTGAGGAAGAATGAGATGAGCCATGAATGAGTCGCCGAAGGCCGGTGAGCGCCCGTTTCTCGTTTGGGCAAATACTATTTCCCTCCCCTTGCATTCCCGT
Organism: Rhodamnia rubescens; assembly: GCA_021437795.1. NCBI lineage: Eukaryota > Viridiplantae > Streptophyta > Magnoliopsida > Myrtales > Myrtaceae > Rhodamnia > Rhodamnia rubescens. The sequence goes on along the minus strand of JAILYA010000054.1, from coordinate 1,458,468 downwards.
TCCTTTTTATACTGTCTGAAAATGTATGACGTGGAATACTGAAAAATATAAAAATATAATATATACGCAGGCCAAAGCATCGTCGCCTAGTCAAGGCACTTTGCCTCCATGATTAGATTAGTCGCAATGCCTCCGGATGTCGGTCCCTAATATTTTACTAAGTTAGTTCCGCCGGCGATGTCAGTCACCAATAATTTAGTCGCAGATGTTCTTTGGTACTGCTCCGTTGCCTGGCGACGGGATGTTAGTCCATAATATTTTAGTCCGTTAGTTCCGTCGCCAACTTATGGCGCGATGTTATTCCACAATATTTTAGTCGCAGATGTACTTTGGCACCTCTCCAGATGTTAGTCCATAATAATTTAGTCGCGGATGTACTTCGGCACCGTGACTAATCTAATTGCAGAGGCAAAGTGCGTTGACTAGGCGATGTCAGTCCATATTATTTTAGTCGATGATAGTGGAAAATGCTGCTATTGTCATGCAGGGATTGCGGTTCAATTTTGGTCTTTTAAGAACAGAAAACAAATTTAGTGAGTTCTGTTGGTGGACATTTGTTTGTTTGGAGTTGGACGGTTGGTGAATTGTAATAGTGATTTGATTTTAGCTGTTGGGGACGGGAGTATGAACTGGGAAGTGGAAGGAACATAACTGATCCGATGTTGGATGCCTCGTGCTCAATCAAATATTAAGATCTCGATTATTTTAACCCAAGATCAAAGATGGAACCCCGTTTCCTAATTTGTAAATGGCTCGGGCCGGACTTTCACCGTATTCACGTCCCTGTCCACTGAGCTCCGGTCCGTAGAGCCATCCATTCATTAAATGCAATAAATATAAGAAGGAAAAAAAATCTTATAATTGACGGGTTGAGTATGGGTCGGATATGAGTCGGAAAATTTCCATTTCGAATAAATGAATCAATTTAGATCGGAGCACTTATGACTCAACTCAAATCCAATCCAATCGACCTGTTGAATTAGCCTGGCAATGAGGAGTTCCGTGCCCTAGAAAAGCCATTTCACCTGCCAAAAGTTGTTTTTTATGTTCCATTTATGTTTGAATCACTTAAAAACATTGATTGTATACGGTCAATATTTTTTTATAAAATAATATTTCATTCACATTCTTGAAATACAAGAAAGAAACATTGCAGTTCAAAAAACACAGCTTCAAACCAAGACAAATCCTGGACAATTTCAAAATAAAATAAGTTCCACATAATAAGAGAAATTATTAGAATAAGATTATAGGTCACACGCTCAAAGAGCACATCTATAATTTATTCGCACCAAAATCGACGGCCGATCACTAAATACGTCTTCAATAATAAGCACACACAAAGATCTCCATCTCTGTTGTTGCGGCTTTGCTTTTCGGCGGTATGCGCCTATGTTTGGAGTCCCCAACACCATCACTAAGCGAGTAAAAAGGTTAAACGAGCATAGGTCTAACACTTTGAAAGCGAAACCTTCACGAAGCTCTTTTGATCTCCTTCAAAACTCGGACTTATACACCAACGAAATTCGAGAAAAGAGAAATCCCAAAAATATTCACTCAAAAAATTACAAATCTAGACGAGATCGGAATAGAAAATTCCTTGAAATGGGAGATAGAAGCTTTCAAGTCTAGACTAAATCGGAAGAGAAAAGCTGCCAAATATGAAGAAAATAAGAAAATAAATTAAAAAATCAAAACAACTTAAGAAGAAGGGGAGGGGGAGATCTAGCTCAAAACTTCTCCTTCATGAAGATTGAAGAAAGAAAAGCTGTGCGAAGGTAAGAGAGAGAAGAGAACTACTTCCTATCTAGAAAATTCAAGCAAGTAGAAGTTCGTTAACTGGATCTCCGGGTCATGAATTGTCCCGCCCATGTCTGCCAAAATTTGAATGGTTGGCCCAAACATGAAATTATTTACAAACGAAGGATTGAATTTATGTCGCGTGTCCAATTTGCGGATATGTTCTATCCCTTTTATAGAGCCGACTTGTTTCTATCAACGTTAAAAAGTGCCATGGGCCAATTTCGTTCGAGCGCACTCCCAATTGATATCTTCTCCCAAGAACTTCTGTTCACCGCTTCATTTTTGCGAATTTGTGTCGCTATGGTCCGTCTTTACCACTTCGCTTTTAATATCGCGCGTTGCTTCTTTCTAAATTTATTGCGCCGAATTCGTATTTTAGATTCTTCTACTATTGAACTTGCAGTATTTTCGAGCTTTTCCCAATATTGTTAGAAGAGTTGACATTACAAAGCCCATGCCCAAGCCAGATCTATCATCCGGGCCGAGCCCATAATTCAATTCGTTAACGTCTCCCTTTGCGAGCTACAGCTACACGTGGGCGTCGGCGGATCACGTCGGACTGTTGGGTTGGAGTACGAAGGTATGATATTAAACCGAACCGGACCCACCAATTGTGGAGGGATGTTGCGAGGAATGATCAATCCAAGATGAGCTTTAATTATTCATCGCTAATTAGCGACAAAAAATTATTCGTCGCAAAATTGATATCCCCCGAGGAATTGTGAAATTAAAAGTTCGTCGCAAAATTATTTGTCGCTAAATTCGTCGCTAATTAGCGACAAAAAATCATTCATTGCAAAATTGATTTCCCCGTGGAATTGCCAATCCAAAAAGTCGTTGCTAATTTCGATGCAAAATGATTCGTCGCGATTAGCGACAAAAAATCATTCGTCACAAAATTGATTTCCGCCCGAGGAATTACGAAATTAAAAGTTAGCGCCAATTTCGTTGCAAAATTATTCGTCGCTAATTAGCGACAAAAAATCATTCGTCGCAAAATTGATATCCGCCCGAGGAATTGTGAAATTAAAAGTTCGTCGCAAAATTATTTATCGCTAAATTCATCACTAATTAGCGATAAAAAATCATTCATCGCAAAATTGATTTCCGCCCGTGGAATTGCCAATCCAAAAAGTCGTTGCTAATTTCGATGCAAAATGATTCGTCGCTGATTAGCGACAACAAATCATTCGTCACAAAATTGATTTCCACTGAGGAATTACGAAATTAAAAGTTCGTCGCTAATTTCGTCGCAAATTTATTCGTCGCTAAATCCGTCGCTAATTAGCGACAAAAAATCATTCGTCGCAAAATTGATATCCGCCCGAGGAATTGCAAAATCAAAAGTTCGTCCCTAATTTCGTCGCAAATTTATTCCTCACTAAATCCGTCGCTAATTAGCAACAAAAAATCATTCGTCGCAAAATTCATATCCGCCCGAGGAATTGTGAAAGTAAAAGTTCGTCGCTAATTTCGTCGCAAAATTATTCCTCGCTAATTAGCGACAAAAAATCATTCATCGTAAAATTGATATTCGCCAAAGGAATTGCGAAATTAAAAGTTCGTCGCTAATTTCATTGCAAAGTTATTCGTCGCTAATTAGCGACTAAAAATCATTTGTCGTAAAATTGATTTTCGCCGGAGGAATTGCAAAATTAAAATTTCGTCGCTAATTTCGTCGCAAAATTATTGGTCGCTAAATTCGTCGCTTATTAGCTACAAAAGATTATTCGCCGCTAATTTTGTCGCAAAATGTTTCATCACCGAATTCGTCGCTAATTAGCAACAAAAAATTGTTCGTCGCTAATTAGCAACAAAAAATTGTTCGTCGCTAAATTGTCCGCTAATTAGCGACAAAACCACCCGAGAAGTAAAACAAGTTTATTGAAGTCATTTTTTACTTCTCACCATCGTCATTTTTGTCCTTTTCATCCCTCCGTCTTCACGTTTCCTCTGTTTTACGGGAGCACCTCCCTCTTCGCTCATTCTCTTCCTCTCGTACTCATTCCCCACGCCCAAGCTAGACCTTGAATCGCTAACCGCGATGCTTTCTGCGAAGCTCGACCCTCGATCTCGAATGTCTCAATCGTGGAGCTCTCTACAAAGCTCGACCCTCGATTTGAATCTCTAACCCATGAAGCATCCGCCAAGCTTTCCGAGAAGCTCAACTTGAATCTCCCAACCGTGAAGGTCAACCTCAATCTTCGGCGCACGCCGATCTCTAACTCGGATCTGCTGGAGGTTATGGTTTTCTCCCTCCCGTGAATTCGATTTTAGGGTTTTGATGAGTCGAATGTTGATTAAATCCCGAGAATCTCGTAAGCGCCCTCAACAGCCACGCAATGATTAGCGTATTTGATCTTATTTGATTTTCCCGCATTGCTTGTGGTATTGCAAAACTCTTGTCCGCATTTACCCAATGAGTTCGGATCTTGATGCGTGGTTGTCGCCTTAGAGTTTGATGTTCGAAATCGTCGACCCTTCTAAAAATTGGCCGATTGTTTTTCTTTTTACCTTTTTTGTGTGCCGTTGTTCAATTTCTTGATTATGGTGGTGTGCGGCGGTTGTCCGATTGAATTCCTATGTCATTCGCTCTCTTGGGTTTGCGAGATTGTGCTTGGGTTTGAGGGTGAGGTGCATTTGGGTCCTTTTGTGGTAATGATTGAGGATTACCGCTTGTGAAACCTGTTGTTCTATCATAGATGCTCATTGGATCTGTCTTCTAGACTCGTCCCGAATGTGATCTCCATAACATTTAATGCTTAATGAGGTTAGAATGTATAATCTAAAAGCTCACGGAAGTTGCAATTTATCTTTCCTCCCTATTTCATAGTTCAATATCAAGTGGCTAATTACCCATTAGGGTGTGAAGAAAACATTGTTGTTCATGTTGTAGAACACTAGTAGTTTCAATTCATCATGTGGGTAAGGCTGGCCCTGTGGAAGAGTTTACGTGGCTTGGCCTCATGTCATTTGTGGGCGTGCCTTTTTCCCGGAACTAGGGCTTGGACCGGAGCTCTTATAGCTTTGGTTCTAGAATGAACATCATATGCATATGTTTTTTGAATCATTGACACGGGGTAAGGTAGATAATGAACGTCATGGTCATGATTATGAAATCATCACTTATTCCGGCATAGTATTATTCATTCTGTTTCTATGCATCATTGCGAATTCCTCATTCTCTTTAGTTACGTTCTATCTCTATATCATGATGTAGTCTTATACTCGTCTTTAGTGATGTTTGTAACGGATCACACTCACTATTTCTTCATCCGATATGACACTTGACATATGTACAAGTTCTTCTACTTGATATGGTTACAAATTTGTGTCCGAAATCTTGTTCCTAAATTGAACTTTTGTTGCATTTTGAATGGCTCTCTTTTTGGCAATGTTCTTAATGTTAGTTGGTGAATTTCTTGTGTTGCAAGTTTGTTTTTGGCTTGTACCTGGCGGTTGTCTAGTCTAGAGTTGCGGGGGTCAATGATTTCTTGTAGTTGAAGCTCATATTTTGTTGGTATGCGTATCATGATGTACATTTTGACCAATTGAGACTTCCCAATAACATTCCTCGCTTTTCTCTATAAATGTTGCCCAGGTGGCCACAAGCTAGGATTGCAAAGAAGGCTTAAAGCAGAGATGCCTAAGAAAAAAAGGAGCGATGACGATGAAGATGATAACTAGGACCTTCCTTAAGTATAAGCAAATGGTAAAACATGTCATGACCCACAAGTTTGATATACAAAGTTCTCTTCCTCTTTTTCTTTGCTGGAGAATGTAGTCCATATAGGTATGCATGTATTTCTCATGTCACCGACTTGGATTTACTAATGCATTTCAAATATTAAGGAACAATTTGGTAAAGGTGGGAGACTCATCTTTTTATGTGATATTAGCCAATCTTGAAAATTTTGTTGTGAGTTTTATGCTTTCCTTCTTAATGTCATGGCATATAGGTGCCTGTGTGGATGGGTCTAGTTCGGGACATTCTCCGATCTTTTGCTAAATCTATGGCAAAAAAGAGAATGGTGGATGAATGAATTTTGTTGGCATATTATTATAATATTTAGATCTTGCTTTATCAATGTTAAAAACACATTCTAGAAATTAATTTTGCTTTTACTTAGATTTAAAAATGAAAATTGAAAGAAATTATTTTAACGTACGATCACAAATTATAAAAGTTCGTTGCAAAATTCGTCCCATACCCGGTTGTCACGAAATTCATCGCTGAACAATATTCGATCGTAAAGTTTGTCACTAAATTTATTCCCGCACAATGTTTGTAGCAAAAAAAAAAAAATCGTCGCTAAATTTTCTAACGCCGAATTGGCGCTATTTTCGTCTCAACATACCTTAGCGACGAAAGTTTTCAAGACAGATCGTCGCAACGTTCGTTGCAAATCGGTGACGAAATCAATTACTCGTCGCTAAATGTGGCAACAAAATAAATTATTGATTTGCCGACGAAATCGAGCGTTTGTCGCAAGCCATTCGTTGCCAAATTGAATTTTGCCAAAATTTAGCGACGAAAAACAACTATTCGTTGCTACATTTAGCGATGAATGATACTATTCGTCGCTAAATTTAGCGATGAAACAATGTTTTTAAATCGCTAAGTTTAGAGATGAAAAATATTATTCGTCGAGTAGAAATAAATAAATTCGTCGCAAAAAATAAATTAGCCACGAATTCTTTTTCGTTGCAAAATTCGTCGCAAAAATAAATTAGCCACGAATTTTGCCAAAAGTTTTGTGGCAAATTCCGTCGCTGAAACCGTGTTTTTTTGTGGCTAATTAGCGACGAAATCCTTTTTTGTCGCTAAGGTTAGCGACGAAACATTATTTTCGTCGCTACAATTAGCGACGCGCAATTTTTTTTCGTCACTAAATTTAGCGACGAAAGGCGTTCATCGCAATTTAGCCACGAAATCGGTGTTTCGGCGCTAAATTTAGCAACGAATGATGTTCGTGGAAATTTAGCAAATTGAAATTTTTCGTCACAAAATTTTGCGACGCCGTATTAGCCACGAATTCTTTTTCGTCGCAAAATTCGTGGCACAAATCATTTAGCGATGAATTTTGCCAAAATTTTTGTGGTAATTTTCGTGGCAAAATTTGTGTTTTTTGTAGTGGTACAAGTGCCCATGCGCTGACATTACCAGAAGTTCTTGATCATAAAGTTGTGTCTTTTTAACTCTACATCACGACAAAGTGAATATGCTAAACATCAGAAGTGATATTCCTTAACATTAAACGACATGTCATCCCATCAAGAGGACAATTCCATTCAGATCTGTCTCTAAATGATGCACCAATGTTGAGATGCGCCTCTTCAACAAATGTTGTGTCATATTGGTGCAGAGACTTGACGTAAACTAGGGAAATTGGCAAAGAGAAGGAGAATAACATGTTCGATTAAATCAAAGACAATGTGAGAACCAAATCGCTACCAACGGGTAGTAGTACATGTACATACTAGGCGACGGGGTCCAATTTTTCGAAATGACAGTTTCTTGAGCTTTGATTACGAAATACTTGTACGCGTCTTTACCAGTCATGTTATGACTTTGGAGCCTGCATTTAAAATGATCCTCATGTTCAGCATCGACGTGGGTTGTTAGAAGCAAGAATTGGTAGACAGCATTAAGAGAAGGGGTTCGGGAAAAGGGATCACCACGAGAGAAACAACTAGTGCGCAATCCACTCAATTTCAAGGAAAATCATTTACAGAAACATTGCGTTTGGGAAAATTGGTGGTTTGATTCAATACCAAAAAAGATAGAACACTGAAAGTTGCTTCCAGATTTCAGCAGTTATCTAAAGAGATCTCATTGAAAATGGCGCAGATTGACAACTTTGACCTCATAGCTGGGCTTTGTTGGGGCCGTGGTTCCCAAGCACTTAGGCCCAAGTAATCCACTGCCCATGATTTTTGTCGGCCCAAGATGAAGAAGGACGTTCTTGGAATATTCCTCCCTAAGTTTTCAGCGTTCATAATGCTTGACGCATTTGCAAAAAATAATAGTAATAATAATAAAAAAATGAATGAGTACCCTCAATATTTAAGGAGTAAGTCTTTAATAGACTAGTAACAGCCTGAGGTTTTTGTTAAAACTATGTGCCTTTCAATGTGTAAGTGACAGACATGACCAAATAAAAGGTTAAGGCCTACCACTAGATCTAAAAGTTTTTGCGTAGCCGCTCGTGATTGAAAAGTCATTAAACCCTCTATGTAAAACACAACCCAGCCTGAGAGAGTTGACGTGGGCATTTCGAGATTAAGAAGGGAATTGCTTGTCCAAATTTGTTCGTGTTAACCTTTAGGTTGGACAAGGTTTAAGCGGTATAGTGGATCGTCAAACCCATGATCACCTCTAACAAGAGATTAATAACTTATCAAGTGTATGCTATTTAATACATATTTTTCAGTGTGGTCAATTCATCTTTCTCATGGAAAAAGAAAATGCAATTAATACCTTTCAATTAGGAGAAATATTGGACCCAAAAGAAAAATTAGGAAGAATATTCTTTTACCTATCTAGAACTAGTGAATTCTCATTTGTTCCCATCTAATTAATAACTTTCAATTTAGAACTGCAACGAATTTTTTGTGGTGAGCAAGTTATTCATGCATGCATTCCTGTCCGTGTTGAAGCAAAGATCTAGGGTCTATCGTAATTTTCATTTCAACAATTTCTTGCAATGTGTTTACTAAGGAGAGTAAAGTACTTCCTTAGTAGACTAAATTGATCAAATTAAAGCGTTTATGAATGAATTGGCACAAATGCAATTGGTTTAGGAATTTTTTTTTTTGGCAATTCCCCCATCCACTTACATGCATACATGCTAAAAAGTGTGTATCATAATATGACCATTTGATCAAAGTCGCCTCTACTTTATTTCTGGTTGTTGCAAAACTTACCTAAAAAGGTATCTTAAAGTGGTGTGAACGGTGGCCTTGCACAGTGACGATGGGGCTACAGAGAAGCCAATCAATTTTTATTTTTACCTGTCTATAGTAAATTTATCTTTTACATAGGAAAAACCACGTGATTATCGGTAACTAGTTATTTTCGTGAGTACTAATAAATTTGAATTAAGAGAAATATTTTTTACCAATCCATAATTAGAAAATTCTAGGTCGATAGCAATTTTCAAAGTAACAATGGCATGTGTGAGGGATTATACTTGTTTATTTCCCCGTGTATTAATAATTTTCAATTCGAAGCGCAACAATTTTTTTGGGTAACAAGTTTATTTTTATACACATTTAAATGACTTTTGATAAACTAATTATTTGTCTTTAATTAACTTTTTACCGGATTTAGTAAGCATTCTAATGATCCGACTAAAATCAGTGTTTTGAAGAAACCTGGGCTAAGAGTTTGAATTTGTTTGTGGGTAGAATCGCCCTTCATGCATTTACACCGCAATGTTAGCCCATTATACTCGAGAGAAGCCCTCAGTATGAAATATAGTATTCCAAAAGGCAGTAAGGATTAGAAAAAAATGATTGGATCAAGTTTTCTTCACAGGCTCAAACTCGACACATGTTTTCGACGATTTTCATGGCTCGAGATGAAGGAAGCTCTTGACTTTATAGTAATGGATCTTACTAATCGTGATGGCAACAAGCTTATGGCTTTAGCATCTACCTACATACTACCGATACTCTCCGAAACTCTTCATGTCCATGTCGGATCTATGCGGTCAACGGGCTAGACACGCCACCAACACGGGTGTCCGGCTTCGGACACACGATTCCAACATGCTTTGGGTCAATTTTGAAAATTGTGAATTTTTAGGCGTAAAATGTAAATTAATGAAAACTTACTATTCATGCCACGGAATATGGCATCCATGATTTTCTTCTCAAAATTGGTCGAATGAACTCAATTGGCACAAATGCTAAAAGTTTATGACCGAACCGACACTAATAAAAAATTTAGGATTGAATTGGCATTAATGCTATTTGGTTTAGGACTTTTTTGACACCTTTCCACAATCCAAAGCAAAGTCTCTCTTCTAGACCTGCGATTTGCAAAGTGTATGAATGAACTATCCGATAAAAACTACGATGAGACTCTTTAAATCAAATCATGAACTACTTTTAAATTTGGCCAAATTCCATAAAAAAAAATCCCAATTTTAAGTTTAGACCCAAATTTATCCCAAATGTCTTTTTGTCCCGCAGAAAAACCTCGAACTCTTAATGGAGTCCCAAATCTGCCCAAACTTTAAATTTCCATCCTATTCACTTATCTTGTCGGTCTCTTCCTCTCTCTCTCCCCCCATTAATTCCCCTGCTCGACAAGCTTCGACATTGTTTGTTCATGCAGCAAGGAAACCATCTCCCCAACATCAGCATCGTCGGGAACTGGTCCTCCGGGAAGTCCAGCGTCCTCAAGTCCTTCGCGACATCAACCTGCCCTGCAGGAGGGCATTCGCACGCGAATCCCTTTCCTCATCCGACTCCAAGACAACCCATACGCCGATCACCTGGAGCTCTACCTCAGGATCAACGACAAAGTTGTTCCCACCGACGAGGACTACATCTCCGAGGCCATCATTGTCACTAACAACGAGATCGCAGTCCAGCGAGAACCAAACCGGGCATGGACTTTCCGATCCAGCTAAATTTGCTGCTCTCCCATAGTGACTAGCAATAATGCAGCGAGATGATCTCAATATCGCTGATCCGATGATGAGAAGTCAGCCGAATCACGTAACAGTGAGCAAGGTGTTGAAGCCCTACCTCACCGAGGTGACAATCCCATTGGCGGAGACTGTCCAGGCATCGACCCACAAGATGTAGTGGGTCGGGTCAAGGCCTCTCGGTGAGCACTATGTGGCCAAAGGAGGTGACGGAGTCAGGGATGAAGAAGGTGTGGTCTGATGTGGTGGAGGAGGCGGCGGTGAGGAGGTGCAGACCACCATCCGACTCGCAAGCTCGCGGTCCTCCAGATGCTGAAGAAGAAAATGAATTTTTGTGCTAACCTTTGCTTTGCGTTCGGTGGAGGGAGAGAGAGAAGAGGGAGAGTTTTGACTTGGGCGAGGTGAGGGCAGAGAAATGTCAAAGGAAAAAAAAAAGAAGTTAAAGTGGAATTACACGTGGATTTAACGGCATAAATTGAATGGAAACCTTACCGCGGGGAGATTTGAGACTCCACCGAAAGTTTAAGATTTTTTATGAGATAAAAAAAAATTGGGATAAATTTGGGTCTAAACATAAAGTTAAGTCGTGGATTTTTTATGGAATTCAACGAAGAAGGAAGCTTCCAACGGGAAACAGGGACACTTCGCGATTTGCAAGGTGTATTTAATGAAATGGTCGCGATTGAAGATTGAAACGACGGATGTCCAATGGCATCTTCATTATGAATACTCATAAGACTCCACTACCCCACAAGTCTCAAAACAAAATCTTCCGAACGTTCTCTCTCGTTCGTCCAGCCTCTTGAAAGATTTGGGCAACATGATCTTGAGAAATCATCCCATTCCCATCATCCTGCAGAGGTACTTGTCCCAACGAGAAATGGCGCCTCCCTGGACTTTGGGCACCTGGTCATGCCTCCTCACATTCTTCCGCAACCTCACTTCCCACATTCCATTGCTGTCATTAGTCTTGCAACAACCGGATCCCAAGCCGCAACACCGCTTCCTCTTCTCACGATGGCACTAGCTCTCACGATGGCGCTAGCCCAACACGCAGCGCAGGTGGTGGACTATTCAATCTCCACCCGCTAGTGGCGCTGTTTCAGAGACTGCAGCTGGGGAAGACGGTGTTGGGGTTTGCCGTTCCCATGACCACAGGGAACTTCTTAAACCAGTACCACGGGTTGACCCACCTGTGCCGACTCATTATCTTGAGGAGGACCACCTCCCCTAATGTTTTGTCTTGCTGCTATTTATGGCCGCCAGCTGCCGTAATTACCTGCCCGCTGATACCTATTTTGACAATAACACTGGAAATATCATTACTGTTTTCTCCAAATTAATAAAGCAATAACGCGTTGTGCAATAGACTAGAGAGATTATGACAAGCACCGTGTCTTAGTTAAAAGGTGAGCTTTGACCGCTAAATGTACGTGATATTAAAAATTGTCACCTTTTGCATGCAACAACTGTGTACAGCTGAGCTAACCTCAACCTTCCTATGACCTTCCTTTGGCTTCGCACAAGTAATCAACGAACCTTCATTTGCCCGACCCTTCCCAGTATAAATAGCCATCGCTTCGAAATGCTTCTCATCACAAACACCCATCATCCCCATTCAATTTGATTCATACTCTCCTTTTTCCACTCATCTCCTTGGGTCTCAGTTTCAGTGGTTCTCGAGCACTAGCTTGTTTGTCATTGTCATGGCTTCTTCTGACTTTGCAATTCTCTTCTTCACTTCCGTTCTGCTCAAAAGTTTGATGGTCGCATGTGCTGGCAACTTCCACCAAGAAGAGCCCTGTGGTCATGAGAACGGCGAACCCCAACACCGTCTTTCCCAGCTGCAGTCTCTGAAACAGGGCCGCTAGCGAGCGAACGGGGGCGGGCTGCCGGGCTGGGACAAGTTCAAAGTGGTGACCCGAGAGCTTCGGGCATTTGTTAGGCTCTTGGTTCCGTACGCGTTTGACGTGCGTGTGGCTCCATCAGTGATTGGCAGCGAGACGCCTCCTCCGATGGAGATTGAATAGTCCACCACCTGCCGATGTGTTGGGTTTCTTTTTGCATTTTCGCAATTACACCGAATAAAAGCATCGGTGGTAAATAAGTACGCACAAAGAACCAATTCACGAGGCAAGAATCGAACAGAGACGAAGAACGATAAAAGATGCGAAAGAGACGGACCTGCGGGCGAGTTTAGCTCAGACACCACCGCGGCTTCCAGTGTCCCTAGGGTTTCTCTGCGGAGACGATAAAACCTCCCTTTATATGGCGCGCGGATTGACAACTGTGACCTCGTAGCTGGGCTTTATTTGGGCCGTTGTTCCCAAGCACTTAGGCCCAAGTAATCCACTGGCCACGATTCGTGTCGGCCCAAGATGAAGGAGGCCGTCTTTGGAATATCGCTGTGTGTTTAGGTCTCCTTCCTAAGTTTCGAGCATTCATAATGTCTGATTCATTTGCAAATCAAAAAAGAAAACAAACTGAATGAGCTCCCTCGATATTTAAGGATTAAGTCTATAATACATTAGTAACAGCTTGAGGTTTTCGTTCAAACTATGTGCCTTTCAACGTATTAAGTGATAAGACATGATCAACAAAAGGTTGAGGCCTAGCACCAGGTCTAAAAACTTTTGCGCAGCCGCTCATGATTAACAAGTCATTGAACTCTCTATATAAAACATGACCAAGCTTGAGAGAGCCAACGTGCGCATTTCGGGCTTAAGAAGGGAATTGCTTGTCCAATTTTGCTTTTGTTAGCCATTAGGTTGGGCAAGGCTCGTCGAACTCATGATTACCTTAAACGAGAGATTAATAACTCATCGATTGTGCGCTATTCAATACTTGCATTTCATTGTGGTTAACTTTATATTTCTCATGGAAAAAAGCATGCATTTACTAATAACTCGATAGTAATTATACCTCGCGAGTAATTTTACCTTTGGATTAGGAGAAATATTGGACCAAAAAACATTAGGATAAATATTCTTTTTCCTATCTAGAGCTAGTGGATTCTCGTTTGTTCCCCATCTAATTAAAAATTTGAATTTCAGAATTGCAACGAATTTTTTTTATGGTGAGCAAATTACTCATGCATCTAGAGGTGTGAAATGGGTGAATCAAGTCGGGTTGATTATGATCCGACCCATATTGACTCATTTAACTCTTTTGACCCATATTCAATGCAATGAAAATTCAATGACCCATACCCGACCCAACCCCCACGCGACCCAACCCATATTGACACCTCCGGCTCTACTCCGCTGCCACCCCTCTCCACCCGCCGCCTCCACCTACCCGCCTCCCCGCCGCCGCCTGCCGGCACGCCGGCTGCTCACCCGCCGGCGCCGTCGAAACCACATTCGACGATCACAATTCCATACAAGCCTAGTAGAATCGAGGTTCGTGTTTAGGGTTAACGGCTGCAGTAAAATTGTGGAGGAACCCAACAGGGCGAGAGATCGGGGGTCTTGTACCTTTTAGATTAGCTTCTACGCCCCTGTACTTGACTGTGGCAACAAAGCACTTGCACCATCTGCCCTTGTAGAACTCTTTCCATCCTTGTCTTTTTTAGATTTTGACCGAAGTCTCTTTGTATAAACCGAAACCATTTTCCTGAATCGGATTGTGCGAGGCTAAGAGCGAGCTCGCATAGCCGGTTGTTCCACGTGTTACCGACGAGCATCATGCGGAGGATTCGGCTTTTGAGGAGATGACGCGGATTCTCTCTCTCTCTCTCTCTACGCGTTTTTCACTTTTCATTCTCATTTTTTTCCCTTTCCTTTTATGCAGTCCGATGTGGCAGTCCATGCGTATGCAATGCTGGATAACTAATAGCAACTTTGGCGGTGGCGGGCAGCGATAGTGGGCGAGAGGTGGGGGCGGGCTGCGGCGGGCGGCAACGGTAGTGGGCGGACGGCGAGCGGTTGGGGAGGTCGGGGCCGACAGCGGGAGCCGTTAGGGCTTCCATAGGTCAAAAATAGAACGAAAATGAGTTGAGCTAAAACCCATATTTGAATAGACTTTATACCCAATTTTTAAATTTAATGAACCCATATATGACTCAAGTATATAAAAGTGAGTTAAAAAGTGGATCAATGACCCATATTGACACCTCTAATGCATGCATATTCCTGTCCGCATTGAAGTAAAGGTCGGGGTATATCTTAATTTCCATCCTGATAATTTCTTGCAATGTATTTACCAAGGAGAGTACTTCCTGGAATCGACAAATCAGCATTGTTCTATGTAATTTATTTTCGTATGTTCTGTTCTTAGTTTGATCAAGTAGAGAAAAAGTAAATATACAATACTAAGATTGATGAATGAAAACGATACACTAAATAATGGGGCAAATTGTGGTTAGATATTGTATACGGTTCACTTATTGAAAGGCTAACTTATGACAAAATTACTAAAAATGTTATAAATGTATTGCATTTATGACAATTCAGTTTTGAACTTTTCAATTTAGTCCTAAATCTTTTGACAAATTGCTAATTGAAGCATTCCAATGATTCTTGGCGGGACAATGGCAAACATGAACGTTGGCCATCCCACATCCGTCGGCGAAGTGAACAATTTTCTGTATTTTTTTAATTGGATTATTTATCATTTTGTTTTTTCGTTACTTTTTTTTTTTCTCATTGTTCCGGCTAGGGCCGATCAACAAAGGCCTCGCCCAAATCCGGCGAGGGCCTTTGTGCCCTCACCCCGGGCCAACGGACCGAATTGGCCAAAAGTACTTGATTGACACATTATAAAAAGACTTGGGACTAAATTGATCAAATTAAAAGGTTTAAGACTGAATTACACAAATGCAATAAATTTGAATTTTTTTTTTATCAATTTCCACCCACTTGCAATTTTTCCGAATATATTGTTAAATCGTTTACATAGAAAAAAGCACGTGATTATCAATAACTAGTTTTTTTCGTGAGTAATAATAACTTTGAATTAGGAGAAATATTTTTTACCTATCTATAATTAGAAAATTCTCAGGCAATAGCAATTTTCAACGTAATAATGGTATGTGTGACCAATCCTACTGCTTATATCCCCGTATACTTTATAATTTTCAATTCAAGCTGCAACAAATTTTTTGAGGTGAGTGGTTATTCATCTTCCTCATTATTAATGCATCCACAACTGGTAACTTAAAGTAATTTTTAAAATGACTTTCGATATAATTAATTATTCGCGTGTACTTGACTTTTCACCAGATTTCAGCAAGTATTATACTAATGATCCAACTAAAATCAAATGTTTTGAAGAAACCGGACTAAGAGTTTGAATCCGTCTATGGGCGCGGGATGCGAGAGCCCAAAGTCGCTCTTCATGCATTTACACCGCAACGTTATCCCGTTATGATGGGAAGAAATCGTATCCTTTTTCAGATCGATCAATAGACATCATATCTCTCGGCATGAAATATATTATTCCAAAAGGCATTAAGGATTAGGAAACATGTTTGGATCGAGTTTTCTTCACGGGCTCAAACTCGACACGTATTTTCGATAATTTTCGTGGCTCGAGATGCAGGGAGCTCTTAAATTTTGTAGCAACTGGACCATACTAATCGTAATGGGGGACTCTGAAAGGTCTCCATAAGCAATCGCGAGGATGAATCACCCACTTTTTAATCATTAGAAGAATAGAGGGTCGGATGAATCCCAATGTGGGTCTTGACAATTTTTGTATGGAAAATAGGAGCAAAAATTTTTCCATGCGAAATGTTTTAGGGCTGATAGCATTAAAAATAATCAAATTAATACACTGGTAGCAAATTCATCTCAAATTAATTTTCGGGTCGCAAAAAATCTCAAATAAGTACAACGTTGCTACATTTGCCGCAAGCTAATTTTCACGTCATAAAAAATTCCAAACCGATACACCCCTTATAGCTCGCCATCCGTTAACTTCCATCCAAGTATATCATTAATTTTTTTTGGTCGAAATAACAATTCGTTCATATCCGCAAAGAAACATAATGAAACATCGCAGTCCAATTGCTACGACTTCAACACAAAACAAACTCCAAATAAAAAATGAATCATCGAATAAAGGTAGGGCTCACAAACTCAAAAAATAAATCTATGACTTCTTCAAATCAAAATCAACAATCGATCACTAAATCCGCTTTAGTAATGAGCACACATTGAGATCTTCATATTTTGCTATGACTTTGTATTTTGGCAATGCATGCCTAAGTTCATCATCCCCAACATCATTGTCATGCGAACAAAAAGGTTGAACAAAAACAGCTCCGATAATTAGAGCGAATCTTTCACGAAACTCCTCCAATCTCCTTTGAAACTTGTAGCGACCTAAAAAATTTAGGCTAATAGATTATCAGGTTAATTAAATTAACTAACCTAATTCGGACTCTCCCAAGTCCTACCAATTCACAACTTAGATTTAATTTCATTCCATTATTTATCTTGGAGTCGCCACTAATCATTATTGGTAGGTTGATTAGAAATCTAAATAAAATGGCGGGAGAACTATTTTATTCCTACGAACTAGAGACTAAGTGTTTGGGGATTTGGTTACATTAATTATTTCAATTAATGCCCTTTTGGTACCAATTTTCATGAAAAAATTCTTGATTTGATGATTTATGAGATTTCTCTTATTAGGTGATATGCTAATGCAAATGACATAGAAAAAAAATATTCATGAAATGACGTGCATGACATGGCAAGTATGATGCTAAACTATGTGCAACGCATGACATGTTTGGTATTTTTTTTTATGAATTTTCGGATTTATAAAAAATGATGGTAAAAACTATCCTAAAGTGAAGACAACACTAATTATAACTTAAGAAATTGACTTCTCAATATCTCACCTTATATTAAATGTTATTTTCGTGTAAACGATGATAAAAATGTAAGTTACCCTAAGAAAAACGTGTCATCTTTTTGGTATTTTTTTAGAATTTAATAAAAAAGGAAAAACACAAAAATTTGAACAAAAATAAATAATTTTGCCCATAATTCACCTTAAATTCCGAAAATTCTGATTTTATCCGTAACTTGCCCTTGCATTAGGGCCGGAAAAGCGAATTGAATGGAGAATTACATTCCCCATATATACATAGGGCAAACCATGAAATTCTTTTGAATTATCAATCCGCCCCTCAAAATAGAGAGTTTGATGTGTAATTCTCATGTATATTCGAGCATGATCATACTTCAAAATAGAAGTCAAATTGCATGCGTTGATATACATATTCCAAAGGGACAAGGCACAAGGGAGAATGAATTATGGGCATGATTGTCTATTTAAGTGCAAATTTTGACAAACAAACAATCACTAGAATAAATAAATATGCATGACAATATGATAATAAAATGCAAAGACTACGAGTTATCGATGAGATGTAAAAAGGTTGAAAGAAATTACCTTTCTTCAAGCAAAAGTTCTAGCACTTGCGCAATCCGTCCGAAACAGCCGCCTTTTAGCTCGAATTTTCAGCAAATCGAGCTCTTAAATAGCCTAGACTCTACCACAAGATGTAACTGTGTTAGATCTCAAGTAACGACAACAAAGTGTTGTATCAATAATGCCTTGAGATCAATTCGAATCGTGCTTCAGGACTCCACAGCTGTGCGGAATGGCGAACTGAGGCAGTGCACGAAGAACTGTGGTGCACGGCGGTGGATGATAGATGGAGCTTTGGGAATGCGCGGATGGTAGCGCAAGTCATCGGATGGGTTGTTCCTTGGTCGAGCACCTCTTCGATCACTTCCTCCTTTTCTCGCTCTCAATTTTTTGAGTATAATATGGTCTTAATTCGGACATGAGTCCCCTTGTTCTCTGACCTTGCTCTTCTTTATATAGGCCAGGATATCCAATCTTGGACAAGGAAATGAAATATACCTTTTATTCCCTCTCAATCAAGTGAGATTTACTTTTGCTTCTTTCTTCTTCAACTTGTGTGAATACGGCCAGAGAATCGTGCCCCCTCTTACGCCAATCAAGCTTATGCGGTTTAATGCTTAGAAGATATTATTTTTTTCTTTTCCTCACTTGCTTGCTTTTTTCTTTTTGTTCATGGATTTGGGCGCACGAAATATCCGCCGACATACTACCCTTCTTTCCTTCTTGCTTACACATCTGGACGTGCAAAGAGCAAAGAATTTTGTGTTTTTTTTTTCATGCTAGCCATCAGTTCACCTGCACATGCCTCCGTTCTTTCTGCATGAATTGCTCAAAGAACAGTCAATTTCTTGCTGCCCCACCAAATATTCAGCAAAGATATGAATTCTTTTGCCCTTGACCTAATATTTATTCTAATCATATTTCCTTTTGTCTTGCCCCAAGAATATATTTATCTCATCTTACATTTTCTTGGCTGATTAAATGAAGACTTGACAAATCATGCAATATAACCTTCGGCCACGAGAGAAAAGCAATGGGTTAGACCACATTTCCAATCCATGCGAGCTACGTCCACTTAATTAAATTCAAAACATGTAATCGAATTCACTCGATTGTCGCCGATCCAATAATATGAGGATTAATGCAAATGCTCCCTATTGCTGGCCAAAAATCTCATGATGGATTTAGTTCACTCCTTGTCAATTTAAGCTCAATTTCTTCGTTGGTCCAACTTAATGCCAATGTAATGCATCCATGCTAAAAATGAAAAATTGATTTGATTATTTCTGTTTAGAACTAAAATTAATCCTAATTTTTGTGCAAAATAAACGACTAAAAAAATAATCAAAATTTAGGTGTCAACAAAATTGGATTTGTACGCTAAGGAAATCTGAAAAAAGTGAAACCTTGAAAATATACACTAAAAAAAAACTCTCGAAACGGGAGAGAGAAGTATTCAGATCTAAACGAGATCGAAAGAAAATGGCTTTACGAATAGGAGGAAAGCAAGAAAATGGAACAATAAAAACGAAATCCGTGAATGAATGGGAGAGCGGAGGGAGAGATCTAGCTCAAACCCTCCCCGTTCTAGAGGTAGAAGAAGGAAGATGAGAGGGAGAGGAGAAGTTTTGGGCAGCCAGGGTTTTGGAGGAGAAGGACCATTGCTCTTCCAAGTTCTATTCAAAGTTGGAAGCACTCCGAATTGGACCAGGCGGAACTCCACTTTCAAGCCTTTTATGCTTTCTTCTTGGGAGAAGCCACGCCATCATTTGGACTGCTAGGAGCGGAAAAGGGAAAAATCACGAGCAAAAGCTCTTCTCGTCTGGCCATTAGTATAACAACCTCAACTATCTGTTCACAGGCATTGTGAGCACATTACAACACTAGGTATGCCACCGCTCGATACAAAATTCAAGACATGGCTTGGAATACTAACATTATTTTTGGGTCGAATTGGAATACTAACATTGTCGAAACCTTATTATATATAAAAGTGGGTAAATATCTGAGTTCGAGCACGAGAAATCGAAGACGTTCCAATTACAATTCTTTAGCAGTCACATCCGCATATTTCTTTTCTAACTAATTCTTGAACATAGAGGTGATCGTGGCGCTATTGGGCCGCTATTGTTGAGCTCCAACCCCATCGGAACCAAAGCATAAAAAGGGCGAGTCTAGATAAGTCAAATCCTTTTTCGGCTCCGATTTGCCCGGATACGGTCTTTTTCCCTAAAGGAAATTTAATTATTCATGTTATGGACTGATTTAGACATGAATTTTAGGCCCATACCAGACAACCAAGACCACCATTGCCAAGGTGATGATTCTACGTTTTTTTTTTTTTTTTTTTAACCAAGGGGTGTCCAGTTATTCCACAGCCCGCATCGACTATTCTCGTGGAGAAAACAAGATCCCACCGCCATGGCGCCCCGCTAATCACCGGCGGCCTCCGAGTTTTGAACCCGGACCTCTCATGAAAGAAACGAACGCAAACCATCGCGCCACCGATGGGTGGGTATGATTCTACGTTCGTTTGTTGTGCCATCAAGAACAATTGCCGAGTGCTTTTTTTTTTTTTTTTCCTTCTTCACATCATAGGGGATCCGATTAATTTCCTTCTGTTTCTGAAAAGCACCAGTCCTTAGGCCGCATCTATCTAATAAGGCTCGTTAAGCCGAGAGAAGTAAGGAGCTTTTTAGTGCCCCCCCCCCCTTCCTTCAGTCATTACCTTGCTTTATGCATGCCATTCTACCGCTAGCGCCTTCCTTCTTCTGCTGCTCTGGTTCTCTTCCTGGTATTTTCAAGGGTGGAAACCTTTCTAGAAGTCTTCCACCCAATATGCGATATAATTTTTTAATTTTTTTAAAATTTTCTTAATCTTTATTTTCTTTATTTTCTTTATTTTTTTTCTTCCCTCTTCTTCCTCTAACAGGTTGCTGGACCTCGGCGACCGGTTAAAGGCAACAAGCTGGCGAGGTTGACCGAGCCTCACCCCACGACGCGAGGTCGGCCTCGTCATGAATTTCGTTGGTTTATTTATTTATTTATTTTGCAAAGAGGCAAGCAAACATCATTTCGAGCCTACATTCCCTCAGCTCTAGATCTTAAATTTTTATGACTGTTTGATATTAAAATTTTACAATGTTATGTTAGAGATCTAAAACCATTTGGATATATGGTTCTAATTTATAACATAGTTTTGCGCGGGTATCTCGACTATTCTATCGATTTTGCTTTGGAGTTTCATGCTTGTGGCTGATCTCGAGATAGGTTTGGAGAATAAATAAGCGTCAATTGAGATGAGTTTGAGATGAAGCTAATCATCACGAATGTATCCCGCTTTGGCTCTCGGGTGATGCAGTATAATTTTCTTTTAGCGTATACTCTCATGTGTAAACAAATCTAAAACTATGGGAGAAATGCATATGGAATAGTAAAGTGACATGGAATAATAAGTTAACACACACTCGTGTGTAAACGGTCTAAAACCGACGAATGAAGACCCCTGAATTGAAGAATTGGCAGCCACATACATGCGAAATAAACCTAGGGCATGAAGGATCAATGCGGGAGCATGATTCCAACATCACGTTAGAATATCAAACCCAAAAGTTGAGAAAAGTATCGAAAAAAGTCATAGACCTATTTTATTGATATCAATTTAGTCTTAGATTTTTTTTTAATTGTGTCAATTGAAATTATTTTTCCAAACATTGAAAATCTTTTTTGATCACAAATCAACAAACATAGAAAAATTAACCATTTTTTTTTAGATAATAATTCTTCGAAAAGCATTTTTCGTTATCATTGAATTTTCACCTAATCAATTGCAACCTAAATGCGATACGGGTGTGTCCATTTACGATTTTTATTGGATCACAAGTTAACACGACTTTTTTCTTCCCACGAAAATGGAACAATCTGGACAAAATTCCCAGGTAAATGATAAGGCCCAAAAAGTTCTATGGGGTGCACTGTGGAAGAAAAGTCCACTAAGAACAAAAGCCTTGTTCTTGACTATATATTACTCATTACTCTTGTTGCGATTGTCAGTGTACTTTTGTTGTCATTCATGGGCATGAATAAAAGCCGATATATACAGTCAAGAACAGAAACGACGTCATTGTCTTGACAATAGTTTTGCCTGCCCCTTATAAAACAGGAATTTCGTCCCTGCCCCTTATAAAACAGTAGTTTTGCCTCAAGATTCCGCTACAATCTCAAGTCTCAAACCAACATCTTCCAAAAACACACACGCTCTCTCTCTCTCTCTCTCGTTGTTGTCGAGCCTCTTGAAAGATTTATCCCGTTCCCATCATCCTGCAGAGGTACCTGTCCCAACGAGAAATGGCCCGTCCATGGACTTTCGCCATTGGTTCATGCCTCCTCACATTCTTCCGCAACCTCACTTCCCACATTCCATCGCTTACGTTGCCTTGCAACAATCGGATCCCAAGCCGCACCACCGCTACCTCTTCACACGATGGCGACGTCTCGCTGCCGATCACTGATGGAGCCACACGCACGTCAAACGCGTACGAAACCAGGAGCCCAACAAATACCGGAAGCTCTCGGGTCACAACTTTCAACTTGTCCCAGCCCGGCACTGCTCACCCGATAGCGGCCCTGTTTCAGAGACTGGAGCTGGGGAAGACGGTGTTGGGGTTCGCCGTTCCCATGACCACAGGGCTCTTCTTAAACCAGTACCACGGGTTGACCCACCTGCAAGCCAGCGCCTTCGCGACCGTGCTCTCCGTCGGGTTCGCCGCCACGTGGAACGGCATGCTGCTGCATGGCATCTACCCGCGGGCTGCGAGCGCCTTGGAGTACTTCGGAGTGTTGACCATCTTGATCGCCTTTTTCGGGCTGGTGAGCTCTTTTCTTCCCCCTGCCTCGCATGGGCGTGTTGGCTGTGTTGCGGCTTGTCGTGCCTGCCCTTCCTCCTGTGCCTTGTTCTCCCGACGGAGGTTGAGGAAGAGAGCAGCACGGACCGGCCGGATCCAGGCATGGTTTAGCATGAACGAATGCACGCCGGATACGACACTTCACCTGGATTTCTAGCGCAATCACTCGGTCTCCGGTCTCCCTCCCAATCGAGCCTCTCGTCTCGGATCAGCCTTTTTCCCGGCATCAACATCCGCATTTTTCTGTTCTTTTTTCTTTTTTCTCTCTCTCGTCTCAGATCAACCTTTTTCCCGACATTAACATCCGTATTTTTCCGTTCTTGTTTTTTTTTTTTTGGTTCGTGCCGGTGATGTTGACGTTAATGTTGATGTTTTGGTTCGTCTCGGATCAGACTTCTTCCGGCCTCTACTTCCTTTTTGCAAAGCTTACCCAAAATCCTGAACCTAAACTTAAAACATGTATAACCCCACGAAGCCAATAAGGAGCTTGTGGTGGTCGCGATCTTGCAGCCACAGAGGGTGCGACCAACGCAAATGGAAATGGCTGCCCAACCTCAAGATGACCTCAAATCTATTGTCGGGCGACGTCACGGATGGGGAGAGAGAGGAGAGACCTAAAAGCAGAGTGAAGAAACGCGTTACACAGTGACGCTGCCGCTACCGAGAAGCCAATCAATTTTTGACCTATCTATACTTAATTTATCTTTTACATAGAAAAAGACACGTGATTATCAATAACTACTTATATTTCGTAAGTAATAGTAACTTTAAATTAGTGGAAACATTTTTTTGCCTATCTATAATTCGTACCTTCTCAGTTGATAGCAACGTAATAATGACTTATATCACCACGTACTTATTAACTTTTTAATTCAGAACTGCAACAAAAATTGTGTGTGATGTGTAGCTTATTCATCTTGCTCAATGCGCATAATTTCATACACAATCGTTGACTTAAAGTAACTTTATACATTCAAATGACTTTCAATCTAACTGATTATTTATATGCAAAGAACTTTTTACCAAATTCAGTAAGCATTCTAATAATCCAACGAAAATAAGCTGTTTTGAATAAACGCGGCTAAGAGTTCGAATCCGTTTATGGGCACAAGATGCGAGAGCTTGGAATTGCCCTGCATGCATTTACAAAGCTCATTTGATAAGATCATCCATGTTCTATACCCAGAGACACACGCTTCTAGGTTAGCAACCGAAGTTTGGAAAGGATACACTTCTTAATATCTCATGAACTTATTTCCGGGCCAAGTGCATAGCAGCATTTTACAGATTTAAAACGAATAGCGGCGTTCGAAGAATCATTGGTCATAGCATGAACCGGGACCCTTTGGCGGACTCCGTGCGTACTGGTTTGTGACAGGTGCGGCTTGAACCCCCCGCCCATTCAGGAGGCATCTGAAGTAATGTAGTCGTGGTAATGCCGTTGTATTTACATCTCCGGCAGATGTGGCATCTCTCCTGCTCCACAATCGCTCTGCAAAATAGACACAAACGAATAAATACAGATCAATGCAAAAAGATTATGATTACACCAGCAATAACAATTTTCTAATCTGTCATCAAGAAGGAATGCACAGCTTTAAGTACACCTGGGCTCATTGCGTTATTACAATTTTGTACTGGCCTCACGCGGTGTGTCAATAACAAGTAGTACGAAGCACTCAAGCCCTCCTAACCATGGCAAGAAAAGAAAGCTTAGACAAGAAAAAAACTACAGTGATGGGGCTACTATGATCTCTTAGGAGGGCCTGCACATACATGATCCATCGATGGAAAATGAAAAGCATGAACTGGCAAATTGAGTTTTGTGGAGATCAAAGGCAATGAGGACTTCCATGCCCTAGAAGAGCCATTTCACATGGTGTTTTCATTGTTCCATCTCTTTTTCTATCACTTCCCATAGTATTGGAAGAAGCCCGCAGCATGAAACAAAAAATCATGGCTCCGTTCATGTCACGGAAAACGAACTATTTAGAAATCATTTTCGTAAAAATGATTCATTTTATTGCTTATAAAAATGAATGAACGGGAAACTATTTTCATCGTTCACAAAAATATTTAAACATGAATTGTTACCATCAACAAAAACATTTTCCATTGATAGTATAGGCGATCTTTCTAGGCAAATGTCTTCAAAATCATTTATTTTCCGAGAAACAAACAAAGTCTAAAAAGGCTTCAATGTAAATGGTGATAAACCAACCACCCCCCGAATTGCTCCCATTTTGTACAACAAAAAATTTCATTTAGTAGAAAAACTGCTTCACCGATTAGTAGACAAAAACAATAGGTTTCATGAGCAAAGGGATGAAGATATAACTTCACATTCACTAGAGGGATTTCCCTGCTATTTAAAAAAAAAATGAAACTCTAAATGGACAAAGAAGGATGAGTGCCGAGAAGAAAACGACTCAATGCTTCAGCATAGAATGATGCTTAGAGACTGGCTTACCTGCAGCAGCAGCAGCTCTAGGCCATATTGTTTGCTGGACATTAGAAGTGTCGGCTGTCTCTCCCCCACATGCAAACTTCACCGCCAATCACTAGTTTTTGTTTGGAAGCATCGCTTATTCCTTCAAGGGGCTCTGCAGTGTAGACTTGATCCCATGGCACATCCAAATGATCTAGATACCAAACACCTTGATTGCTGAAAATGCATTTAAAGCCCTTTGCAACAGCCTTTGGACATACCCCAGCTCCCAGCCTACAGTGACAAAAGTTAATTAGCTTTGAAATCAACATGAATTAAATACTGATCAAAACTTACCAGTTATGTACTATCGTCTTCGGATTAAGACTTTGGGGAAATGCATTGAATGTTTCCTCCCTGAAGCAATATCGAATTAATGTCATATTCTCTACATATAAATGTTACAAAATATAATGCAGAATAAAAAATTAGGATGACTATCACATACACTGTCGTGAATACTGATTGTGACAAACATAATCTCTATTAGTTTCATTTTCTACCAACCTAGGAGTCCTTCATATGTGCTCTTTCTGATTATTATTTTCCAAAAACCTTCTCTGCTCTTAAACCAAGTGCCAGAAGCCTGACAATAACCACTTACAATCTTGAAAAATCGAGCAGGTAGAAGTCAGTCAACCGGATCTCCAGGCCACAACCCGTCTATAACAGTAATCTAGTTCCCACATCATTTTAGCAGTGAATCCACCAAAATCTTTCAAAATGATGGGCCCAAATTTAAGCACGTGTTATGAAAGTCCTATTTGATAAGCAAAGACAATGATATTAATGACATAACGCCCAGTTACACAAGTCTGAAAAGAGCACTCTTCCACGCAGCACTATAAAGAACACTACAGTACAAGTGCCCATGTGCAGACATTACCCGAAGTTCCTGATAATAACGTTCTTTCTTTTTAACTCTACGGCACGACAAAGTGAATATGCTAAACATCAGAAGTGATATTCCTTAACATTAAACAACATATCATCTCATCAAGAGGACAATTCCATTAAAATCTGTCTCTAAATGATGCTACAATGTTGAGATGCGCCTCTTCAACAAATGTTCAGTCGTATTGGTGCAGAGACTCAATGTAAACTAGGAAAATTGGCAAAGAGAAGGAGAATAACATGTTCAATTAAAAAAAACAATGAGAGAACCAAACTGCCACCAGCGGGTGGTAGTACATGTACATACCAGTTGACAGGGGTCCAATTTTTTGAAATGGCAATTTCTTGAGCTCTGATTACAAAATACTTGTATGCGTCTTTACCAGTCATGTTATGACTTTGGAGCCTGCATTTAAAATGACCCTCATGTTCAACATCTGACATGGGTTGCTTGAAGCAAGAACTGGTAGACTACATTAAGAGGAGGGAAGAGAGAGGGCAACGGGTGGGGGGTATACAGGGAAACGTATCACAACAGAAACAAGCTAGTGCTAAATCCACAAAATTTCAAGGAAACCCTTTACAGAAACATTAAATTTCTGAAAATAGATGGCTTGAGTCAACACCAAAAAAGATAGAATTGTGAAAATTGCTTCCAGACTTCCGCAGTTATCTGAAGAGATCTAATTGAAAATGTCACGTTGTTTCTGCCCCACTATCCCTCTCTCTTCTTGAGGATCCTAATAATGAAAAGACTTGTTGACTCCATCCAAATCTTTTAAAATCTAATTTCTATGGCACATTTGTAACTTTGACATGGTTTTCAAGGTAAGCTAGAAGATGCTTTAATCAAGGTACTGAACCCAGTCTACATCAATGAAAACAAAGTACAACATTTCAATGGGAATGCATTGCATGCTCATTAACACAATGATAAACAGAAAGGCTTTCCTGTAATCATAACTTAATAAAATAAATAAGTCTGTTGCAATAGCTTTGGCAGAAGATCTAAGACCATAGTAGCATTATTGAGTTGGTTGAAGAGATGGTTTAGTTTATGATAACATAGAAAATAATTGCAATTTCCTAGACAAACTTCTGGAAAGTAGGATAAATCTCAAGTAAAGTGGTTGATTCATTACCACTGCTTCACATGTGTAGTAGATGTCCAACAATCTGCAAAAGATATACAGATAACGATAATAACTTAAATGGATTGTGATCATAAAACTTAAAACCAGAGAAACAGGAAAACCTAATGTCTCAAATTCCAGAATGCTGTCATTTCACAAGTAGATGTACTCGCCCATTAGATACCATTTGAAATTACAACTGCTTAATTGCTGCAACTGACCTCACTATAAAATTAAGTGGCATTTTGCGATAATATTGTTAGCTTCTTCATATTTGGTAATACAATGGCCATCATATATATGCAACTCCAATAATGTCTATATGATCCTTTAACAGTATACAGAGGATGACCAGTTGGTATTATTTCTATGGTTTACAAATGCTTGGCCCTTACAGAAGTAGAAAGTTCAGTTCTCTGACATCTGCACTTCTCTGGTATCTGCACTCAATGTTCTTGTATGTGCAGCCAATCAGCAAAGGTTCCACATGGTTTGAACAGTGTGTGGATTAAAATGTTCTCTAAGCTCCCGATTCATGAACTTGCGGAAATTTATCGTTCCAAGAAACAGGAGAAGCTTTTGATGGTTAAAAATGGATATTCTGGTCTGAAATTCAGATTTTCAGTTCTTTTAAGTATGGGTCTAAGCAGATACTAAGTAGCTGATAATATCCTTTTTAAAGCCTGACAATTTCATCATTTTTTTACTCTAGTGCTAACACCTATAACAGGGGATGGAAATGAGGCTATTTCCCACATTTTACCCAGG
The DNA here is from genome assembly GCA_021437795.1 of Rhodamnia rubescens. Lineage (NCBI taxonomy): Eukaryota > Viridiplantae > Streptophyta > Magnoliopsida > Myrtales > Myrtaceae > Rhodamnia > Rhodamnia rubescens. Next base: position 1,430,432 of record JAILYA010000054.1, on the reverse strand, counting down.
GTAAGTTACCACTCAAATGAAACTCTAGGAAAACCCATATGCACAGAGTAGAGACAGTTACACAAACAAGAGCCCCTGTTACATTCCTTAGTCAACTTTTGCAAAGTACTTCTAAAGTTGTGAGATAGAAAAGGTCTCTGATCATTTAGTTTCTAAAGAACAAATGACTGCCAAAGAAAGAGAGAGATGCTAAAGTCACCTGCACTAACCTGTGTTAACCTCATCACCACCCAAGTGAAATAGCTCAAAGGGAAAGATTTTTCTTATATCTGCAACAATAGGATTTGCGTTAGATCTGAGAGGCGCCTAGGATACTATCATCATCAAGAGATTACCAAATCAGTAGGAAAAATGCACTCTTACTTCATGCATTCTAGCTCTCAGAGTAGAGCATGAACTTTCATAATTTAACATTTGAAATATTAAGAAGAAGCCAATGGCTAATTAAGTCATCAGATACCAAAGACTCATCAAACAAGCCCTCTTCCCTTTCGTCCACAAAAAAAAGCCCTCTTCCCACCCCAAATTAATGAGAGGAATCTAGTTTCTCAGGAATTTCTTAAATGACAAGTGACAACAGATCCTTTGCTAACTCAAGTAGGGGCCTTGCCCATGCAGAGATTTTTCAAGAGAAAAGCTTTATACTACAAAAGTTTCACACATGTTATTACTCAAGTCAACATGGCTTTCTTCCTTCAGGAACTCATGAAGTATAAACGCCTATGTCACAGTAGATGTATAGGTAATTCACACATCAAAAGCAGCAACAAGAGGGCAAAATGGAAGATTTAGCACTGTAGATAAGGATACAAAATGTCTAACCTGATAAGAGGCCAGAAATTAAGTCAAAGGTAGAACTTTTGGAAACATCAAGTGGCTCTCTACAGGATGAAGAAGGCCATAATTCAGGATACCCTTTTCCCCTGCATTAAAGACCATCAGAAATATATGGAAGCTTATTTAAGATATACAACTTAAACATGTCCACATAATCTCATCACAGGCTGCAAAATCTCCAAAAACGAAGTGGATTACCATGATTCTGCATGACCAGGGACATCTACTTCGCCATCACATGGATTCCTAAAATCAGTTAAGAAAGGTGATCAGAAAATACTACAATTGTACTAACAGTGCTAATAAAAGTAACATAGTCATAATTATATAGTAAACTCATATAGCTAAGCAGTTCTAAGATACCAGATTTATGCAAGTTCTTTGCAGCAATTGACACAAGCAAACAAGTTCAAAAGACTTGCATCAAATTTATAAAACTACAATTGCAATGAAATACGTGAGAATGCATTCATCAAAACCTCCACAAAGAAATGAATGTGAGAACATACCTCTATTTTTGGCAAAGCTTCATATAGGGAAAGCCAGCATGACAACAAAAAGAGAAAGTTAGTACATTGCCAGGTGCCAGATCCATGAAGTCAAAATATGTGAAGACATAAACCATAAATATCAATTTAGCGGCAGCATGGAAGGGAAAACATGTCATTTGTTGATCTATTAGGCAGTCTATAATTGCATATGCACTTCATGTCAGATTGCCTCTAGTAATGAAGTTCTTTCACATAGGATCTGACTAGTAAAAGCATTGCTATAGATTGACTATGTACAAAGAATTCTGCATCCGTAAGAGTCTCTAAACCATTCTCTCAGTCAATCTCTGGTGTGCTCTATCTTGAGAACAAAAACATGGGACTCAATGAGAAAGTTACCATACTGAGAGAGAAAGAAACAGTTATCAAAGAGAATCAACTTATTCAAGGGATGATTTCATTTATCCATGCAATATCACATTCTGACCAATGTAAACCCAATTGAGATGTCCAAAAAACTATCAAGAACAGCATACAAAAGTACATAATTAAATCGCAAAAGAAGAAAAGCTTGCCCATCATGGGACAAGCAATAGATATCTTACTTCACTATTTCATAAGCATCCTCAACTGTATATCGCTCCCATTTTGTATATGCCCCTTGCCACAACTTAGGATAGGTAGGCACTTCTAGAGGAAATGACTGACTGTCAACCATGTGCCAGTGCAGGACATTCTACTGAATGTAATTCCCATGGGAGGATCACATTCATGGGAATTAAACGAGCAAAATATAGAATAGTGATCAGTAGAGTGTTTCAGGAAAAGTGCACTGAGAAAGACAGCAAGAAGGAATTGCAAGTTGTCTTATCTTACAAGTTTAGCAAATGACATGGAATCCAGTATATGCTTAATTACGTCGACAGGGTAGTAGTGCCTTGCTGTATCTGTTAAAGAAGATGCATGGCACCAATAAAAATCATGCAATGTCATAGGATGTCCGCCGTTCAACATTTTAATCAATAAAATCATTGCTCTTACCAAGTAGTAGTCCACGATATGCAAACCTTGGTTCATCACGGATATACCATGGAGCCTGGCGTACAAGCACTGACTTTGTGCTGTAATCAAAAGTGCATAATTGGCTGAATGTCTGAAACAATGTTAAAGAATGTTTGAGAAAGAGTCTCATATATCCAACAAAATGCAGCTTGAGGATCAACTTAACACAGAGATCACACATTGGAAACATAACCGACATATTACCGAATGATAAATAACAAATAAGATATGTTCTTTAAATGCCTCTGACTCAGAATTGGGCGATCATGGATAAGAACTGTGAGTTTCCACCATAGATTGTTACACCCAAGCTTACATCTTGCTTGATGAGTACATTCGTAAACCATAAACTTCTGCCAAATACGAGATTCCCATAATTTTCAAATGAAGTAGCGTTAGCAAGCTGCCCATCACAAAGTTAATGCTCCTAACTGTTTGACAATTATAAAATGATGTGTTAATATAGTTTTCTCAGTACGACCACCGCTATCACAATGCACATATCTAGCTCGAGAAAGGAAAGGGGGGAATGAAAAGGAAACGTTCCTCTAGCATCTTACCACCAATGGCAATCCAAAGTCAATGATAACAGCAATGCAATACTTGTCAATACATGAAGAGAGTTTAAAAACATTTGCACATACCTCCAACCCTCGTAATGCACCATAAACAGTATTTGCCTGCAGCAAACAGAAAAACGCATATTACGACATGATTGTGTCATGCTTTCGTGCAAATACATGTCTCTGTGCTCATGGCCGTGTTGTGATTGTTAGAGTATACGAGACTCTATAAGCTAGAGTTGTCTGATCCAAGCTTTCTATCCAATGTGATTCTCTTGGGATGGAATTGGACTCGTGAAGATGTTTCGGCTGAAATCTTTGTTTCTTTTCAATTTCTCTTAACTCCACAATTCAATAGCAAAAGTCGGTCAGTTTACCTCAATTGTCCCCTCTCCGATGATCGACTTCCCATCACTCTTCGTCACGAGTAAAGTATAGCTCTCATCCACCCCAAGTTGAAGCTGCAAAAGAAAGACGCACGTTAACCAACGACTCAAAAATTTCACATGGCGCGCGCGCCAATTTCCGCCAACTCATTCAAGTAAGTGGACAAAAGTAAATGTATCCACATCGCGAACCGCACGAACCTCTTCACTCCCCGAGCGAACCACGATCCTCAGCGTCCCGATGTCGTACCCCGACGCCCTCTTCCTGAGCGCGTTGAAGATGGAGAAGACGCCGCTGTGCTGGAAGATGATGCTCTTGTACCGGTCGAACGCGTCCTTGACGATCCTGGAGCCCCCGCCGTCGCCGCCGACGACGAGCGCGAGGGCGGGATCGACGGAGAGGGTTTCCCCGCCGGTGGTGAACTCCGCCGGGAGCGGCCAGAGGTACGCGAGCTCGCCGCCGCCGCCGCCTCCTCCCGACGCGAGGCTCGGCCGGAGGAGGAGAGCGAGGACGACGAAGCAGAGGACCTGCCTGGGAGGCGAATCGGGCGGGGGCATGGCTGCGGTTGGCGGATGGATCGAAGGAGGAGGAGCAGGTTTGGAGAGTTGGATGGAGTTGGAGATACAGTTGGAGTTGGAGATCACATGTTGGGCGTCGAAAGGGAGTGTTGAAAATGAGAAGATAGCGTTTGGAATCTCTCTGTACGGGTGTTGGAGACGAAGAAGGACGAGCGTGTCTGAATGGAAACAGTTGGGGATGGACCTGCCCGTCCCACCTACGACTCCCACTTCTTCCTTTTTATTTTTATTTTTATTCCCACGGTATCTTTAAATCAGAAGTTCATTGCAAACAAGTCAATTTAAAGATACTATACGAAACACACATCGATAATGCAAGAGCTAAAGTTCTAATAATTCACCTCAGACATGGGATGCTACTTACTGACCTACCTCGACGGCAGTCATCCGAAGATAACGGACGTGGAGTTTTTCTCTTCCATCGTCGTCACCCTTAAGTTGAGAGGAAATATTTTTATTCTCTTCATTCAAAAAATATCCCTAAATTTTACGTTCCAAAATTTAAACGAATCAATTTAAGGACTTTACTCGGGTCCGCACCTACGTCTCCCCCTTCTTCCTTTTTTATTTTCTTGAGTTTTGTCAGTTGGTTTCTGGCCATTTTTCCATGTTTTTCTTAGAAGGAAATAATGGAATCTCAAGGTGATGATCACGGACCTGCAAGTTATCAATTGCTGATTTATGAATCCCATATAGTCTATCAATTTCTTTTTATTAGTTTTAAAAAAGGTTCGTGCAATTACTTTATTTTAACATTGGAAACCACATTTTTTCTGATTTGTACCCGAAATTCATGAAATATCCTGTCCATGCTAAAATTTGAGGAGGCGGCTCAAAACATGGAGTCATTTACGAGGAATTATGTTTTATTCCACCAATCCGGAAAGCGATGAATCGATTCTGTTCGAGCGTACCTCCGATAAGTGCTTTCTCCCTAAGAATTTATGCTCATCGCTTGATTTTGCTTCTTTATGTTGCCAGTTGTGTATCTTTACAACTTTGCTTTTGGTGGCGCTTTTTGCTTCTTGTGCTAAAATTTGAGGAGGCGGCTCAAAACATGGAGTCATTTACGAGCAAATTATGTTTTATTCCATCAATCTGAAAGCGATGAATCGATTCCGTTCGAGCGTACCTCCGATAAGTGCTTTCTCCTAAGAATTTATGCTCATCTCTTGATTTTGCTTCTTTGTGTTGCCTATTGCGTATCTTTACAACTTTGCTTTTGATGGCGCTTTTTGCTTCTTGTGCTAAAATTTGAGGAGGCGGCTCAAAACATGGAGTCATTTACGAGCGAATTATGTTTTATTCCATCAATCCGGAAAACGATGAATCGATTCTGTTCGAGCATACCTCCAATATGTAGTTTCTCCTAAGAATTTATGCTCGTCGCTTGATTTTGCTTCTTTGTGTTGCCTGTTGCGTATCTTTACAACTTTGCTTTTGGTGGCACGCTTTTCTTCTTGTGTTTGCATTCGTACTTTAGAGTTTTTCTTTTACGGCTCAGAAAAGGCAATATTTCAGATTGACTTTTACTTTAGATAATTCTTTTTTAAAAAAATCATTTATTCCAATCTAAAAGTCGTAGCATCTATCTATACATTTTGCATGAATTGCTATGCTTGGTGTCCTTGTACAAAATGCTGCTCCAGTCACAAAACCTGAAATGTAAAAAGTAAAAACGGGATTCCTATTTTTCTTCTTCATAACGGGTCTCAAGAAAAAGATAGCCTCGGCGGCTCTGCTTCGGCAGCAAAACGCCAAAATGCTGTCTAATTTAAAAATACAAATAAAAGTAATATCATGAAAAATCTCAAATTGATATATCGTGACAAATTTATTATTAATTATTTTTTTATCTTAAAAAATCTCAAATTGGTATGTCCATGATATATTTACTTCAAACTATTATTTTATCACAATAAACCCCAAACCGATGCACATGTGATAAATTTACATTTTATTAGTTTTCATTAAATCGGGTTAATATCACAAAAAATTCCAAACCGACACATCTATGACAACCAGGATGGTAAATACCCCACTAATGTTAACGGTCACGTGTCATCTAACTCAACAATTTGAAAGTAAAATTTAATAGAAAATTAACGGAGGGTAAATTTATCGCAAGTGTTCCGAGTTCATGATGTATTTGTCACGGGTGTGTCATGTTTGGGGTTTTTGTGGTCCAAAAATAGTTTTTGATAAATTTGTCATGGTGTACTAGTTTGGGGTTTTTCGTGATATTAACCCCCTTAAAAAACAAATTAAAAAAGTTATGGATTAATGCCACCAAAAAAACCTCAAATCGATACAACGTGCCGCATCTGTCATAAACTAATTTTCGTGTGGTAAGAAATATACTCGCGTTGCATTTGTCCCAAACTAATTTTCGGGGATCGAAGAATTAGCCCGATGAAAGATATTTCGTGCTTCTTTCCTAAAAACCAATGACGCCTATGTGGAGGCGCATGGCATTGCACTCGCGGGAAGGGGCGTTATGCACCCAAGAAGGGACAAAGATGTAACTTAAATGGAATTATATTCGGGCAGAAAAAAGAGGCTTGCTGAACAGAGATCGGCAAAGGACTTGGATCGAAGCTAACACTGCGAGGTAAAAAAATTGCCTGGCTTCTCTCTCTCTCTCTCTCTCATGTCGCTAGCCTCGGACGACCATCAATTTGGCGTCAACTATGGCCGGGTTATTCACGGTGGTCGCAAAGCCTCCGTGGTGGCACAAGTTGCCTATGTGCTTCGTGAAATCATACAATGTACAAGATTTAAGTTTAGGTTTAGGTCTACGGGTAAATTTTGCAACAGAAAAGAAGAAGCAGTTCCCTCATTCTAAGATAACGTGATAATCATTTTTTCAATTTCTTTTAAAAAAATGATTAAAAAATCCTAGCAGAAAAATCGAAATATAAAAATCTTGCCATTAGAAATCCGTTTGGTAAAAAAATTGACTAATAAAAAAGATTAAAAGAAGAAAATTTTTACAAAAAAACTTTCTCCGACTAAAGTATAATTTTCAACTTTCCGACAATGATTTTTGGCCAACTTTGAGAAGTAAAAAATTTTTACTTCTCCACTTAAGAATTACTTCTTCAACTACAAAATGACCTCCGCCGACCATCGCCCGCCCATCTCCGGTAAATAATACCGCCACTAGCCGCCGCCGCCGCCGTTTAAACTACAAATGTCCTAATTTTTCATTTAATTAAGGGCTATTTATATATATGAAAATCGCCCTGTCTTTATCTTTTTAACTTACTAAATCAAATTAAATCGCCGTTATTCAATTTACTAAATCAAATTAAACCAATATATGTTTAAGTAATTTATGCATGATTTATCACCTTCCAATCGGCCGCACTATAAAAAAATCGGCCGCCGCCTTTAAACTCGACGCAATTGCCAAACATTGGCCGCCGCGCTTTAAAAGTCCGAAAAATATTTATGCATTTAGATCCTTTGTTAATAATGTTGCAAAAACAGAAATTTTCAATCGTTATTCACAAAAAATTTCTTGATAAAATATTTAAAATGAAATTTTTACATTTAAATTATGTTCAATGAAGAGCATGTGGTCACAAACTGAATTTTCAAACTTTAAGAGGCAAAATAAAAGGAAATTAAAAAAAAATCAACTATTTTTGCATTTTTCCAGAAGAATAAATTTTCAATTTTCAACTATTTTGATAATTTAAATAAACGAAAAGTGTTACAAATTAAAATTAAAAAAAGATGCGCGCCTAAGATTTAACGTGTTGAATCATTTTTTTTTTAATTTCTTTTTAAAAAATGATTAAAAGAAAACAATTTGAATAATAAAAAAATGATTAAAAGAAAATAAGAAAAAGAAAAAGAACGAAATTAGGCGAGACCACGGAGTAGAGGCGCATCATCGAGCAAACGAACGAGCGAGGCAATAGGGGCCGGCGCGACGAGAAAAAGAAATTTTTTAAAAAATGATTAAATGCAAAAAATTGAATAATAAAAAAAGATTAAAAAACCACCCCCCTTTTTATACTAATAAAATTATACGTGGAGGTGAAAACAATAAAAATTATTACAGAAAAAACCATCGAATGTTGTCTCGGCACGAGTAACGCCGAGCAACTAAAATAATAATAAAAAAATGGTATGTTTGCTCGGCACTGTAACTGGCGATGTTAGTCCATAGTAATTTAGTCGCGGATGTACTTTGGCACCGTGACTAATCTAATTGCGGAGGCAAAGTGCGTTGACTAGGCGATGTTAGTCCATATTATTTTAGTCGATGATAGTGCAAAATACTGCTATTGTCGTGCAGGGATTGCGGTTCAATTTGGGTTTTTTGAGAACAGAAAACATATTTAGCGAGTTCTGTTGGTGGAAATTTGTTTGTTTGGAGTTGGACGGTTGGTGAATTGTAATTGTGATTTGATTTTAGCTGTTGGGGACGGGAGTATGAACTGGGAAGTGGAAGGAACGTAATTGATCCGATGTTGGATGCCTCGTGCTCAATCAAAGATTAAGATCTCGATTATTTTAACCTAAGATGAATGATCGAACCCGTTTCATAATTTGTTAATGGCTCGGGCCGGACTTCCACCATATTCACGCCCTTGTCCACCCAGCTCTCTCACTAACTCGACGAGCTAGTCAGTAGAGGCATCCATTCATCAAATGCAATAAATATAAGAAGGACAAAATATCCAAAAAGTGAATATTGAGACGGATCAAGTATAGATCGGATATGAGTCGGGAAATCTCTATTTCAAATAAATGGATCCTTTCGGAGCATTTAGACTTAACTCAAAACCACCCAATCGACACGTTCAATGAGCCTAGCAACGGGGAGTTTCATGCCCTAGAAGAGCCATTTCACATGCCAAAAGTTATTTTTGGGTTCCATTTCTGTTTGAATCACTTAAAAACAATGATTGCCTACAATAAATGTCTATTTTTCTTTTTTGTTAAAATAACATTTTATTCACATTCTTGAAATACAAGGGAGAAACATTACGGTTCAAAGAGCACAACTTCAAATCAAGATAAATTTCGGGCAACTTCAAAACAAAATAAATTTCGGATAATAAGAAAAATCATCGAAATAAAATTATAGGTCACACGCTTAAAGAGCATGCCTATGATTTATTCGCATTAAAATCGACAACCGATCACCGAATCCTTTTTCAATAATGAGCACACACAGATATCTCAATCTCCGATTTTGTGGTTTTGCCTTTTGGTACGCGCCTATGTTTAGAGTCCTCAACACCATTACCGAGTAGAGTGAAAAAGATTAAACGAGCATAAATCGATACTTGTGAAAGCGAAATCTTCACGAAGCTCATTCGATCTCTTTCAAAACTGGACCTGTTCACTAACGAAATCGAGAAAAGTGAAATCCCAAAAATATACACACAAAAAAACCCCAAATCTAGACTAGATCGAGATAAAAGTTTCCTCGAAACGGGAGAGAGAAGTTTTCAAATCTAGACTAAATCAGAAGAGAAAAGCTTCCAAATATGATGAAAATAAAAAAAGAAAATAAAGAATCAAAACAACTTAGGAAGGAGGGGAGGGAGGCAGAGGTCTAGTTCAAACCTTCCCCACCATGAAGATGGAAGAAAGAAAACTGTGTGAAGGTAAGAGAGAGAAGAGAACTACTTCCCATCTAGAAAATTCAAGCATGTAGAAGTTCGTTAACTGGATCTCCGGGTCATGAAATATCCCATCCATGCCTGCCAAAATTCGAATGGTTGGCCCAAACAAGAAATTATTTTGCGAATATATTCCATTCCTTTTCTAGAGCGGACTTGTTTCGTTAACGTTAAAAAGTGCCATGGACCAATTTCGTTCGGGCGCACTCCCAATTGATATCTTCTCTCAAGAACTTCTGTTCACCGCTTTATTTTTGCGAATTTGTGTCACTATGGTCCGTCTTTACGACTTCGCTTTTAATCGCGTGCGTTGCTTCTTTCTAAATTCATTGCGCCGAATTCGTATTTTAGATTCTTCTACTATTAATCTAAGTTTACAATACTTTAGCGACCCGCAAAAGAGTTTCCAAACATTATAATAGGAAAAGCTGGATTACCTTTTGTTTTTGTTAAACTGAATTTAAAAACAAAAAAAAACTATTTTATCCGAATTTACAACTCATATTATCTAGGGGTGTCAATAGTTCAGTTTAACTATTAGGGTGTAAACTTAAACCGAATCAAATATACGCCCTAAACGAATATGTACCGAACCAAAAATTTAATTAGGTTCGATGTTCGATCTTTCTTTCTTTTTTTTTTTTTCTTTTCATTTTTCTTTTTATTGGTTCAAAGCCGGTGAAACCGCCGACAACCGGCGAGAGCCGGTGTGGGGTTGCCGGCCCTGGCTAAGGGCCGCAAAGGCCTTGCTAGTTGTGGGTGAGGGGTCGCGGCCATTGCCTCACCAGATTTAGCGTTATCGAGCCAACCCATGGGATTTGTGGCCCTCACCTAGGGTCGGGTATTTGCCCTAAAAAATGAAGAAAGAAAAGAAAAAAAATTTAAAATGAAAAATATAAAAAAATTGATTATTTTGAAAAATTTTAGTGCGATTTAGTTAATCGAACCGAGATCGAATCGAAATAACTGAACCGGAAAACAAGAATGGTCATTTTTTAATTACTCGAATAAAAAACCGAACCGAACTAAAATGCATGAAATTTTCGATTCGTTTCAGTTTGATTTTGGTGGCACCCCTAATGTTATCTATGCATTTCAAATGATTTGTTTGGTGTATATGTATAAAATGCAGCTCGAGTCACCGAAATTGAAAAAGCAACACTAATGAGGAATCCGTATATGTCTTCTTCATAATCACACGCTCGCAGGCCTCAAGGAAAAAAGACAGCATAAGCGGCACTCCTTCAGCAATAAAAAGCAAAAAAAACGGATTTTTCATGTAAAAAAAAATAAAAAATCAAAGGAGGCTGAAATTATTTCAATTTATCTAACCCTTTAAATTTTTAAAATGACTGACTGCAATTTCACATTATTTTACATAAATATCATGACAGAATATCTTAAAATATATATAAGTTTAACTTTTTTGAATAATTAACGAGAGACCATAAAATTTTACTGAAACGTTGTGAATTTCGTGATGATTAAAAAAATCGAGCATAAAAACTGAAAAACGATAGTATCTTTGGAAGCTTTTTGCCTCCGGGGTGGCTTTTTTTCTTTTCTTTTTCGTTTTCCCTTTTCATTGCTAATTTGAATGCTGGAAGGTTTGAATTTATCAGGGGAAACGAAGAACTAGATAAATAGAAATCTTTCGTTGATTCTTTGTTAAATGGGTGTTGGCATCAAAGCAGATCGTTAAAAGAGATTAGATGAGGTTGAATTGACACGAGCGTCAATGTTTTGAATCGACGCTTTGAAAGCAGAAGGCGAGAACGGTCGTAGAAGTAACAGTTTCGAGAATCGCATCAGAAAGTCGCTGTTTCGCGTCTTCTTTCAAAGCATCAGCCATGGCTGGCCGCACGGGCCGTGGGGAAAATGACATAAAATAAAAAAAAATTATTACAAAACTATTAAAAAAATTATATGCGTTAGCGATTAGTCAAGCCACGCAAGACGCCCGGCCCTCATATCAACAATTTCTTGTCTAAACTGACTTGATAGACGGTACCAATGCGAAAATATATACCGGACGAAATTAGTTCAATTAAAAAATTCATTGTTTGACCATATTTTATATGTGGTGGGTGTCATTGATTTCCAAGTGGGGTTATACGGTGTTATCCATACCTTTTCAACTGCACAAAAGATTTGACATTGCTAAAGGCTTCCGTGACTAACGTGACTCGAAAATTGCCAACCATCCAATTGATATATCAACCACGGCGGCCAAAGAGCATGGGCTCAACCCTTTTTACAGCTCGGCGAGGTAGCCACGGCTATGATGTCGAGCTCGCCCCCATATCGAGGCTGGGGTCGTCGACCTTTGACTTGAGGTCCGTGACGGGCGCAAACGAGGGGGCCAAGCTCGAGGAGGAGAGAGAAGAGTTGAGACGAGGTAAACAACGGGGGCGAAGGGTGTAGTGTGGGGACGGGCTATCGGAGATGATGGCTCGGACCGAGATAGCACAGGCAAGGTGGTTAAGTGGAGAAGAGAGAGGAAAATGAGGAAAGGGGAAGGGATTTTAGAGTTAGGATTTTCTTTCGAATAAGATTGGTTCGATCGGTTCCCAAATTGAACCGATCAAATGCTCACCCTTACTCATACCAATCTGCTTGCCCAATTTATAGAAAAAGAAGGAAAAAAAAAGAAATATTGATTTCAGCCAAATTACGAGTAATTTTCGCGTGTCAAAATCTCAAGACCGATCGAATTGTATCTATTCCTAATCATTTACGTTCATTTATTTTTATAAGAAAGATATTTTTTAAATAATTTATTTTCATTGTATTAAACAAACTCTCAATGACTGTTTTATTTTTCCCATATTAGCCCCATCAAGTAAATATATTTCCGGATTTCCATTTTGAAAATTACAGTGGTGGAAAACACGTTGGACGCATTTTGTCCAGATGCAAAGTCCCAAAAGGTAAATCTTTGTCAAACTCGTCGTCTGTCCTGGGAAAAGATGTTGGAGTCCTCTACTCCCCAAACCAAATTGGCCCCCAGCGCCAGCGGCGAACCGCAATAAAAATAAACACGTGCCAGCCGTACACGTGTCAGATGAGAATCAAACACGTAACGTTAGCAAATGTGATAGTCCTCTTCCGATGATCGCGCCGCTGCCGAAAGCACATCCACCGACCAATTCTTGGATTCCACGTCGCGCATCAGATGTGAAGAAAGTTGGCGTGGGCGATACGCGCCCCGTTTTCTGTAATTCGTCGTCGGATCTTCGCGATTGCCAACCTCGTAGTTCAAATAAGCGGACTGAGAAGACTAAGCGAGAGAAAGAGAGAGAAACCACAACCACCATCGCCGCCACCTCCCGTGCATTCCCCATAAAGCCCCTGTCATCTCGAGCCTCTCCCTCCTACCTGCTGGGCTGTCTTCTTCATCCGTTTCGCGAGGATCTCGAGGTGTTCGCGCCGTCGTTTTCGCCGCACCCGGCGAATGGCGGAGCCGGTGACGCCGGAGCAAGACGAGGAGCGGTTGCTGTTGGCGGAGGCCAGTAACGGCGACCTGTCGTGGCGGCTGAACTTCGACGGTTTCAAGTTCTCGCCGGAGCGCACGCAGAAGAAGCAACCTCGCGGGCTCCACGATTGCTGTCTGGGTGTTCTAGGTTCTCCCTCTGCCCGGGCCTTTTCCTCCCTTTTCTTTTCTCGACAAGTTTCCGGCGAAATGGATACATGTCTGCGTTCCCTGTAGTTGCTTCGTTGTTTTCTTACTTTGTTGTTCGCGTAAGTAGAAATGTTCTGATTTACCGGAGATTTTTACTTCTTCGCGACTCCTTTCTTTCTTCTTCTTTTTTTTTTTCAATCTCCCTGTGCCTTATTCTTTGGTTTAATTTTTTTTTACGCATCAAACTCGTGTGGACATCATAGCGGGTAGTTGCTTGGCTGCCTTCTTGATTATATCTAGCGATGCTATCGGTACATGGGATTACATTATCGGCATGGAGTTGGCAATTAGTTGTTTAATTCTTCAGAAAAGATAGTTGCTAAGAAACTCATCTGAAGTTTATTGAAGGCCTAGCAGTATGAATGTTGGAGATGGATAAAACTTGGGAACCATGGAAGGCCTGCAAACATTGTTCGCTGGAATTAAGGTTGTGACTGTGTCGTGAGCCTGAAATTAAGTCTCAGCTTCTTAGAAGGTATTAGTTATACAATTAGCGATGAGGGTTGACGGCCGGTGATTTTTAACGACAGAGGACTGGTGGTTGCTGGGATATGGATTTCGAGTTTGTTCTACATGTTTTTGAGCTCAAGAAATCTATACTCCCTCCCTCTGTTGCTTTTTACATGCACAAGACATTGGATTTTTGAGATTCAATTGCTTTCTATGACTTAGGTCCTGAGGATAATGTGGCTGAGTACTATCAGCAACAAGTGGAAATGCTTGAGGGCTTCAACGAAATGGATGCTTTAACCGAACGTGGTTTTATTCCCGGAATGTCAAAGGTGATTCTTGAAATTTGATGCTCTGTACTGTCTACTAAATTAATTTGGTATCGACGGACCAAAAATTAATAAATTTGGTACCTCAATCTGATAGGAAAGACGGTTAGGTGCCTGTCTAATGGTTCCATTTGGAATGATTGGTGTTTTTGTTTGCAGGAAGAACAGGAGAAGTTGGCTAGAAATGAAACATTTGCCATAAGGATATCAAATATTGCAAACATGGTTCTTTTTGCAGCGAAAGTATATGCTTCCATTAGAAGTGGATCGTTAGCCATCATAGCCTCCACATTGGACTCCCTTCTCGATCTGTTGTCAGGCTTCATCCTGTGGTTTACCGCATTCTCTATGCAAATGCCAAATCCCTATCAGTATCCTATAGGAAAGAAACGGATGCAACCATTGGTATGTCCACCATAAGTTATTGCTCATAAGAATTGTGTTACCTAATTTTCTCACATCAGCACCGAGTGCTTCTTTCAATGTTCTGGGTTTTTAAAAAGTTTCTCCTTTTCTTTTCTCATATAAAGGTTTATAGAGCTAAAAGTCCAATATGCTTTCATCCTGAATTCATGAATATTTCATGGCCCCCCATTTGTATGAGATTGCTGTCATAGTTTAGTAAGTCCTTGATTGATGACGGCGAATTCTTGGTTTAGTATTCCACTTGTTCGACCATCTTTAAGCAAGCTGTTTTGTTTTAAGAGTGAAAATTCTTCTCGTTTCCTTCTTGAGCCTTTCTTTATGATGTCTACACTTTCGTATGTCCAGCTATACCTGAATTTTTTTTTTTTTTGGTTCCCTTTTCAATTTTATGATTTGGCCACTTGGATGATATACATAATGCTCGTTCTTTACTGTAAGAATAGCTGCCTCCTTTATTACATGACAAAGAACAGTAATTTGGAAGAAAAATTAGTTATTACTCTTTGTATTTTGAATAGATGTTTTCATCTTACTTTTCCTTGAAAATCTTTCAATGACCATTCAAAATATCAAAATCCAGTCCTGAATCAATTGAATGAGAGGCAACATTGATTTCCTAGCACCGATTTAAGGATTTGCCATAAATTCTGTGTGTTTTTCCTTAATTGTTGTTCTTGTGTCTCTGAAGACCTCTCTTCCTACTCGAACCTCTTGGCCTCTTTCCACTGATATGATCATCTGATTTTTCCCACTTATGTTGTGAACATGATGAAATGTGAGCGGGTAATCTATTTAGCTCATAGGGATCATTGGTAGAATACTCGAATATACAGCTCTTATGATTGCATCTGTTGTTCTGTTTTTTGATTCTTGAATTTAACATTTAAACGGCATGCAGGGAATCCTTGTTTTTGCCTCTGTGATGGCCACTCTTGGACTACAGATCATCTTGGAGTCAGTGCAGCAATTGTTATCCGATGTATGTATTTCATTTACTTTAAGGCATGTAGTTGGGACTTATTTCTTCAAACAATCATGAACATTTTAACCATTTGAGTGCCTGTTGTTCCCAGGAGGCTGAATTTAATTTAGCAAAAGAGGAAGAACAATGGCTCGTGGGTATCATGCTCTCTGTGACTCTGGTCAAATTCCTCCTAGTCCTTTATTGCCGGTCATTCACAAATGAGATCGTCAAAGCATATGCACAGGATCACTTTTTTGATGTCATAACGAATGTCATTGGTCTCATTGCTGCACTCTTGGCTAATTATGTTGCTGGTTGGATGGATCCTGCCGGAGCTATTATTGTAAGTGAATTTGCCCACTCCCTCTCTCATGTTCTTCGTTTCTCCTTTTGTTTGTACTCATGAAAGTTTGATCGTCTTGTAGCTTGCGCTCTATACCATCAGGACATGGTCAATGACAGTCTTGGAAAACGTGAACTCCCTTGTAGGGAGATCTGCAGCTCCCGAATACCTGCAGAAACTCACGTACCTCTGTTGGAATCATCACAAGGCGATAAGACATATCGACACTGTCCGGGCTTACACCTTTGGATCCCACTACTTTGTCGAGGTGGACATCGTCCTGCCGGCTGATATGCCTCTGCAAGAGGCGCATGACATCGGTGAGTCCTTGCAGGAGAAGCTAGAGCAACTGCCAGAAATCGAGCGCGCCTTTGTTCATCTTGACTACGAGTGTTCTCACAAGCCAGAGCATGCTCCAAGGCATTCTTAGTGGTAATGCTTATATTATGTTTCCAAGCCCACTACGCAAGCAACTGTGTATTATTATGTAGTTGTACGGAAATTGAAATGTGATATGTGGCTACAGCTTCTGTAGCTTCAAAATGTAAAAATGCTTCAAATCGAGCCTGCTGCATTTCCCAAATGACTGAATACCCGGTTTCCCCTTATGAGTGTATAATGGGGGATATACAGGAAAAGGTATGAAGCTCTTATATATTGCTACGTATTTTGGATTGAAACAATTAGAATTTGGTTTAGTGAATTCTATATTGTATTATCCATGTTGGGATCCTTCAATGGAGACGATCCATTGATTTGAAATGTAGATAAAAATTCTATCTCACTTTATTTTATTATGAAACTTGAAACCAGTGATTCGTTATTGGAGCAGATGGCGATGCTATGCATAGTTTTGATTTTTCAATGAATTTGCCTTTCTAAATGTATGCAATTATTAAAAATTCTTGTTTAGGCAGTTCATATCATTTATACTAAGTGTTTTGATCTATGATATCGATCCTTTTACGTGTTTTGATAGTAGCATATTATCGCGTGGAGTTAAAGGGTCAAATTTGAGAAGAAGGAGGTGTTTTTACGAATTTTGTTCCACTTAATTCCTATTGCATTGCTACATATTTTTTCGGGCTAGGTAATGGGGCATAGGGTTGAGTAGGGTCGATTCTAATCATGTCAAAATCTGGTGGTTTTCCAGAACGTTCATAACTTGTCCGTGCAAGCCAGTTTTAAGCTTCAGCTCATCTGCGTTACTTAAAAAAATGACAGAAATTGGTGGGCGTTCAAGTTTCAGGTTCGTCCAAATGTTCGAAATCAGTCCTTAATTGGGTAAATTATGCGGGGATGTATGAATATTTGTGGATCGATTTTGGAATACGTGATATTAGTTTATTTCAGAGTCGATATCGGGGTGATCCGGAGTTGGGCTGTACAAGACATTAAGGCGTCGCTTTCGGTGATGATTCGGACACCGGAAAAGGGTAAGCACGTGAATGGGTGGGGGGTGTACGGATTAGAAAATTTGGGGTGGTTCAGCGTTATCGCTCTCGAGTCTCGAGCAAGAGACGTGGGTTGACTGGTCGATCGCGTGACGGAATCGATCGCGATCGAGGCGGACGGGATCACGTCCCCATCCACGGGGGAAGTAGGCAATTTGAAGAAACCGCCAGGACGCGTGGGCCGGGCGGCCCGTGTCGTCGTCCAATCAACACTGCCGTGTCGTTTTTGGCTCCTCTCTGGAGCGGAAGGGCCCATGCGTTTTCTCCGTTTTCTTTAATTCTTTTCTATGGATTTAAAAGATGACGTGGATTTTTGAACAACAACAATTTCCTCAATTTATTTATTAAAAAGAGGGAAAAAAGTCGCAAATGTCCAGGTTCATCCAATCGCAGCAGAACTCGTCCCTAATTATTTAAATCCGAACAAAAGAGAGAAATGGAAAAAGGAGAGGAAAAGTCACCACGCAGTCCCACGCTCTAATCATATAATAGCGTCTTGAATCGGGCAACGCAGCACGGACTGAACCAACCAACCGACTAACCCCCTAAAAATCACCACGCATTCCGTTTCCAGTAGTCACCGAAATTTTCCCGGGAAAAATTCCAAATTTTCTCACGCGAGAGCGAGAGAAATAGGAGGCGGGCAAGCGAGCGAAACCGGAAAAAAGAGAAAGGCTGTACAGAGCAGGCCCCCCCTTTGCCTGTGGGCCTTGTTGGTGGTTGCTCCTCCCCATAGAAATGCGCCATCGGCGGTGCTCATGGAGATAACGTACGCCTCCACGAGCACTCGCGACGTCACCACCGCCGAGCGCCCCGTCAGCCCGCCCTCTTCCTCCTCCGCCTCCTCCATGCCTCACTCCCGCCCTGTCAAGGTCATCCCCCTGCAGCACCCGACCGCGCCGTCATCGTCGTCGTCGTCGTCGGCGGCGGCGGCGGCGGCGCGAACTCGCTGTGGTTGCGGTGGAGGTCGAAGGTGAAGCGGATGACGTGCGCGCAGTGGATTGAGGTTTTCCTGCCCTGCGTCCGGTGGATCAGGACGTACAAGTGGCGCGAATACCTCCAGATCGATCTTATGGCCGGGATTACTGTCGGCGTTATGCTCGTGCCTCAGGTGATTGCGTTAATGCTTCTCGTCGGGCGACGGGTGCAACGATCTGGTTTTCGCGCCTTCTTCCGTTTTTCTTGGTTTGAGCTTGTGAGATTGCGGTTACTTCTCACGAAATTGGATTTTCAATGTGTTGTTTAAGTTCTTTCTTTTTCAGTGTATTTTGGAGTTGAAGATGTGAAATCATCAGAGTTCAGTGGTGATGCTATCGAATTTCGAGTTGATTTCGTGTCTTTGCAATTTCGGATTTTGAACATTTCTCGTTGAATTCAACTTTTTCGGGGCAACGGAGAGGGTTTTTTGTTTGCATCTCCCTCGAAGCTTGGCTTCGAAGAAGTTCTTTGCAATGTCATTTTGCAGACTTTGTTAACTCTTGCGTTTTTTTTTACGAATCATTTTCTGGTTCTTTTCATTCCGTCTTTGCTCTTCTTGTTCATAATGCATCTTCTTCAATTCTTGCCTAACAGAGGAAGGAACTGTTCTCCGTGTCGTCCTTTTTCATGTGCATGCGATTGTTAACTATGCTCTGTACCATCTCCAAGTTGACTTTTCCTTGTTGAATAAAGTAGTCAGCTGACGATGATTCGGTAGATTTTCATCTTCCCCTCATTATGATCCTCTTGTCAATTGCCTTGAACAGTAGCTTCGAGCTGATTAGTAAAGCTTTTTTTTTTTTTTTTTGACAAGATTAGTAAAGCTTTGAGTCAGTCACTTGGCGGAGCGATTTGGAGCTTTAGTGAATTGCCAAATCTCGTATTAATTTTCAAAGCCTTGCCCAATTCTTGCAGCCAATCTGGCAGGAGTGATCGGGGATTTCGTGTTTGCGTGTGTCACGTGTCGTTCACCTACCAATGCTTCTTTTTTATATGTCGTCCTATTTAGTACTTTCTGTCACTGTTCTTGTTCATTTTTACCTTTTCTCCGTAAACGTGGCAGCATCGATCACGTGAGAACCTTTAAAAGGAATAGTGGTCTTCCACTTTTGGGTTTGGTCGTAATTTCATAAAAATGACTGCACTGTTCTGCCGTTGAGTTTCTTAAGAAAGGAACCTTTTCCCCTTTTCTTCAGAAGATTGATCCCACTTTGACTGTACCTAATGACTTAATGTTGTGTATTGGACCAATATAATTGGTATATGGAATTGACCGTTTGTTGTGACTGGCCAGGCAATGTCTTACGCAAAACTAGCTGGGTTGGAACCAATCTATGGCCTCTGTAAGTTCATTGCATTAACATGTGCTTCTTTTCTTCTTATGGAAGCTTCTGAACTTCTGTCCCAAAATTGACTGCAGCGCTGCTGTGGGGAGTAACATTCACTATCCTAACTGGCGATATAGAATCACACTACCCTTTACATCAAGCACTTCTCTGCATGATACTAATAATGTATTAAATGTCCGAAATTTAAAGTCTCCTGCTACTGAGCAATCATGTTGTACTGTTGGTGTTATTTTTTTGACGGAGATTTCCTTTTGTATCATTGACCTCTTTGAAAAAATGAAAATGTTCCTAAATTGTTAAATCAATCCATACTCAACGATACCAAAGACATAATGATGGCACCCTTCTTTTCCCTTTTATTTTCAAAATACCTAGTAAAAGATTCTAGAATAGTCACTTGTATCTAACGTTCTTTATTGTGTTTTGTGAGACAGACTCTGGTTTTGTGCCTGTATTTGTCTATGCCATATTCGGATCGTCTCGTCAACTTGCAGTAGGGCCAGTAGCATTGGTGTCTCTCCTTGTCTCTAATGTACTGGGTGCAATTGTTGATTCTTCTGATGAGCTATACACAGAACTTGCAATACTGCTGGCTTTTATGGTAGGGGTATTAGAATGCATCATGGGGCTCTTGAGGTACATACTGCTACTTGTTCTCTTATATTTAGTCACGTGCATGAAAGAGGTAATGATGAATATCAATATGAATCTGCGACTTATCTATCTCAGCATTTCACGTCTTTTGGCTTGTGAGGATCTTGAGATATCATTCTAGCGTCACTAACTGTAATAAATGTCGTATGATATGAATTCGGTATTACTACGTTGGTGAGCTATTTATTTATCCCTGTGATCTTATATTACGAGATTCTTTCAATGACCAATGTTGTGTTGATGGGTACTATTATCACTTCAAGAAAGCTCCACAATAAGATTTTACCTTGGCAAGTCTCATATTGCTAGAAAATACTGAATCAATTATCACTTTTAAACAGCAGATTCAGCATTTGTTTATGCTTTTAAGTTGAAAAGGAATTACTGATATTCTGTATGGGTTTCAAGAAAAAAATTTCTGTTACAGCGTGAATATGTTATCCCTGGGCATTTGTCCTTTTTAAGTTGTTTCTTTCTGCAAATGAAAACTTGCGGCAGGCTTAGTCTCCCTGCTTTATTCACAATATTAATGATCTCATGTTGAAAGGAAGTTGAATCTTATTTGTACCTTGATTGTTGCTCTCTGTTTAGAAGTTCTCTCTCCCAAGAACATCTTTGTTGACTAATATGATGCATGGTCCTCTTTATTCCGTGGCTTCCTCGGTTCATTTCTAATTCAAATAAGTTTTTCAATTTTATCTTGTACAGACTTGGATGGTTGATTCGTTTCATCAGCCATTCTGTAATATCTGGCTTCACAACCGCTTCTGCCATTGTCATTGGATTATCTCAAGCAAAATACTTCTTGGGATATGACATTGTTCGAAGTAGCAAGATCGTGCCCCTGATCAAAAGCATAATAGCTGGAGCAGATGGGGTAGGCCCTGCATACCCAGGGGGTACATCTATCATCTGTTCACATGCTAATATAATTCTTTCTGTCTATGTAAATGACACAACTTGAAGCTCATATTCTGACACCCGATACAAGTAACTAGAACTATGGACATTGTATGGCTGACCTCTGTTGCCATTATGCATCAGAGTGGTTACCTGGCCCATCTGCGGATGTTGATTTTGTTTTTCTCTTGGATAATAGTACATTTTTCTTGTGGACGGGTTTTACTATTTTCAACATTTGGTCCTTAATTTAAAGTCAGGAGTTCCTCTACCATGCATTTTCTGTTTGTTTCCTCTTTATTACGTTCTGCCTCATATTTGGACTTATTAAGTTCCTTTTTAACCACAGGTCATCTTTTCCTTTTGTAGTTTTCTTGGCCACCATTTGTAATGGGATGCGTTATTCTTGCGATTCTTCTGGTTATGAAGCACCTGGTATAAGCTCATTCACTCTTCTGTGGCGTAGAACTGATTTTATGCATATGTGCTTGACTGCTACTTTATGGTTAGGGAAAATCAAGGAAGTACCTGCGATTTCTGCGAGCAGCGGGGCCCCTTACGGCAGTGGTCTTGGGCACAGCTTTTGTGAAAATTTTTAATCCATCTTCTATTTCTTTGGTAAGAGCAAGATAGATATGACCATTTTAGTTGCTATGGTATTGTGCTGATTATTTCTTGCGATATATAACTGAAGGATCAAACTGCATAATCTTGAGATGGTTGGCATCTCAAAAGTCTAGTCGACCTACAAAAATCTGCGTCATTGTAACTTGAAATTTCTGTGTTCAATATAGGATAAGTTCAATTGTGCCACACACACATATATATTCTCTCATTTTCAGTTTTTTTCCCTTCATATAAGTAGCTTTCGGTAGATTATTAGTTTTTCCCATTTCTCTACTGGTGAATTTGAGAGTTTGTGTTTGACCAAAAAAAAAAAGAGTTTGAGAGTTTGTGTGGGGTAGTTTCTCGAGGAGCACCCTCATGGTCATTGGACCAGCTTCTAGCTAAAATGTGTGCTAAAATTATGGATCAGAAGTGCGGGGACATCTCGGACAATAACACCGAGGAATTTCAACCTAAAATTTCAAAAGAACTAGTTGTCTAGTAAAATGAACACACTTTAATGTCTCATATTTCCTGTGATTGAGAGTTGTGAAGTGAAATGTCGTTATAATGACAATGATTGAAGCATACCATTCCTTACCTTGGATTTCTCTGCAAAAATTTTCATTTTAAGGAAGTATAACTGAGTCAAGGGGAAATGACAACGAGCTCACGAAGGATGCTTTCTATTGTTTAAGGTAGGTGATATACCAGAGGGCCTCCCAAGCTTTTCTATTCCGAAGGACTTTGGGTATATAACATCTTTAATTCCAACAGCACTTCTCATCACTGGTGTGGCTATATTGGTGAGGTTATTTATCTGCTAAAGTTGTTTGTAGTCTGATGCCAAGCAGTGCTACGGCTGAATAAATTTTCTTTTTTCCCTGTTGGCATTTCAGGAATCTGTGGGAATTGCCAAAGCATTGGCAGCAAAGAATGGATATGAGTTGGACTCCAATCAAGAGGTGCGCTCTTCAATCATTGAACTGTGGACATTAGAGACTTGGATAGGAGATCAATGGGTGGACCCAACTGGTGGCCACTAGAATTTGCATACTCGTCGGTGCAGAGAATAATGTGTTAATTACTAGTAATGTTGTGGAGTAGGAATTGGTTTACCGCATTTGCATCTCATTCTTGCCACAAGCTTTATATATGTTTGAGATTGGGAACACTGGTTTTACTTTGTGAAAGAGTCGTAAAACTGTGATGGCTCTAGGATTGCTTCACTGTGCCGGTTTATAGATACTATGTTCATAAAATACTGATCTTGCGGTCTCTTTTCAGGATGCATTGCCATTTTCGTGTCATCTGATGTTTTTCTAAGTAGGACTTGGAGATGAATTTGGTAGGCCTTATAACTTGATTCATCATCCTTGACATTCTACCACTTAAGTCCATGAACAACTCAAGCTGAAGCTTATTATATGGTGCCACGATTCTTTTTCTTGCCATTTTAGTAGGATGTAGAGAAGATACTGAAGATGATATCCATGGCCGAACCTCTATATGTTATAATTTTGAAGCTTTCTTGGAACGTCAAGTCATGTCCTTCTTTGTCTTGGCAAAATATACAAGCATTTTGGGCCCTTTATTGCTTCCCTTATTGCTTCCCAATGTTCTCAGCTTCCTTTCAAAGAACAAGAATTATTCTGAAGAATTTGCGTTCTGGAATATCACCGAGAGTACTTTGTGCCAATATGAGTACAGCATGTACATAAGCTTGAGGTTTTTCGTTTCATGACCACTCATGGATCACGTCTTCACTTTTGAACAGCTTTTTGGTCTTGGTGTGTCCAATATACTTGGTTCCTTTTTTTCAGCGTACCCTACTACAGGTGAGAATTGGAGTTCTTAAGAGCAGTTTAGATGACTAATTTTATGCTCATGTTAAAACAACGTTTGAAAGTTTGCTAATCCATTTGAGGCTTTTGATAAGCATTTTATGTTAATTTGCTGATGAAATCACGTATACTATGTTGCTCTCAGGCTCCTTTTCCCGATCAGCTGTAAACCATGAAAGTGGTGCAAAGACAGGTGTATCTGGAATTGTTACAGGAATCATAATGGGCTGTGCCCTTTTATTCTTAACTCCCTTTTTTGAATATATACCACAGGTATGAATCTGTGTCAGCAATCATTGTTCTTATGGATCTGCACTTATGTCAGGGATGTTATTCTTTGATGGGATTACTGTCTCTTTCTCCTAGTTTAGGAGCACACATGTGCTGATTAAATGGTGCTTTATTTTTGTAACCGATGACTCAAGCGAAGATCTGAGAATGTTTATCGTGTACTCCATTATTATCTAAGTTCTATGGTCTCCTCATCGTTTGAAATACTAACTATTGGCTCAATTTGTCATCTGCAGTGTGCACTGGCTGCCATTGTGATATCTGCTGTTATGGGCCTGGTAAGTAATCCTGTTTACCGATTGTATTAAATTAGATATGAAGACCCCAGAAGTAAGGAACTATTAGAAGACCTCTGTTCCATCATTTTAGTGTAGCTGATTAAATTCTAGTTAGCTCATTTTTCTGATGTTGAGTAACTAACTTTTTCAACCTTCCATCATTTTGGAACTGCTGCCAGATGATAATTCTTTATGCACGAGCATGTCTATCTGTAAAATAACTAGGGCTTGTCCTGAATGAATTAACAGAGATCACATGATCTGCTGAAGCATGTTTACAACCCCCGCCCCCTTTTCCTCTTTTTTTTTTTTGTTAAATCATTGATGACTCTCTATTTCCGGACAGATAGCATGACTACTTTCTTGCCTGAGTGCGCAAATGTTTCCGATGATGGCTTAAGATGATGAGAGGATATAAGTTATCCTATTAAATTCAGAAATAGGATAGTGGAGTAAAAGTAATTGCCTAGAGATACTGAAAGACATATTAGGCAAGCACTGTTTTTCTTTGGGACAGTTGTTCGCCAAAAGTTGGGTAAACAAACCAATAATAGTGCATAGTCAGATCAACTTGGAGTGCATTTTTTCCAATGTGAAAACATCATGTCAAAGGTGTTGAGGCTGAGCTTTAAGTTGTTGGTTAGTGAAACATATTGCTATGTTTTGTAACGAAAAAATATTAAGTGTTGTGTATAGTACTATGTGAAGCTTGCACCTTGTAGTTTACGTATTTAGCTTGAGGATGGCTAATATTAACTCTTTTGTTTTATCATTTGCTGCCTTCTAGTCTCACTAATGCCATCAACCTTATTCTATTGTTTGTGTTGTACTAAAGAAGGTCCAGTCTTGTTCGTCTTTCATCTGCATTTCTGTCATCTGGTTTACTTGTTATCTGAGTGATAAGTCTCCACATTATCCATATATAGAGTTCTAATGGGCCTCAGAGGCCTGCAATGTCCTCCAGCTAAACTCTAAGTTATTAATCAAATATGCTAATTTTATGTAATAATGAACTATAGAATAGATTTCACACAAGTAAACTAGCCCTGTATTTGCACTTGCCATGAATTTTCAAGTGTCAGCAAATTGTGATTTTCTGTAACAATCTTCCATCTTATGACAGAAATTGTTGTCAAGATTAGTCTCATGTTCGTTCTAAATAGATGATTGATATCCATGTTGTTTACTTTCTTAGTGCAGAATTTTGAGAACAGATCTTTTACAGAGAAACTACACTAGCCGTAATCTTAAATTACGGAAAAGGAGCATGAACTGCTGTTAGTTTATTTACAAATGAAATGGAAATTCAAGCTATTGCTTTTTTGTGATACTATTTCAGGTGGATTATCAGGAAGCTATGTTTCTTTGGCGTGTGGATAAGAAAGATTTTCTTCTTTGGACAATTACTAGCACGACAACATTGTTCCTTGGTATTGAAATAGGGGTCCTTGTCGGGGTGAGTACCTGGAGCAGCGGCATTTGAGCTACTGAATGTAGATATTCATGCAGGCATAGTGGTAGACATTATGAGCATAAAAAAGATTAATCAGATTTTGTCAGATGATGCTAAATCTTTTAGATTAAAGAGCATGAGCTACCTTGATGTACTTAGACTTTAGGATAGAAATTGCTTTTGATAAGGTCGCTATTGATTCGTAATAATCCCAACATGAAGTAACGTTATTATCATAGGAACCCTTGGAGGAGCTTGTAACGTATAATCCAATTTCACATGTTTTTGATGCTATAGGTTGGTGCTTCTCTTGCTTTTGTCATTCACGAATCAGCAAATCCACATATCGGTAAGTTGATTTTCTTATAAGCTGCTCAATGTTTTCAGTCTTCACTGTTGCTTATCTGGTTAACAATGCCATTGCCGTATGTCCTCGTATTTTTTTTTTGTCATTATTCTCCTTTAAGTGTGAAAGATGCTTAATTTGCTTTTCCAAATGTCTAATCTCTCTCTCTCTCTCTCTCTCTCTCTCTCTCTCTCATATTGTTGCATCTCAATGTATTCCTCAGCCTCATGATAACTCTTCCTTGAGACTTCACAGCTTGTTATCTGTTTTGCAGCTGTCTTGGGGCGCCTCCCTGGCACCACTGTCTATAGAAATATAGAGCAGTACCCAGAAGCGTATACCTACAACGGAATTGTTATTGTTCGGATTGATGCTCCAATATATTTTGCCAATATTAGTCACATAAAAGATCGGTAATTGTACAGCTTTGCCCTCCCTATCTGGTTCATTTTCATTCTGAAGCTGTTAGTCATTCACATATGTCTACGAAAGGAAGCACTAAGTATCCTAAAATTTCTTTTCAGGCTACGGGAATATGAAATTGAGGTTGATAAATCCACAAGACGGGGCCCAGAAGTTGATAGAGTTTACTTTGTGATTCTAGAGATGGCGCGTAAGTTGTCAATTAAGTGATCCATGGGGTTATCTGTACAGAAAACAATATAGAAATGATTCTTCATTAGAGTCTTCATCATGTCGAAAATTAATACGGAAGTGAAACTACATAAGAGAGTTATTTGAGCTGGCTTTGCAATGAATCTCTCCTGTCTCTTAAAAACTTAGTTGGATCCTACCACAGGCTTAGGAAAATCGATTCCAGGTGCCGATGTAATTTCTCATGCAAATATTTGCTGTTGATAGGCTTTACAGGCCTCACAATAGGTGGGGTAGTTGTAGCCTTCTTTGGACAAAAACATAGCCTTATTTAGGAAAAATTTGTGAAGTAGTAGCCCCATGAACCATGAACTGAGTACTCTATTATCTATGTCAATTTAACAGAATATAGTTGAGTTGATGTTAAGCAAATAATTTGATTGCTTTATATTTGTTGGCTAAACTTTAATGCTATATCTGTTTTGTTCTTTATGAACTCTGCTCCAAATCCTCAGGCCAAACACGGATTAGTGTTGCAACAGGCCTCGTAATTTGATTTATTTGTAGGTGGATACAGAAGAATTTGGCCAATCAAGCCTCACCTTGAAACAATGCTAGACTAAATATAGGATATCTATAATTCTCGGCTTAAAAGTTCATGGAAACAGACTTATAATCTCATTTATTGTTTACTCATGCTGATATAGTCCTTGGCTTCACCGCACTGAGGTTCTTGTGCTGCCACATCTTAGAATCACATCTTCATTTCTTGTCGCAGCTGTCACATATGTTGATTCCAGTGCTGTTCAAGCTTTGAAGGACTTGTACCAAGAGTACAATTCACGGGACATTCAGGTTTGTTTCTCTCTACCGAGAACTATTTGTTCATTTTCTTGTCAGTCTCACTGGAAATTCCTTTGGCCATCTCCACGAGTATCTGAGACATGCATTGCTGTGGCAGATAGCTATTTCCAACCCGAACCGGGACATCCTTCTTACCTTATCAACGTCCGGAGTAGTTGACATGATTGGTAAGGAATGGTTTTTTGTTCGAGTCCATGATGCCGTCCAAGTCTGCCTCCAACGTGTCCAAAGCATAAAAGAAATGCCCATAACACCCGATCCTCCACCTGAGGAGAGACCCGGTCTCTTGCAGAGATTACTCAGGCAAACCGGAGAGGATCTTTCGATTCCTGAGTTGGAGTCCGGAAATCAGAGGCCTCCAGCTTCTACAGGTACCGATCCTCAATCGGAACCTCTCTTGCCCCGGAAGCCTTGAATGTTTCTTAACCCCGTGATGAATGAGCTGGCCAGAAATCATTCGTTCGTGGCCGTTCTCAATTGTATGATCTATTAATCCATTTTTCCCCCACTGTAACGTAGAGATTTTTTGTCTCTTTTCTGCGAGTAAAAGTAGATAATCTTGTATACGAGGATTAGCATATGTCAGTGAAGTATATTCACCAATAAGTCTCAAATAGGTGCATTCTATGAGCTTATCAATGTGATTCCGTTTCCCTCCCTTTCCGATTGATTTCTTTGCCACTATCGTTGCTCTACTTGTAACTTATTAATTCCTTTTTCTGAGAGGAAGTGTCTGACCATGAGATACTAGGACAACTATCTTCCGACCATGAGATACTAGGACAACTTTCTTTGTATACTTTCTTACAACGAGTCACGTGGCTTGACATAGAGATTACTGAGCAGATCAATTATGTGATGGGTTTTTGGCATATCTACTGTTGCTTCTAGCTTTGTCTCAGTCGGTGGTACTGTGTCGTGAAGGAGGAAAAACTTGTTTTAGCCTGTGGAGGGAGTGCTTAAAGCCTTGACATGAATTAAATTGTTCAATTATCTAGAAAGTACAAATTTTGAAGCATTGAAATTAGGCGATAGACAGAGTAATCACGAGCGACAACTTGGGTCAGGACCCACATTTACAAATTCGTGCTTTAGTAGGGCCGTACAAAAAATAAAAAATTACAAACAAACAAAAATCTATTATATGAATGGTAATTCTATCATAAACCTTTTAATTTGGCCAGTTTAGCCATATATCTTGTGGCGATTGGTGTAGCGATTGATGTAGCCCTTCCAAGAAATTTTGGCTCGCAATCACCGACGTGGACGTCGGCATGCTTATGTAGCATTGGTCGGCGAAGATTGGCACCGACATAGACAAATTTTAATTTTTTTTCCTTTTTCTTAGTTTCTTACTTCTATTGATCCACAGCCTCGATGGTGGCCTACAAGGGTTGCGGGCGAGGGCTCGCTCCCTCGTCCGCCATAGCGTGGGTTGCGACACCCTCGCCGAATGTCGGCTAGGGTCGGTTGGTGGCACTCATTGACCCGCAATAAAAAAAAAACTCAAAATTTATTAACAAATTGCCAAAAAAAGCAAAGTTAGCATTTTCTCACCAAAATTAGCCGAAATGACTATATTGACAAATCGTCAAAAGGTTTATGATTAAATTGGTTAAATAAAAAAGTTTTAGGACTAAACTAGTATTCGGATAATAGGTTTAAGAATTTTTGGTAATCATCCCTCCTAAAAACCCATGGTCATTCGAGCCTGCACATTCTCTTCTAATCTTAGAGTAGGCGGCCTATCAAAAGGGTGGTCGGTTAAAAAATGATTCGACCTAAATTGACGCATTTAACCCATTTTGAAAAAGAGCAGCTCCATGGATTAGGTCATCGAGTTAGTGAGGGAGCTCGGGGTTCGGGATATGAATGGGGATGTGGAAAGGTGGTGAAAGCTTGGCTTGGACCATCCATAAATCATGAAACAGGTTTGGGTTTTGGCTTTGCGATAGTATAAACTTGTTGTCAGCCTCGAAATAATCCAGATTGACGAAAGCAAACCAATACATAACAAGAAGAGTTCTATTAAAGAAAATCAATCTTCAGTCTATGAAGTGCAAACAAATTAAGATCAACGTAGAATTAAACCTCACTCACATGCAATTGCTAAGCAATAGAAACACCATCAACAACAACTTACGGGCCTAATAGCTTGTACGGTGTAACAGTAACAGCTAGTTCAAAACATCCAAACTAAACTTAAATTGTATCTACCACTTACATTGACCCCCTAATTGTTCTATGTTTAGCAAAAAATTGCAAATGTGTTGGCCACTAGATCAATTCGGAGTTAGCTGAAGAGGGGGTAGAAGAGGATGAAGACAGAGACCGGTGGCTGCTGGCAGAGGGAGAGGCATTGACGGCGGCCGGCGGCTATGGTCGGAGGGGAAGGCGGTGGCCACGCGAGAAGTGATGCAACTATGGAAGTGGAGGGTGAAGTAGAAGTAGTAGAATAGGAGGAGGAGGAGGAGGAGGAGGAGGAGGAGGAGCCGACGAATAAGGAGAAAAACACTTCAAAGATGGGTTGGGCCGTGTAAACTATGAACTAATTTAACACTCATATCCTATGCCCTTTTTCTTTTTTTTTTTCATTTTAAACCTAAATATAGACCCATTTACTAAATATAACTAACACATATAACAACTCAACCCATTCTATATGGGCTAAGAAATGATTTTAAGATCAAGTTTAACAGATCTAATTGCGTGTGAAGACATGAAAAACACAGGGATGGTCGTCAACTTGAGGTCCTAAGAAGAATCAACTAACAAGCTCCGAATAGTGGGAACCGAGGCAGGTGTCTACGAGATGGTATACATTAGGGAGCGTTAATTACATCAATGGGCGAGTATTTTCGCCATTGTTTTTTAATCACCCTAATGTCACAGTCTAATTTCTGCTATATCCACGTGGATTGAGTGGTGGGGCTTTGAGGCATCAGGGTGAAGAGTGAGAGATGCGAAATTGTTGGTACAACTAGTTCGTGGGAGTGACGTCGGGATTTTATTCTGGAAATCTAGGGATAGGATGACTATCATCTCAAATGATCTCTAAGTGTGTGGTGGGGTGGTCTCCCATGCATAGATTGGTCGAAAGTTAATATTGTTCTCTTAACGATAGCTGTGGCCGGCCGAAATCAGTTGTTATTATGAAATGATTTGTATGCTCGCTCGTGATACTGGATGCTCGAACTGAATTGGGTGAGGCACGATCTGATATGAAGATTCGGTTCATCATAGCGTCCTTGAAAAGAATATATCAAGGGAAGGCTAACTTGGTATTCTGATTCACCAGGTGCTGCATGGGCTCGTCCGCAGCGAGGAAGCTTTCGGCCTGTGACACTAACTTGTCGGGATTTCTTCTGTTCGATGCTTTGGATGGTTGATTTCTTCATGCCGCTTGTAGCTTCGTCCAGAGTTAAGCTCGAGTCAAGCTTGGGCTCGCTGATGCGGAACTCGATTGACTCGCGAGCCTAATCGAACTTCCACTTTTTTTCACAAAAAAAAAAGTTACATAAAGTATAAAATGACAAAAAAACTCCATAAAATTAGACGTCGTATCCACATATATGTTGGGAAACACGTAACATGGACAAAATAAATCATAAACGCAGCGGAAATAAAAACCCATACATGTATCCCGGAGGCGTTGTTTATGTGTTTCAATAAAAAATCCAATTAAACGAGAGGGGTTAACGGATTACCTCTCGTAGCGTTGGTTGAAATGAGTTGGTTGAGATGTTCTTCGGTTCGAGCCTCACAAGTGTCGGACTTTTAGTTCGGACACATCACTAATCGTTCGTCGAACGAAAAAACGAACTCACGGATAATCACCACACTCACTTGTGCTAGCAATCTCGTGAAGATAATTACCCGCGCTCTTAATCTTTTGGTCTTAAGAGCGGGAACGAAGAAAACAATTTTCTGCTCTCTGACTCACCAAAGCACACACTTGAGAGAGAATAACATTTTTGTCTCTCCTCCGGTCTCAAAATTAGCGCACACTAAAAACTCTATCTCACAATTACGTGCGACCGCACATATGCATGATCAATCTCCAGGTCTTAGAAGTTATGATTGTCATCTAGCAATATGTCATGATTATTCAGGACAAATGTGAATGCTCTAAGAACATAATGAACCCTGTCGGCTTTGGTTATAGTGTAATATAATCCATCTTTTCTTACTATATCCCGATAAAACACAGACCATAGAATATTTATCAAGCTACTAATTCGATCATATGTAAAAATCTAATTGACATGCATTTATGCAAGACACGAACATTTCATTTTCAGTTATAACCTCGGCCAAGGATTTCAATGCATTGTCATGATTAGTTCGCATAGGACATCATTATTGTACCTTGCATGTAACAAGAAAACCAGTTCCATTTTACGCACACGTGTAACTTCATATGTGAACGAACTATGAACATCAAGTACAGAGCCGGATCAATGAACAACCAAAATGCAGACTTGTGAACCATAGCCATCTAACACACAAGTTAGTACTGTGTTTCAGTCTCAAGGATTATTTACACAATACCGAAGTATGAACGATTAGACATTAACCAAGCTTAAAGTTTCCAAATGAACTTGTTTGGTACAAGCACCAAGTGTTCTAACTCGGGCATCACAATACCCAATGGCTTATGACTTGTCATTCCCTCAAGTATCCGATGCATAACGGCGAATGTAAGAACACACCGGTCTTAAAAGGTTCATTAATATCCGCTCAATGGTCCATTGACCGAGAACATCTTAAAGATTTAGTCGATTGTGAATCCATCAAACATATTCTCAACGTCTCAAGAATAGGTCCAATCATCACAACCGATATAATGAAATTTATTAATATGTACAATTAACTGGACAAAATGAGTAAATAAGTATTTGCCATTAATTAAATGAAAAATTAAAAATACAATCGAAATCTCAAATATGTAACTTTTACATGGTTGCTTTAAGGCATACATCTAATAATATATACAAAGGCAGTGAAAATAGTCGAGGTTATTAAGCTCGACTTGAGTTATGTAGTATTGGGAATTGCTATTTGCATTACACTCGGGCCTATCTTTTGATACTCTCTCCCTAGTTGACACATTGGCGGACGGCTCTCGCCCAATCTCTAATATTCTGCTTTAGGTACGCCCCCAGCCACCTGCCTCCCCAATTGAAACGAATGAGCGGAAAAGGGGTGTAAAATCCTGGAAGGGCTATTTAGTATATTTTTTTTTTACCAAAATAAGTTTTAAAAAAAAATTTCTGTAATTTTTATTATTATTTTCTTTTAATAATTTTTTAATTTCTTTTTCTCGTCGCTTTGCAGTCCCATCGCCTCGCTCGCTCGTTCGCTCGCTTGTGCACCTTGATGATGCGCCTCGACTCCACGACACCGCCGCCTCGCTCATTTTTAATTTCTTTAAAAAAAATTATTAAAAGAAAAAAAAATTGAATAATAAAAAAATGATTAAAAGAAAACAAGAAAAAGAAAAACGAACGAACGAACGAGGGAGGCGACGGGACCGCGGAGTCGAGGCACGTCATCGAGCGAACGAACGAGCGAGGCGATAGGGCCGCGGAGCGACGAGAAAAAAGAAATTTTAAAAATGATTAAAAGAAAAAAATTGAATAATAAAAACAATGATTAAAAGAAAACAAGAAAAAAAAACGAACGAACGAGCGAGCGAACGAGCAAGTGAGTGAACGAACAAGCGAGGCGACGGGGCCGCGGAGTCGAGGCGCGTCATCATGGTGCACAAGCGAGCGAGGCGAAAAAGCAATTTTAAACAATGAGAAAAAAAAAATTTAAAAAAAAAATGATTAAACGAAAATAATAATAAAAATTACAGAAAAAAAAAGAATGTTGAGTGCCGAGCAACTAAAACAATAATAAAATAAATAAAAAAGAAATATGGTTGCTCGGCACTCAAAATGCCGAGCGACACCCAAAATGGTAAATAATTTTTTTAAAAACCTATTTTGGTAAAAAACAAATTATACTAAATTGGAAAAAAAGCCCCATCCTTTGCCCGTCATTTTTTTTTTTGCCCATCCTATCTTTAACTTTTATTCTCGCCCGCAACAGAGAGAGCGGCAGTCGAATTCCACATCTATGATACCAGGCGTCCTTATTTCCAAATTCCTTTATCAGTATGACCACTTGTCTATTGGACTTTGTCCATCATTTAGCAGGGCGGTATGTATGAGCGTGCGATATGCATCCCTCCTACAGACTTTCCTCGCATCACGTAATTACAGAACGATCTGCTATTCTTCGAACATTATGTTCTGCACTGTAACATAGTCAACGGACTCTGGTCAACATTCCTAGTTTTTGTCTTTCTCAGTATTTCCTGTGCCTTTTTTATTTTTATTTTTTTTTGGCTAAGTCCAGCAATTCCAACACCCTTCTCGTCCTAGAGTCATTGAATTGGATTTACTACTTCTTGATCTCCATTTCGCAGTTTTACCTCTCTTTTTCCAATGAATAATAGATGGACAACTCTCGGACTCAAAACCGGATCCCCCAAGCAATGTTAGGGGTGACATGATAGATCGGGGCCGTTCAAATAAAAAATGAATAGCCGGATTGATCCACATCACTTTTTAAAAATTTTGAAATTTCCCGTCAAATTTTTTTCCTCCTTTTAAAAGGTGATGTGGATAAATCTGAGCCATCCATTTTGAAATGGACGACCCGAATCTCTCAATGTCACTCCTACTTTTATGGTAGGGGATCCAGTTCCGACTATCATTTTATCGCTTGAAGGCCTAGAGGTTTATGGTTTTCATCGTAGGTCTGCGGAAAATTGCAGAGACTAGTCTCGTATTGTCGTATGTTGATCCAAAGACAGGCTTTGGAATGCTGCGAAAAGTGGGATTCAAGTTGAGCAATAATGGAAGAGAAAACGAACAAAAAAACCAAAGATGGTCGCCATTTTCTGTGCATGAACTTAAAAATTTTGACAGCTCCGCGCACAATTCTTTCTTTTTTTCTCATTAACAATCTCGCGGTCGATTCAGGGATAAGTGCGTTCTCATGGTTTCGGCTTGTGCACCTTTGGTTGCGAGTTCGTAGACTATCTTGGGAACTTGTTTCACTAGGGAGGCATGGCCGTGACGACGTTGGTTAGCCGACGCGCCAGCTCTTCTAAATAGCCACCTAGTCATGGTCGCGTCCCCGATCTATAAAATAAAATAGGAAGCCGTTAGCGCGACGGTCCGATAAGTACCGTCAGCCATTTCTAACCGCGCAATCTCCCGATCAATGAGTGTTTTATGCAAAACACGCGGTGATGACATGTGAATCTACGGTTGAGAGATTGTACCGTCCCCGACAATACTTTGTTAGAGAAGTATTTCCCAAGGAAATAATTTATTTATTTCTGATATTTCTAATGCCATTATTGGGCAGGCAACTTCAAGTTCAGCCATTTTGCATGGTGCAAAAAAACGGAGACAAAAGAAGAATAAGTATAACAAGCTAATGTTCTTTGGATATGGCTTTGGAAATTATTGCAGCTACACCCACTCAATCATGTGAGAGATACACATCATATGGTCAAAAGTTGGAAAAAGAACAGATAAGCAAAAGAGAAAACAAGTTAAAAGAAAAAAAAAAGAAGAAGAAGAAAGTTGAGGTAGAGAGAAGAGATCACTACGTGGTGATGTGGAGGTGAAGTGATTCATCAGGGCTTCCAGCTCAGTGAACAGGATAAGCAGATTCTCCAACTATGAAACTGCGATCATATGTTCCTTTTTTTCCACGGGTTTTATCCTCTATCATGAGAATGTGTGATTTCAAGAAACCCAGATAGGATTGCGAAGAAGATAAGATTTCTAGCTTCTTCTGTTCTCTTTGTTTTTTGCTTGATAACCAGTGTGTACGGCCATCATCATTGCAATATCTGTGCAATCATTCACGTCTGAAAGAGTCCATCGAGAAGCAGGGATCGAGATGATTTTTCCTTCCTTTGGAGAAAACTAGGACAGGAAATCATATGACAAATTCGAAGCTAGGGTTTCCGCTTTCAAATATTTTTCGTTCATGTATTTTCGATGAGTATTGATAGAGAAAGCAAAAAAAATTGCATTTGGTTTTCTTTTCTTTGGTCATTATCATATTGTATTTAGGGGAGATTTTGCCACATAAGTTTACCACTTCGTACCGTTTCTGTGAAAAGTAGGTCATCCAAATCTTGGTTAAGAGATTTGAGAGGAGATTATTACTCTTGAACACTTGATCACTCCTAAGAGGTTATGTTGAGCTCCTAATATACCTCTCTTTTTTTTCACGAAATTTAAGATCGAGTATGGCATGGCACTTGTTAGAACGATATGATATACTTATATTATTGGCCCGTCTCCTAACAGCTTAAGCAT
The DNA here is from genome assembly GCA_021437795.1 of Rhodamnia rubescens. Taxonomy (NCBI): domain Eukaryota; kingdom Viridiplantae; phylum Streptophyta; class Magnoliopsida; order Myrtales; family Myrtaceae; genus Rhodamnia; species Rhodamnia rubescens. The sequence continues at coordinate 1,394,671 of JAILYA010000054.1, read as the reverse complement.
TTTAGAACAGTATACATATTATACATATATGTGATCATAATGAATATATTATTGCTTCATTCCCTAACAGTTTAAACCTTTCTGAAAAAATTCGATTCATCTAAGAACAACAATCAACGGTGATTTGCTAGTTGCTCAATTTAAGAGTCGTTGTACTCTATGCCATCTGAAAATTAAAGTCAAGTCACTTCAATCTCTCATTCCTCTAAAGCTACGATTTCATGAACTTTTTGTTCATATTACCTCTTTATTTAATGCTCTACATTTGCCACTCACAGCAGCATGATTAATTCGGAATTGATACCAAATGACATGCTTCGAGTGTCTGTCATGAAATTATCTTATCGGACTAGACAAAATTTGCGCTAAAAATTAGCGATAGCTCAAACTACATATGTCATTTCGAATTAGATATGATCATACGAATAGATAAATCAGTCACCATCCCTTCTTCTCCATCTTGAGCAGCTTATCTCCCCTTCCCCCCCCCCCAAATTCATAGTCTTTAACTCAGCATTTCCCTTCTCTACCTCTCTTAGAACCTTTCTTCTTCTTCCTCTTCCTCTTCCTCCTCCTCCTCCTCCTTGATTTGCTCAGAGGAGTGAAAAAGACTCCACGAGAAAAGAAATAGCAAGTAGTCTCTCGTTGTCGTTTGTTCTGTTAACGTCGTACCAGCTAGGGTTTCACACGACCATAAATGTTCGTACGCACGTCGTCTTCTGGTCGACGTCTACCGAGAAAGGTTCTTGTTTTTCTCTCAGTATGTACGTGCTTATCGTGTCCGATGCCAAGTGCGCACACAAACACCCGACCCTGTCCATGACATGGCGATTCGTAACGTGATTCTGCTAAGAACCAAAGCGGGGAAGATTTGACTTCTTTTGAGCAGACCATATGACCCTCACTCCCGCAGCTATCAAGCCAATCAGGACGCAACACATCACCGGCCTCGATCTCGAATCATATCAGCTAGGTGTTGTCGTGGCGGAGCTGGCTGGAAACCAGTTCGAGGTCTGCGAAACCTCGAATTCGTCGTGAGACTCTCCTCATTTCTAGCTCTCGGATCCGGATAGAGTTTAGTGAATCGACTTGAGTCGGGATGTTTTGCTGCTGTGTCGATAAATTTAGAGGTTACACAAACTACAGGATCGACCCAGCAGTCGGGACGTTGTCATAGTTTCTGTTCAAGAAACAAGGATTGTGGATTGGACTCCTGCCCAGGATAACTCAGAATTAAGCCGGCGGCCATGGTAATGGGTTCTCGTGCGGGTTCTCCTCTAAGAAATCGAGATTGTCAAAAGAAGAGGTTGCATGAGCTCATTTGATTTTGATTAGGTCAAAGTATCCGTAATTTCCAACAACCAAAAAGATAGAACCCATTCATGTTTCTGTTTCCTTTTCTCGCTACTGTGACTACTCACAAAAACTTTCTTTGGGAGTTATCAATTTATGCCTATGTTGTCCATTTTGGAAGCAGTTCTCATGAATAGTTGAGAGCAGACATTGCCGTTCGCGTTAGGTTGCTGTTCAATGTAATCCCCACAGATTACATTACGCATTTAGATGTCAGCCAAAAGAAAAAAAAAGGGTTTAAATCACCGGACTGAATCGAACTGAACCATGAACTTAAAAAGTTAATTTACCTTTGATCGTCGAGCAAACAACGAAGCGGACAGCTAACTGTTCGTCGTCTTTCTTCTATCCTCTTCCGTATGTGGTGATCTCTCGCGGGTTGGGGAGGGTCAACTCAAGAACGCGATAGCCAGACTCGTCATGAGAAAATATCTCCAAGGGAAACAAACAAACTTCTACTCCCTGCGGTCTATTATTATGTCACAACACCTGCACAAAAGGAATGGGAAAAGAACAGTGCTTGGTCGATACATGGAATTTTAGCTGGCTGAGCTATATAGTTCACGGATTCGCAAGAACGAAAGACGACGACAGAACGTGCCGAGATTCTCGAACAGGGACGGTTGCACATCGTGCCCTTCTCCTCCTTTTGGCCCAAAGAAGTTTGGTTTCCTTGTGGGTGGATGGTTTATTTTGGAGATTTTAAATTTTTTAAGACATGAAGTAAAACCAGTGGTCCTTTGGATTATGTCTCGTAAACTCTTTTAGTTGATGTCTGTTCATGCAACAACTTTGCAACTCTTAATTTCTTCGCTAAGTAACCTTATCATTGTTTATTTAAGAGGCTCTTCTCTGAATGATGATCTCTCTCTCTCTCTCTCTCTCTCTCTCTCTCTCTCTCTCCCCCTCTCTCGTACGGTATTTACGATCATCATTGACGATTGATAACTTTTGGTCGAGGCCAATCTACTTCTGATCGGCCTGACTTGAGGTTGACGCTACCCAAACCCTAATTGACCATAGATCAAGGTTGTTAGATCCGGATACAAGGTTGAACCATTTTTCTGATCAGGCTTCGGACGCCAACACAAGATGAGGTTTAGAGAAAGGGGGAACAGTAATGGAGATGACTCGAGGAGATAGAAAGCGTGGTCACTGCATGCGCCGGTAGCGATGGACATAAGCACCGACTACGCTAGCGGTGTTTGCAACGCATACATATACACACATAGAGAACGGGAAATTGTGGTTTAATAGCATGTTTTCGCATGTTTCGGGTGAAACGTGTTCGCTTCTAGACGCGTTAAACGAAGGCCAGAGATGGAGCACGAGGGCAAGCGGTCTCATATGGGCTATATTTCCTACCATTCTTCGCCCGGAGAAATTTCCATTAATCATACCTCTAATTGAAATTTCCGCTGATCATACTTCTAATTGGTGGGTTACAAGTTATGTTGCCGTCCGTGTACAAATCCCACTAAATTAAAAGCAGGTGGAGTCCATATTTGCTCATGCATAATGGAAGGAAATTGTCACGTCAATGGTAGAATAATATTCCTATAATTTCCTTCATTTGTACAAGTATTTTGTGGCTATTAAAAAGGGGATATGATTGGTGGCATTATCAAGAAAAAGGTGGCAGAGCCAACGATCCTGAAGTTGCTATTGTCATTGTAGGGGGGCGGACCCTCCCCCCCACGAAAGAGAGCAAAAGCAAGACAAGAGAAGACATTGATTGAGCTGACTGCATGCAAAAGCTTTCAGCGGAAAAGGACGCTTCTCATTTCAGAAATGAAGAGCAAGATTTTAGAGAGGGTTTGATTTGATCTAGGGCAAAATGTCGGTTTCAATTTTTTGGAGCAATGGACCAATCATCACATGACACTCCTAGAATGGCATGGGCAATTCTTGTACGCTTGCGAATCCCAAATTAAGCAGAGACCAGAGTGAATAGCAAGCCACTCATAACCCGATTTTATTTCCTAATTTCGCCAAACTTTAAAGACCTAACTGAAATACAGAAATATCACTGCCAATTTTACGTGCATTTTGTCCCCATGGCTAGATTCTATCAAGTGCCTAGTTTGTTTTAGGGTGCATTTAGTTCAGCATTTTAAAAGCTCCTTGAGGTCGGAAAATTTGGGATGTTTGGCAACCAAAGGTTTTGGGATGCGGCTGGCATTGAGAAGGCTGAAAGTTCAATACTAATAGGGATTAACATTGAGTTTTTAGCATTTTCAGAATGCCAAGGCCCCATTTAATGAAAATACATCGATTACCTATTTTGTCCTTAAAACTGTTGGGGTATGATTCGAGACTCTCCTTCGACGGAAAGCACATGAGTCTCGTTATGTCCATAAGTTTCAAGTTATCGCGCTCCAGTGTCCCAAGATTGAAGAGGAATCGAAGAGATGGCAGCAGCTTCCATATGCAAGTATGTATGCCATGGTATGTACTCGTCCATATATTGCTCAAGCGGTGAAAGTAAAGAGCGAGATATATGTCCAATCAAGGTAAAGAGCATTGGATAGCTGCAAAGAGGGTGCTTTGTTATCTTTGCGATACGTCCGACTTTGAGTTATGTTATGAAGGCATGAAAAGCTCAAAGGGATAGCAAGCGTTAGAACCGACGTGTTTTGTTGATGTTAATTGGAGAGGTGACATTGATAGCGGGAGGTCGACCAGCGGTTATGTTATTTCCTTATTTGGCGAGTTATGAGTTGGATGAGCAAGAGACAGAGCACGGTTGCTTTATCTACTACCGAGGTAGAATATATGGCTCTTACTCATACTTTAAGGAAGTGATCTGAATGTGCGGATTGTGTAAAGAGCTTGGCTTTACACAAGGAGAAGTGAAGATTGGGTGTGATAGCCATAGTGCTATATTCTTGGCTAAGAATCCTCCATTTCATGCAAGAACAAAGCACATGAACATACAATATCACTTCATCCGAGAGAAAGTAGAACAGAAAGTTGCGGTGTTGGAAAAGTCGACACAAAGGTGAATAGTATATATTTTTTTACCAAAGCAAGTGAGTGCGAGAAAAGTTTGAATGGTGTACAACAATGTTGGGTCTAAAGAAGCTTGGGAAGTATTCACCAAGTGGGAGAATGTTGGAGCATGGTGCATACTCCACTGCGACAGAAAAGCATGTGAGTCCCGCTCCGACGGGGTCTCAAGGGGCGACGTCCCTTGAACATCGATGGCTTTTACGATTTAAACTCGTAGTATTTCATTAGTAGTTTGGGTTTGGGCTCATGAATAGCTACTATTATATATACTCTTTTTCTTTTGTAATTGAGTGATGTAACGAGAGGTCAAGCAATCTTGATATAGTGGAATCCTCTGCTAGACGTAACCTTAGATTAAGGGTGAACCTGGGATAAAATCTTGAGTCTCAATTTTTTTTTTCTCTCGTTTTATTTCGCTGCAATTGTGCGTCAATCCTAACAAAAACCTTTCTAGAAATTCAATGTTACCTCTTTTAAAAGAGTAAAACCCTAGATCTACTGTTCATCTTTTTAAGTGAGGGTGGTCGCATGTCACTTACGAGATCGCCCGACCCTCGATCGACGATCGCTAGTCCCGAATCTTGCTCGCCGGTGGCCTAAGCCTTTCGCCGAGAGGGTTTAACAAAGAAAAATTATAGCCTAAAGTCCTTTGCAATTTTTTTTTTTTTTTGCCAAACACTACTTTACTAAAAGTTGCTTTACAATGAAATTTTTGCCAAACGCAACTTATATTTCTCCAAAGTCATTTAGACTAAGAGCTTTTACATTTTCCCAAGACTCATTTCCAAAGCCGAATCAAAGGCGGCCTTAATCCTTGTCACACCAATTTATTTTTCTAAAATCCATCTCATTCCCATCCCCATCCCCCTCTCCTTCTTTTAGCACAACCCCATAGACGGCCACGTCCCTACCACACCGACGATGACGACGACCGTGAGTATCACCACCAAGCCACCGCCAACCGACGATGATGGCGTGCAAATCTCACTCTCCATTCTCTGGTCCCCCCCCCCTCTCTCTCTCTCTCTCACAAGGTGAGCTCAACGGGGTCAAGTTCGTCGCCCACAGCTGCGTCGAGCCCCTCCCTCGTCGGCGTCAACAAGTTTCTCATCGATGGCAACAAATCTAGATCTTGATGCCTCCAGATCTGTAGTGAACGGGTTGGGCCTCCAGATCCGGAGGTTAGCCGCAAACTCAACGTCCCTGATGCTATGGAGGACAACGTTTATGCTGGTGACGAGCCGGTGGCCGTGCCTGAGTAGCTCATTTGACTACAATGGACTGAATGGTACAGGGATTGAAGAGAGAGGTCGTGCTTGATGTGATTCTGTGAAATTGTGTTCTTCTGTTCACAATGGCACAATTACTCAAAACGACGACTCATTAAAGTTGATGTAGATTACATGAAATGTGTGCCTATCCTATTAGCAAGTAGATGAAAAGTAGAGTGTTCCAAGTATAAAAGAAATACTAGTATGTATCTACTGTCTAATCCAGCATGCTGATGATAACAATTGATCTGAAATCTATTTTTTCCCGAAGAACTACATGGATAACAACATCTAGCTAGGTGTATCCGAACATAATTCTATTTGTCATAGGAAAGTGCACAAACACAAATTTTGGAGCTTACTGTCAATTGAAGCTTCAACATACATCAACAATCATCCATTCATTGTCGAAATAAAACAATCAACCACTACTTGTCTTCCGCGTGATTATGCAGACAAAGGTTTTGACCGAGTGATCGAAGAACCCACGACATAAAACACTGAAATTACTAAAAACCAAGTATACAATATCTTAAACTATCACATATGTCGCGTCTTATGCGGTATCTTAATATTCCCTCTCATTAGAAGGTAGTAGGAGGAAGATTTTAAACGTGCGAATCGACATGAGAGCTTTTAATCCCATCACATCTATATAAATGAAATGAGAGAGCATGAGAATTCGAACGCGGGACTTTGAAAGTAGTGTCATCGAGGCGAGATCATCCGGTTGTCAGTCCCATTCTAGACCCAAGTGTCCAATTTGAAATTTGGTGTTTTATATCTCGGTAAAAATAAGGAGAAATATCTAACCATGCAAGTGGAATGATCTAAATACAACGTACACAAGTGGTGCGAATGGTTGACGGTTTGAATTGGTCCTAAATTTTGTCTTTTGTGGTGAGAGTTGGAATTGATTAGAAAAAATAGCGGAGGGATGCTAACCTAGGGTTTTCTTTTGTCTTGTACCTAGGATTTCTCTAACAAAAAGAAGGGGGGAAGGGGGGCCCACACATCACGTGGAGGGGGGCGCTCTTCTGTAGCTAATTGGTGCCAAATCAAACCGCCCAAAAAAAAAAAAGTAAAAAAGAATAGAAAAAAAGAAAGCTCTATAAAGACAAAACGATTGGTCATTTGCAAAATCTCCTCTAATCCCCTCTCCACCAATTATCATTTATCTCCCACGTGGGACTAGTGTCCCCACCATTTTCTTTTTAATTATTTTTTTCCTTAATTTCCCAATATTTATTTTCTCGGGTCCCTTTGGCATCTTCCCCACTCTTTATATATAAGCCATATCTTTATCAGGCTGCGCCAGGTCTCGTCACTTGGGTTTCCTCGACGTTCGTTTTGATCGTGGTTCTTCACTTCCTCTTTGATCTCAGCCCACGAGTTGAGTGAGTTTGAAAGATTAGCCAACCGTACTTCCATGGCGGATTCGTCGTCTGCTTCGTATATTCACATGGTAAGTCCGCGAATAAGTTCCGGCAAAGAGAGGACGAAAAGATCTGCTGATTGACTCTCTTCTCTTTGATCTTTATGCCTTTGCGTCGACCTCCATGTACTTCTGATATTCGTGTTTGTGTCTCTGTAGAAACATGCTGTTTTGTTCATCGGCTCCTCTCTCTCTCTCTTTTGATCTTCTTGTGTCCTTTCAATCCCTTCTTCCTTTCCTTTCTGGTTTTGCTGGATCTTCGAGCATGAGATCACCTATCGCTTCGTCTTTTTTTTTTTTCCATATCTTATTATGTGCTCGGTTTGCTTTGTGACGGCGAGTTGCATATGCGAATGATAGGTGCATCACCTGATAGAGAAGTGTTTGATCTTTCGGATGAGTAAAGAAGAGTGCATGGAAGCCCTCTCCAAGCATGCAGATATCAAACCTGTCATAACCTCCACCGGTCAGCTTCGTACTTCTTCTTCTTCTTGTATTTTATCAGAAATCATCCTGATCTTTTCTTCTTCTGCCTCTCTAGAAGCATATATATATCTCTTGGCACAGCTATTTACGCACGTGCAGGGGATTGAATCCTAGTTCATCAACAGTGAGCTTGCTGATAAGAACGTCGGCAATTTGGAACAATACTAGTTTAAAAGAATCCAACAAAAGTAAACCCTATTGAAAGGATTTATCAGAACAGAATCCTTGTCATGAAATCTACCGCTCATATACTTCGAAATCATATTTGTTGAATATCTGGATCTTGTTCAAAGAAACGTCTTATATCTTCAGCTCCTAGGGTTTCTTGGGAAATAATCTTCACTAGCCTCCATAGCTAAGAGCACTACCATCATGGTCTCTATCGCATGGACAAGTTCTTGCTCAACTCCAAAACATTCTTGCACAATACACAAACACTAAGTTCTTGAGTTATACGTCAATAGTCAGACATGTTGAGCAGAAGGAAGCTTCTCCTAAACATATGATTTTGCTAACGAAAATCTCGATTTTTCAAAGTTTTAACTCTTCTTGTAAGGAAATAATCGATTATTTGTAGCTTGAACTTTCTATCGCAAAGCTTGCCTAATAAGTATTCCTAGATCTAATGCGATGGATTCGAGTGTCACATGAAATGCAAATGGATGCAGTGTGGAATGAACTGGAGAAAGAGAACAAGGAGTTCTTCGAGGAGTATGCACAGTCTCGAGGCAAAGACGACCGAATGTCGGAGGAAGAGACGAGTCGGATGATTCAGAAGATCATCTCCTCCTCCAAAGATTCACAACATGACGCCGACGTCGCCGACGACCATTCAAACCCAAACGTTTAACATATTCTCTCTTATTATAGTAGCTACCCCGAAAGCGACTTCACCTTGGTATATATGTCTTTAGTTGTATGCCAAAACCACACACACCCCAACCTCTCTCTCTCTCTCTCTCTCTCTCTCTGTTTCTCTCTGGTGGTCCATACAATGTGAAGACGATCGCCATATATCATCTGCATATACGGAAGAGCACGGAAGCTGCAATTGTCCCTAGCTAATATGATGCATCTGCTTCAATGATTGAACTGGTGCTGCAAAACTTGGTGTGTAAATAGATTTAAGTGAATGAAAGTGTAAGTCATTTGTATATATGCAGTTGTTAATGGGATCGTATAAGCAGTCAATTATGAAATTTTATGTCAGTTGTTAAAACTTTCATAAATGGTTTGATGACTGTGCTGTTGACTTTTTGGCAGATCGTATAAATATATACGGAATGAGAATATGTTTATTTATTTTCATGTAATTTAGGGGTGAGCACTTGGAACCCGAAACAGAACCGCTTCCTAACTCTCCGATTTTGGGTTTCAAAGTATGTAAGGTAGGGTTTTAGATTTCAAAAATTGAAAAACTTGCTTTGACTGGCAGGTTTTAGGAACAAGTTTTTAATTTTTTTCTTTATATATGGCTTCTCACGATCCCGCGGTATGTAGCATACGATGATGGGTGTGTAATCTAGAACCACTAATCCAAATTTTTATTTTCAGCGATATTCATAATGGAGACTTTTAGTTTGTTAATGTTTTATAGTGTCTAAATATGAGTTGTGATGAGTGGATTATAACATAAATGATAGTTATTAAAAGTGATAATTCACTTCAATCGTTTAATTCCGAATACATGTGGAACTTGAGTAGATCCGAAAATCAACTTTGAGACCTAATTAAGACAGGGTAGATTCCAGAGTTGGTAGAGTACGTTTTAGGTTCCGAAAAGGATTAATTTGTTCGATGGATAGGCTACGGGTTTCAAGTAGAACCCGTATTATTGACAAAAAAAAAGTAAAATATGTACGGAATCTGGAACCGCTTATTCACATCATGTATGGTTATGAAAAAAAAAAAACACGCATGACCCAAACGCACCCACCGAAATTTGAAAAGTCCGGCCAGAACCTTATAATTATAAAAGTGTTGCGTTCATTTACTTTTGAGTGCTTGCCCTCAATGTAAAGCCAACTGAGTGTCCCTTGACATAACTTTAGCATGATATCGGAGTCATGGCTCGTAATGAACTTCAATTCTTCACTTCACCTCGTATTTGCACCGTATAAAATTTTCTCCTTTGTTTGTTATATGCTGCAATAATATTCTCGGTCACGCGTATCATTTGCACGCTTAAGGCTGTCCCTGAAAACTTAAATGATAAGAACAAATTCGTGGGATTATTGACTTTAACAACGATAATTGATTTGATTCAGATGAATTATTAAGGATATAAATGCATTCACTGTGTGTGCCCACTCGAATCATATTCATAGGTCAAGTAATTTTGAATAAATCTTATTTTGGTCGAAATCTCTCAAATGCATACAAACGTATATGTTGCTCAAAAAACTCAGTACGTAAATTCCTTTTGATAATGAGTATAGTTTTAGGTGTTAGGAGTAAGAACACAAATACAACGAAATAGAGAGTAAATGCGAGAAAGAAAAATCGAGACACGATATTCATCATAGTTTACTTTTAAACTAGGGCTATATCCAACAAAGACTTTCACTATATTTAGCACATCCCACATCTCTATTATAACTCTCAAGTATATGAGAAAGAGATTATATTGGAAGGCACAAGAAAATCTTAGAAGCCGAGAAAAGTCTTAGGTCCGATAATACTTTTGGAGCAAAAATTCGTTTGGTTGTTCAACTTCATTTTTTCACTTTTGGCCATTTTTTTTTTACTATAGAAGTAGTTTTGAAGCTACTAAAAGAAGTAAAAAAAATTTACTTCTTTTTAGAAATAGAAAAATCAACTTCCTGGCAAGAAATTGATTGCTTAGAATAGATACGTTATCATGCGCGCCCTCAATTGTTATTCATTGGGCCCAAATCCAAATTATCAATAAAATTCAAACTCAAAAGTATCTATAGCGGAACCCATGCCTTCCTCGTCGATAGGAAGTATGAATCACTTCTTAACATTAGATTGCTTTTGTTTCGCTCAAAGTTTCATGATAAAGAAAAATAGTTTCCATGAAAAAAATTAAAAGAAAATGGTTAGTTTTCACATGTTTAATGGTTCAAGAAAAGTGATTCCCCTCTTTGTTAGAAAGGGAAGTCATTTCTCCAGCTCTAATTTCGTTGTTTTTAATCCACGAAGAACGTTTTATGCAGGTCAAGATTCGTTTTCGGTTATTCAAACATCGAAACCGTCAAAAATAATTCTTCAAAATCGATTTTCTTTCAAATAAACGGACATTTAGGGTCTACATGATAACCATTCCGATTATCCGATTTTCATCCCAAGAACAATAAAAGATGAGAATGTTATTTGATAATGTAAATAATTCGATTCGATTATGTTCTTAGAATCGGTTTTAGATAATCAAAATAATGTTTAGAGCAAAATTCGGAACAAAAAAAAGTTGGTTTTGGAAAAAAAATCACTTTTGAAAATAACATAACAGAATGAAGTCTCATTTATCACTTTTTCCTTTTAATTTTCTCGTCACTTTTCCCTCTAACTAATAAAAAAACAAAATAAAATAAAAAAAATAAAAAATAGAATTTTTTTAAAAAATAACAAAAAAATTTAGAAAATCCCAAAAAATAGAAGAAGCTTAGATTATGCTAGTTTAACCTTATTGTCATAAAATTGGGCCTAAATTTCATAAATTTCACTCTCCTACAAAAAATATTGCAAAAGATGAGGGCATCCAACATGCATACTGTGAATCGTGCATCACAAGATGTTTCTATATATTTAGACAACGCGACTTTTTAAAGAAAAAATGAGTCATTAATATGGGAGCCTACCCACGCTTCGTGGAACTTCAAGATCATATATTAAAATTATTACAAAAAAATGTATTTTAAATTATTTTAGGCATAAAATAGTCTCAATTAAAAAATTTACAAATTAACTACATAGTTATTTGACTTAAATGAAAAAAATAGGAAAAATAAATAGTTTTTTGAAATGGAAATTTTATGTATTTATCAAATATGTTCGATTCTCTAAAAACTCATTTAGGAACAGAATAAAAAAAAATTATTTTAATCAGAATCAATTTTCCGAATTAGAATAGTTACCATGTGCAATCTTAATTTATGTTGAGAAATTTTCGATAGGAAAAAAAACCATCTACTCAGAGAAATACGCGATACCAAACTCACCGGACGATGGAATCCTCTCTCCACTTCACCATTAAGCGATCTCCATGTGGTGACGTGGCGGCGCCCCATTGGCCTCCGCGATTTGCGCACGCAGTGAGGTGAAAGAAAAGGAAAGGAAAGGAAAGGAAAGGGGCCGTACGTGGCGGTTGCATTATGCAGGTGGGTGCCTCGCTTTCCCGCGAAACGACACCTGGAATCTGCGTCCGTCATTTGTTGCCGTCGCCAAAACGGGGGTGCGGGGTCTGTCGTTTTGGGGGGCGGGCAGGATCGCGGTCGCTAGCGATGTTAGCGTTAGTGGAGGAATGCTTAATAAATGAAGCGAATAATGTGGGGTCACCAGCGTATGGCAAAAACGAGACGTCGTTTTCAATCAACTCTACCTTTTGAGGGCGATGCCGACGGTCTATGTAGCAGCCCGTGGTCCCCCGTAGGCTCAACAGTATTTCCCAATCATTTGCGTAACAAGTTCAGTCTGATTTAACACAGAAACATGGAGAGAGGGGGGGCGCAACGATCTTATGCTTTTTTTCAAAAAAAAAATCTTTTTTGTATGAATCGTATTAACGACTATAGTTAAAAGAGTATCTTACAGATTAGTAAAATCACATGACGACACCTCTTAAAAATTGGAATAAAGAGAAAGCGACGCGCTTCAGATGAGAATGCTCAATCAACGACTTCTCGACCTACTAAATTCGTGTTGGAACATCTTGTCGATCATTTGGCATGCGTAAACTAAGGCAAAAATCGGAAAAGGGAAAAAGAAGCAAAAACAAAAATGTTTACCATCGTGACAAATTTTACCCGATTTTTCAAATATACCCAAAAAAAAAAAATACAAGACCTTTCAAAATTTACCATAACTAAATCAAATTTTCTTAGTATAATTCTACGTGAGCAGCAAAGGAAGCAACATCCTGTTTTGTGTGCGCCCCAACCCAGAAGGATGTATATCTCTCGTTGAGCCCAAACCGAGATGCGGTTTTGCGAACTTGGGCCGAAAAGCACTTGCTTGCCTTTGTTGTCGGGTGCTGTAGTCGGATCCAATTGGGCCCAAAGTTGGTAAGGGATCGGCAATCTTCCTTCTTTCCCTCGATTGCCTACGTGAATGTCGTTCACTTCCGAATTGAGTTAATATTCAACGTGATATCTAAATTTTTTATACGTCTATAATTCAATCACTGAATTATATGAAAATATACAAAACTCATACTTCAATTGATTCAAATTCAGGGACAACGTTGAATATTTTTACCTAAACCAAAAATTAAATCGAACATGTATGAAAAGCATAATGACTATATTGAACAAATTTAAAAGTTTAGGAATGACATTTCATATTTAACTAAAGATCAAAAACCACATTAAATAAATTAAAAATTCAAAGACTAGATTACATATTAGATCAAAGTCAATGAACTATTTATGTCATCAACATGGTTTGTGACCACCAAAACAAATCTCAGCTCACGTGAATCGCTATTATAGTCTCGGATAGTGTATATGCCCGGGAAGAATTCACTAATCTTCCGAACCGACAGCGATAAAGGCAACACGTTTAGAGAATTGATTGATGAGCTCTGGCATATGATACTCCAGGGAAGAATCATTCATGGGAACCACGAGAAGGGCTTAAGCCAAGATTTCCAAACCTCCATTCAAACCACACTGGGGCCACACCAGTATAGTTATATATACCACAAGCCAAACAAGGGTGAGATTTAGTACACATTTATTGGCTTAACTAACATGCATAGCTCTCAAGCCTCAACCACATTTCCATAACAAAAGTTCAACCTAACACTCATAACGCAGAAGCAGAGATTCATGCTGCATTGACCTTCAGCGCCCATCCGGTGACCACATGCTCCTTCGCCGGCTTGGTCTTCACGAAGGACTCCCGAGAAAACAGCAGCTGCAAAACGAATGAAACGTCAATTGTTTCTTAAGAGTGTCCACATGAACCTGTCTATTTTCCACTCTTAAGGAGCTGCATAAGATGCTAGTGAAGCAAATGACAAGACCTGGACAACGATCGAGAAAGAAACGATGTCGTTTGGGAAAACACAAATGGAAATTCATTGCGAAAGGTTTTCAAGGATTAGCCTTGTCCACTTAAAACAGCTAAGACTTAAACAATGCCCCTCCTACATCAAGAACTGCGATGATGAGCGTCCTATCGGAGACGATATATCTGAGGTGGTCAAGTAATCACCAAGGCATTGCCATATATCAACCATCTGTTTCTTATGCAAAGAAACAAATATTCGATATTTGGAATGGTACAAGGATCTGTGGATGTGCGTTCCTGGTTTTAAGTTTGACTTCCCCGAAACAAACGGAAATCCAAGGTTTATGTCAGCAAATATCAATACACCTGACAAATGCCTTGGCAACTAGATTTCTATGACAGGACGCAGCCTCTTGTCCTCTTTCTCGCCTTTCACAACACTTCGACATGCACCAAAGGTTTCAACACAAAAGAAGTGTGATCACATATTGGAAAAGGAGGGCTCCCCAGCAAATTTGGCAACAATACCAGCACAGGCGCTAGTCGCAATAAAATCATGTTGTAAATGGATGAAAGAGGGAGCGCATCAACTATCAACAAATTACATGTATGCAGCACACATGACGGCTGTTAATTTCTGTCCGTTTATCAACCTTTCACAGACACCTTCAAAACTTTACTTACGGACGGACAAACCTAATAGCTAGCACAATGGAACCTTATTCTACAAGAACTTAACACTGCCAACAGAAAACAATTTGCAGAAACATAAAAGGCTCTTTTACCTTGGTGTAGCTGTGGACATGAGTCAAGCTTTCTGGGATTGTCCATTTCTTGAAGTGGCCGAGAGCAACCTCGAGATGGAACAATTTCGGGGCCAAATTCAAGTCAACCGCTGTTATCTTTTCTCCAGCAATGCATGGACCCTGCACCCACAATTATACACACCAGTAAACCTACAGAAGAAACTGCAAAATTTTCGAGCAACTTCTATGTGCAGTTAACTGTGAAAATGTATTTTACATGAGCCTTGAGATGGTCATCCAGGGCTTTCAGTTCATCAAGCAATGCCTGCTCAGTGCCGTCACTTGGGTCCTTGCTCTTCACAAACTTCACAAAGGAGATGAAAATTTTCGAGCCCCTGCAATTTGAGAAGGAGGCATAACGCTGGTTGAAATTCAAAACTCAAGAAAACAGAATCTGATCCATCTAACACAAGAAAACAGAATCTGATCCATCTAACACAAGAAAAGAAAACAAGCTTTTCAAGACATTTTGACAATACACATCTTACTAATCCATACATATACCTAGCCTTAAAACGAAGTAAAAGAGAACGCTAAGACCCCTATAAAGCGCATAGCAGGAGTACCCATCAATGTCTCTTAAATCAAGAGGAAACCTTCCACGAAACTGATGAAGAAAACTGAGAGCAAGAAATTTCAAACCAAGAACAGACGGAAATAAACCAGAACGGTGAAAATATGACAGGAAAACAGACCCACATACAGAGAGAGAGAGAGAGAGAGAGAGAGAGTACACAGATGCAAACTCAGGGGCAGGAGTGAGCGAAGGTTCAGGGTATTTCTCCTCAAGAATGCCAACAATCACATCAGAGTCGGCGATCCACTTATCATCGATCTTAATCAGTGGCACCTTCCCTTCTGGACTTATTTCCAAGAACCTACAGTGAAACATCCATCACAAAAAAGATCATCACGACCAGAACCTTTACAATCCCAAAAGACAAACACGAAAAACACGACATTCCTCGGAAAACTGCTTCATGAGAGAAAGATCTACCACTGGGGTTTATTACTGAGATCGACGAGGCGGGTCTTGTACGAGACTTTCTTCTCCTCCAAAGTTAGCATCACCCGTTGGCAAAATGGGCCTAAAAGAAAACACAGATTATCACAAAGCCCGATCAGCAAAAACACAACCAAAATCCCCACACCCCACATGACGAAACATCAAACAGAGTCGAAAATTACAGTCTCCAAGAACATCGGGTGCTCCAGTGGCAGCCTTGACGCAGACCTCCAAAGCCATTTTGGTGGGATTCTCTTCTTTTCAGGAGTGAATGGGGAAAGTTCCTCTTTTTTCCTCTTTCTTTCAGGGTGTCGCTGATGCAGAAGAAGCGGCAGGGCCTTCCAATGAGCTGGGTGGCTGTTCTTCCGGGGTTTATATCAACTTGTGGGTCAATATGGCGTGGAAGTATGCTCGCGAGCTGTAACTTGTGGCTGTCAGTTTCGAATTTTATTTGTGATCGGGAAAGTTAGGTTGAATCCCTCGAAAGTTCCCTATCTTTAACCGACATATATGATGCATGCTCTTACATAATCCTAAATCTTTAAATTGTCTTTGCAAATATAGAACTGCCATAAATAAAAAAAATCATACACGATGTTTTTCCATCTTAACCAGATATGATAATACTAATTAATCATGTTCGCTCATTTGTTTTTTTATTTTTTTGTTATTAATTACAAAGGGCACGCATGCGAATCTTATTCAATTTGATCCCTTTTTCGTTTTATTTAGCAAAAAATAAAAAGGAGCTCACATATTTGTTGTTGACAAATAGAATAAAGATTGATATTATGAAGAAAATAAAAATAAAAATCTATCCTTTTTACGATTGATCAACAAAACGATATGGATATGAATATGGATAGTAGCAATAATGTCGTCCACATTCACGATTGGTCTTTCGCCTGTTGATATTGCAATGGTGTAATCTCCATTTGGCCACCTTAGCTCCACGTAATTACCACGAAAAAGTTTAAGTTGACAAGCACGTTGTTTTCGGCCACTTAGTTGCTAGGCACCTTTTATTTCGCCTCATTTGTTCCAAAATCAAACTAAACAACATAAAAGTTATCGTCTCTCTTAACGAAAATAACAGGAAAAAGGGCACCACAAATGTTATTGCTTTGCCATTCGTAATTTTCTTTGGATTACATGAAGATAATAATATTCAAAAAGTGTTCATTTGAGTGTCTCTAAAAAGACTTTCTCAGTGTCAGGGGCAAGCCATGGTAGGAGTTGCAAAATGAAAGGTCCTAGAGTCGAATTTCGAAGTCCTCGGTAGCATGGGACATGGTAAAGCGAGGCTATCGAAGGGAGGGTGGGTGGGGGTGGGAGTGGGAGTGGGAGTGGTGGCAAGAGTGACAGTGATAGGAGGTTCGATGGTGGATTCGGCAGGCGAGGGTAAGAAGGGGGACTAGGTGGCCGGACGGGACAATGTCACCGGCATGGGACATCGTTTTGCATGCTTTTGCTGACTTGAACTCATCGATGAGCCATGACGTGAAGTTCACAGAAAATTAATGTCGCATCGATTTGTTCGACCACACAAATCGCTTGGGGAAAACAGTCCATTAATCACAAAAACATAAGAAAAACCACCTCTCTTGCACATAAATTCCATTTTGCGTGGCCTCAATGAGACCAACATGAAGTTAGGAGACTTTTAAAAAGAGCGTAAGGGTCCCCAGGGAGTGCTTGACTTTATGTCAATTGTCAACTTTTCCAATAGAATCACTCCTTTTTCTCCACGTTTCTTGAAATTCCACCACACATGTTCTTACATTAAACATTCATCTTTTGCCGCACAATTTTAAACACATATCAAATCGTTTTGATTTGACACCAACATTTTTGTCCTTTTTTTAAAAAAATTTGGGTCCGTATTATTATTATTTTTTTACCCTTTTTCTTTTGGCTTTACTGGCCATTCATACGTACAAGGGTTCATGTTGACTTACTGGCCACCGGTCAACAGAGAAAAGCCGGTGGCATGTAGGGAACATCGAATGACAATTGAAGGTGAGATTGAGGAATATTCAATCATTTTCTCCTCAACCACTCCCCAAGAAAAAAAAAAGATCGTATTAAATATTCTCCTCAACAACTCCACAAAAAAAAAAAAGAATTGAAAACACAAATAAGGGGATTTATTTTTATTTTTTTTTAAGATTGGCGGAGATAGTTCTCTTTTCGCGTATACGTGTACGGTTCGTAAGATTATTAAACAGAGGAGACTCGAATTTATCAAAATAAGAGTGAGATAAAATAGAATTCCTATTAACGTATCTCACCATTGATAATTGCTAATAAAATAACTAATCGAGGATAATTTGGAGAGAAAAGAGCAATCATGATCACTCAAAAATATGAGGTGTTATTCTCTTTTTTTTATATATATATATATAAGGTTAATACCACGAAAAATTTTAAACCGATACACTTATGATAAATTTATCTCATACTATCTTTTTAACTCGTCAACCGGGACATTTGTGATAAATTCTCCTTCGTTTAGTTTTTCTTTAAACTTTACCTTCAAATTATTGAGTTAGACAACACATGACAAATGACGGATATATCAATTTGAGTTCTTATCTACTTTTTTGTCACGGATGTACAAGCTCGAGGGTTTTCGTGATGATAATCCAATTTAACGGAAACTAATGACGGGTAGCTTTTCACGTATGTACCGGTTTAGGATTTTTAGTGGTCGAAAAATTTAGTTTTGGATAAATTTATCACAGGTGCATTAGTTTGAAGTTTTTCGTAATATTAATTTTTTTTGTATAACAATGTATTTCTATATGTTCTGGGCCAAGATGGGACGTTCTGGCCCCGCTAAACAATCAAGGCAAAATTCGTGCAGCCAACCAAAATATATCGCCTTGATGTTGCCAGCATGGGCCTGCTATCCAAATGGAAATGGCCTTTTCCATAGCATATTGGGCTTTCGAGGTGGCTTGAAACTGTAATCTGGAGAGCTGAACTCCTCGAGGGGGTCGAAAAGTGGTCGGGACAGGCCGAGGCATCATCACGGCAGACCCCATCTCGCGCCCCTCGGTCGGTCAGCTCATCGTCGAACACGGTGACCGAGCCAAACATGAGCGGCTGGAGTGTGGCCCCCGCTGGGAGCTGCCCTGCCGTGACGAAGGGCTGGTTGTTGCCGCCTGCGACCTGGCCGTTGTTACCTGCATTCTGTATTCACGGTGCTCGCCTGCGCACCGTTTAGGCCAGTGAGGAATGGGAGGTTGTTGTTGTTGATTGTGCCGTTGAGGTTGTCTATGCCATTGACGAGAGTTGGCAATGACACCCCTCACTACGCGGACTGACGGTTGCGATCCTCCTTTGATGTCGTGCATGAAGAAGGGACAATTGGGGCTGTGCTGTGTCAGGTTTTGCCACCGCTGCACTAGCCGCGGCAGTGGCAATCGGGGCTGGGCCACCGGGCAGGGTCGGGACAGGGCCTGCTGTTGGCGCCACAGCAGTGACATGCGTGTCTGGGACGGGCGGGTCCTCAGCTTCATCAGCAGTGGGCCACGGCCACTGGTGCCACTGTGGCATCGGAGGTGAGGTGTCGGGTAGTGGTAAGTCCGCATCAGTGGCATCTAGGAGTTGCCCACTCGGCAATGTACCAGTTGGGGCAGATTGTGTCGACGCATCAGCGATTTGGTTTGGCTGACCCGCCTCGCCAAGGATCCTGGCCGAGCCGATGCATCCGCTGGCAACGGCTAGGAGCAGAAGGCAAATGAATGTTGTGAGGGGGTGAGAAGTGTAACTTTGGCCATCGTGGGAGGTGACTTGTGAATTATGGAAGGGGGTTTTACTCTGCTGACCTGTTGGACTAGTACGTTGCAAGTGAAAGGTGTGTATATAGCTTGATGAGTTAGTCTCCTGGTGAAAATGAAAAAGTGGAGCTGTTGAGTTGAAGTTGTTGATTATTTTCCCCTGTTCGAATGGAGATTAGTCCGGAAATTCAGCTTGTAAGCTCGATCATTTAGCCTCAAATTAAGAAATCGGATGTCCTGTTACACTCAAACAAGTGACGATCTTAGCTGATTCGATTTCAATCTCTCAAACTTCATATTAATTTATCAGAACAACTCTATACTTCACGAACCACATTTTTTTTTGTCTACCAGCGGAAGTTTTTCATGGAAAAGGCAGACAGCTGTGGAGGATTAGTCCGACAATTCTGAATGTCTCGTGGCGAAGTTTCATTCGTTCGCTTTAGCATTGTTAATGGCTGCTGCATTATTATCATCACAATGCTGGATCCTTCAAATCTCCATTTATACTGTACTGAGTCCTTAGAACTCGTACAATGATCGACAAAAACAAGTTCAAGCCAGCTCAGCAGAAGGTCCAGCGGTATATCTGGTTTGCCACTTTTGAATCATATGAGATGTCAGCTTGCAGGTGTTCCCTCAGGCACTGATCCAACATACTAAAATGCGGAAGTAAGGCTGAGAATCCGTTCGCTGTTTTTTTCAACTGATACATGTGTAGTTGCAGTGGGCATTTCCAGTACCCGGTTTTCGCAGTTTGAATGATCACTGTCTCTGATCGCAGAGACATTCGGTAAAGAGGATAGAGAGAAGGAATGGAAGACATCCGGCTTAAAAGAGACAACTTTGATGGTTGATGAACTCGTAGACTCGAATGTAGCTCGCGAAACAACAGCCCAACATCCTAAGATTTGAATAAGAAATATCTCCTGCAAGGTCCAACCCTACTGGATTACAGGGGTGCGTGTAAAGATTGTGCTTCCAGATGAAGAGGATAGAATTTGAATGCATGCATATGTAAGTGTTAACAATGTTTCACTAGCTAAGGTGAACTGTGAACAGAAGGTACATGCTTTCTCTTGTATCTTGCCCACTAAGGTTATATCCACCATCAATGAACTTAACACTAGCATAGCCATTTGCACTATCATACAATCCTGTACCGCCAATGACCGCGACATGAGACTCTGAGACATCTGTCCAATGAACCCCGAAGAACCTCAGTCCATCCTTCAGCTCGTTGCCTGCGAAATGTGTGGTCATTGCCATCATGTGGCTGGTTCCGTCCTCCGAGCTGGCAACATACACTCCTTGTGCTTTCCCAATCACCCGGGAACTGAAAACCAAGCCTTCAAATAAGTACTCATTAATCTCCGTTATGCTGCTGAGTTGCAATTCTTGAAGGGTGGCGATGGCCGGAAATGAAAAGCCTGTACCAGCCAGGTCAAGTGTTCCAGTGGACGAGCCGGTGACCACAGGGCCCAGAGGGTTGTTAGGCTGGGTTAATGGAATGCCCTTGCTGGGAGGGAAAAGGCCTAGCGGCTTTGGGAAGGGGAGTTGATTGTTGGGGACTTTACCTGTGGCCGGTCTCGAGGAAGAAATGTTGCTCAGGACATTTCTCATTAGGAATGTGACAGTGTGATGGCTTTGGTGGGGATTTGGGGCGGGATTGCCCAGGGTTCGGGCCAACGATGACTGTTCTATGATGGTAAAGATGAGGATGGCCAGGAGTGTCGATGCTAGGGTGCCGGTGTTCTTAGCATTGCCCATTGAGGAAGAACGACTAGGATTTTAATCTGTGTCTGCCACTTATGAGATTTTTTATAAGGGGGAAGCAGATGTTGGGTTTTGGTTTGGTTGTGTTGGAGTTGTTTTGTCATTGAGATGGCAGTAGGTGGCCATCTTTTGTCCTCTTTGAACCGTGAAGAAGAAGCAAATTTTCAAGGAATTTTAACAACACAGAAATCTAGCGGGTCGGTTCAATTGCAAATTGTCGAACTCGGGCGGGTTGCTGATATAGATCAAGCCACTGTTAGGGCGCTATCCTGCTTTCTTATGAAAACCCTTTTTGGCCATTGATTTGCTTGGAACTTGAGGCATGGTTATTGCTCTTTCATGTTTCAAATTCCCCATGGTCACCTAGGTTGTAGTATGCATATTTCTTCTTCCAAACCGTCGGAGATCAATGCAGAATCGCCAACACAAGTACAGGAAAATCGTTCGGATGCTAAGTTTCGATGCTTAGGAACAGGCTAATGATTACAGAAAAGATGATATTGTTCTCCAGGAACAGGCAATGATTACAGAAACTCTGATATTGTTCTAGAGAAAAGGAAACTCTTAGTTAGGCATGACTTGTGGACAATCACAAAGAATGATTTCTTTGACACAGAATCTATCATGGCATGAGGTGCACTAGTTCAGAAACTTGCGCATTAGATCGCTCTTGATGGCATGAATAAGCTGCAGCTGCAGCAGCACTATTACGAGCTTTCTAGCTCGCTTCTTCGGCGACATGTCCTCTTCCCTGACAAAGCACACCAGTCCTAAGTTGATTGCCCCTAAGAAGGCAAGCGAAACTTAATCACTCACCCAACGAGAACCCTTTTAAAGTCGCATTTCGCAACCAAACTATCACACGGAGAGCTATCTAATCTCTGTACCGCTCGGCCTCTCCGAGTTCTATGTATCTTTTGGTTGCAGGTCATTCTGTTCTTTCAGTTCTCTCTCCAGCCTCGAATTCCCTAGTGAAGTTCTCTCATCCAACCATCCCAAGATGTCGTTGAAGACAATTTCGATATTCTCCAGTGGCTCTCCGTACAGCAAACCGTGCCACATGCCTGCATACAATTTGAATGTCTTGTCCGAGCTCAAAGCAGAGTCGTAGAGTTGCTTGCTCACGGATTTATCCGTCACTTTGTCTTCTTCCCCATGGAGAACTATGAATGGCAAGGCGACCTATAAGTGAAAATGAGATGTTTTCAGCAAGCAGGGGAACGAACATTGTGTAGCATTGGAATCAAAAGATTGTTTAACCAAGTATTTTGTGGTTGACAGCCAAAAGGAGTCGATCGATTTCTTGAGAGAAAAGAACGATAGACAGGAGGGAACGATGCTGCGGAACCTCATTAACCCTCTTCTCTAAGTCCAAGCTGATTCTCAGACATTCGTAGCCCGTCTTCAGCCGAGTCCGTCCTTTGTAGCAATACTTGTTTGCTCTTACCTGTTGCAAAATGTTGCAGAGTCAGTCACCATCTATAAAGATCTGTCATCCGACTCATGTTCGGTAGCCCACCACCGATCTTCACTTCTCACAGAACTTGCACAATTATAAAACGAGAGCTTGCATGATAACTAGTTCAATGTCGAAAGCATACAGAATCAACATTGACAAATTGATCATCGATGATTACTTCATAGTGAGTGTGCAGTCATTGACTGCTTGTGATAGGAATGCACCTGCTTTCTTACTTCAGGGAGTTTGAAAGCGAGATCGATGATGCTCGGAGCCGGGATAATCTTCCAGGTCGGGATGACATTGGTCAGTTTCGTGAGTATGTTGATCACCATGTTCGGCGGCTTCGCATCGTCGGCGATCTGAAACAGCAATTGCAGCTCAAAAACAGCACACATCTTTGCAAGCACTTTAATTTCTTTTTTATCAAAAAAAAAAAACACTCTCTCTCAAAGTCTAGAATTGTAAGACCTTCAAAAACAGAAAACTACCCGCTGTCATCAAAATTCAAAAACTACTCACTGCCTTAAAAAAAGAAAAAAAAAAAGAAAACTACTCAAATTTTCATTTATGAATTGCACTGGTCAAATCCATTTTCCAAAAGCCATAGTCGCAGTAGCACATCATTCATTCAGAGTTGACTTTAGCTGGTTGGTGCTGGTGCTGGTGCTGGTGCTGGTGCAGGCATACCTAACAGCACTATGGTCACTTTATGGTTGGTGCTGGTGCTCATCTAAAGCTAGAGGAATTGATAATTTTATGCTTATTAAACCGACCCATTGAGGGCGACATGAATGGAATTTTGAGCTGGCTGAATGCCAAACAAAAAAATATCTCTCGTCTCGAAACAAAAAAGGAAAAGTGGGAAAAAAAATTTATGTGGAGGTCAATAATTTTGATCTTCAAGAGAGTGGGAAAGATACGAAAAGATATGTGACGATCGAAAAGAAATCGAATAATAATGATTTATTATCGAGAATTCATACATCTCTTGTTATTTTAATAAAATTTGGAAATAAGGGACGCAATGACAGTTTAGATGTCAAACTCAACGTGCGCGGAAGCGAGTAGGGCGAACACACGTGTGCAAGCTCACCTTACACATGGGAGCAACCAAGACAGCTCCATCCCAGAATTCTGGCTTCTTTCTGTGTAAAAGTAGGGCAACTGCTCCTCCCATGGACTCTCCCATCAAGTACCTCATCTTCTTCTTGTTCTCTATTCTTTCTGTACATGAACAAAATGGAAATTAAATAGCCGAATAAAAAAAGGGAAAATAAATAAATAAGGAGGAACAAGAGTTGGAGTCTGGAAGTTCTAATGTAAATTGGCCAATAATGTTAGTTATATCAGCAAGAGAGGGAAACAGGAATTGAGGCTCTGATTACCAGAGATGCTGGTAAAATGAGTTGAGCAGTCGTCCACGAGATCATCAAAGTTGTTGATGAAGGCCATCAATCCGTCCGATTTCCCATGCCCTTCGTAGTCGATCCCGTAGACAGCGTAACCCACGTTCACCAACCGGACTGCGGTGCCTGATCAAACGAATTAAAAATAGGACCATGTTTGAGATTAAGGGTCTTTGAAGAGAATTGCAAAGGATGGTCAGAAAGAAAGCAATGGGGACTAACTCCTCATGGTGATGCTGCACTCCATGCCATATCCATGGCACATAAAGATCAGAGCTTTGGGCTCTCGGTCCTGAGGAAGCCAACTGCATGTGAAGAGCTTTAGCCCTCTGGAATTCGTTATGTAATCCTGCAACATCAACCGCGAAAAAAAAAAAAAGCAGCTAAATAATAAAGGGAAAATACCGGATTTTCATCGTAAAGAAAACCAGAAGAACCAACGAAAGTTTCCTTTCAAATGGAGAGAGATAGAGAGAGAGAAACCTCCTCATAGTTTATGTTTTCAGCTTCAGGCTCCTGCAGACAGACAACAAGAATCATGTCAAAAACCCCAAAAAAAAAAAAAAAATCAGAGAAAGGAGAAGAGGATGTTCAGACAGGAACACACCATGGGACCAAAATCTGAATACGATGTCTCGGTGAACACAGGAAAGGGAAGAGAGAAACTGTGGAAGCGAAGGAGATAAGGCGGCTGCTTTTTTGCATGGACTTTCTGCAATATGAGGAGGAGAATAAGGCGAAGAATACGAATTGATATATTGCATTTGTGTACGTATCTGTCTCCTTCATTTTGTTTATAGATGGAGACTTCGTCACGGCCTTTCTGCTAATTAAGAATATTTAAGTACCTGCTTTTTTGGATCAAGGGTTTTTGTGATATGACCTTCCTTTTATTTTGGTTCAAATTTTTTTTTCCCCATACATGGTAAGACTTTGGAGACACCCCATTCCTTCAAGCAGCAACCACATCCACATGATCATTCTGGCCCTTTCCACTGTGATTATCCAAGGGAAAAATGTCCATTAATGTACAGAATCAGATTTCAAAAATTACCCTAATAGAGATTGATTAATCCACTGGGGATATATATCTTTTGAAAGTCGTAATTATCCCACACCGATAACCTATTCGATGACGAAGGGAGATGAGAATGGGCAAAGTTTCTTATCTTTCAGCTATTTATTTTGTTGAAACCAATGCGAGAGAAATTATATGTTCATTAAATTGGAAAGAGTCTAAATCGCTACGACTTGCCCTTTGTCCCTTTCATAGACGCTCAGAAAACGATGAGATGAGGCCAAAATTGATATTTAAGTTTGTGAAGAAACATTTCAAAGGGGCATTTCTTGCATAAGGTTAAGAATCATTAAAGTCTCCGGATCCTTTTTGAGTAATCTGTAATGTTCGAATGATGGTCGATCTTATCCAAAGAATCACCCTAATAAAGATTATTGGTTCATTGGCGATACCTATCTTTTTAAAGTCGTAATTATCGCATGCCGTACCCCTGTTCAATGACGAAGGGAGATGAAAATGAGCGTAGCTTCGTATTTTTCAGCTATTTATTTTGTTGAAACAATGCCCAAAAAAGGAAAAAACTTATATGTTCATTAAATTGCAAAGAATCTAAATTGTTCCAACTTGCCCTTTGTCCCTTTTCATAGACACCCAGAACATGATGAGATGAGGCCAACATGGATATTTAATTTCGTGAACAAATAGTTCAACGGGGCAGCTTTAGCATAAGGTTAAGAATCATTAAAGTCTCCGAACCCTATTTGAGTAATCTGCTGTGCTTGAATGATGGTTGATCCTATCCAAAGAATTACCCTAATAGAGATGATTAGTTCATTGGGGATATCTATCTCTTTAAAGTCGTACTTATCGCATGCCGATAACCCCTGTCCGATGACTAAGGGAGATGAAAATGACCATAGCTTCTTCTTTTTCAGCTCTTTATTTTGTTGAAGCAGTGCCAAAGAAAACTTATAAGTTCATTAAATAGCAAAGAGTCTAAATCGTTCGAACTTGCCCTTTGTCCCTTTCATAGACACCCAGAAACCGGTGAGATGAGGCCAAAATCAATATTTAATTTCGGGAAGAAACAGTTCAAGACGAGGCAGTTCTAGCACAAGGTCAAGAATCCTTAAATCCTCCAAATCCTTTTTCGAGTAATCTGCGGTGCTTGAACGATGGCCGATCCTATTCGCTTCATTTGCTATCACATCTTTCACTTTCATTGAAGCTTAGTTTGCTTGCTGATAAGTATTATGTCATTTTCTAGGGTTCCTCAGTTTGAATACGTCGATTTTCAGTGTATATGACGTGAGCAGATTAATTAATTCTTGGGTATCTTCTTTTATTAAGCATTCTTTCGGATTTATATTGCGCGTTAGGACTGCTACATAACGAATGAGTGAGTCAACTATCAAATTAGGGGTGAGCAAACTGGATCGGACCCGCCGGGACCTAATCGAAACCAACCCGGACCGGTCGGTTGGTCCGATCCTCGAGGGGGCTGTCGGGTCCTCGGTCCCAATAAATGGGATCGGTGATCAGGGGTCCGGCTCTCGATTCTATGTGGATGGGACCGAACCAAACCGCTCGGATAGGATCACCCAGAATAAATAATACACACACGCACGCGCGTGCACACACATATAGATAGATCGCGGTATTGTTATACTTATATAACATCCCTTTTGGAAACTCAATTCCCGTGTCATTCGTATTTGTATCCAAATTCATTTGCAGACGTCAATATTTTGTAATAGAACTATCATGTAGCTATCTCTTTCCTATGGGTTTTCTAACTGAAGATAAACGGAAGGGGGTATATGCACAACTATGAACTTTGCAAGAATTTTTGTTCATTGGGTGAACAAATGATGTGTCCATATATCATATAATTTACGGGCATGAGTTTTCAGGTTTTGCTACGTAAATAAGAACCTATTAGGCTCTTTTCCATTTTATCCATGCTAAACAATTTCAAACTACTAACATTACATGTATAGGGTGTACCTTGAAACAATATCCTTTATGTTTATTGGATGGAACATGAAACCGACCAAACCGACCGCCGTCTGGGCCGTTAGTCCCCGATCCCCGGCAAAATTGAACCGAGACTATTGATCCGATTTTCGATTCCATATCGGGATCAGATCGGCCCGAACCATGCACATCCCTATGTCAAATGTATTCAATTAGTTAGATCGCTTTCAACACGTCGTCGCCTGCAAGCTTACAACTCCTCGTTCTGCACGGCCCAAAAAGAAAATAAAGAGAGACAGATTATTAATTGGTGATCGGTCAACGGTTTGAAAACTCTTCTCATTGGGCAGTCAACAAATTGCACGATTAGAAAGTGACATGCTCAGCAAAATATAGATAAAGAAACTTGGAGTCACCAATATTGCTTCACATGCTTAACAACTACAAAGGATTTGCAAAATATATACACGGTGGGTTGAAAGTTCTAAAACTTATAGTGATAATGTAATCGAGTCTTAAAATTTTTTACGAAAAATTAAGCCAAATCATAAAACTTGTACAATTAGTACAATCGAGTAATTCTATTTACTTCACCCGATATAATCGATAATGCTGACATGGGTTTTTCTTACAACAATGAATACACGTGTTCACGCATATGGACATGTTACATATGCCCATTCATGGTACTTTATTAACCTACCTGCTGGAAAAAAAAATGGAAAGAAGAAAAACTTTTATAATTTGAGATCATGCTTCTGGGGACACGATGAAAGGATTCGCAATCGATTTGCTGATCACGAATAGGTTATAGTAGGCTCTAATTGACTATAATTTTCTAATTTAGGCTCCGATTGTTTCGCGAATAGTAAACGATTTGCAAAATATTTTTTAAAATAATCATTTGTATCGCTTATAAAAATTGATTAAACGAAAAATATTCTTATCGTCCACAAAAATTTTGAGACATGCATTGCCGTCGAAAATATTTTCCCTTCTAAGCGATCCCAATCCCAAAAGAGAAGTGTTTTTTTTTCCTTTCTTGAAATTAATAGTTGTTGTTACTTCTTTTTGCTTAATCGTCGCTTTCTTTACCAAATTCTTCTCTGAGGCAACATTTTCAGTACTGACTTTTCATCTGCCAAGAGTCGGCTATTCGATGAGATGGCGATTTCCCGACCTGTACAAAGCAACGGTGAGAGAGAGAGCCCACGGGAGGCAAACCAAACATGATAGGTAGCTAAGTCCTGTTTTTCCTTTATTATTATCTATAGATAAGTGCGTCGAAAGTCCTAAACTTGTTACGAAAGTGCAATCCAGTCTTAAGATTTTGAAAAAGCGCACTTTAGTTCTAAAACTTATCACGAAAGTGCAATCGAGTCTTAAAACTCTTAAATGGTTCAATCAAGTTATAAAACTTGTCACGAAAAATACAATCGAGTTCCGAAATTTTTAAAAAGTGCAATCAACGTAAGGGTTTAGTTTTACCAATTTAATAAGTTCGAGAACTTGATTACACTTTTTAAAAATTTTAGGACTCAATTGCACTTTCGTGACAAGTTGTAAGACTCCCAACGCACTTGTTCTTTTTATCCATCGGCCCCCGTTTATTACTGTTATTATTACTATCGTTATTATTCAGTGGTGGGCATGCTTTGAATTTTAGTTAAAGGTTGGCTCATGATGAATTTAGAATTGGCAGGTTTTGATTTGATTATCAATGTGACAAGTCACCAATTACAAAGAAATCATGGACCATGTCCCCTTCTTGTTGGGTTCATGGTGTAATGCGCATCACTTCTTAATTTGTATGATCGAATCCGCTTTTTTTGTGCAAGGATATATGCTGATAAATTACATTGTTTAGAATTTTGCGCTAATCAATAATTACTAATGAAACTATAGATACTTTAGTGCTAACATCGATCGCATGTCCGACGTAGAGTTGCATCTACGTAATTTTATAGCAAGCGCTTCATTGAATGCCCCTCATTTGTATGAATAATAATTCTAATCTACCCACCTTATTTCTAATTATATTAATCTTCTCGTAAATTTAAAACTCATAAAACCATTATTCTAATTAATATTTTTTTAAACCATAATCTTTTTCTAACAATGGCAAAAACAATAATAATAAAAAGAAACGGGTCTTAAGCCCAATGAGATATAATTTATCAGGCCCAATCTTCTTTTTTTGGTTTGGAGGCCCAATGTGCTTTACTTAGCCCAAAATGCCATGGCGACTTCGATTGCGTTCCTGAGGCCCAATACGGGTCATCGTTTATATTGGCAAACCCTAGCGATTACACGAGGCTCCCACTCATTTTGGCTCACCGTCGCGAAGGGAGGCGGCCATTGAAGCTCAGACGAAGCAAAAGCAATAGCAATGGGTAACGATTTTACCCTCATTCTCGCGTTCGTCGTTTGGAGATAGACCCTCTGATTTCTTGCTTTTTTTCTGACCGTTCTTTATTTCAATGTGAAGCGAGGATTAAGGTTCACGAGCTGCGACAGAAGCCGAAGGCGGATCTGCTGAGCCAGCTGAAAGACCTCAAGGCCGAGCTTGCTCTCCTTCGCGTCGCCAAGGTCACCGGAGGTGCGCCGAACAAACTCTCCAAGATGTAAGTCCGCAGTTCTTCGTCGCGTGCTTATGTGCGATCGTGTGCTGTATTGCTTTGTTCTAGAATATGAGTGTGCCGGTGAAACGGTCAGTAGTTTGAATTATTCGCAGGTCTGCAATGGGTAGGCAGTTCTAGGACCTTGTGTCCATAGATGGTATAAATTTGCTTTCGAGATTTGATTTGTGAGATGAGGGTTACTTGATTGAATTTGAGTACGACGCTGGAGATGAATCAGCGCTCTCCGCGACATTTTCATTGTGAATGTTTTACTGAACATTGTTTCTTTCTGAGTTCAACGTGGTTGACCGGGTACCCTAGGATATGTGTTATGTGCATCCTATGGATGTGTCTCTTGGTTGGATGATGTTATTAGGAGGTGGGATGAATCTGATATCAATGTCAGGAAATGGGTGTCTCTCCTTTTGATTGTGTTTCTGTGGAGGGAGTGATTCTCTCATTTAGTTAAATGATGCGGGCCTCGAGCGTCTTTAAAGCTTTTGTTTCATCCGGTTACCTACGGTTCTTGCTCTGTCCTTGTGGTTTGATATGAGTTTTGGGTTTCATGGTGCAGAAAGGTGGTGAGGTTGTCAATTGCGCAGGTGTTGACTGTGATCTCACAGAAGCAGAAGGCTGCATTGAGGGAGGCCTACAAGAAGAAGAAGTACTTGCCGCTTGATCTGCGTCCAAAAAAGACTAGAGCCATCCGAAGAAGGCTTACCAAGCACCAGGTGATGCACTGTTTCTACTTTCTACCTTCATATGAAAAACACTTTGGAATTGGTTTTGCAAAATGCCAAGTGAGCGAATTTGTCCAGATGGGACTGACAAGATCTTCATTGTGTTTGGATTAAGGAAGTGGAAGGAGTTGACATGAGTCGCGAAATAGTGACACTCAAATATGTTGGGCATCGAAAGTTGGGATGAATGCGATAAAAGATAAGAAGAGAAAGGGAGTAGAAGGAAAAGGAAAAAAAAAATAAGTTGCAAAAAAAAAAAGACAATCACTTCATACCATTGGCTAAACTTAGTTGTGAATAGCATATAGTCTACATAGTTCAATGAATTTGTTACCATCCAGATCATTTCCCTTCTATGCACACTCATATAGGAGAAGTAAACTACTGTTTCCATTCACCATTGCCTTGTTGTTTTCCGCTGTCCTCTAACGTAGATTACCCAGAGTAAATAAGTTCATTATGTTCGCCTTCCATGAGGACTACATAGCTTCTCTTTCATTTGTGATGTTTCTATGTTTTATTTAGAGCATATCTTCGTCTTTTGATTTATTTTCTCCGACCAACAGGCGTCTTTGAAGACGGAACGGGAGAAGAAGAGAGAAAATGTACTTCCCCGTGAGGAAATATGCTATCAAGGCGTAGGCGGCACTCGCCATGCAATTTTGCAGCTCTATATCCTCCAGTAGTGTAATTTTCAGCTTCTGTCTAACTCTTAATTTCTTCTTGTTCGACCGATATCCAGCTAGCAGAGTGATTTTGTTTGTCTTTTGACTCGTTACTGCCTCACCTAAAACTAGAATACTAGGTAGTGCTATTTCCTAGCTTTGTTTCAGTGGGATCTCTCTGAGTTGGGTACACAAGTTTAAGGCCGTGCCTTACTAGGTGATCAAGGGTAGGGTAGTGGTGTCGAGGGACGACAGGTTGCTGTGATAGAAAGAGAAGTTATTGAATTTCAGGTTTCATCGCCTTATCGTCCCATGGGGATGATCGCATAAGGCTAAGGGTCTCGACATTGGCATCGAAGATAAGTGTCTAGGCAACACCGCGGCCAAATTGAAACTTTGCTGAAAACCTTGCGGTTTTGTGGTGGGAGGGAGCAGAACGTGAGATGCTTTATTAGATACGACTGCTGGTTAATTTGTCTTGCGTTGCAAGTCTTGACCTCATTCCGCTCTGACCGAAATAGCTCTAGCACGAGGTTAGACCGGAATAGCTCTAGCAAGAGGTTAGACCGACTGACTTGGGGGACTTGTGCCAACAAATCACTCAAATCCCACTTCAACAACTAGATCAGAGTAATTCAAGTGCAAATCGAGGCGCGGTCTAAGCTTTCCTTTTCCTTATATTACGTTTACAAGTCTGGCTTAGTACTCCGTAGTTTTGAATCATCTGTGATTATACATGTCCACGTGTGTGTATTTCCAAAAGCTTCAACCTTCCTCCGGATCATAAGCGTGATTTGCTTTTCCGTTCTTAAAATGTTGGAAATTTTCAATTAAGGGCCCGAGATGTTATTTTTTTCTCAAATGCTAAAAGTAGATTTTATTTTAAATAAGGGCTCGAATTGATTTTTGTTTTAAATAAAAGCTTGAAGTGTTATTATTTTTTTCAAATGAGGGCCTTATGTGATCATGATTGTTTCAAATAAGGATATGGCTTCATCGGTCAGCTATATATTTTGGTTGCTCAAAGATAATTTTTGTCAGAAGATGACTTGAACTACAAATAGACAAACTAAAAAGTTTTTCAAAAAAGAATAAAGAAAAATGCATGCGGGAGGACTGCTTGTGGCCCTTGCCTCATTGCTGATGGGGTCGCCAGCATAACCGGGAGAGGGTCAAGGCGAGATTCGGGAGACTCTCTCCCATTTTTGGTTTTATGGCGAGGGCTTGCCGGCCCTCACTTCTGGTCGGCAAGAGTCTCTGGTCATAGCCGACGCCCCACAAGTGGAGGGGTTGCCCTCCTGCCTATATATTTTTTTTTATCTTTTTTTTTTGTTTCTATTTTTCCGTAAGCTGTAGGTTTTTCTTTTAAAGTAAAACCATAT
Source organism: Rhodamnia rubescens (assembly GCA_021437795.1). Taxonomy (NCBI): domain Eukaryota; kingdom Viridiplantae; phylum Streptophyta; class Magnoliopsida; order Myrtales; family Myrtaceae; genus Rhodamnia; species Rhodamnia rubescens. The sequence goes on along the minus strand of JAILYA010000054.1, from coordinate 1,362,278 downwards.
GGTTTTCTCAATGACGCACGCAAAGTATATTGTCTCGCAACAAGACCGACAGGACTAATTAATGATGTAATCTCTCCTCTAACGACCAATTCCAAGGGGAAGACCTAAAAGCCTGGTCATGTGCACATGTTCCAAAGTCGGGACGCATTAAAAACCAGACCCTAAAAACAAGATCATGTGCACATGTTCCAATGTCCCGTCGCATTAAACACGTTCTTCCTAGAAAACAAGAAATGGCCTCATTTTCCCTCAACCATGGCATCTGGATCGAGTAATGGTCGGATGTAATTCAGGAAGCAACCTGTTCGTGGACTGCTTCCGAGCGAATTTCCAAAGACGCTCAAAGTTATGCCTAAAAGACACTTGCGTTTCTCCAACACATCATTTGCTCCTCATATTTCATCGGAAAATCGAAAGTAATCCACCCCGACTAGAACAGGGTCGTGCGATACGATGTTAAGATTTTGATCGGCTTGTCGATTAAGTTTAGATATCGCAATCAATCTAAAACTGATTCTACTGCGTGATTTGGGTGGAAACATTGAACATCGCACCATTTCACGTCGTGTATTGACTTTGTGGCGATGTTAACAGAAGTAAATTGGCTTGTACACGAAGTCAAAGTCATTTTTATCTCCTCGTCGTTCAGAACATTCGGGCGGCTTTCTCCAGAGTCAAGACAAAGCCGTTTTCTTGAAAATCTCTGTCTAGCCTTAGTTCCTACGATAAGTATTAGATGGGGATGGCCATCTCTTAAGATCTCCACATTCTTGTCTTCCTTTCCACGTATCAATTTATGTTCTTTTTATTTCAATAGCGCTTGGATGGGTTGATTCCGTCTTTTTTGTGCCTTCGAATTCAACATGAGCATCGCTATTATCATTCGATGTCCATCGGTAGATGTCACCATTTGAAAATCCATGGTCTATTGTATGCATATAGATCACTTTTGAAAAAAAGGGCGAGGAGGTGCGACCAGTGTTGCTACTTCCTATGGGTAATTACCATGAGAATCTCACGCCCGTAATGACATATGAAGCTCCCTGCGTCGAGTCTTTAACCTACATGTCATATTTCAGGAGCACTCTGAAATCTCTCTCGCCTTTGCTCGAGAGAGAAAGCGAAGCTTTCAATATAATCCTCGAGCTTGTTGATTTCGTACGCCTACACGCGAGGCATGTGCTCGAAAAGATCGAGCGGCCGATAAGGAAAGAGCATAATACGTGCCGATAAGTCGTAAGGTCCAATTAATTAATCTATCAAAAAAAAAAAAAAAAAAAAAAAAAAAAAATTATTAAAAAAAAAATTTTTTTTTTAAAAAAAAAAGGTTTTTGTAGGGGAAAGTATAAAAGGGGGGGGGGGGAGGGAAAAAAAAAAAAAAAAAAAAAATAATCATTCGAAAAAATAAAAAATATTAAAAACAGGAAGCAAAAAAAAAAAAAGAGTGTAGAATTGAATTGTCATAATTACAATAAATTTAGAGCCTTTTTTAGTAATTGTTCCGTCGAGAAGTGATGGCAATTGAAGAGAAAAATCAACTCGCCGGGAAAAAGAAGAGGAAGAAGAAAAGGCCTAAAATTCTCAAAACGTCAAATAAGGAGCTGTTTCGTTAAAGTCATTTGATTATCAATGATTACAATCCAGATGCACGAAGAAGGACATGCTGTGCCTTTTCGGTTAACGTAATTGACCCATTAAACCTCCTCTGTGAAACTTTTCTCAGCTGCCATTTTGACTAAATGACAACGACATGTCGCTTAAAACCTGTATCGGCATCATCATTGACCGTAAGATTCGTCATGCCATCATTTGACAATGTCAACGGTCAAGTTTGTCTTAAATGAGAGAATATTCAATAAACGGATTAATACTAACGCAGTCCATATTTTATGGTCTAGACGACTAAATCATATGAACCGGTAATCGCAATAACTGTTATCGGGGGAGGCAATGACCGGTTCATATCAATCTTTTAATTATCTTAATATTTGTCCACATTTTTTCTTATCTACAAGAGCGATAGCCCTCGCCGTCAGCTTTCGTCATAACAAGTATTAAAGATCCATCTGTTTTTACGAAAATGGAACCATTCGAAAAATATTTTTCTTAAAAATGGCTTATATCGCTCGAAATAATTAATCAGTTACAAATATTTTCGTTATCGATAATTAATAATATTTCCTTTCATTTCATCCTAATCTTGTACGATTAGAAGTGTGGTTAAACGATTAGTTTGTACCGGAAACTCCCGCTCTCGTCGTGTGGAGAATTCAACGGCAAGGTTACGTGCGGTCCGTGGACGCAATCGGGGCATGATCGATCACATGATGGGGGTGTTGACCGAGCGATTATTCAAATGGCCGGGGCGAGCTTTGAATGTCTTTTAGTGGGTGTTGACTGTTGACCAGCCCACCGCTCGTGGAGAGGAGACTGGGGAAGGGATGAACGTTGATAATGAGATCAGTAGGATTAAGCACAAAACCCAGATGGATTAGGTTATCGAAACCTGTCATCTTCCAATGAGCAGGACTCTCTCTCTCTCTCTCTCTTCCTGAAATGGACATCCAAAAATGAGGGGCGACAAGAGAGCTAATTGAACGATCTATCGAGAAAGATAACACAGACGCTTCCTTTCGTATCGGTGAACTTCCATCGGCATCGCTCGTAAGTGGTGACCCGTCGGTGAACGGGGACCCACCCCGATCGGGCGTCGTGAAGAGACTCGCGCCGCAAAGGCAATAGGCCTCGGGTTTGATCCATCGGCACCGGTTCTTTAAGTCCATTTCAAATGGCTACATATCAATAATCACCTAGCAGGTCTAGACGTGGGGAATATCACTCTTGGTAAAAGTCTAATCGATTGCCGACTGTGACAGAGAACACCTAAAAAAAGGGGTGTAAAAAAAAAAGGAATAGAAAAAAGAGAACGTTAAGACCGCAGAAAAATGAATGACGTAAAAATATCTTCATTAAAATGATCTTTTATATTACTTATAAAAAATGAATGAACGAAAATATTTTTATCATCTACGAAAATGGTTAAGACACGTGTTGTTTTATATAATGAATATATTTTTAAAGATTAACTGTTTCAAGCAATCATATTTGGCAAAATGTTATCCAAAGCATTCAATTTTTGCGAAACAAACGGAACTTTAAATATACCGAGTTCTTCTCATTCGACGGGGACTTTCAACACTAGCCAGTCATCGAATCTTGATCCGAGTCCGCGGGCATAATCCAAGTATAATAGGGGCTCGTGGCAACATTTCTACTCTAAAAATCAATCTCGATCGAAGTTGATTTTTCTACTTCGGAGAGAAGTAATTTTTTTTTTTTTACTTCTTCAAGTAGATTCAAAACTACTTCTAAAGTAAAAAAAAAAAACTCTAGAAATAGAAAAATGAAATTGCGTAACCAAACAGTTTACGTTCGAGAGGTTACGTTACCTAACGAATGTCTAGTCCAAAAGCACTTTTGGAGCAAAAATTCTACTCCAAATATTGTCATGCTCTCTCTGTCTCTCTTAGAGTTCTTGTTTCTTCGGGTGGCTCGACTTTGCCATTACGATTTCTGCAGCCGCTGCCACAATACGTTCAACACGCATACGGTTGTGTGTGTAATTGAATTTGAGCACATTTTGCCCAAGGGAAGACCCGGGGGGGACAAGATTTCTCAATCTGAAAAAGAAGACCAGAGGCGTAGAAAATAGTTGTTGCAAGGAAACCGAAGTCTTTTCCATACCAGATCAACTATTGCTGCTGGGAACGCTGAGGTTCTGTCCAGTTAAACAGGATTCGATGTAGTGTGTAAAAGCTCTCCGGCAACGTTGCAACCCATCTAGAAGCCCTCATGCATGACCCTAGCACAAGGTGCACGTTCATGCCGGTGGTTTCAGACAAGCTAATAACCCTTAATGCCCCTGCAATCTATAAAGACTTGCCTTTACATCATACCTGTCAAACGGTCCGAGTCGAGTCGTAAATGATCCGACTTAAATAACCGGTTTATGATCCGTATACAATCCATATTCTTAAAGTACTTTCATATTGAATTCAATTCAATTTAGGAAAACTCATGCTCAAATTGAGGTGGGAGTACGGAATGAGAAAGCTTGAGATCGAGGGCGAGCGAGGGAGAATGAAAAGAGGGTTAGAGAGATTGATTAGTTTTAATCCATCTATGACTCATTTATTGAATATAACTGATCTATATATCAGCTTTAGCTCCGTTAAGAAATGGGTTTATGACCCTATCTTGAAAAGTCTGCTTCACATGTCAAAGCTACAAAAGCAAGGGAATTACTTAGTTTCTTCCGGTTTGACTGAGGAACCTTCGTGCTCGGTCAGTCAATGCTTCTGGGTTTGAAATGACAAATCCAAGTAAACCGCCAACGTCCCCAGAGCAGACGACCCCGAGGAATCCATGGCTTCTTCTTCCTCTATATTACCCCCCTCGAACCAGAAGCCATCAACCCAACCCTCCTTCTCTCTCTTCCCCTCTCCGTAAGACACACTCAACACAGACAATCCAGAGATGGGGTTGATGAGAATACCGGAGATTTCAGAAGATAATGCCTTCACGCCGAGAAAAGCCATGTCGACCTCCATCCCCTCTTCCAAAACGCTTTCATCCTCTTTCTCATCCCGAGCTTCTGGCAACTGGAAGCTCGCCCCCATTTCCGACTTCTCCGATCCGGCTGTGGAGGAAACCCTCCGGAATGCCGAATCCGTCATCAAGAAATGGGACTTGAACTCGAAAACCCCATGCGCCCAGGTCGCCTCTCTCTTCCTCCACAACAGGGGAGAAGCCAAGAGCTTCCTCAAATCCGCCAATGACCTCCGCGAGGCCATGCATTTCCTCGTCACTAACCATTCGAGCTCCGACAAGCTAGTTCTCGCGCAGAGCCTCACCCAGATTGCCATGAAAAGGCTCGAGAAGGAGCTCTACCACATCCTCTCCACGAACAGAGAACACCTCGATCCCGAGTCCGTATCCAGGAAATCTTCCCACCGTTCCGACAATTCTGAAGACGAGAATGGGATCGTTTCCGATGACGAGATGGTGAAAGTCTCCGAGTCCACCATGGAGGACGTGAAATCCGTGGTCGATTGCATGATCAGCGCAGGGTATGGCACAGAGTGCATAAAGATCTACAAGCTCATGAGGAAGTCGGCCGTCGACGAAGGCATATACCGGCTCGGGATCGAACGGGTCAAGTCTTCTCAAATCCAGAAGCTAACCTGGAGTTCGCACGAGCGTCTGATCAAGAACTGGCTGAACGCAGTGAAAGTCGCGGTGCAGACGCTCTTCAAGGGAGAGAGGATCCTCTGTGACCACGTTTTCTCTGCATCCAGCAAAATCAGGGAATCCTGCTTTGCCGAGATTACCAAAGAGGCGGCGATCAATCTGTTCCGACTCCCGGAAATCATGGCGAGAATCAAAGGATCGCCGCCTAGAATTTTTAAATTGATCGAGCTCTACGAAGCGATTTACGAGCTTTGGCCCGATATCGAGTCCATATTCAAGTTCGATTCGATGCTGGCTGTCAAATTACAAGCCCTCTCTGCGCTGGTGAAGCTCGGAAACATGGTCCAAGTGATCCTATCGAACTACGAAGCCACAATTCAGAAGGACTCCTCGAAAATTCTCCCCGAAGGTGGCGGAATCCACACGCTGACTCAGTCGGTGATGGAATTCACGACTTCCCTCACTAATTACAGCGCGACTCTCTCTGACATCTTGATGGACCATCCACGAGCGGGCAATCTGAATCTGCCTGCGTCATACTTCGATAGCCCCAGCTCCGGCGATCTCCCAGCGTCGCCGGTCTTGGTCCGATTAGCATGGCTAATCCTTGTCCTGCAATGCAAGCTCGACGCCAAGGCCGAGCTCTACAAGGATGTCTCGCTCTCCTACCTATTCCTCGCCAATAATCTGAACTACATAGTGGAAAAGGTGAGATCGACCAACCTCAAGTACCTGCTCGGGGACGAGTGGGTGGCGACGCACGCAGAGAAGGTGAGGCAGTACGCGGCGAGCTACGAGGCGGCAGCGTGGAGCAAGGTCCTCTCGTCACTGCCGGAGGCAGCGGCCAAAGAAGGATCACCGGCGATGTCGCCGGAGGCAGTGAGGGCGTGTCTCCACAGGTTCAGCGCCGCATTCGAGGAGGAGTACCGGAAGCAGACGTCATGGACCGTGCCAGATGGGAAGCTGAGGGACGAGATCAAGGTGTCCATCTCAAGGAAGCTCGTGCCGGCATACGGGCAGTTCTGCGAAGCCTGCCTAGGGATTGCGAGTGGCGACGGAGAGGCGGAGAGGAAGCTCGCGAGGTTCCGGGCGGATGATCTGGGGAACTACTTGTCGGACTTGTTCCAAGGGACGGCGGTTTCGAGGGGTTCGTCGCGGTCGCTGTCGTGGCGGCCTCGATCTCGAGGGTGTTTGCTACGTTGATTTGAAGGGGATCGATTTGTTTCTTCCCTCCTCTTGTGCAACGACGGAGGATGTGAATAGAATAAACTTCGCCGACGATGGGTCGTCGTCGGCTGCTTTCTTTCTGTTTCGGTTGGTTCCTGAAAATTTTCCCGGGAAAATAAGCATCTCTCAAATGGGCAATGAATTTCTTTTACGACATTCAAATAAAAATCAAATCTTTAACGACAATGGAAATTCGTTGCGGCAAAGGATCCTAAAAACATTATTAACTACATTTTACATGTTTCTTCAAAACTGTTTTAACTAAAGAGAATTACGCAATTCGAGAGCTTTGTAATGAATGAAATTGCGATTGGCAACAAAGAAACTCTATTTAATTCAAATCATATGGCTAGAGACCGAATATTTCTAGAATTAGTATCGTTTCATCGCGATGTAAGGATACTCATTAACAATAACTTTAATTACGAAAAATGGCTATCTTGAACACGAAAAATGCTCGCATCAACCTAATTGAAATTTGGACCGATTGCGGTGGGTGCAATCGATCTAAGTGTAGGAGCGTCGGGAAAAGGATGGGTTCAAATTAGAGGTGAGCGAGTTCCATATAGATTTCACATGGAACATGAAACCAACTCATCTAAACCGAACCTTCATTTTTTCGAAACTTGAAACTAACCCTATCATAAGTTCCAAGGTCGATTCCGAGTCTATCCAAGTTTCACCTATATTCTTAATTGAACGATTAGAATAAATTATCACCTTTAGTAACCACAACTTACCGTTACAACCCATTAACCACAACTTATATTTAGGCACAAAACATGAAACATTAACAAAGTAAAATATTCAAGTAATAAATATCATCGAAAATGGAAATTTAGACTAATAGTTCCACATTACACATTCATCAACGAACGCGAAGGATCGTACGAAGACATATACAAGAAAAACAGCCCAATACCAACAAAAAAAATCTCAACTATAGCATTTATCCAAAACTTTTTTTGTCTCATAAAAACCCCCCAACTTTTACTTTTGTCCCAATTCTATCGGTATGATACCCAAAAAACTCTTAACTTTAACATCCATCTCAATTATATCCAAAACTTTTCTTGTCTCATAAAAAATCCCCAACTTTTATTTTTGTCGAAATTCTACCACCGTTAACCTTCCGTCTATAATTACCGTTAGTTAATCCTATGTGGCATTTCCACGTCATTAGTGAACTACACCTTAGAAAAGCCGATATGAAAAAATCCTTCAGAGTTGTCTTTTGTTGTCTGCTTCCCCACATATCGCCGAAAGATACAGAGCCACTCAAGGCGGCATGTTTCGGATTATCCCGGCACTCAATAACCCAAAGAACAACTAGATGTGGAGATATGATTGGTTGGACAAATAATCTCAAATCCCATCATCCCTAAAACATATTGTTTCCGAATTTCAAAGATTCATTGATAAGTTTGGCGAGAAAATTCGAGTCGCGTAAAATTAACTAAAGGTAATTATGAACGGAAAGCCGATAGCTAGAATTGAAACAAAAGTAAAAGTTGAGGGTTTTTGTGAGAAAAAAGTTCTGAATATAATCGGGATATATGCAGAGTTGGGGCTTTTTTGGCTATTATGTTGGTAAAATTATGACAAAAGTAAAAGTTGAGGATTTTTTATAAGATTAAAAAAAATTAGATATAATTGAAACATATGCTAAAGTTGGGATTTTTTTTATATTAGGCCCAAGAAAAACACAAAAACTTGCATCGGATCAAGTACCCTGGTTTTTTAAACCTGAAACCAGGCAGGTTTTCACCAATCTGATTTGAGGTTTTTGATTATACCCTGAAACCATGCAGAGTCGTAGTTCAAATTAAGAGGAACGGGGCTTCTTCACTTTCTCTGTGAAAAACCAGTTTCCAGCAGCAGAGGCTCTTGGCAGCCTTGAGAGTTCTTTTCTTGTTGGGTGAAGCAGAGTCCCACACCCGTTTGAATACCGTGAGAAAATCTGGGACGCGAATGAAATTCGAGAGTAAACAAACGTACAGCATCACCCGCAGTCCGTACAAGTCTTGAGTACGTGAGGCCTGTCTCTCTTCTACTGTGAAGTGAAACCTGCTTTTTAGGATGCTCAGGGCTCAAGACATAATCATACATTCGGCTGACATGCTGCCTTAATTTATGATTCCCGGACACCCACTCAGACGATGAACAAACGAAAGAGGAAAACGACCCCTCACCCTTCCCCCTTGTTCACCCAGCACTCTCGGCCATCTTGGAGCACTCGACTCGTCTTCCCACTCCAACTGTGCACACTCCCTCCCTCTCGTCTTGACCTAAACTTGGTCGCTCTTGATCATCCAGGACCGTCTTTCTACCCGGGAAACCTCGACTCGGCCCGGCTCGAGCTACATGGACCAACTGAAGTGCGGTGCCGAATCCAAATGTCCTACGCGATTTAGCAGCAGATCAGCTGAATTGGAACTGATGGCTGTGTCTCCAAGTGATCTAATGCCGAATCAAAAGCTGATCTAACTAGGCCTTGTTTTAAGGGAACCATTTTACGTACCTGGAAGCCGAGTGTCTTACCTATGTTCGATAACCATGTAGGATTTGCAAATATATAGGTCTTCGACATGATCGTGTCCTCGGTATTCTCTCTCTCTCTCTTATATATATATATATATATATGCAGAATTTGTTACTTTGAGCTTCTATGTTCCCCAACTCTAATTGATAGCAGTTCACAGTTCGAGAAGCTAATGGCAAGAAAAAGCCACGCACAGTTTACAGCAACCATTACATTGCCTTGACATAGATAACACAGGATGATGGTAATGCAGATTCTTTACGCCATTTCAAAACTTTTCTGCGAGTTAAACTTCCGGCGGCGAAGATTGCTGTCTATCTATCTGATAGGATTTCATTGACAGACAAATCCATCTGACTCGGTGAAAGGACGCTTCGGACCGCGCCATTCGTTTGGAACTCTTCACAGTAAAACGGGGGAAATAAGATGCTCAGGAGCAGGGATCAAATTTGCTGTCTTTATCATCAGTCAATGAATGAGGACAACGCTGTCTCATGAGCATTCTGTCTTATACTACACCATTTCGAATTGAACTTCATTCGATACATGAACGCGCTTCGGGAATTCGTTTCTCTCTCCTTATTTGAAGGGAAAGAGAAGAAGATTTGAGAAAAAAGTTAAAGTAAATGAGCAACTTTGGGGGGTGTTTCTTAAACACTGAGGATCCGTGGCATGCTGACTTGCACTTCTATTGACTATGAGGAAGTACAATTTGATACCAATTTTTTTTTTTTTGGGTCCAAAGTACAATTTGATACATTCAAAATTCTCTGGTCTAATCTAAATAGGACAGGAACGTCAGACCGTACCATCGGAATTTGCTTCCTAGTCATTTTCAAAACTGTTAGTTAATGGATAGAAAAGAAGTACAAGAAGTTGCACTGACAGTCCTTTTTGTGGCCCCTTTAACTTACTCCTACTAAATTACTACATGTTTTGACACTGCTTGCAATAAGCAATTGCTCCCTGAATTGGTGACTCTACTTGCATATACCCTTTGCTGCTTCTGCTCAGAAGCTGAAATTCGCCGAACCTGTTGGAGTCGTTTGAACACGAAGATGGTGAAGAGTTGGAAGACAACGATGACGAGGACGAGGACGTCGTGATCTTGATCAATGAACGCCGCCTGCTCGATACGGTAGACGTCCTCATGTGCCGAGATCCGCCACCATTTTCAAAGGCCTTTTCTTCATTGAAGTTTCTAACTGCGCCGGGAACTCGGCCGAACTTCTTTTTCCTCGTCGAATCGTCACTCCGTTCGTGGGACTCGGTCGTCTTCAAAGCATGGTTTCGGGCTGCTTCCATGCAGGACTCGTTTGAGCAGTTGGATTTGCCAAACAAGGCATTGACGTAGGCCCGGGAAGTCTTGAGCTTAGACAAAGACTGCTTGATCATTTTGATTCTCCCTGTCCTTGGCTTGGTCTTCGCGCTTTCCTTCTCGAAGTTGCTCGTTCCCACCGCCGACATGTCAGCGAGATGCTCATTCAAGTTGAGCTCTCTACTGATCCTGAAGGACTCGGAGGGCGACAGGTTGCAGGAGTCGAACGGAGTGCTCATCGCCGTCGGCGTCGGAGCGGTCGTCATTTGAGGAGTGCTGTAGAACTCCTCGTAGTATTTGTCGTCGCCATCGACCTCGAGGAGCTTTTCAACCATCTCTAGCCGAGGAGGGAGGTGGAGAGGGAGGAGCTTGCCTTTGTAGAACAGCTCATCAGCTGGTGAGGTTGAGGCTTCTTTGCGATCTAACGAGGTTGAGGACATCTGGAACTCGAATTCTCTGTGGGTTTGAGGAGGACTAGGAATGATGGAGTGGCCATGGAAGATGGAGTATGAGCTCACTTCCATGTCTATGTACTCTTCCTCCAGATGCTCGTCATGTAGCGGAAGACTTCTGGCCATAGTATGTAGAGATTCTCTCTCTCTCTCTCTCTCTCTCTCTCTCTCTAGGGTTGCTACTGAGATTGTTCAAGTGGAGAATTCGTGCACAGGCATCCTTTTATAGAGGTGCCTGATGACACACAAGGCCAATCTGGGAAATGTTTCGTACCGTAAATTCATGGGACACTTCCATGGTACTCTGAACGTTTTGCCATAACTAAATTCGAAAAGAATTGTAACATATCGTAAAATTATCTTACGACATTATGAAAGTTCGTCTTAATCAACTTTCGTTGTTTAAAAAGGATGATACGACAAATTAGTATATCTTAGAAATTTCCTAAATTCAGGGTGGCTAGAGCAAAGCAGTCTTAGGTCATAGGTGACTTCATCAAGAGCATATTTGTCGTTGGGACCGCAAGACCTATGAAGTGATTAGAAGTAATCACTAATCACAAAAGATAAGGGGATATGAAAAGGCGGGCACTTCTCATAATCAGCATTGCTTGATTTAACTAAGTCAAGTAGATGGGAAAAAGAGAAATGATTTTGTATTAAGGCACGATGTTGGCAGAGGGACCCCCACTTTGCTTCGCCGACAAGCTTAATTTAGGCTCCGTTTGTTTCGAGAGAAAATGAATCATTTGGAAAAAATTTTCCTAAAAATAATCGCTTATATCGCTTGAAATAATTAGTCAATTGAAAATATTTGGCATATGTGTACTTGAAGTCTTAAAACTTGTCACAAATATGCAATTAAGTCATAAAACTTGTCAAAAAAAATCCTTCTATTAGATCGAAATGGTCGGTGGGGGTTCTAATCGGGGAGGGCTGCGAACCTCGCCCAAATCTTGGCGGGGGCATGCGGGCCCTTGCCTCCTGCTTTCCAACCCTTTTTTGGTTTTTTTATATAAAAAAATTAGCTTATTTTAATTTAATTTAAATAGAATTTGTGAAAAAAAATAGATTTGGATCAAAATGAGGTCGTTTTACCCATGTCATCGTCACGTAGGATAGAAAAAATAATTATAAAAGTCACGTTAGTATTTTCCATCGACCAAGTTAGACGGAATTAATGGAAGAACTTGATGGAACCAATTCAATAAATTGTAGGATTTAATTGCACATTTTGACAAGTTTTAAGACCCAATTGCTATTTCTTGAAGAGTTTTAAGACTTTCAAGTGCACTTATCCCAAAATATTTTTATTTATCGATAATAACTTATGTCTAAACATTTTCATGAATGATGAAAATATTTTTGTTCATCCTCTTTTTTTTTTTTTGTAAGAGATATAAATGATTGTTTTTAGGAAAATATTTTCACATCGTTCATATTTTTCGCGAAACAAACGAAGTCTTATAAAGTCTAGCCATCTCACCCAACTTCTGTTTAAAAACTCGCGTGCAAATCACTCCTTCCAAAGATTTGAAAATGCAGGAGGAAGACAAAGGCGTGTTCTTGAGGATAGAAGGATTGCCAACAAAATGCCTTACATCTTGAAAGCAAGTTCTTTTCAACCTAGGAGGATGCACGAGATGTTGCCAAAGATAATACACTATAAAAGCCAATGTTCGTATGCACCACCACTGAATCAATTAAAACTGGGGTTACCCTCTCGTCATCGCATGTGGCTTTTACATCACCTAAAGAAACCCTTAACTGAGAAGGAAAAGAAACCCTAAGAGCCTGAAAATCACTTTACCACCACCTTTACTAGGTTTGATCGCATTCGCTGGATTCTCAGTGCATGGTTCTTGTTCCAGTCTTTTGAATTGTGTCTTCTATAGGAGGGTCTCATGGGCATATCTACTGCTGAATACAAACCACGAACTTGATAACATTCATACAAAACCTAACAAGGGCGAATTACAAATGGTTTTCTAACCCTTAAAACAATGATTCAATGGGGTCCCATAGTATCGAAATCTTTAGGGTTGTGCTCATTTGTTGATAGAGTCCCATGATATGAGAGAGAGAGAGAGAGAGAGAGAGAGATGTTGACCTGGTGAGGACAAAGGCAAGCACAAAGAGGCGACATTGGATAGTGGAGCTAAGAAATTTATGGATGGATTGCCTGCGAAGCTCGAGGACCGTCTTGGCCCTGTCTACCCTTTTAATACAGTCCGCACGTTCGACCAAGAATTCTCTCTTCTGTTCCTTTCCTCGATCAATCCTTTCTTTTGCTTTTGTCGCCCCCCATTGGAATGATGATGTTCTTCAGTTCAAAGTTACGGGGTACTTGTTGCCTAAAAAAGAAAGTCATGGCGGGTACTTGCAACATCTGTCTTTTCACCCAATAATCGCAGGGGGACTACTCCTGTAAAAATAGCTTGGATTCACCGTTCTACTCCTTTACCTTTTTAACTAGAAAAAATCCCCTTCGCAGACCGAGTCGCTTTCTGTACGAAACGGTCAAAAGGGCAAAAATTGTTTCCTGTCCAGTGGAAGGAGCCTCGGTAAAAAAATCTTGTGGTACTTGATTGTACTCATGAATCTCCAGTCCGGTCTACAGTTTTCCTTCTTCTTTTTCCTTTCTCTCTCTCTTTTTTTTTTTTTTTTTTTTGGGCTTCTCTGGGAGGGCAGTTTTCTCCATTTGCAAAGATGACCAAGAATTTACCAAATCTTCACTTTGGGGCAAAACACATATGAAGAGACGGGCAAATGGAAGCCACAACTTGTTCTATCGGAATGACCCACCACCACCAGAATATCTGGACACCTACTATGGTTCGAGCAGACCCAAGGATTGACAAGGCGGACCCTCTCCATCTCAATTGAAGGGGGTCTCCATTGCCGGGTATCCCCCCAGCAGGAACAAAAAGCAAGACAATTGCAGCATTGAATAGGGCTCGAACAGCTCCAACCCAACCTTTTTTGTGTGGGGTGGGGGGTGGTCAACTTTAGGGCCTTGGCTTTTTGTCAGAGAGATTTTCCAGTAAATCCACTTCCTTGTGTGCCCTCATTTCCTGAGCAAGCAAGGCCCCTGCGCAATGATGACGCTCCGCAAAAGACGATACAAGCTCCAACTTCCATATCGGGAGGACCTTTTGCCATAAAATATCAATACAACAATCTCGGTGCCCCACGTTTCGTGATTTTCTACTTCCCTCTTGCAAAGAGAGAGGGCGGGGGGCACGGGAGGTCCACACCGGGCAACTTCAGAGATAAAATCCAACCCCACTTTGAAGCAGCCAAGCAGTTTCGACCACAACTTCGACCAAAATCGAAAGCCATGAGCGGAGCAAGATGCAATGTGGTATCACATCGACGTCTGTAGCTCGACCAGCACTAGATCGATGCATCATAGAAACAAGGAGGATCATCCAAGGATCTGGCAAAGGATTCACCTTTCTTTAACGTAAACAATATGGTACTTCTATACGGGATCTCCAACGAGTACTACGTTACATCTTACATTCCAGGAATTTACAGAAGAATGAATAAATTTAAAGTTTGCGCGGCTGGTCCTGCAGCTTTCGAGAGACGAGATCTATAGTTGTACAGTATGAAGCATTTTCATTAGGATTTCCTTAGGACAAACCACTTTTTACATGGATGATAGCTTTAGACTTGTAGTTTACAGGTTGCTCAATCGCCAGATCTCAGCTCTCTTTCAAGCTCGTCAAACTCCCAGTCACCAATCTCCTCTGTCGAATAGTCCTTACTCACCTTCCCAAACTCGGACTCCAACTTGGCTAATTCTGCTTCAGTGTCTAGCACTGGCTCCGCATTTGACACTGGAGACTCACGATGCTTAATTACGTTGGTTTTTCGAGTCTCGTCACTCTGTGTCACAGAATCTGGCAGTACTGCAGATGGTGTCTCTCGAGGAGTTTCTTCCTTGGGGGTTGGGGTCTCCATTTCCAGATTGGGTCTCTCGATAGATTCAAATCCTGCTCTCAACTTTTCAATGTCATCAAATAACTCCTTCACTTTCTGGTCGTCCTTCCTGAATCAGAAAGTTGCAGAAGTTCCTGTTTCTGTGAGACGAGGAATTCAAACAGCAGGACAGAAAGAATCGAGTTATGAAAGACAGCAGCAGAATTATTAACCTTGATATTTCGCTCGCTGAGTATAGAATTGCTCCTTCATGTTATCCACTACACTGAATGTCGTTACAATCTGAAATGACAGACGGAGATGTAATGATCTCTTTCAACAGATTTTTGGTTTTTGGTTTAGAACAGGGTGTGCACTGAAAATATATGAGTACGATGACCATATTGGCTGATTCATAGAAGACTCAAAATAGCACCTTGAAGGCAATAAAATCGAGGAGAGACTATTAAGACATAAAGGATAAAACTGAATAAAGCTATTTCAAGAAAAAAGTACGCATGTTGCTCAAAAGGGTCATTAACATACACATGACACCAAGTTAGTCTAAATTTGATATAGACCTATCAGCAAATATATCACTTCACAACCTAAATTAGATAAACAGACAATAGCACCATCAAGACAGGCGAAAAATGTAGATTATCATATTTGCAGCACAAATTGCTCATTTAACTTGGGCAAGAATGGGCAAAAAGAAAAGTTAGGGCAAGACCAAAGCTACAAGATGACAGCGCAAGTACCGACATTTGCACAGTTCCTACAGTAAAGCATGATCTACTACCCAACCAAGAAAGGTTAGAATGCCAAACAGAATTGTACCTTGGCTTCATAATCTAAATACTCCTCCTCCAGATGTTTCCTGGGGTGAACTGTTTTAGACTCCTCATTTCCCGCACTAGAAATGACATCAGCACTGTAGAGTATCCAAAGGCAGATTACATACTTGACACAAAAAAGGCGGATCAAATAATAAAACAAGTCAAAATGTATCATAAACAACTTGTTATGTCAAAGTTGAACTACCCTTCACTCAAGTTCTTTAAATTCTCCACAAATTTTTCAATACGACTTATAGCAGGTCCCAGCTCTTTCTGCAAATCATAACAAATTTGTCAGAAAGGATGACCGCAAGGTTGTGGATGAGAAGAAGAGAATGTGCGGATAGATTAAGCTCCTTCAAGAAGAAAAGAAAACGAAAGCTCCTACAAGATTCTGCTTGGATAACGGCACTTAGAAAATCAGAACATATAAAGTACCTTGTAAGTGGAGAGGAGCTGAACAGCCAAATTCACAAAATAGTCCTCATGTCTCTCCAATTCATCGCTATGAGTACCAGTTGAAAACCAAAAATATCCCGTGTAAAGATGGATATATGTGATAAGATAGCAATACCACACTTCTTAATTATGCTAATAAACCCTCAAGTTGGGAACAAAAGCACAGAGAGAACCTAAATGACACACAGAAAGAGAATCTGAAGTCCATACTTGACCTGCTTCTCCCTCACTTCTGCATATGAGCATTGGAGAACCCATGTATCATCCAGAAAATTAATCCACGTACTGAGAACCTCAGCTTCAACCTTACATGATGTGATGGTTTTTGACAGCTCATCTTCCTAAAGTACAATCAACAGAAAGTCAAAAGGTAGTTCAATAATAATTAAAGAAACTCTAAAATCAAATCAAACAACATAGCCAAAACCTTAGTTTTCAAGTGCACAACAATTTGATTGTTTGCTTCATCAAATTGGTCTCTCTCTTCCATAATATTGCGAAGGCGAGCTTGAGCAGCAGCCAAGGAGATATTAACCTACAAATGTGCCAGTCATCAAAGTTTCCATTAAATAAAAAAGGAAAGCACAGTAATTACAGATTTACAAGAGAACAAACACATACAGACTGATTAGATGGAGTTGACCAGAATCTAAAATCAGTCAAATTTCAGTCTTCCATTAATCAAGTTCGAAAACAACAGTTGCCATTTTCCACATCTTTCCTCTGAAAGTAGAATAAACCTAGGAACAAACCAAAGATCTACATTTTAGTCACACAAAGGAATCATTTATCAAGCAAAGTCCATTTATCCCCCCTAGAGCTTATGCTGATTAGATTGTCAAAAGGTACTCGCGCAGCAAATCACAAGGGCCTCTTTAGTATAAATAGGTGTGCAATCATAAGTAGAAATTACATCCACACATCTCATTATGCAAGCAAAACCATTATCAGCAGACATGGTTGTGTGTTGGACCGCATTGATGCGACTGTTTGTGAATAGGCACCATGAGATATCATATACCCATCAACCCTACTCATATTGCACACCTACAATGAAGGCGAGTTCGTCCTTGTCCAGTCAAATTGAAGACGTCAATATATTGTGCAAGATGATCACGGATTACCCAAATAGAACTTCCAAATCCCAACTAATTTGATATGCAATAACCAGGGACAACTTTTGAATAGCCAGAGTGAAATATATAAGAAGGCCTCATAAAGGACTATAAATGTATGGTATAATTATTCAGTAAGACTCATCATATGGCACCACATCAATAGCAAGTTGATCAAAATTCAATGAGCAAAAAGAGGCGATAATAGTCTATTCTCAGAAATCTTTGCCTAAATATACATTTGAGAGAGAAAGAGGGAGAGGGAGAGAGAGAGAACCTTTTTCAATTCAGCCTCAAGCTGATCTCTTTGTTTCTCAAGTCCGGAAATCTCAGATGCAATTTCCTGAGGGTAAAACATAGGAACTTTTCATAGCTGTATAAAAGAGACAAGACTCAGACAAAAGGATGGTCAACTCGGCAGATAGATTACCGGTACTTATAGAATAGAAGTCCAAAATTAGAAAAGGAAGCATATAAAGCTTACAGATCACTAACCCTATCTTGGCTCTGCCCCTCTAAGAGATACGAAGCATATAATTCAGTAAAACATTCAACTGAAGAGATTCTTTCGCATACTTATAACAAGAGCGAAAAGACTATTAATAGATGCTACACAGATGCACCATTCAAAAACTCATTTTTCTAAAGCAACAACAAGCGGACACTGAACTGGTAAAATAAAAATCAAGTAGGAAAAAGTTCACAAACTAAATTTCACAACAAGAATACTACAATTGGAAATACACATTATGGTCCCAGATAGAGACTAGGACAGCAACTTCATGTTGTGTGTTTGTATTAGAAATTTAGACAATAGAAATGTGCTCTAGAACCAGATCACCTTCTCTTTCTCACCGACTTCACTAGCCTTAGCCCCGCGAACTTGTAATGCTTCATCTTTCTGTGATCTGATAAAAAGGCATATGATGTAATTAACAGTCACTAACTAACCATAAATCAGCCCGCAATGACGTTCCAGTATATATGCAAGTATCCTACACTCTTAGTGTCATCAACAACAAATTAAAGGAAAGGTAGCAACTAGAACTTATTGTCTCTACATTCTAGCTTTTCATATCCTAAAGCTTTCCAGATAAACATCACAAGATAAAAATTCATACTGTCCCTGATTACCGGAGATCTTTGATATGGTGGGAGTATGATACTTAATGGCCTATTGATAAAGTAAGAAATTTAGCTCCCTATCCAACAAATCTACACACATGTCAGGTTTTATATGGTACTAAGGAAGACTATATATTTCTACACGCATTTGAAGAGAAAAGCTGTTTGACTTATTAAGCTCGCATACATGAGATGACAAAATGCTTATTTTAAATCAAAGCGGGTTTCTTGCATCTTTTGAAATGAGGCTAAAAAGAGGCTGAACAAAAATTGAAAAGCAAATTCCTTATAACACTGAAAAATTTGAGGACATTATCAGGTTCGATAAACCAAAGAAAAATAAAAAACCTAACAGAAATTACCAACTCATACTCAAAAGTACTAGGGCAGTTGCAGAATACACCTGTTGTGTAGACTTTAATGCCTGCTTAAAGCTGGCCTGGCCAATTATAATAAAAACACGTCCAAGCCCAGTGCAGAAAGATAAAGGGAGGACCAGGCCCAACCACATGCGTCCCTTAGAAATCTTGGGGGATAGTGGTAGAAAGGATTACTTTCTTCTTCTCCATCTAGAATGTTGAGCAAAACAACAAAAAGACAAGACCATACTTTCCCAAAACATTACTCCAACTTAGAATAGGCCAGAGAAAGACTAAAGGCAAACATTATTTATGCGAATTTATGAACAAGATTTCACTACTTAAAAATAGATAACGTTTTGTGGTCAGCATGACCAGTGTATCAAATGAGAAATTGAAGAGAAATGTTGTCAAAGAATTGGTCTTTTAATTCTATAGGGATAAGAGCTAGGTTGGTTAAATAAAAAATTGCTCCCAACAGAACTCATGATTGACGGATGAATTTCAAAAAGGCAAAGAAACTGCGAAGGGTAGAACAACAAACTAGCAAGATAACTAATCACAGGGGCTGGGCCCAGCAAAAGATTTCCCCTCCCTCCCCCCCCAAAAAAAAAAAAAAAAGAAAACGAAAAAAAAATTGTGTGAGATCTAAATCATATAATATGCTCACAAATGAAATTTAAACCATTAGGAGGAGCTTCTGTCATCAGTGAGGAGAGCACGTCAGAACTGACCAATTAAAAGTGTGGAACCCTTTACATCATCCAAAGTACTTCACAGAATGTCAATAATAAATTATATGCTCACGTTATACAGTTTCCTCTCGTTTATATTGACAAAGAAATCTACAAAAACGTCGTTTTCTTGATTTCCCTTACTTCATCAGCTGAGCACCTTGAAATGATGTTAGTCCCGTAAATTTTGCCTTTTGACTTCATTTTCAAGAATTATACTTAGCATGGACCCGCGAGCAAACCACATCAGGCACTAACACAAATGATTTCAAACTACAAATTAGGAAAAGGCACGCGTATGAAAAGACTAAATTGCTTGCCTGTGGTCTGAAATGCGCTTTTCAGCTTTTGTCACTGAGCTGGCAAGAGACTCTGACAAGACCTTCAACTTATCAACCTGCTCATATGTTCCAGAAAATTGTGGCAAAATCAGAAAGCCTGGGCCGAAAAAAAAAACAGTGCACAGTACTTTGCCGTGTTTAAAGAAAAACGGAAAACTTATAACCCAAAGTATGCATCAGCACACAAGGAAGCATTGAAAAGGGGTAAATAGACAAAGAAGAGGGTCGGTAATTGCTCTAAACCTTTCCTCGCCTGAAGTCACCCTTCAATTTAAAGCTCTTTTATCATGAGGTGCAGCTAGCTGGAAGTGATGTCACGGTCACATGGGTACGTGAAGCAATATGATGTTGTAGGTAAACTCATATTGTCTATGGTTACTCCTTGATGGTTTGGGGGTAGTGATGGAAAAAAGGCAGCAATGATCCTGCGGTTGGGGTGGAAACCGAAGGAGCAATAGTAACATGGTGAAGTGGCGAAGGCATAGGCAGAAAAGGACATGGTATTACCAGAACCAAAGAAGGTAGCTTAACAGTAATGCCATAATCCAAACAGCAGAAGAATGAGCAAAAGGCTTCACTGGATGCTTAGGCAAAAAGGAATGTTTAAACCTAAGTCTACCCCAGGAACACAAGTGTGTTAATTGAAAATGATATAAGAAGGGAAGCCCATCTTAGGTAGTTTAGACAAGCAAAACAACCTTAAAAATTATCCAGGGTGAAGATGCGACTTCATTGTTGAGGTGCAAATTAAATTAGGTAGGAACAGCCCCAAATAGAAATAGATGAAAACTTTAAAGAAAGAACTCAAGTACTTGGATTTTTCCGAAGACTTGATGCTCAAGAAAGGACCGTTGAGCATGCGAGTGGAGTAAGAAAGAAGTCCCCCATTGGACCGAAAGAAGTCCCCCATTGGACCAAAAGAAGCAATTGATAATACCTAGTTGCTCATAACTGAATGGCTTAAGCTTTTGAATGCAAATGCGTCCACCTAGGTTGTAAATTGGCTGAACTTATGGGTTTCCTCTTAAATCTCCCCATCATGAAGGCATAAACTTCTGCGGAGCTTCCCCGACAAGGACAATGGTTAGGAAGTAGGTTAAAACCCCACTGCCAACTCCATCTATTGGGAAGAGACTGGATTCTTGTTTGTTGCCATCACAATCATAATTTTTGTTTAGCGAAAGGGCCAATAATTTACTCACTTGCAACCTTATGTCACAAGGGATTGACTAGTTCATTTTTCATTTAGGCATACCAGAACGTGAAACACCGATACCGTCGTGAAATTTTCATAACAACATACACTTCCTGTGTCTATGACAATAATCCTACATAGTGCATCAAACCATCAACACCACACAACTAGAAGGGGACTAATTTAGAAATTATATGAGCATCGGGCTTCAAGTATAAGACTTTCATGGCACATGGTTGACAATGCACATTGACACAGACCTTTTGGGCATGAATCTCCGAAGAGTCTCCATTATTTAAACTCTTTTTCTTTAGCAGAAGCCCTTCCATTCTTGAGCAGACTCGGATTTTTGCCAGAGCTTCTTTCAACTCCTACAGGAAAATAAACATAAGACTTAGTAACTCATTTCTCTGTCTATCAGTAAGGTTTACAACATCATCAAAGACACCGTCTTATCCAAGATGTGTAAATCAAATGTTATGGCCCAAAACAAGAACCAAATTTGAAACCAAACGAGTCCAATTAACCCCACAAAAGTTTTGTGCAGATTGATTAAGAAAGCATAGTCGTCAACAGGAGAAAGTTCCAAAGGACAAAGCAACTTACCGCTATGGTGGTTAAAGTTGCCTCTCCAGGTGCTCCATCACTGTCTGCACTGGAAGCCTTCTGGGAAACACTCAGTTCGTCCAGTTTTTTCTTTAGTCTAGAGGTTTCAGCATCTATTCTGTAACCAAAAACCAGGTGAAAGCACGGTAAAAACTCCTAAACACAGTCTCACAAGCAGATAAATAACGTTAATATCTTATTAATCTTGAGGTAGAGTAAATGAATATCAGAAAGCAGAGAGGGACATTTAGGGATATTTTTTCAAATGGAAAGTCAATTCAAACTCACGAGGAAGATGCCCATGGCAGTAGACTCACAATTTAGATGTGACTAACGAAACCACCATACAAGAATAAAAATTATCCCTAAGTCATCTAGAAGCCAGCCACCAGGTTTGGAAAACTTCATGACAATCAAATAAAGGCTTTCCAACACTAAAAAATGAGGCCTTCAATATCTCTAGTATCACATGGACGCCAAATTTAATGCCTTACTCAAGTAGGAGAGCAATGAGTATACTGATGAGACCTCAAAGCCCTCAAAGCCACGTTAAACTTTACAATTAGGGATTTCAATAACATCAATCTTGGCCCTAAAAAAAAGCCACAGAGACTAGTACTACCATTCTGTCTATGTAACCAAGTTAATAGGTCAGGGAAGAAACTTTAACTGGTTTGAGTTCCCAAAAGGAAGTACGGCTATATGGTTTTGGAAACCAAACGGTTAACAAGACTTTGTCTAAAGAGAGATGACCAGCTCCAATTGGGTGAACAAGTACATAAAGTTGGTCACCATAGGAAGAAAGTACATGGGATGTCAGCAAAACCGCACGACCCCCAATAAGTTTTATAATATTGATATACGTAGACCAACCATTAGTTAACTAGACATCTCAATGCAAAGCCCCCCAAGAGGAAAATATAAGAAGGTTGTCAGCCTCCTCATTAGCATACCTTCCAAGATCAGAATTTAATTTTAAGCCTGAAATGGCACTCTGTGCAAACTGAAGCAGTTCCTCTCGCTTCACCTGGCCAAACAAATTATAACAAAAAGCAATTACACACCAAATATATAGGAGCAAACAGGGATGACTCATGAATATCACAAGGACAAAGCGAGTCGGATGCTAATATTATAAACCAACAGTGTGGTATCAGTTTTGAATTTCAGCACACACCAGAAACTTAAGTTCGTACCACCCTAACAACCAATTATATTGTGTTTGGTTTGCCCTGGTGCAATAGTATGGGCATTACACACGAAATGGCCATTCCACCACTTGAACAAAGCGAGGCTCCAAATCACCATTCCTTTCCTTTTTTAACCAAAAAAATGTATAACTGAAACTTATGTCACTCAAAATTATATATTACTAATTGGTGTAGTCATATACAATATGTAAAATGCTTCAATTACTTATTCTATATTATATTATAAAATACAATAGGATAATTTGATTACTGAAACAATTAATGTTCTTAAGAAATTTCAATGGTTGTACCAATGCAAGTACAAAATAACTTAAATTTATTCAAAAATTCTCATTCAATTCAATTCTGGCAATATTTTTTCTTACAGCCAAACACAAGAATCCTCATCACACAAATTCCCACAATTAACAAAACAAAGATATTAAAATCATCATTCAATTCCATTTCATTCACTTCTCTGATTCCATTACATTCTGCTGTACAAAATGCAACATCAGTCTCTCGTCATTACATTTAACTAGAGATTGAAAACTCATTTACTTCAAGGTTGTACCAACTTCGATTGCCAAAGTTATTTTCTTGTGAAACTCTGTTCAATTACACCCCTGCACACGTGTCAAAAGGTAGAAGGACAGAGAATGGAGGGACTAAGGAGGCTGTTTTAGGTTAGCAAAAAAAAATCTGATCGTCAGAAAGATTTAATCAGTTAAAAAGTCATCCTAAGAGCTAAAGCAAGTATTTGTGGGATAGGGTTAACATAATCACCCCAAAACAGATGAAATTGAGAAGGTTAAACCAGAGGACCAGAGCCATTGCACATCCCGTTGGCAGATAATTTTCAGAGGCTACAAGATTTGTTTACGGGTAAAATTACCAACACTTCATCTCGATAACCCGAGAAAGCTTGTGCCAAATCCTGTATACTGCTCACGATAGCGTTGTGAACTTCCTTTCCTCCAGTAAGACACAGCCTGCATCGCAAAGAAAACCTTAAAGTACTTCGGAAATAAACCTATGCTAAAAGATCCAGAGTTACTCGTTTGCACATATCTTAAAAGGAGAATCGTCCGCTCAAGTTACAGATAACTCAACAACACAAAAACCAGTATCTCAATGAGTTATAAACAATAGCACATTATGATACCAAGAACCACAAAGTTGAAGCTCCTATGACGGGGAAGTGCATAACTCAGAACAAGATATTGAGATATTGTGCCAGTCGGCATGGTGCATATACTCACCCAAACATGTCAAGGAGTAAAGCAACCTCTTCCTCATTTGGAGCTTCAAGAATCTGAACAAACGCAACCGGTTGACGGTAAACTGTAGTAATATTTGGAAAAGCACTTGAAACCTCAAAACACTAAAGCTAAACCCAAATCAAATTTAAAACAAAAGTTTACTTAAACCAATGTCCCATTGTCGCTTCATTTGCTTTGTTATTCTAATGACCTACCTAAAGCTTCATCGAAGTATTGTCTTTGCTTATTTACTAAATGATTGTAACACGACATCTTATGTTCGAAAGATCACTTCTCACCTCATGCCACTTATGCTACACGAACAAATAGTATATGAATAGAAAATGTACCATGGATAAAATAATGCCCTCCAGAGCCTGACTCTGAAGAAAAACATCACGAAAATTCATCGGTGTGCCCCCAACATCAGGATCATAATAGAGAACCTACGATGGTAAGGAAAGGTCAGAGGCAAGTAAATCAGACAACATAAACTAAATACCATCAATAGTTCATCCCATTAATGTCATCCATCTTTATTGAATTTCAGCTCGAAAGTATTACAGACATAGGTCTACTGGCAGTATCATCCCTATGTTTTCATTTGGAGCAAAAGCATGTAAAAGAAGGATGTGGGAAACTCACTTGATTGAGAATAAATTAGTTGATTTAATCCAAACCTTTGAAACTTGTGCTTCCTTATAGAATAACATGGCAGAAAAAGATAAACCACTCCCCACTCCCCCGTTGAAAGACATGGGACTTAATTAGTTTCAGCTATACTCTGTTCGGTCATGGAACCATCCCAGAATACGTAGTCACACCACACCATCAAAATCCTGCTTCCTTAACACTCATAGTCATATGAACTTAGAATATCAAGCTACAGAATGCTCGGTCCTTAGAAGCACCGTGAGCACAGGAAGCATGTTTTTTTGAAAACAACTAGCAAAAAGGGCGAAAAGGCCAGTGGAAGCAGAGTAGAAAACAACTAGCAACACACTCAGGCTAAAATTAAGAGAGACAGAAAGAGGACATATGCTGTATAACGCACTGCTTGCTTACCAGTGACGGACTTTTTGGACTATCCTTCGCTTCATCAAGAGCAAGATTCTGCTCGAGGTTCTTTTCTTTCTCTTCAGCAGTACCTCCATATGATTTTTCAACATCCTTGAGCACAGCCACCCATCTTTTAAGTAACTGAACTCTTTCAGGACCTCTGTATGAAACAGCAGCATCTTCCAATCTTTTGACTGTATTCTTCACACTTTTAAAATTTCGAGGCCCCTAAATGTTCAATGCAACTTGAATAAGTTAAATTGCGAATAGGCCCCTCCTAATTTTCCCAAAAAGAGATACCAAACTAGTTCAGGATATCAATTACTGCTGAAATCTTAAAGCGAAACAATTGTTGTGCTACATAAACGACAGTAACATTAATAATATCTACTTAACAAGACTGTCTTTCTAGGAGGTGTAGCAACTTCTAATGTACCTGCTTTAAGGTCCCACGCTTGGATAAAGCAAAACTTGCAGTTAAACAATCATACTTGCGGTAGCATCAATTACATATAGCATTGCTAAAATAGGAAAGCAGCAAAACCAGAAACTCTTCAAATTAGGCAAAAACCTGCTATAGAGGTCGAGAAGACAAGCACATTGATATGCGCCCAAAGAGTTCCACGAACACAATAATCGCAAAACCAGAAGCTTAAAGTGCACACGCGACTGCGCGGTAGTAACTAACTGAACGGAATGAAACGGCAGCAAAAATTTAGCTTGACCGACGAAATCAGATCAAATTGAATTTCCAAAACAAGCACGCTTACGCAATAGCTCGAGAACAATACGATACCATGCGATCTTGCAGGATCTTGGCTCCTTCAGAGACGGCCTGACCGGCGTGGTGGACCACGGAGTCGGCGTAGTTCCTGACGGCGCGAGTGATGTTGTTCTTGTTGCCGACCTCCACCGCTTTGCTCACGGCTGACCTAAACCACGACATCGTCGGCTTTTTTCACTTTTTTTCCTCTTTTCTTCGAGGGTGGTGGAGATTGGCGCGCGATGAGAGCGAATGCGAGGAGACTGAAGAGAGGTTTCGGCTCGAAGGAGTAGGTCGATCAGTGTGATACGATGAGAGATGAGAAAGGGGAAAACGTTGAGCAGGTCTTGGGGAAGACGAAGAAGAAGACGACGAAGCAGTCAAGCCAATTATCGAGACGGAGCTCGAACAGAGAAACTGCGTCGTTTCGAAGGGAAAGCCTTCTTTCTTAATCTGCACCACCAACTAGTCTCTTCTCAGTCGTCTCTCTCGTCGCTGGACTCGCCACCACGATAAGGTAGCCATCATTTCTGATCAAATTGCATTCGCCCGCCCAGCTTTTGGTACTTATTGCAAAGCAACCCCCTGATTTCTCAAATTTCTCGATCTTCACCGTGATCTCACCCGATCGATTTCAACGTCCCCAGACGTTGACTTTTGCCAAGATGAGCGCCGGGTACGTGACCTCACGCGACCTTTCTTTAGGAGTAAAATTGTCCGCTCGAGCCCTCCTTGCCAAAACAAATGTTAGGGGTGTTCAATACTTGGATGGGTCGATTCTCGATTCTAAAATTTTGGAATCGAGAACCGGACCAATAAGGATCGGTTTGGTTCGATTTCGAACCAAACCGATAGACATGTTCGTTCATGGCTATTCAATTCATGTCTTTTCATTTTCTAACACTGTAAATTGAAATCAAGTTTGGAAAGAAAAAGAGAGGAAGAATGGACAGCGTTCTTTAGTTTACGAAATTATTTCAATCTCTAAGTGTGGCGGTTTCGAGAAGTGTTCGATTGCGTCTTGTTCGTATAGTGCTAATACAAATAGGTTCAGAGTGTTGTACTTTGGAAGGCAAATTCGCAAATCTACAAAACACCGTGGGTGAACCGATAGCCCCGAGGAGATTTAGTAATGTGTACCTCACGTCCTATGAATTGTGTTATAATTGCATTGATTGTAATTGTGTCTTCGGTGCTCGATAAGAAGAGATATTCAATATCGACATATCTACTTGTTGATTTGGTTATTATTAAAGTTGCTATATCTTTCTCGAAATTTTATGTCGGTTTATGTTTTCCGATTAAAATAAACAATATACCGAGTTACATGTCCAAAGCATGATTCACCTTCATTTTCGTCTTCATCTTTGTGACTTGTTCGATAACATCTTTTGTCTTCGTTGAGCATACTTTTTTTTATCTCTAATAATCTTCTCGTCTTTGATTTTTTTTCCCCCGAATTTGCTTGTCGAACTCATCCGGCTTGTTTTGAAAGATCCCAAGTGGTTTGTTTGTGAGAGTGCAATTTTTCGTCTCATTTGTCGATCTGGAAAAATCCCTAGCGTGTTTGTGAAATTAATCTCCGTTTATCATGGACAACAGCGAGTTAATTCTTAATTGAGAGACTAAGAATGAAAGAAAAAGGGAGTGTCAACTCTATAGTATCGATAAGACACGCGACACATTACGACCCGCCAAGATATAATTTAAAAAAAAAAAAAAGAATTTTGACATTTTGAGATATGTTCTACTTTGGGAAGTTGCATCTTCCGGATATCAAAACTTTCCCTTTTACCCAAGTCAATCATAAGTATCGTTTTGCCCATTATAAACAAAAATCAATATCTGCTTGGAGCATCGTCTCAGAGAAACGCAGGCACAGAACGCGAACGGCAGCAAAATGGGAAGTAGCAGCAAATCATGAAAACCGCCCAAAAAGAACCCGCTACCCAATTCATCAAAACACTCAGAAGAGAAGCCTCCAGAATCATCATCAAGATCGGACTTGACTGCACTGTCTCCAGAGACTCGTAAGTGACCCAGAGAAGCAGAATCGGACCATTTTTCTTCAGTCGTTCTTGTCGGGGTCTTCTCTCGTCATGGGCGACGAAGAAGAAGAACCACCAGCATCCCCCACCTCAGCAGCACAGCACAGCACAGCAAGCAGCATCCCCCGTCGTCTGGGTGGCCCGCGCTCTACGCATTGGTGCTCCTCGGCGCTGTCCTCGCCATGGTCGTCGCGCTCGCCGTCGCTATCCCAACTACGCTGGTGACTGGCCTTCTTTGGGAAGCCCAACAGGGCTCTGGTCCTCGAAGGGAGGAAGATAACAAAGGAGATCGTTGGGTTGGTGTGCAAGGTTCTGCTCAAAGAAGGGAATGTCGTGGCTGCAGTTTCTGATGGTCTTAGGATACTTCGTTCTTGTCAATAGGAACGCTGAGGGTGCCTAGTGTGATAGAATCCAAGTTACGAAACATTCAGACTGGCGAATTATTCATTTTCTTGCGAAGTGATTAGGGATTTAGGGGATTCTTGGTAAGCGGCAACTTGGAATCTTGCAATTCTTTTGCTTCGGCTTGCACCGGTTAAAGTTCAAAAACTTAAATTGACACACACACGGGATTTTTCAAATGTAAGTTTACCAAATAACATTTTCTCTAAAGTTACATTCTAATGCACTTTTCAATTATAGTTTGCCCAAATAGTACTTGCATTTCACCAAACTACTTTAACCCAAAGGCATTTATATTTTTCAAATGTCATTTTTCCAAAATCGAATCAAATAGGCACGTTGTATATTAAACGTATATACATGATAAATATAGATAAAAAATATTAGACCAAAAATATATATAAGATAAAAATATTAGCGATGAGTTTTTTTCTTCTCTTCGATTTAAGGATTTACGATTAGATTATTTTTTTTTGTCGATCAGTATATTAATTTTGGGATGACTAAATATATGACTTAAGTATATATATTTTTGATAAATTGATATTTTGACCCCTAACTTATCGAAAATGCTTAAGAGTGGGTTGTTTGACATTTTCAAAGCCTTGGAGTTAGGCGTTTGACAACTATTTTCAACCTTAGATAAAGTTATACGAAAGCTATATGGAGGACCAAAGATCAATTTGGCCAAATACTAAGCTATAATTTTGCTTCCATATTTACCCCGACTTATTTTTTCAAATTTCAATTTTGCCCCTCATTTTTTGTTATTTTATTTTTAAATAAAAATCCAAAACCCTAGTTGCATTCGATCGACATATTACCGCCAAGGATAGGGCGACCCCCGATGATTCGTGGTCGTCGTGGCTCACGCGACCCCGGCGGCCCTCAATCGCGAGCCTAGGCGAGGTTGCAATTCTGGCCCGGGCGATGACCGCGGTCGCCCAACCCTCACGGCCTGTCCACCCGCCGAGGACCCGCCGCAAAGCCCTAAGTTTGGATTTTCGATTTTTTATTTTTTATTTAAATAAATGTGTAGAAAGCTACTTTGCAAATTTATTTTGCCAAATATTAGGTAGGCTCAAGGCTATATTTCAAATGAGTTTTTACTAAATGCTATTAGCATTTTCCCAAAGCCCCCCGCGCAAAATGTATTTGCATTCTCCCAAAGCTCATCGAAATGCTGAACCAAATCTACCCTAAAATTGACCTCATGCATGTCGAAATGGCTCGTGGGGATCTTTGATGTGTCGTATATTGATAGAGTCAAGAAAGATCGAATACGATACGAAGACTCTCGAAAAGTGTCGATAGTACATAGAATGTCAAACGTTAAACACGGAAACTAAACAGAGGATGGAAAGAGTACGGTAAAGAGCGTGCTCGAGGGAGTGAATGGATAGACGAGTCAAATTAAGCAACAGCACAAATTAGAGAAGGAGATTGGTTTGGACAGGAATAAGAAGAAGAGGAAGAAGCTGAGAAGTCAGGATGGGGCGTCCTGCTTACAAAATTAAAAAAGAATTAAAAAAAATTGTTAAGAGAAGACTTGAAAATAAAATAAAAATTGGTAAGAATAAAATAAAGGAAAAGAGAGAAATATTAAGCGGATATGAGAAAATAAATGGAAAAATAATCAGGAGGACTTGAATTGATTTGCGTATTATTTAATATATTTGCTTTTTTTTTCCTAACTCACACTCTCATTCTATATCTACTTATAATTAAGGAAAAAATTGTATTTTTATCATAATGCATTCTCCTTTTCCCTAACTCGCATCCAAACGGCAACACAACTCGATCGCCTGTCCATTTTAAACCCATTTCGAGAGCGATGGGCCAATTTGTCCATGTAAAAAGTCCATCCCCATCCGAGATCGCCTCCATATCCATCACAAATCCAAAGTGAAACCACCCGGTAAGAACACTAGGGAGGGAGGGAGGGTGCGAAGGGAGGAAGGCCACTCTAGCGAAACCCTAGAATGGAGAGATCGAGCCATCGCACCAGGGAAGAGAGGGACCACAAGCACCGAAGCCGAGAATCCGATGAAAAGCGCTCCTCGCGCGACGACAAGCACCGCGACCCGACGACCACCACCACCACCTCCACCGCAAGTCCAAGCGCGGAGATCGGGAGAGCTCTCGCGACCGCGAGAGGTCCCACGAGTCGCGCGGCGGCGGCGGCGACGACGATCGCGACGGCGACTTCCGTGGCGAGAGGTCGCGCGACTTGCGGGACGAGAGGGAAGGCAGCAGGGACAGGGAGAGCAAGCGGGACAGGGATTACGAGTCGAGGAGAGAGAGAGAAGGCAGCCGGGATAGGGCCAAGTACGGGGAAGCGAGGCGCGCGAGGCACGATGAGTATTCTCGCGCGAGGGAGGGGTCGGTGGAGAGGAGGCACAAGAGGAAAGAGAGAGAGAGGAGTGAGGACGGCGGGATTGATGGAGAGGATACGGTAGATAGGGTTTCCGAGACGGAGAAAAAGCAGAGGAGGCGGTTCGAGGATGCGAATGGTGATCGGAGGGAGGAGAGGAGAGAGCGGAGGAAGTTCGGGGATAAGGTGAATCAGGAGGGTTTAGAGGACGGAAACCGCCTGAATGTGAGTTCGAGTGTTACTGTTAATGTGAATGAGGTTAAGGTGCAGGAAGTCGGCGATGGTCGGGGTGATGGCACTGCCAATGGCGGCATATTCACTGCAAATGTAAGTATCCTCTTGTTCCCTTAGGTCGCTGCTTTTACCATGTCGATTCAAATGAGTTGTTTTGTTGCTCTTTCATTTCGGATTTCATTTACTAGAATTCTCACTAATTAAGTGCTTTAGGCGTGATTCTGAGGATGAGATTTAGGTCTTTGATGTTGTAGAGTGCATTGGTTAAAAAATTTAGAGACTGATAAATGTGTCTGTTAGTAAATTTATTTGCTGGTTTGAGGGACTGGCACCAATGCCTAAAGGCAATGATGCCAATACAACACTTCTTTGCAATTTGACTTTTACTTGTTATCCTAGTTGTTCCCTTTTTATCATAGCCACAGACACGTATTTGACACGTCCTTGCACAAAGTTGGATGATTAGTAACTTGTATGGCTTGACTTACTTCAGTATACTATATTATTTATATCATTGAAGATTCTGGTTATCCATGGTATATTTTCGTGTAAGACAGGCTTCTTACAGTGCTTGTATAGTAACCTTCTTTGTGCGTTCCTTCTTTCTTTGCTGCATGTTCGTTTATTTTTCACCCTTTTGCGAGAGGAAACTGTGCTGGTCTTCTCTATTGACCTGGCTTGTTTTCGAAATCAGGGTGCGGCTCCTGAACTGCCCACCATGACATCAAGGACTTTGCCTAGCTCCACTCTAACCTCTACTCATCCCTTCCCTACCAAGGTATCTTCAATTTCTACCACAACTGAAAATAAGGGAGTTAGTATTACCGGATCTCATGAGGTTCCTGGAAAAACTAGTACAGATGGGACATCTTCAGCAGCTGGAAAAAGTGGAAGTTTTTCCCTTGATGCTTTAGCAAAAGCTAAGAAAGCTTTACAAATGCAGAAGGAATTGTCAGAAAAGCTGAAGAAAATTCCTTTGGTAGGTTCTATTGTAGAGATGGCTTTGAGTTTTCTTCTGGTTTTGTAGTTAAGCTCCTTTATTTATTCTATGGTTTTGTGCTTGTGAATTGTGAATGTCTTCTGCAGCTAAACAAAAGTACAAAGTCAGTATCAGATGGTACCCAGGTGCCAAAGGAGGGGACGGATGCCTCTCCTTTGGCTTCTTCTAGGCCTTTATCAACTGGTTTCACGTCCAGTTCATCGTCCTTGCCTACTGCTGATGCTGCATCCTCTGTGAACCCTCCTACCGGTGGTGTGCCAACTGCTTCTGGTTTGTTAAGTGTACCCAACTATGAAGCTGTAAAACGAGCACAGGAGCTTGCAGCGAAGATGGGATTTCGCCAGGATCCACAGTTTGCTCCTCTCATCAATTTATTTCCAGGGCAAGTGGCAGCTGATCTTTCTCTGCCACAAAAGCCTACCAAGGCCCCAGTCTTACGTCTGGATGCACTTGGCAGAGAGATAGATGAACATGGAAATCTAGTGAATATTTCAAAACCAAGCAACCTCAGCACTCTCAAGGTAGACTGGTGCTTTTCGCTTATATCTCTAGCTATTACTATCTGGATTTCTATCTTTGGTGCTCTTATCTTCACTACCATGATTTTTCTCAGGTTAACATCAACAAACAAAAGAAGGATGCCTTCCAAATTCTAAAACCAGATCTGGATATTGATCCTGAATCGAATCCTTATTTTGATGAAAGGATGGGTATCAATAAAACCAAACTTCTAAGACCGAAGAGAATGAGTTTTCTATTTGTTGAAGAAGGCAAATGGTCAAAAGAAGCGGAGATCATGAAGTTAAAGGTGCTTATTTGTTTCATCTTTCTGATCCCTGTGCCACTTCTTAAAGATTTTAACATCATAGTTCTTCCTATGATTAGAGTCAATTTGGAGAAGCTCGGGCAAAGGAACAGAAAGCTAAGCAAGCCCAGTTGGCAAAGGCTAAGTCAGCACCTGATATTAATCCTAATTTGATTGAGGTGTCAGAAAGAGTCATTACCAAGGAAAAACCAAAAGACACGATTCCTGAAATTGAGTGGTGGTAAGTGAGCATTCTATCTTGTGACAGTTAATGTTTCTTAAGCAACCTGTTGTACCTCAATCACTCTTCTTGATGTGTTCATAGTTATGGTATTAGTGCCATTTGTTTTATATGTACCCATCGGGCAGATGTTTATTTTGTTTTTGCTGAATGTATTCATTCCAATCGAGTATCATCCCAAAAGAAATTGCTTTAACTCTTGATCTAATGCATATATTGGAGATCTAACTTTTTAGGACATTGCTTTTCTTGAGGGGAATTTTGTTGGAATGTTTTGGTAGTATCATAGTGCTCCCTTTTGTTGTGATGAGACTGTCAATGACTTAAGCACAAAACTTGATGTCGAAATGAAAGTTACAAGTTTCTTTATTGTTAAATTTTTATGAAAAAAGCTTTCATCAAATTATTGGTTAAGTTTGACCTTCCTTTTTAATAGAATAAAATTAGGTCAAAGAGTTTAGAAAACTATTAGTCCCGAAAGGTCTAATCTAATGGTTAGAAAGATGGACCTGGATAATTTTTGTCACCGAAGCACCTGGGCCCCTGTAACGCAAATCACAAGAATAGATTTCACTGTTTATGGTGGATCTATAGGCTAAAATAATGATTTGCTCATTAAAGTCCTATGTGCAACCTCTTTGTATGGAGGGCTGGTTCCGTTATAATCTCAAATGAGCCTTTGGAAAACCATCATCCCGGTTGATGTTATTTGAAGTTCCATTACAAGCTTTTTGTGTCTATGTAGGGATTTGCCTCTCCTGCAAGCTGGTAACTATGGTGAAGTAATTGATGGCATCATCGCTGATGATAAACTGAAGATGGACAAAATCACTATATATGTGGAACACCCTCGTCCTATTGAGCCCCCAGCAGATCCTGCCCCTCCACCACCTCAACCATTGAAGTTGACCAAGAAGGAGCAGAAAAAACTTCGTACACAACGGCGGTTAGCCAGGGAAAAGGATAGGCAAGAGATGATTAGACAGGGCCTGATAGAACCACCGAAACCGAAAGTCAAGATGAGCAATTTAATGAAAGTTCTTGGTTCTGAAGCCACCCAAGATCCCACCCGGCTTGAAAGGGAAATTCGTGCTGCAGCTGCTGAGCGTGAACAAGCTCACGTGGACAGGAACATTGCTCGTAAGCTAACTCCTGCTGAGCGGAGGGAGAAGAAAGAGAAAAAGCTCTTTGATGACCCCAACACACTGGAAACCATTGTCTCTGTCTACAGGGTTACTGATCTCTCACACAAGCAGACCCGATTCAAAGTCGATGTCAATGCTCAAGAGAACCGGTTGACGGGATGTGCAGTGATATCCGATGGGATAAGTGTTGTCGTTGTTGAAGGTGGAAGCAAGTCTATCAAGAGATATGGCAAACTAATGCTGCGGCGAATAAATTGGGCTGCTGCCGTGAATGATGAGGATGAAGAGGAAGATGACAGTGAGGAGAAGCCAGTGAATAAGTGTGTATTAGTGTGGCAAGGAAGCGTTGCAAAAGCGAGCTTCAATAGGTTCACTGTTCACGAGTGCATCACTGAAGCTGCTGCCAGAAAGGTCTTCTCTGATGCCAGCGTGGGTCATTACTGGGATCTTGCTGTCAACTTTTCAGACGATCAGATGTAAATTGAAGACATCAATCGTGCAGGTATTTCCATTGGGGGATGTGCTTCATGATGAGCTGGTTTGCTAGTCGTCATCTGAACAGGTCATAACTGATTTGATTTTGTACTCTTCATTATGAGATGGATCTCCTTTCAATGATGCTTATCTTTTCATGTCCATGAATAAGAACCTTCTACTCAAAGGGCTTCTGGTATAAACTTGCGTAATTCAGGATGAGCTCAGCTGGATACTCTTCATGGATGTTTGTGTTCTGCCTTGTGGTTCTTTCTTCTGGAGTATATTTGACTGTTGTCAATCTATGTGATATATTTTTGCTCTATTTCCCCTCCTGAATTCCTTTTACCTTTCATATCCTCTTTCTTTTGTCCTATTCTTTTTGTTCTTTTTGACTTTTTCATCAACGGTTAACAGAAATATGAGGCCTCCTTTATCGGTGAAGTGGCTGAGGATACATTTGGCCCCGAACCGCCCGACGGCCCACGGCCAACCCGGTTTTTTATTAAAAAAAAGAAAAAAGGCCAAACCCCAACCGAACCAACCGCCGAACCCCGGTTCCAAACCCGAACCGCCTTCAAGCCGCCCTTTCAAACAACCGCCACCTCTAGCTGAGGATCTAACTTTTATGACATCCTGATAGTTTTTAGTCTAGAGAGCTTGATCTATGAATACTGGAGTCCAATGGTAAACACCCTTTGCCTGTGTCAATCTTATTCTGTCTTGCAACAATGATTCTACATTGATGGGCAATCCTTGGTTCAAGTATGGATCATGTCCCTGATGCTGTCTTTAGCTTGTTCCGGGGAAACATTATGTACCTGGTAAAACTCGGTGGTGGGAGGGTGGTGGGAGGGTACGATCTTGCCCTTGCCTTGAGGAGAAATGGGTGGAAACAGTATGCTTACCTCCATAATCATCTGGAGAGGAGAGTTTTCAAGGAAAGTAGAATAATTTACTCCTGTTCGTGGATGATGTTTGAGAGTCACACAGAGCAAGTTCATGGCATGTGCTGAAGAACCTCGGTGAGGTCATTAGAACCCATGCTTACCTCCATAATCATCTCTGTGCGCGCGCGCGAGGTGCGTAACAATGACACTGATGGGTAACATCGTCTTCCCAAAAATATCTGTGCATGTGAAAAAGCAAAAGCAGGTGGTTTTCTGGAAGGAGTGATATCAAGGCTAGGCTTGACTCAAAAGGGCCTAGAGACGAAAAGAAGGCGGTGCGTGTGCATGTGCATCTGCATGGCATGCGCGCACATGCAGGACCCTATGAGTTAGTTTTGACTTTGGGTTCTGCATTTATGTAGGTGACGAAGTTAGCTTGCGGTTGGGTAAGGAGTGGCCCATCTGCATCAACTAACAAATGCACACGCCCATGACTTTCCATTTCCATCTTCTCAGTTCCACTCCTCTCTTTCTTCCACTCTTGACTTCCCCTTATCAGAAGGCAAGCCAAACCTATTTGAGATCGATTTGCCATCTTTTTCTCAAAAGAAACTACTTAATCCCCGAATAAGGGCGGTTGGTATTCCTTTGGATCTTTGAGTTACCTCGATTGCATGCAACACTTAGAATAATATCAACCAAAGGTCTATATCATCGATTGAAAAGTTGGTCTCATTATGATATGATTGAACCGTGCCTCTTTTTCCCCGACTTTTCTGTTTTTTTAGCCAGCCCCTTTTCTGTTCCAATTCCTCCCTTTTGCATTCATTTGCATACATCAAGGATTAACTTAGACATTGATAAGTGAAACGACTTTAGTTGAGAGAGAGGGAACGGACGGGACGAGACAAAATGTTCGGAGTTATATCATCGAAAGTAGAGATTTGTCGCCAAAGGCAAAGAGAAATAGATGACCAATGGGTCGTCCTAGCCGTTAAACTAGCTCAACTAAGGGCGACAAAAAGAACATGTTCAACTAACGAAAAGGTGCAAGGGGGCATCGAAAGAAGTTACCCTGCCAATGTGACACGATTCTTACCCAATTTTTATCCGAAGAAAGCTTCGTCTATCAACGACATCGATGTAGTCACCAAAAGCACAACCCGGACATTCATTAGGATTCGATCGTCGCTGGCCGAGCCACTCTTTCACATCGCCTTGTATCAAATAAAAAAAGCCAAATACAAAGAAAAGGCTTCGCTTGCACTTTGCATTTACAATGTGCGCTTTCTGTTTATGTTGTATCTTTAGTCGTGGTGTCGTGTGCTCTGATCCGTCGTTAAATTTGCCCTCATATTCCATGATCAAATTGTCATGCTTCTTTGGCCACCCCCAATAGAGGAAAAAGGGCCAAAAACAAGGAAGGAAAGAGAGTGCTCGCTTTTTCTTATTTTAGCGAGACGTCCATCCTTTCTCTGGATTGCTTTTTGTCGACTTTAGCTAATCTCTACCGAGCTGTAATTTTCAGAAGCAGGCAATACTTGCAATAATCAATATGCAAAAAAAAAAAAAAAAAACTACGTTAAGCGACACATCTTATCATATGTCGACTCCTCGTTAAGAAAGTGAAACCCCGCAATCACAAAAAAAATTATTAGAACCACAGCAAATGATGTTAAACCGCAAGAAGAAACTTTTGGCAACCTGTGATTGCGATTGCATCGCTTGCCTCATTCCCATTACTAGAGATTTATTTAGATTGCGACTAATAGAAGGACCCCCCGCAGTTGATCAACACCTTACCAACTTTTTTCCCCACACACCAAAAGACCAAAAAAGGGAAAAAGGGCAAAAAAGAAAAGAGAGCTGTAAGAAATCGACCCGAGAGTCTTCCCAACACCCATTACGCCACGTGTCGCGGGGACAGTGTGGGCCAATGGGGAGAGGCCAGGTGGCGTATGGGAGAAAAGAAAGACGTATGGACATGAGATTAGGAGGATGTAGGTGACCTTTCTCTCACCTCCCCCCACCCCCCAGAAACACTGTGCAATCACTCTTGTCTTTCTCTGCAGTACACTTGCCCCCATGTGAGAATGGCTTGCTGTATATATATGCTCTCTCTTCATTTTTCACCCCTAAAAAAGTACACGCTCTCTCTCTCTCTCTAACGCCGTCACCCCATGAGCCCTCGCCCATCACGCCGTTAACCCCGCAGCCGTCTCTCTCGCTCTCGCGGCGACGGTCGGTGTTCTTCTTCATCACACTCCTTCCCTCTCCATTGCCCTTCTGGATGCGTGCTTGGATATAAAACGAGGGGTCCATCCATCCCGTTCCATGTCTCGCATTGTCGTTCCGAGTCTCCCGCCCGCCAGACCCTCCCGCCCCTTCTTCCCCAACGCCATGGAGCTCCACGACCTCCCCCGCGCCGCCGCCGCCCCCGCCCCCTCGCCGACCCTCGCTCAGCTCCTCAAGCGCGTCGGCGACGCCCGCAAGCAGGCCACTGGCGACGGCGGCGAGACGCCCGTCCACCACAGCGCCCTCGACGTCGACCCCAGCGACGCCAGCCTCGAGCCGCGCTCCCTCCCCTTTGTCCTCCAGTTCAACAACCTCACCTACAGCGTGAAGGTCCGCCGCAAGGTCGCCCTCTCCTCGCTCCTCCCCCGGCGCCGTAGCCGCCTCGGCTCCGCCGCCGTCGAGGACCCTGTCGCCGGGGAGAGCCTCTTCACCCGGAGCAAGGTCCTGCTCAACGACATCTCAGGCGAGGCCCGCGACGGCGAGATCCTCGCCGTCCTTGGGGCCAGCGGCTCCGGGAAGTCGACGCTTGTTGACGCGCTCGCGAACCGGATCGCGAAGGGAAGCCTGAAGGGAAGCGTGACCCTGAATGGGGAGGCGCTCGAGTCGAGGCTGTTGAAAGTGATCTCGGCGTACGTGATGCAGGATGACCTCCTCTTCCCGATGCTCACGGTGGAGGAGACGCTGATGTTCGCAGCCGAGTTCCGCCTCCCCGGACGCTGTCCAAGTCGAAGAAGCGGATGCGGGTCCAGGCCCTGATCGACCAGCTG
Organism: Rhodamnia rubescens; assembly: GCA_021437795.1. Classification (NCBI taxonomy): domain Eukaryota; kingdom Viridiplantae; phylum Streptophyta; class Magnoliopsida; order Myrtales; family Myrtaceae; genus Rhodamnia; species Rhodamnia rubescens. The sequence continues at coordinate 1,323,840 of JAILYA010000054.1, read as the reverse complement.
GGCCTGCGGAACGCTGCGAAGACGGTGATCGGAGACGAGGGCCACCGAGGCGTCTCCGGCGGGGAGCGGCGGCGCGTCTCCATTGGGACTGACATCATCCATGACCCGATCATCCTCTTCCTCGACGAGCCGACCTCGGGGCTGGACTCGACTAGCGCCTACATGGTGGTAAAGGTGCTGCAGCGGATCGCCCAGAGCGGGAGCATCGTGGTCATGACGGTGCACCAGCCCAGCTACCGCATCCTCGGCCTCCTCGACCGCCTGCTCTTTCTCTCCCGTGGCCAGACCGTGTACAGCGGCTCCCCCTCAAACCTTCCACTTTTCTTTTCGGAGTTCGGCCACCCAATCCCAGAAAACGAGAACCGGACTGAGTTCGCGCTCGACCTGATCCGGGAGCTCGAGGGGTCCCCTGGCGGCACCAAGAGCCTCGTCGAGTTCAACAAGTCGTGGCAGAGCATGAAGCAAGGTACCGGAAACTCGGAGCCCGACCGCAACGGGCTGTCCCTGAAGGAGGCGATTAGCGCGAGCATCTCGCGTGGGAAGCTGGTCTCCGGCGCCACGAACGACGTGAGCCCGACCTCCATGGTCCCCACCTTCGCCAACCCTTTCTGGATCGAGATGGCGGTCCTGTCCAAGCGGTCGGTGACCAACTCGCGGCGTATGCCGGAGCTTTTTGGTATCCGGCTTGGCGCCGTCCTCGTCACGGGGTTCATCCTCGCCACCATGTTCTGGCAGCTCGACAACTCCCCCAAGGGCGTCCAGGAGCGGCTCGGCTTCATCGCCTTCGCCATGTCCACGACCTTCTACACCTGCGCCGACGCGCTTCCCGTGTTCCTCCAGGAGCGGTACATCTTCATGAGGGAGACGGCGTACAACGCATACCGGCGGTCATCCTACGTGCTTTCGCACTCGCTCACCGCGCTGCCCTCGCTGGTGTTCCTCTCGCTCGCCTTCTCGGCCACGACCTTCTTCGCGGTAGGGCTCGACGGGGGGCTCTCGGGCTTCCTCTTCTACTTCTTCATCATCTTCGCCGCCTTCTGGGCAGGCAGCTCCTTCGTGACCTTCCTGTCGGGGGTGGTCCCGCACGTGATGCTCGGGTACACCATCGTGGTGGCGATCCTCGCCTACTTCCTCCTCTTCAGCGGCTTCTTCATCAACCGGGACCGCATCCCACCCTACTGGATCTGGTTCCACTACCTGTCCCTGGTGAAGTACCCATACGAGGGGTTTTGCAGAACGAGTTCCAGGACCCGGCCAAGTGCTTCGTGAAGGGGGTCCAGATCTTCGACAACACGCCGCTGGGGGCGGTGCCGGAGACGGTGAAGCTGAGGCTGCTGCAGACGATCAGCAGCACGCTGGGGATGAAGATCACGGAGTCGACGTGCCTGACGACGGGGACCGACATACTGCAGCAGCAGGGGGTGACGGATCTGAGCAAGTGGAGCTGCTTGTGGGTGACGGTGGCGTGGGGCTTCTTGTTCCGCATCTTGTTCTACTTCTCCCTGCTGCTGGGAAGCAAGAACAAGAGGAGGTAAAAGGATCTGGGTGGACTTTTCTCTTCTTCTTCTTCTTCGATTGCCAAGATTCAAATTTGGCGGGAAGCACCCTCGTTTTTCTATTTTCGTTCTTCTTTTTTTTTTTTTTTGGGGCGTTGGGTTTTTTTGTTGTTATAAAATGAAGTTGGGCTCGAATTTGTAGAGAGGGTATGGACGTTGGAAACTGTTGCATATATCCTAATGTCGTTCCATTACACAAGAAATCCCAATATGATTCCACCATGAATTACGTAAATTATGTGATCGGGCTGTGCTGTCGTGCTTTGGAGTAAATAAGATTCAAATTAGGAGGTTGGCAGTTGCACGGTTCGGGATCGTAGAATAGGCAGTCACACAAATTATATGAGACTGTCGAAGAGTCGGCGTAGGATCTGGCATTTATGACCGAAAATCGAACCAAAACAATTAAAATTCACCAAGGGTTTAGCGTTCATGACCGAAAACCGAAACGAATCAAATAAAATATCCAATTTATGACCTTTTCTCCGAATAATATCGACACCCGATTCGAAAGCATGCGAATTCTCCCCGGGTCGGGTCATTTTGGCAGCCCTACCTGCTGTATCCCTTCCATGTGACCATATATGCACAACAGCTAATGATATGTTAATAACTTGTGGTTCTCAAATCTTGGAAACTTGACCAAGGACCACATGGTTTGTCACCTACGACATGTCTATGATAGTGAAGAAATCATCGTAAAATTCACACCTCGCAAGACAGCTAACTGCCTCTAAACCTATCGCTATCCTCCCTCCGAAAGCACATATGTTAATGGATATATATGGGCATCACGTCCCCATGCAGATCAGCCAGGGCGACCCGTTTTGCATCCATTTATGTCCTTCCATTTTGGACTTTGGCCCGTTTCGATCAAAGATTTGAGATGAGCGATTGGGTCTAAAGTCCCTACTAAACGCAAATGTTGTTTGGCTATTTTTTTAAGTCATTTTGGGAGATGCGATTAGATCCCAAAGCTTTCTCAAAGTCCTTTAACCCAAAGCTTTTGGGTTAAAAGACTTTAGCGAAATACAACTAATTTTTTTTTTTAAAATTTTGTCACATTCGCTTGCCGCTGCCGCCCCATGCTGCCGCCGATCGCCGCCTCCACCGCGGTCCGCCGCCGCCGATAGTTGCCGCCGCCGCATCGCCGCCGCCCTACGGTCTCGCTTGCCGTCGCTTTTTAAAAAAAAAAAATACTTTACCAAGTTCATTTTTCACCAAATAACATTTACGTCAAAATTACTTTTCAAATGTGTTTTTAAAATACACTTTACCAAATACCACTTAGTATTTTGAAAAAGGCGCTTTTAAATTTAAAAGGTATTTACATTTTCTCAAAATCTCACCAAATTCAACCAAACAGCTTTATGCTAGGGGTTGCGTGTCTTAGCCATAGTGCTATACATTTTCCCCGACTCATCACAAGGCGGGAGTGAAATATCTCTAGCGTCGCTTGTTTATACCTGCACGTCGTCCTGACTCGGTCACGGCGCATACCGTGGACTCATTCGATCAGCACGAAGCCATCTGATTCCGAGCCCCGGTGCATTCATCCATTTCTCATCCAACCTCACCAGCACGCATTAAAACAATGGTTAATTGTACGAGAACTTAATAGATTAGGTTAGCACAGATCTTTTCATGGGCTATATATTTCCCTTTTTTTTTAATCCTTTTGAATAGTGGGTCACAGGTAATGAACATCATTCACAATTACAAAAAAAAAAAAACCTAATTTTAGAAAATTTCAAATAGAGCAGTTAAGTGAGATTGTTTTCTTAATAGAGTCCCCTAGCATGAAAATTGACTCAAAAGAAAGTTTTTGAAATAGACAACTTAGTCTCGAAACACAACTCTTAACTCACCGTTCAATTAACTCTTTGTCGTTCGGTGAGCACTTGCCTCTTTCTATGTCATGGCTGAGGCATATCGTCGATGGCATTTTTTTCTTTTTAATAATATTATTATTATTATTATTTTCCCTTTCTTTCGGGTTTTTTCAAATTTAATTTTTTAAAAAAATATTTACAAAATTATTATTAAAAAAATATTTACCAATTACTCCCATCTTCGGGCCCAACTTTCTGACCAAAACAAAAATTACAATCTTTTTTTTTTTTTTCTTTTTCCTCCCCCCCCGCCCGGGGGGCCTTTTTTTTTTTTTTTTTTCTTTTTCAATTTTCTTTTTTAAATTATTAGTACTTATAATACTGATTTTGTTTATAATTTTTTCTGTGAAACTTATCTTTATAATATAATTAGCAATAATTAATGTAAAAATTTATTAAGATATATAATTAATAAATAATGTTGTAATTATAAAATTAATTAAAAATACGAAAATAAAAAAGATATTTTCATAATATATAATCATCGCAACTTAGCAATTATTAAAAAATATTTTCGTATTTTTTCGAGAGGGTGGGCCTTTTTTTCTTATTGTTTTTTAAATTTCATATTTTTTAAATTATTTATACTTATAATATTTATTTTATTTATTTATAATTGGTAAGTGATGATTGTTATATATTATGAAAATCTTTTTTTCATATATCTTACCAATTTTATTTTATGAATATTTTTAATTAATTACATAATTACAATATTATTTATTAATTATAGATCTTAATAAATTTTACATTAATTATTGCTAATTATGTTATAAAGATAAGCTTCACAAGAAAAATTTATAAATAAAATAAATATTATAAGTACTAATAATTTAAAAAATAAAATTAAAAAAAAATAATATTAGTCCAACTATGAGCCTCTTTTTTTTTAATTTCATTTTTAAAATTATTAGTACTTATGATTATTTCTTTTATTTATAATTTTTTCTTGTAAGCTTATCTTTATAAAAAATATTTATAATTAATAAATAATATTGTAATTATTTAATTAATTAAAAATATTCATAAAATAAAATTTAAGATATATAAAAAAAGAGATTTTCATAATATATAACAATCATCAACTTACCAATTATAAATAAATAAAATAAATATTATGGGTATAAATAATTAAAAAATATGAAATTTAAAAAATACAAAAAAGGCGCACCCTATCAAAAAAATACGAAAAATTTTTTTAATAATTGGTAAGTTGACGATGATTATATATTATGAAAATCTCTTTTTTATTTTATGAGTATTTTTAATTAATTTTATAATTACAACATTATTTATTAATTATATATCTTAATAAATTTTACATTAATTATTGCTAATTATATTATAAAGATAAGTTTCACAAAAAAAATTATAAACAAAATAATAAAGACAATAATTAAAAAAAAATAAAAAAAAAAAAAAAAAGAAGGAGTTGGGCAAACAATTCCCGCCAAGAGTCAAAAAAATATTTTTTTTAATAATAATTTTGTAAATATTTTTAAAAAAATTAAATTAAAAAAACCCCTTTCTTTCCCCATTTCTTCTAATTTATTTTCTTCTTGTTTCTTAGGGAAAATTATCCAAAAAATCTCAAACCTATTGTAATTATGTTAATTTAGTCTTAAGCTTTTTCTTTTTTTACGATTCAATCTTAAATATTTTGCAATTGTGTCGGTTTAGTCATCGGCCAATTTTGGCCATGACGACTAAAATTTTTTTTCCAATTTTTTTAAAAAATTTTATTTTATTTTTTTAATTCTTCCTTTTCCCTCTTCTTCTTCTAGCTGAACGCTAGACCTCAACGATCAGCCAAAGGGATGGCGAGGCTTGACCTCACACAATTTTGGCACTCACCTTAGGAAGAGAGAAGGGAGGAATAAAAAAAAAAAATAGCATTAAAATATTAAAATATTATGTCGTCGGCCTGTCCAAATTCACTAGATGGACTAAACTGACATGATTGCAAAATATTTAAAATCGAATCGGTAAAAAAAAAAATTTAAGATTGAATTGACATAATTATAATAGATTTAGAATTTTTCCGGTGATTTTCCCTTGTTTTCCACCCTTGTTCCCGCTTACCAAGCCTGCGCCACCTCCCTTCTTCTTCGACATCTCACGGCCAAATCTTCAAGCTCAATCGACCGCTTAGAGGGCCTTTTCCTATTTTGAGGGGACAGACGGCGAGGAGCAAATAGAGACCACCGTTCGGGTCATCTGTTAAGCCTGCCATCTCTTTTCCTATGGGCTCGGAGCTCACAAACCTATGTCTATGGAAGCCGCGACCTTCGTCGATTCACTCTTAACGGAGGTCGGTAGCCCCGCGCAACGATAGGTATGTGGTTGCGCGAGGTCTGCCACCTCCATGGCCGATGTGCTGGGGCTCGGCTCACGGCCTCGAGCGAGAGGGGGCGGCTAAAGGGGTACCGAGTGAGGAGGAGCGGCCATAGCCACGAGGTCGAAACTCGAGGAAGCGGAGCTTGGAGCTCGGAGATCGGGCAGTCAAGTCATGGTAGCGAATGAAAAGAGAGAGGGCGGCCACGAACACGAACACGAACACGAACTGGAGCGACACTGACAGTGGCCGCCATGGTCAAAGAGCTCAGACATGGAGCGACTATGGCCGTGGCTGGCTGAGAGCGCTCAAAACAAAAGGCGATGGCACCACATTCCTTTAAATTACGTGGACGATTGCTAAGCCTCTCAAGACTTTGTCACAGCCAAAATAAATAAATAAATAAAAAGACAATTTTTTTATCCATTAGAAACGAAACAAGACACGCACAGAGATAAGGGAGAGAATCAGCAGCCTCCAGCCACCAGCCATGGCTACCGCCATACGATACTCCTCCCTCCAACTCTCCACGCCCTTCTCGTCGCCCTCCCCGCGTAAGCCCCACGCGCCCAAGCCCCACCTCCCCTTCCCCGCCCGAGCCACCGACTCCGACACGCCCCCCTCCGAGGCGGCCTCCACCGCACCCGATTCCGGATCCCAGCCCCAAGGCGACCCGTTCGAGAACCGGCTCTCGCAGGTCCGCCTCCGGTACCGGAGCGGGACCGGGAAGAAGGCGGAGGTCCGCAAGGTGAAGAAGTCCAAGAGAGGATCGTCTCCATCCGGCACCGGCGGAATGTACCTGCCCCCCGTGGCGCTGAAGGAGCCGGTGTCGGAGGGGCTGAAGGTGGAGTTCGGGTTCACCCCCTACAGCGAGAGGATGAACGGGAGGATAGCGATCCTGGGACTGACTGCGCTGCTGCTGGTGGAGCTGGCGACGGGGAAGAGCGTGATCAGCTACCACACGCCGGCGATCGTGCTGATCCAGGTGTACTCCGTGGCGGCGGTGGCGGCGCTGTACGCGAAGTACGAGAAGGAGAGAGGGAGCGTCTGGCCCCAATCTCCCGATAAATGACAGGCGGCGGCGAGGGGCGGTGATCGTTTCTTCGTTTCTCCTGTGTGATTAACAACTACACATTTGATTTTTACGCTCAGCGGCTTCTCTTTAGATTTGGAATTTGGCTTATCGTTCTCTTGTGAGCCGCTCTTCCCACGTTCAGACAAAGGCGAAGGGCAATGACCAGCAAAGAAGACGACTACGAATGAATATGAAAACTAACATTGAAGTTGATGCTTGTAAGAAATCATAGTTTTCTAAGAATTCAAAGGCGAGCCCTTTGAGAAGATATCAAGAAAGCAAAGGCTGATTGTTGTGCATATAATGCTCACATCCAGAGAGTTCATACTTGACTACCATAGCCAAAGGAAGATATCAAAGAGGACATCAAAATCAATAACAGAAATAAGATCCTTTAGGTCTTTCTACCCAATGATAGACAATCAAATTCTAAATCACATTCTTTTCATGAATTCAGTTTGCTCACATTGCGAGATGGACCGAACAATGCCGTCCACAGAACTGAATAAAGCTGGGAAAAAGGTAGCAAAATTCTCATCTTGAAAGCGAATGTACAACATGTATCCTTGCGATAGATAATTCCTCCATCTTCTACCCCAAAATCTGTTATGAAAAGAATGAATTCATATGTTACATCGCAGGAGCTCCCCTCGGTTCGGATGCTAGAACCCCTAATAATGTCGAGCGCTTGTCCGTTCGATCCATGGCGGAGCACCTTTTATGAGGAATTTACATTTTTCATTTCCACCAACAAAATCCCATTGCACAACAAGAATCGTAGCCCCCTTCTTCAATTCTCTTCCCATCGCTCCATCTCTCCACAGTTACAGGTGATGTCTCGCCGGCCCTGGCTCGTTACAATCTCTGAGCTGCTACAAAAGAAGAAGAAAAAAAACATGCACTACCTGTTATACATAAAGGGGGTCAAGAATGGCACGGTTTTCCACACCATTTCTTCGCAATGGCTGCAACAGTTGCAATCCATTGCAGTCAACTTCTCTATGAGGACGCCCGTGCCAGAAAATCATTGACGGCAAGACTAGAATCTCCATGAGCCACCGCATCCCCGGGTTCTGGAATGTAGAGACTGGAAGAAGAAGCCTGCATTCAAAAAATAGTAAGCTAAGCAGATAGGCACGAGCCACGCGTGCTGAACTGAGAACTGGCTTTGGTTAGGAAAGGCTGGTTGATTAACACCACGAAGGATTCTTTTTACAAATCCAAACCAAAGGTCTCAAGTAGAACCTTTTTTTGGATCTCACTAGGGTTAGTCTAGATTCATTACAGAGAGTTGGTAACAGTTTCAGTACCTTTGTATCAAGCTGCATCTCTCCATTGTTATCTGCAACAAGGCATGCACCATGAGCTTTTAACCAATCCACACACTCCTCTAATCCATCCGAATCCTTCTCGTCACTTCCTCCACTCACAGATGAAGCATACGCAAAGCCCAGAACCTTTGCAACATAAGAAACAGGAACTGTTGGCCGATACGACCGGCACATGCAATTTACAGCCTTATACCGCATCTTGTCAACAAATAAATCTGCAGGTACATTCCTGTTAAGCCCATAGCATTTCATATACATAATTCATTAAAACAAACATACATTTCACCTACCCATAAGGCACGAGTTCAAATTAGGAGCTGTTCTGTACAGTCCAAAGAACATGACATAGTTCCCTGATGTCACAGCTCTGCGGACCGCAAGAGCATGCTTTACAGCTTTGTCATTCTTTGCATCATTCGACAATCTGATAATACAGGAAAACTATATCTTAGGTTCCAAGGCAATCAGAGGAGAGCACAAGCAATCCACATCATAAAAAACAAGCAACAACATTATGGACCTTCCTCCTGACACACTTTATGGTTATCCTAGATCACCGACCTTGACATCAAAGATAAGAGATCTCTGTAGTTGTTCGAATGCAAGATGACACAAAGCAAGCCGTAAGCAGAAAACTCCATATGACAACCTTCAATCCCTTCTGCATAAAGAGTCTTCAGCTGTGATTGGCACTGTAAATACAAAGGACATCAATAACACCCTAAAAGACTGATAGATGACTTACAGATAGGGACTAGATAATACATCAGATATCTCTAACATCCTCTACATGATGACCGTATACGGAGTAGTATGCTTTCTTTGTCCACTCCTTACTTCATACACCTCAAAAGTCGACCACTAAATTGTTACGGACATTGCGAATACATTTCTCAAACTATAAGGCATTTTGGAAATTAATCTTAGTCCCTTCGTAACCTCTTCTTTTGAGATAATGAAATAGCTCTACAGCATATATTAAGCTAATTTCATCGTATCAAACAATAACCTGGTTATACTCTGGCAGATCACCGACTTCAAGAGCTAAGCGAGCATGAGTTTCGTAGACCTGCAAATTAACAAGAATATTGGGTGACATTCACATCCAAGCGAGATTACCATGAGAACGCATTTTGTTTAGGAGGAATGGCCACAAAAAAGAAGGGTCGTCTAAATTTTCCACATGAAATTGTCTTTCAAGGTAGGGAAAATAACAGAACTTGAACATAATCACAAATGATTATGCTCGTATGCAGCAAAACGAAGCATTAGTACCTTCACCGTAAGCTTATTGCGAATCCGTTGAACAGTTAAGTCTTGACGAATGGACTTCAACTGATCACATTTATAGAGGTAGTTCTTCTGTGAGTTCTGAACCATAGTGAGAGCCTTCTCCAGAACATCTTCTGGTCTTACCTGTACGAAATCAGGTAATTCCGCAATTAATTGTACTACCTAAAGATGGTCGTTCCTCTACAAATTACACAGCGCTACAAATAAGATGCCAAACTCACAGTGGCAGGATCAGGTGCAGAGGTGAGACGCAAATAACGTTTTTCAATTTCCTGGCAGGTCCCCCTGACAGTTAAGGCATCCCAGTCAATATCTTCAACAGCTTTGCTGCCACTTTCTTCAAAGGTTTTGCTTAGCACAATGGCAGTCGCCCTTCTAGTGTACAGATTTGCAGATCCTGCAGATTTTGGTTTAAAATGGCTGATCTCTGCACGATTTCCATGCCCTTTTTCAAAACGCTTAGAGCGGCTCTCACGTTTCTTCCTTTCCTCTGGTGTATTGGAAAAACCCATCACACCAGAATAAAAGGCTGTCAAGCTCGATTCCTTGTCACTATCACTTGATGCATCGCCATTATCAGCAGTTGTCAGGCTGTCGGATAGACGCTGTCTCTTGAATGGCTTTTGAAAACTAGCAGTTTTCTGCTCCACTGCCAAGAAGCTTGAGGTGTTCAACCCATCCTTGCTCTCCGAATTGCCAACGAATGGCTGCAATATATATACCAGGATGATCATATATGCACTAAAACCTGCTTCTCACATCAAATGACCAATGAAATCCCTCCAGACTCGAGAATTGGGAAACATGCAACAACTTGTAGTCACAATTAACCAGCATAAACAAGTGAGATTTGGATATGTAGGAGAAAAATGAAAAAGATAACTCCTGAAGAAGCATCCAATAACTGAAAACAGATTACCGAAAGGCCAAATTGACAAGCTAGATAAATAGTACCTTTCTGTTCCTATCGTTCATATATCCACCGTATTTTACTGGTTCAGCCGTAAGCGGCGGCGTTTTATTGACCAACTTTTCCTCTGGTAAAGGCTCCCACCTACTTTTGGTTCTTCTACCCGGACTTCTTCGCAATGTTGGTAATGGCGAAGGAGATTGGAAGCTGCATCAGAAGAAAATTATCATGACACACGACAACGTATAGGAATGTAAGGCCAACGAGTGCACCTTAACAGACACAAAGAGAAAGCGCAAGAATTAAATGTGCTACTCCAATCTCATTTACGATTAGGACAGAAGAAATCATGTAGCTTTATAATATAAATAGTAACTCAGCTTATGCCTACTCGAGCAAAGTCAAGAAGCAATGTGCTGGGGAGAGTACAGCAATAATATCCTCGATCATAAAAGATTGTGCATAGTAGGAGCATGGCTTATATGCATATAAGTCACTGTTTAAGAGACTAATTATTACAATTTCCAAAAATTTTATTTAGCATTTTCAAATGATATGACAGTACATTTTATGATGGTACTCTAAACGAAGTAGTAACCACAGAGAATATGACGGCATAACAATGCAACCCGTATTGACGATGCATAGATAGGCGGTGTGATCATACGTGTTACTGAGTCCATCCATGTCCAGTAGAGGGAAAAGAGGCTTAGCATCCCAATCTTGTGTATAAAGAGTCCCATCAGCAGTTGCGCTAGTAATTAACTGACAAACAGAGTGCATATACGAAAGTTGCAGATTATTTAAACACAAAAAAATAAATAAACAAAAAGTATTTAAGAAGCCGGAATGTGCAATAGAGCATATAAATTCACATCATCTTTGCAACGACCGCGTATATCAATTTCCTAACACCAAGTTCTAAAGAGAAGCCTCTGCAGATTTTTCTACTTCTGCACAAGCTTCCTTTTCTCAAAGGGTTGAACCTATCTATTAACCAGGGTCCACAAAAGCGAAGCTGGTGTGCTCTACATTGATGCAGGAAGACATTCGCCAACTTGGATGCATTTGACCCGGAGTTCATCTTATACCAATAAAGAGAATAGCAGTTTGTGAGAAAGGCCCAGTTGATTTCAGCAAACATGTCACTTGGTCTTGATTTATCGGCCGCTCAATTAATCAATACGGGTATAAGAAAGTCAACTGGCGCAGAAGGCTTCAAAAATCCATGGAGCATGGAACAACGATGACCAAGCAAGAAAAACCCATTCAATGAGTTAAAAGAAATTTTCCCTTGGGTACAAGAGGGATGATCTATGCAGAGACCCCATAACTGTAAAACAGATGTGGAAGTAAAATCGTTATATGCATTTCTGGCGGTCTTGATTATTCCAACATCACATGAAATCGCATGGGATGGGAGGTAAGTTTCTCTGATCCAGTTCTAAGCAGATACTTTTAACCATCAACGATGAGTTTTAATTTGCAGTTTCACAGAGTAAAATTCCATTAAGAACAAGCAATTACTTTTAAGAAGAGGGCATTTCTATCAGACTAACCTCCTTTAAGACAGCTTGAGAAGCAGCGATTTGTTCTTCATCTTTACAGCGAGCTAGAGCTCTCTCCACATAACCACGCAACGACTTAGGGAAAGTCGCAGGCTGCAAACGAGAAAATCAACTTCAGCATAAATCATCACAAAACTCCACAAGAACAGTAAAAAGTTCAATATACAAAACCCTCAGATAGTTTGACATATGCCGCTTTTGATTGCTCATTAAATGACCTGTACTAAGACGGAAAATTTGCAAAATCTGTTTAAGAAGGAAAGTCTATTATTTCAGATAAAATGCCATTTCAAGATGTGATGAGTGCATCATAATAAGCCCAGTAACAACAACAGCATCAAAACTGAGGCATCACCAGCATCAAAATCAACCAGTGCCAGGAACAGGCAAAAGTGACGGTGCAGTCAGGCTGCAGCTCAAAAGACTTCACAACAAAAGGATATGCGCAAGGAGCAAAGGGTTCACCTTAAGTGCAGGATCAGAAGCATCACTAGACAATCCTTTGTCGTTTGGCTTTGTTAGTGAAACACCTATATATGCAGGCTTTGCCACTGCCGTGGTCCCTGAGCCAGCCTTATCGGTTTTCGTTAATCCCAAAGCCAAGTTTGAAACTATTCTAGGATTTGTCTGAATCTGTACTTTACTTCCTCTTCGAGGATCTAAAGTCGGGGACATTTGTTGGGGTGCTTGATGATTCTGAGGAACCTGATGAACAACAGGATATTGCAAGTTGGGCCCTTGATTAGAGGTACTGTTTTGTTCATCCGAATAGCTCCCATAAGAATTTTTTGAATCCAAAGGCTGATAAAATGCTGATTGTCCAGCAGCACTGTTGTAGTTTGGGAATCCTGGAGCAGCATGTTGTTTCCAATAACTATCGTGACCAGCACTGGTAACGACACTAGGCTGAACATCAAGCAAAGTCATAGAAGCATGTTAAAAATTTTGTGTACAACATTCAAAAAACCAATTGCCAGAATCGATATGGACAACCAAACTATAACCATCTTATCTCAATAATAGGGTAAGGAACGTATTCTGAAATCTTTCGCAGGGAAAATTTGAAAGAAAAACTTAGCACGCAGTTATACATTTTGTGCTGCTCTAATATGGTGAGCAGCAACTTAAACATTAGCACACAACCATAAAGCACCCAATCAGAAGTAATGTAAAAAGTTTCGGGGGAGTAAAAATTTCATCATTGTAACACAAGTGAATTACAAACCTGCTGGGAAGGCAATCCGGAAGATACCGGTTCTGGCCTCCAAGATGGGACTGCAGTTGGTGGTGGCTGGCTATTTGAAGCTTGAGTCCCATCTGGAACTCCAGGAGTTGGACATTGGGGATTAGATGAACTAGCAACAGACAGATTTTCCATCCCAGGAGCACAGTTAACTTCTGATTGAGCATAATAATCTGCCCATTGCTTATATTGTGGCTGATACTGCACTGGAGCAGCAGCAGAATTACCAGAACCATAAGCACTGGAAGTTGAAGGATAGTTTGGATACTGGTAAGTGCTGTAATTTGCATAATTTCCATCATTCCACGTCTGAGAACCGTAACTACTATTTGGATATGTTCCAGCTGTCTGGTAATCACCAGGACAGTAATATGTGTTTGAATAACTCGGTGGGGCAGCATACGACCCGGTGTTCTGAAACGAAGAAAGTGGCTGATAAGGGGAGCCCGTGCTTTGATATGCTCCCGCTGGCTGTGAGTAAGAATGACTACTTTGTTGCTGATAACCACTATAGTAACCTGTGTATCCGGTAGTTCCATACCCATATGAATTAGTGGGGTTCTGGTATGTCACATAACCATTGTAATCTTGCGGTACACTCGTTGAACCTAAACTCAATGAACTTGCCTCAGTTGCACTATTCATGTCATCTCTCCGAGGTGGTTGTGCTTGCTGCTCAAAACCATATGTTGAACCAGCAGAATACCCATTTCCTGTGAAGCTATTATTTACACTGTGTGGGGTCCAAAATGATGCTTCAGACCCAGCAGTAGAGGAAGAATATGAACTCGGTTGCCCATGCCTTGCATCTACGACATGTCGATCCTAAACAACATAAGCACTACAAATTAACACCAAATCTTCAGGGGAAGAAATCACATAATTTAGCCGGCTGTAGACTAAAGTTACAAATAAGTTGGCAATAGGAGGAACAAACCCCCAAAAAGAATTAAAAACTTGCAATCCACCAAATGCATCAAATTGAAGCAAGTCTAGACTATCTTAACAACAGAAAAGGGGATATGACAACATATTTTGTTCACAGTCCCATTCAATTTTCTTTTTCCCAGCAGAAGTCACAATAGATATTATCGCGTCTTACGAAATATGAGAAGGGAATGAAGAGAAAACTAACACGAAAAGATGTGTAGTTCTAAATTTGATTCATTACATGTGTTCTAAAGATTGATTCTGTCTTCCATGTACTGCAAGTCAGATATCAGACAGAAAACGTGAGTGATAGACAAGTAGGATATTCTATGCTTCATACATACACGGATCCTAGAGGAAGTTCTTCCAACAAAATGGGAGTGGAAGTTGCGTCATACGATCTACAGAAGACCTGTCATGGACCAAGGCATGCTAGGCGACTCAGGTTTTCGAGATCACAATAAGCTCTGACCTGCTTCCATGTAATAGGCCTGATTTGAATATTTTCCTTATTGTAAAAGAGAAAAACATCTATGACACCAACAAACCAGAAGTCTTCCACATTTCAAAACCAGCACCGAGATCTCAAAATTCACTAGACAAGCACCGTATGCAAAAGATTGGCAGAGTGATGAAACCAAGAAATTGTTTGCAAAGCTCATAGGTTGGAATCTAACATACTTCGGTGGAATGATGAACTCAAGATGCTCTAGTAATTATTGCAATGACTTAATACCATCACCACAGGAATGGGGAAGACCTAAGAAAACCTGGCAAGTCAACTTTTGGTTCTAGCGAGCATTAGAAGATGGAGCCCTAAATTGGACACATTAAATCAAAAGGATCGTGTAACCAAACCCAATAAAGGATAAAATGCAACCGCAACACCAAGACCAGGGTAGAAGTTGACGCATCAATGACACAAACAAACAATCGGAGACCAAACATGCCAAAAGAAACACCGAAATGCAAAACGTAGACATACAGCTCGAAACTACCTACCAAAAATGATGATATATCGACCTGAAATACATGGCAAAATACACGAGATAATTCGAGCGGGCTCATAAGCTTCAAGGCTTTATAAGCACATCACCACTGATTTTACCGGATAAACCCCACTTTCTAGTTGAAGTAATTTCAAGCATTTCTCCAACTCAACAACAGTTCCCCCCACAGAAAGAAGATCAAAAAGTAAAATTACCTCCAGCGAATTCGTCCCGGGTGGAGCCAACGTCTCCGTAATTCCTCCTTGATTCATCATTTCCTAAGCATACTGATCTACACGGTCAGCATAAACAGCCGTAGCAGAACTAAATCAGAAAACCACCAGCCGCAACAACAACAAAAAAAACGCAATGTGGCAGCTAAGCGGAACACGAGAAACCCTAACCGGATCATCAGACTCCGTACCTGCGGATAAACGCCCAGCAACCGAGTTCGCGAATCGCTATAACCTCGCCGCGCCCGATTCAAGAGATCCCAACGCAAATTCAGACAAAGAAGAACCGAAAAAAAAAAAAAAGGACAGAAAACACAGGAATCAGATGAAATCACCCCGGGAGCACCAAATCGTTCACGCGTTCTTACTGCTTAGAAAAACAAGAAATCATATCCAATCGATTCGTCGAGAAGGATCAAATTCAACGGTAGAACGGATTGAACAGAGAACGAAGGAAGAACGAGTTCAGGCACAGGTGATCTTATGTACGTGCGGGAGTGATTATGACTTATGACTTTAGACGTGATTGAAAGAATGTGAGGGAGGGTTGAAGATCAAGACGGCGTCGTCTCCGGACCTGGACCGTGGTATACGGGTTAAGGTTTCGGAGGCGGCACGGGAAGAAGATCCATATTTTATGGGTGTTTTTTCAAAAAGCATTTTTATTTTGCGGAAAAAAGAAAAAGAGGCAAAAGGCAATATTCCTTTTTCCCTTTTCTTCCCCTCCTTTTTTTTTAATTGGGCTTGTTGTTATTTTGTACTCGTCTTTTTATTTTTTTCAAGAAAGTCTAAAGAAGGAGAGCTCATGGCTTTCTTTCTTTTTTTTCTTTTCAAGCGAAATGTCCTTTTTTTCTTCCGATATCATCGACGTGTTCCCGTAATTAGCCGGTTGTTGAGAGTGGCGCGGAAGACCATCCTAAATAAGAAGTCGCCGGGTGACGCGATATCCGGATAGATCACTTGCTTTTTTTTTTTTTTTAATCAAAGGATAGGTCACTTGTTAAGAACAATAAATATTCGATGTGAGTCTTTAATGAATTGCCCGCTAAGCACATGTTCGGTGCATTGCATACCTAGCATCTAATGTGAATCCATAATTAGCCGGTCGTCAATGATAGTATAAATAATTTTTTCCGCATACGTAACTATCATTTATTGTTTGGTGGAAACTCAATATTAGTTGATAGTTGGGAAAATTATTTAAAAAACTTTAACCTTGTTGCAATTGTATTAATTCAATCATAAACTTTTTTTTTTGCCGATATAGCCATAAAGCCTTTACAATTGTATCAATTCAATTCATTCGATGAATTTTGGTCGGCTAACAACATAATATTTTATTTTTTATTTTCTTTTTCCTTCTTTTATTTTCTTTTTGTTTTCTTCTCCTTCCCTTTTCTTTCTCTAGTCTATCGCCGAACCTTGGCGACCAGCCCGGGGGACGGCCGGTGAGGCCGAGCCTTGCCTACCCAGATTTAGCGAGACGAGGCAAGGCTAACCGATTGGAAGAAGAAGAGGGAAGGGGAAGAAAAATGAAAAATGAAATAAAAGAAGATATTAAAATATCGCTAGTTGGCGTCTACGTTAGTGCCAAATGGTCAAAATTTACTAGATGGATTAAATTGGCATAATTGCAAAATATTTTGGACTTGGATAAAAAAAAAAGTTTAGGACCGAATTGGTACAATTGCAATAGATTTAAGACTTTTTTGGTTATTTTTCCATTCATAGTTTATAAAGTACAAAAGATTTCTTCATATACAAGAATTGGTTTTCACCCTTGTCGATATTTCATATTTAGACATACATTAAGAATGGCCAAAACCCGTATGAAATCTTATTTTGGGATAAGTGAAAAAGTATGACTCAAGATTTTGGTCCTCGTTCAATTGAGGATTTAAGACTTCACTTTTGTCAATTGAGGAATTAAGGTCTTTAAGGAAAGATAAAAACAAACTAGGTGTTTGATTCATCCGTATGCAAAGAACTCAAGAATAACATATATAGATAAGCGAATTATCAAGCGAGAGAAATTAACGAACCTTATTTCGAATCTATCGTTCTTGATGCAGAAGTAGCGATGAACCGATGCTCCGAGGCCTTCTCTCTCACTTAAACATTGGCTTAACATCGGGGTTTAAAGGAGGGAGTTGAGTTTTGTTTATAGAGTTTATAATCTATCCCATCATTACGGATTGGGAAATAACTTGGGCCCGCACTATCCAAGCCCATGTTAGATTAAATAGGAAATCTTATATATTTATTTATTAGATCAATAATCAATTACAATAACAATTAATAAAGCCCATATAAAATATATTCTAACATCCGTCTCTAATTTTCTCTACTCTACGAACCATGGACCCGAAAATGAGGTGATAAGTAAATCTCTATAGGTGCTCGTAATTTTTCAATTATGTTTGTCAATTCACATTTTACTAATAAGTCTTTAACATGGCGGTAAAAAGATGAATATATGGATTTCCCAGGAAAGTATAAAAAAAAAAAGCCAAATTAAAAAAGGATCCGAATCCGCGAAGAACCAGTGAACTTACCATTCCCAAGGCCCATTCAAACTATACGACGTTCTTAAACTGGGCTGGGAAAAATTGGAGCGAAATAAGAATCGAACCGAGAGATTCGTGTCTTTTGGTTCTCATCAAGTCAAAGTCAATCATAAGAACGTACGGTGCCAATTTGTAATTGAATATCCCAAGTTAGTTTCAATCGGAAGAGGGACAATAAAACTACGGTGATATAAGTTGGGGAAAATTACAAATATATATATATATTAAATCTATTGCGGTTGTCTTGAATTCATATTTTTTTATTCAATTCTAAATCTTTTATAACCGTACCAATTCAAATCCATCTCAGTGAATTTTGGTCGGCCGACACCGACGTGGACGCCAAAATGTCCGACAACATAATATTTTAATGTTTTTGAACTTTTTTATTTACTTTTTCCTTTGTTTTCTTTTCTTTTATTTTTGTTTTCTCTTCCCTTTCCTTATTCTTCCTCCAATGTCCCACCGGGACCTCGATGATCAGACAGAGCGGCAATCGGCAAGGTTGAGCCTAGCCATGGTTGGGTGGGCTCGGCCTCCGCAGATCTAGGTTGGCGAGGCCGACCGTCCCTCCGTCCAATCGCCGGACCTCGGTGAGGGGTAGTCAATTATCTCCGAGATTTTGTCACAAAAATCTCCAAAACACTCCATCCGCTTTAACGAATGTTAAAGAAGAATGCACCTTCATGGGGACCAAAGCGAGACTAAAACAGTTAGAGCAGATTAAAGAAGAATGCACCTCCATGTTAATTGCAACACCTTCCCCCATTGTAGATCACATACACTTGGCAAAAAAAATATTGCAGGCAAATGTAAGGGATAAATATTGGGCATCCATTCTCCTTGAAAGAATTAATGGTAAGCGTCATATTTGTGCTTACAAAAGTGGACGGTTCACTCCCTGGAAATCTATTATCATTTCACTTTCAAGAAGATCCTTGCGATTAAGTATGGAATCAATAAGTTGGAGTTTCATCTCATCAACATCATTTTCTAGTAGAAATGGACATGTCCTTCTTCCCCAGATGTTGAAATTCAAACAAAAGCAAATTCATCATCTTTAGTTGCTAAGGTGGGCGAGAATGGTTTTCAAAATACTCCTTTGATACTAAACATCTTGCGAAAGTAAAAATATTGTTGCAGATTTTTGTCCGGACCTAAGCGACCAATTTCCTCTATCAACGTGTATGTGCGCAAGGAACCAATGTGTAGCACATTACTGTACCGTAAATATGAGAGAAAAACAGTGGAACAATTATTAGTACCATCTAGATGTTCCAAAACGATTCGGCTCAACCAACTCACTCCCAACCTAGCATTCTCGTATTTGACATTACCACTACTATATCTTTAGCGATTATGGTGCCTTGATGTTGAAACCCAATGATCTTCATTTCCAATATCCATTCATTCATCCTTTACATTGGTCTCCAAATCTTGAATTCTTGGAAGAATTGAAATAGATGTTTTGGTACTTGTTCAACGTGCACACTGTAGCCATTGAATTCCTAACCGACAAGATTTTAGAGTTTTATCTAGAGCACTTACAAGTGGTTACTTCAACTAGAGAAACATAATTGATATGTTGCTATGGTTTCAGCCACTTAGTGCTTGAAAAGAGTTGTTCGGAATGCAAAGGCGTGTAAGTAGACTTGAACTAGAGAGACACACATTCATAATTTTCTATAGACCATGGACCTTTATTAGTCGTTTTGGAGATGTGAGATCAAATGCAGCTCGGTTTGGAACAACCGTCTATAAGCCTCAAGTTAATCAACAAGTTGCTCTTGTTCACAAGACCTTGCCAAGTTCTATCTCATCTATTCCTCGTGAATACAAAGAGCTTCGAGAGAATCTTATGCGAAGAAAATCGCACTATCCCTCCAGAAGACATGTCTATTTGATGCATATTTGATGCAACGTATGTCTCTTGGGACCAGGTTCAAATGCACGACAAGACTCGAGAAGCCTTAGAGATCTTTCATAGAAACCAATCAAGTTCTTCAATGGATACCTCCCAAGACTCTTGAGGAGGACCACTTTTTCAAGACCCATATGCTTACCGCTCTTAGGATGTTCCTTGCGGCTCTCGGGATATTCCATTTAGATCCGTTCGAGGTATCCAGCTAGATCCAGAACTAGACGCAAAGATTGATAAGTATGAACAAGAACATCTGGGGCTTTTTTTTTAAAAGAGAAAAAGACGGCCTAGATAGCTCGGATAGCCCGAGAGCTTTAGCTCAAATTGACAACTTGTCGGTCACATGTGTGCATGTGTAATAATTGGCCCACAATGGTCAAAAGTTGTCGAGTTATTATCATGTACAATGTTGTTCGGTAGCGTCGGTGGATCTGTGTATCCAATAATTGTATCTTTGTCCAATTGTGTTCCTCTTCACCTATATAAGGCCCTATGAGTCATGTAATCGGGCGGACTTATCCTTTCTAAAATATCGGTGTGAAGTTTTCATACAATGAGTTTCTAAATTCTCCCCTTCTTTTCTCGTCCAAGCATGGTTACTAGACTTTTAGAGTTATTTTGTTAATTTGGTAGTACGACGTGGTTCAATGTGCTCTTCACTTGCCACTTTCATGGAACATGCGAATAAAATTTTTTTGGCACCTTGAGGGTTGAGCTTTAAGATTGAGCCCGGAAGCTAAGGTGCGTATGGTAACGTTTACGTTCTTAAAACAAATTTTGGAACATAAACACTTTTTTCTATTTTTGATCCCGATAATGATTTTTGGGAACGTAATGCGTTTGGTAACTAAAAAAAATTCTATTCTCGGAACAAAAAAAGAACAAAAACGCATATGATAATCGCATAAAGTTTATGTTATCAAAACAAAATAAATAAATAAATAAACGCATTTGGTAATTGCAAAAAAATTGTTCCCGATTTTGTCATTTAATTAAGGGGACTATATATATTAAAATTAAGATGGCTTTGTCTTTTTAACTTACTAAATCAAATTAAATCTCATTTGTTCAATTTACTAAATCAAATTAGACCAATATATGTATAAGTAATTTATGCACGATTTATCAAATTACAATATAGACGAGATCAACTATAAAAAAATTGAAAGAGAAGACGAATTGGAATTGGACAATGAGAACATCAAATATGTTTTCTATAGATATGAAAAGTTACAATTATGAGTCACACGTAAATGTTCCAAAGTAGTTAAAAATATGATTATCTTTAAACGGGGACCCCTAGAAAAATATTAATTGCACTTTGAGTGAAACCAAGGATTAAAATGAAAAATATTTGTGCATCTTGGTCCTTTTAGTCCAATTATGCAATTTTTCCAAACATGATGAGTGAAATGAGATGCGAGTATTAAAGTCTCGTGTCATGACTCTAAAAGTAAAAAAATTGGCTAAAATGATTTAAAATAAAATTTTTAGTTAATTTAGGGTTATGTTCAATGAAGAGGCATGTGTTCCCAAACTAAAATTTTAAAAATTTAAGAGGCCAAAATTAAAAGGAAATTAAAATAAAAATATGGACTATTTTTGCTCATTTGTTTGACCACGAATACTATTTTTTCTTGTTTTCCGCTATTTTTATAATTTAAATAAAAAATTCCAAAAAAAATATTTTTTGTTTAAAATTGGTTCTTAACGCAAGGCCAAAGCTTTTAAGATTGATTTTGTAATTTTATGAATTGCTTTGATATTTTTAATTAATTTTCTAAAATAAAATGATAAAAAATCAAGTGTCAACATCGTGCGAAAACAAAAGAGAATAGAGTGTGTTCAAAAATAAAATTGCTCGCAATAGTTTCTAAAAAATGTTCTAGGAGCAAGAGGCAAGTTTTTTTTTTTCTTGTTTATGCTCCAAAAATATTTTTGTTTCTCGAAAGTGTTCCGGTAACACCGTGGGAACAAAAATACTTTTTTTCCGGAGAGTTACCATACGCATCCTAAAAGACACCCCGAATGTTGGCCATGAGAGCCTGGTGTTGGGGATAACATACCTATTTCAAGTTCAAGCTTGTCTCCGCTTCCTTCTTGATAAAAAACAAGGAAGGGGAAGAAAAAAATATATTAAAATATCATGTTGCTTTGGTAGGCCGGTGTCACGTCGGTCTTAGGCCGTATAGACTAAATTGGCACAATTATAAAATGTTTAAAATTGGATTGCAAAAAAAAAAAATTCGAATTGACACAATTACAATAAATTTAAGATTTTTCGATAATTTTCATATTTTAGTTGTAATGATTGTAACGTGGAAACCAATCGTTACATCCCGTCTTGATTGAGGTCGTTATTGGCGAAGATATTGACTTAGCAACGGTTGCGTCACCGTGGGCCAAAGAGAACGGGAAAAAAAAAAATTTAATCATTGACAAATACCGAAGTTGACCCATCTCCGTTTTAAGTCAAATTTTGGAAGGTCTCGCCAAGCTGGAGGGTATGAATTCTCGATCGCTCCGCAAATACAAAACGACACAAGCCAGAGGAGTAAACCTTAATCAAAGTTTAGTCGTCATTGGGTTATCCAACCTGCGTCACATCCTCGTTGTTCCTCCCAAACCACCCATTGTAGCACAGCCTTTGTGAGGAGGCCCATTCCATTTGCGTGCTCAAGACAAGTGAAAGGTACATCGAGGATTTGTGTGGCGTCGAGTTCTCACATCCGAGCGCATCTGAGTTCACTCGCCATTCAAATCGTCATCCGACCAATAGTGTTTAGAGGCATACGGCACAACCAAGAGTGTTTAGAGGCATACGGCGCAACCATCACTAGCGCGGAACAGAACCAAAGGCATCCCGCTCGCTCGCTCTGAAAGTCGCACTCTTTCTGAATTTTGGAAAGAAAATTGAACGTATAGAAGTTAACCGATCACATTTGCACAGCTCACCGGCATTCACTTTCCCTTCTCTGTTCAGAGGTCAATCCATACTTTTACACAGCATTTTTTACTCTCTTAATTTCTGCACCAGTGGGACAATATTTGAAGGTTTACTGTTTCTCACACCTTTCTGGGTATGGAAATTCAGTTGTCTGGCATGGTCAGAGTACTTTAAGAAACAGAAGTATGGAGGTTACACATCAGTGGCTGCATCCTAGGGTAGAGAGTGTTCTCAGGGTGATAGTAATCATCACAGTGATATCTCAAGATCTACAAAACCATCTTCACATTCGCTCTAGGTCTTGCTGCTGTCATTAGGTGATGTGGTTAAAACGTTCAATTCCTATTCCTACCATCATTTAAGTCCAGAAGGCTGGAACAAGCTACAGCCTTGAAAATCATCGGTGAATCAAATCGCTAGAGCAATCCAGGTACAGTGCAATGGACCGAGTGTCATATGGCAATCAGCAAGAATGACTAAACTTTGTTATCCACCCAGAATCGGAACATCAACACCCTTCATCAGAAGTGGAACATCACTGCCCTTTGTGATGTCATGCCCAGAGAAATAAGAGCAGAAACCTAGACACATTTTTTGCGGTCATAGTTCTGAAACCACACACATGACCAGCCAAATAGTCTCATGGACTCATCATTTGCCAACTGAAGAAGCAGAGGTGATCTGAGTCCAGAAGCCTCGTCCTCAATGGTCAAAAAAGATTCTCCGGCAATCACCTGTTCAGCAAATTCACTGGAGGAGGGGGTAATTCCAATGAGTTGCCTGATCTTGGCCAATTCCAATGACTATGCAAAAGGACAACTACGTCCACTGAAAGGTTGACCAGAAGATCAGAGTAGGTGGCTTCCTAAAATAAGTCAGAACAGCTTAAAGAGACACTACTTTGAGCACTTCGAAATTTGAAGTCACTAGAGGACTCCTCTTCGGATGAACAAAAAAACATGTCCTGGCGATAGCTGAATGCTGATGAACAAATCAACCGTCTCCATTTTTCAATCAACAAGGAGCAAACCAATAGCCTCCAAAAACCCTGCCTTAAAAGAACTACTGCCATGAACTCTGCAGTGACAAAATACCTCCAAGCAACCACCAACCAACCATTGCCTTAGACTCAATGGCATCTCACATTGGTAACATGCTGAAGACACTGAAATGCTAGTGCATTTTCTCCCCAGGACCTCAAGGTAAGAAGTCTTCCATAAGCAGACTCATCAGTATCCACTCCACCAGCTTCTCTATTAAAATGATACTAATGCAGTAATTCTTTAAACCCCAAGCAGGAGTTGCAGCAAGAGAAGAAAGAGAAACTCGACTCTTAAGCCAGATATCCAAAACATCAAAAGGCCCTAAGCAATATTAGCTCCCGGTGCCAGCATAGATGAGCTGGACTAAGAAGCATGCATCTTCACAAGCAAGGAATCATATACTGAGTGTTTATCCAAGTTGACCATGCAGAGAAGTCTCCAAAGAAGCTTTAACGCGAGATAGACAATTCATCAAAATGGATTTCTTTTAACAGCCTTACACATGTACTAGGACGGCTAAAAAACTCATTGGATTTCATCCTTGTAGAGACAATGACTAGCAGGTAGTTACTGACGAACTAATGATTCCACATCAGGTAGGGAATGCTTGCTGTTAAGTATCTTCTTCATTGAGTCAAATCGACATCTGAAAGGGGCCTCCCAGTTTATACAAGGTCTGATTCATCAAAACGTCCCCTACTCAATTCACAAAATTCATGTCAGCTCAAAAATTCGCATGATGAATCTGACAACGGAATTATTACCTGCAATGCCAAAATAGGAATTGTAGAAGATTAGTTCAAATGAAGCGAACATAAAAGCATAACAATCCGATTGAATGAAGGATAGACATCCATTTCCATTATCAAAAGTATGCAGATCCAACATTGCCTCCGGTACTCACTTGGATAGATCATGTCCCCTCAACTTGCGGCTGGGACCACATGCAACAATAATTAGGATACCATTTGTCAAAAGATGTTTCTGTACATTAGTCATCATCCCCAGCAAGACATGCCATCCTCATGTGAATCCATACTAGGACCCGATCAAAACCTTTTTCTTTTACTCCGAGAAGCATCGTCAAATTCATCAGACAGTCCTCCATGCCTGTGATTGCCTTCCTGCTCGTCAACTGTTCTTGCTTTATGCACATCTCCAGCCCGATTCTTATTCCTCCTGTCTAATTGCGTTTCCCTTGAGCTGCCTCTTTTATGGTATGCTGGATCATCTTCTGGACAAAGCCTATATGATCTAGATGCTTCATCCGCATTGTACATAAAACTCTCCCCATTAGCACCATAAGGATGCCTAAAATGGCGAACAGGCCCATGCTTTTCACCCACCCTTCTCCTCTCATCAGTGTCTCCATCTCCACCTAGTTCATGGAAACGGCTAGAGCGCATAGGCCTAAAGTACTCACCCTCATATCTTCGATTTCTCAGTGAAATCCTCTCAGATGGGCTTCTGTTGGACATGACAGGCCGAGGAAAACCGTGGTCCCTTCCAGGATTCATCTCTCTCAACTCATCAAGCGGTTGGGTGGCATAAGGAGGAGAATTCTGCCTTCTAATCATCATCTCACCATGGAAGCAAGTTCGCTCGGGTGATCTCATCCTGTTCCTTCTGTACGATGCAGGAGATCTCCTATGAGTCAATGGCAGATGGCCACCAAATCCTTCTGGAGATCTTCTCCTGGGTGACCATTCAACAGGAGACCTATTTCTTAATCTCAAAGGAGATTTGGAACGAACATGACGAAAAACTTTGCGCTTGAAGGGTGTAATATTCCTGTCCCCCCCGAATAAAACCATCAGTTTCCCCATATGAAGGCTGACAAGCAAAAATTGGTTCCATATTATCATCCTGGAAGTCTCTCATGAACTTGTTTCCATGCCTCAGTCCAACAATTTCAGAATCAGAAACATCAATACATCTCGCAGGGCTAATGTTTCTTGGTATTCCACCAACCATAGGTTGGCCTCGAGCCGCAGGTCCATCTCTTCCTCCAGGGGAGCGCCTCCCCGAGGACAGGTAACGGAAATTCGGTCCCTCATCAGTCAAAAGCTTTCTTCCTCTCCGCCCGACACCACCAATGCCATCCTCTGTTGCACCATTGTAATTTCTAAAATTGTATCTGCCAGCACGAAACTCTGAAAAACCGTTATAAACTTTTGAACCCAATTCCTGCTCAGAATCCCAATTGCCACTGATGTCATACGAAATTCTCCCCCTATCCCGCGCAAAGTTTGATCTGGCGTTTCGAGAAAACATATCTTGATTCCTTTCTCTTGGAAATTTGAGAAAACCATCATCACGATATTCGTCCCTGGTGCAGGTAGCAGGTAAGAAAATTAAACCTCCTACACTAATGAACACATGCAAAATGAAAAGAAATAAGACAATAGAACTTGCAAAATAAAGTTAATCACCTCCCTCTGAGTGGCTTATCTCCCTCAAGGGCAATATCTGGTAGTCTTTTCCTGCCAGCCCCTAGCGGTATAGATCTGTCGGGTACAGATCTTGCTTTGTCAGGAGATGAAACATTAGATCGAGACAAATTTATAATTCGCCGCTTATTGCCCTCAGATAGTCCATCCTTTGATACAATTTCACTGTTCAACGATGCTTCTGCCTTGGGCAAACCTGTATCAGTCTCATCGCCATTACCAGCAGACACAATACTGTCAGTTTTTACAGCCCCTTCATCAACAGAATTAGTGGTGGCAACAACTGCAGGGTGAAGTTTAATGGCTTCACTATATGATGGATCTGATCCCAGGTCCTTTGATGGACTTCGGCTCACCGAATCATCAAGGACCTTCTTCCCAGTTGTACTCACTGGACTTGACATTTCAGAATTAACAGCAACTGTTTCAATTGGAGATGATTCTTGCAAATGGGGAACTTCATCAGCACTTTTTTGATTGCCGTCCACATTAGCTGTAGAATATACTATCATAAGGTTCTCGTTCATTTGACCATCGACCTGGGTTCTAGCATCATCCCCCTCTGAGGGCCGAGTAGCACAATCATAACAGGAGCTCTTGCCAAAATCAATTCTATTATGCTCAGATACACAATTGCCGACATTTTCAACTTCCGTCTTACCAGCGTGTCCTGCTGATGTACTGAGCAAGACTTGTTCCCGAACCTCGCCATCCTCGTACTCATTGTCATCTCGGTGGAAATGTTCTCCATCTACCGCCACTGAAGGACCAAGGTTTCCATCTGAATCATATTCAGAGTCATAACAATCCTCTTCCATCATACAGGCAGATATTTCAATTTTCTCTCCATCACTAGCAGCATCCTCAGCGTTTTCCTTCAAACTAGAAGAGCTCTTGTCAGTCACTTTGAAACCACGTTCGTGGTAATGTGCAATCTCAGTGTTCTCCGCTTCCAGTGCATTCTCCATGCTGGAAGGAAGTTCGCTACTACCAGGACCAATATTTGTCGTAATAGTATTTGAACCAACATTTATAACATTTTCAGAAGCTTCCCGAACCTGAGATGATTCTTCATCATGACGAACCCCTTCTGCACGATGTTCACTAGTGCCAACAACCATGCCACGATCCACAGCTGATTCAGAAGGGCAAGATTCAGTTTCCAACAAGTGATTTGCGTCTCCAGCTTGTTTTACCAGTGAGCACAACTCAGAACCATTTGACGTCTGTTCACAAGATCTAAGACATGCACCCTCATTTGTTCTGGATGCTTCCATGCCCTCACAACCTGGCTCAGCTTTTATCGATCTGGAATTAACAGTTTGTAGGATAGCACAGACTGGACTCTCATGGGCTTCCGGAAATTGCTCATCACTGGACTCGCACTTGACAGTTCTGCTGTCTGCTGTCTTCGTAATACCAAACGACTGTTTAACCATCTCAACAACGGGTTCTGATTTTACAATCACAGGAGCAGCAATATTCAGCTTGCAAGTAGACGCCAGCATCTGGGAATATTTCACCCCTGCATGAATGCCAGCAGATGAAAGTGGCTCTTGAAGGAACGACGGTTGGAGGCCTAAATTAAGAGAATTTTCGGATATGTAATTATCACCAATTGCTCTGGAAGACATGGAAAGAGCACCCCCCCTTACATTCGCTCCCCATAGATTTGTGTTCTAATGACTTTCCAGGCGGATGAGTAGAGGGCCTCCTGTCGTAGTTGCCGTCGGTGGCATTCATCCCACCATAGACAGAATCAGCACCGACACAGACTGAATCGCTCGCAGAATCCTCCCATGCATCCATTGTTGTGTTAAGATCCCAATTTGACCTGTTAGCACAAAGAACAGTAGCATCGCTATTTGATCTTTTTCCACCGCCAGTACATGGACTGCTTTTTTCATCGGTCAGAGACAAATCTAAAGAGATGTTTTCAAATTTATCTTGATCCAGGCAAGTCCCTTCACTCTTTTGCCAAGCAACACCTGCATCCAACATTGACGAAGCAACTGATTTAACTGATTTGTCATCCACTTCAAGTTTGTGTTTGGTACAAGATCCCTCTACTATTAAATAACAACTTTCGCTCAAAGCCATCGGCAAATCAGATCTTCCCAGCATCCGATCATGTCCCACAAGATTTTCATCCTTCATGGGCTTGTCCTTTCTATCCTTGTCATCTGAGGAACCTGAAACAGACATCGACATTGGTTCTTGGACGACCGCTGTAGAAAGCTCAAAAGTTCCTTTGTCCATACAATCATTCTTCTCCTTAAGACTATCCCGCTCCCCTACACTAATATCGCCCACGTTAGCTTCAATTATGTTGGAATATTGCTTTTCGCTTCCCACGCCCGCAGCAACGCCAGAATTTGAGGGCACGGAGCCTTGAAATGAAGCAGCATGTCCCATCGGCGGCTGTTGATCAATTTTCTCTGGCAATGATGGCTCATGAGGTGGTGGAGATGGTTCATGAGGTGGCGGTGAGGGCTCCTTAGGTGGTGGAGGCGGTGAGGGCTCCCTAGGTGGTGGAGGCGGTGAGGGCTCCTTAGCCGGCGGCGGCGGGGATGGCTCCTTAGGTGGCGGAGATGGAAGACGGACAAATGGAAACCTTCGTTTCTTGATGGGAACTCCTGCACCATAATCAATAGAGGGTGGGGTAGCTGATCTAACCCCAGTCTGCCAACAAAGACTAAATCAATGGATGTTTCAAATATTGATACTAGCAAAGAATGTTTCGTGAATGAAATCAACACCTCTTTGCTCTCTGAGACGGGCATAGCTCAAGGTCCTTATAGCCTTTCTCTATATTTTAGAAACTTACTGTCCTGTCTGCGTGACCATATGAGAAGCTCAACCTTTAATGATTCCCGAAAGCATACACAGAACACTCTATATATCGCATTAGCTACTCGAAATACCACTCCGAGAATTGCAGGATGCTCTTGCTCTGGGCAGTCGTAACAACTGCACAAAGAAAGGAAGGGGTAAACAATAAAGATCGAGTTGTCGGTCAGAAGTGTCTGACAATGGCGTCAAATAAAGAGGATGTGAACTTCAAACGGTGAAACAAAGTTAAGAGGGACAAGGACCCAGAACAAGCGGCTAAGATATGCACAGACATAATCAGTAGTAGGTGATGATAGTAGAATAAATTTGAGAAACCTCTAAAGCTAAGAAAACCCGAATCAACTCTGCACAGACCATGACAAGAAAGCAGGACTAGAAAAAGAAGATGCTTTTTCTACTCCACCGAAACCCTTCGGTAAATCGTGCTTCATCTCCAAGAAACCTCTACAAGCACGTATTCCTCCCAAGTCCCGCCAAAGGAAAAAGCCAATCGCCCTTTCCACACGCACCCAGGCGACGCGAACAAACCCTAGAAAAATCAAAGCTAGACGACGTCCAATCAAACCCCAGACGAACCAGCCAGATCCAGACCGAGATCGGCAAGGCGTTGACTCTACACTGTACAATCGAGATCAACGCGCAAATATCTGGAAACACCTCCGATTGCCACAGAAAAGAAGAAGAAAATAAAAGAACCACGCCGAAACAGAATCAAAAGAGGAACGAAGGAGAAACCGCCATCGGGGGAAGCTCCCGATCGAGGTAATGAAGGGAAAAAAGAAAAAAAAAACGAACACAGAATCCCACCGCACAAAAAGACAGACAACACAAGCAGAGGACGCAGATCGGAACAAGAAAGCCAAAGAAAGCAGCCGACGGATTCACAGGCCCGACCGCTCGCAGAAAGAGACTAACCCGATTCCGATCGAGGAGGAGGAGGAGGTCAGGCGAGACTGAAGCCTCCTTGGCGAGGAGGAGAGAGAGAGAGAGAGTGAGTGATGATAGAGAAAGTTAGAGAGAGACAGAGAGTAAGGAGGCAGCCCAGTTGTGCTGATTATTAGGGTTTGGGAGGTGAAGGGGGGGCGTGGTAGAGTTTTAATAAAGAAGAGATTTTTGGGAGGTGAATACGATCCTTCCCAGGCTTGACTTTTTTGGTGCTTGCTTTGCTCGGGAGTCTTTGTCAGCCTTAGCCGACTCGGCCCACCAACCGCGCGATGACGCGTGTTTTGTCCTTTCCTTCCCCGATTCTTTTATCGCAATTTCGATTTTTTCCTTTTTTATTTTAATTCGTGCCGTGTCGCGCTCCGAGCTTTCCCTTGCGGGTGGTGGTTGCTTTGCCTTTTCTTCCTTGTGCTTTCCTCTTTCTTTTTTTTTTTTTTTTTTTTTTGGGCTGAAACTTTTTCTTTTGCTTTGTTTTTTTTTTTTTGGGTGTTGGTGGGGTTCGGGGTCGAACAACTTTTTCTTCGTTGGAAAAATGGTCGCTTTCGCCGATACTTTCCTTCGCACCTTCGTCCTTTGCCTTTGATCATCCTTTCCGTAATTATCGGTCTCGGGGGAAAAAGAAAAAGGAGGCACGATATGGCGCCAAGGGAGACGCACTTCTGGCCGTTAGATCATGCGTCTCTGAATTTCTTCGATTATCAAGGTTCCCCTAAAAAATATATATATATATATTTTATAAAAAAAGGATAATATTTTTCAATTGGCTGAAATCCAGAAATAAATTTTTTAAAAAATATCTGAATTGATTTTCCAAAATAGACTTACATTATTCGAATGTCAGTGACTTATATGATTGGCACTGAGGTCCCGAGCATGAGCACAAGCATTAGCCTTTGGTCGACCAAAAAACGAGTTCGAGAACCCAATGCCGGCGTTCGGCTCCCTAGCAACCCCAACTCAGGTCCACAAAAGCAGGACTCGGGTCCATCAAGGCCGGTCCCCGCGCCCAATTACATCGAAGTCGTGCTCAGGTCCCCATCGCTCGAGATCAGGCTCAATACCCCCACACCTAGGTCCCAAGCCCTAGCCTCGTCGACTTAGGCTAAACCACGGCGGCCCCGAGCCTGGGTGTTCGACCTTCGGCCCGACTTTAATGGATCCAAGCGCCGATGCGGAAGTCTAGGGCACCGGCACCAAAGTCTCGGGCCCACCTTAATGTACCCGAGTCCGAACAAAATAGACCCGAGCAAGGGCGCAGAAATTCCTAAGTACAAGCATGGGAGTCCCGTGCTCGAACTCAATGGAATCGGGCCCAGATGTTGGAGTTCTAAGCACGGGAAGTGGAGTCTTGGCCCTCCTTAGATGGACATTTGGACTCTGCCTCAACCTCAACCTCTAGACCAGCCCCATTTCCAAGGGCCGAGGAACAAGCATTGGAGTTCCCATGCTCGAGCATAGAATTTCCGATCCAAACATTGATATTTAGTCATATTTTGGAAAATGATCTTCAATTTTTTGTAGAGTAAATCATTTTCCCAAAATAAATAAATTTGCATGGATGATAGGAATGCAAGCAAAAGCGAAATTAAGTACATGTTTTCCACTGGCTATGAAAACATTTTTCATTAACTCGTTTTTCAAACCGATCCGTATACCAAAAAATGAGAAAAGTATTTTCCGCGAAACAAATGGATTTAATGGGATTAGATCAATCAAATGCTACGTGTTTATGAATATTTTATTTACTTTCCAAAAAAGTTGATCGGTGCTTGAAACGGATATGATACGAAAAAAAGTGGTTTGTCGGGTCTTTGTTTTGTGGGATGCAAATATTTCGTTCAAATCTCAAGATCTCAAGATAATACTTGAGATGTTCAAACAAATTAAACCCCAAATAGCAAAGTAGAACGATAGAGCACAAATTGGTATTATAAGCAAACTTCCGTAGGACAAGAACGAATCTATCTTTGCATCAAAAGAGAACGAGCACGTCCAATCAACAAATCTCATATAAACACCTATTTTTTCCATATTATGGACCTTAACTTCACATAACAATATGTTACTACGGAAACGAGAAAGAATTGAAATCTTATATCAAAACACTATACACGGATGGTATGAATGCCTAAACAATAATTTTTTAAGAGCGAACAACCCGTTACTTACTACATCAAAAAATTTCCATTCATGAAAGATGTCAATTCATTGGAAAATCAAAACTATGCATATCGAATGAGATGGTTGTTGCTATTTGCTCCAAGAAAGGCGCTTTCACGTATTCTTAACCCGAAATGGCTAGGGAGAGGAAAAGTTCTTTTTTAGGGTAACCAACATAGGTGAGTAGGTAGAAAATATCGAGGGCGTTGTGGCTATACATACACTATCACAAATAAAATATCAAAGACAAATTACTTTAGATCTTTTTTCAAAATAATTATAAAGTGATAAGCACGCATCGTGGTCTCATTTTCTAATAGGAAGCTTCTCCGGTGGGCGGTATGCGCTTAGGTTCAGCGTCCTCATTATTATCACCGCATGGTGACAAAAAAAATAGGTTAAACATGCTCCCAAATCTAGATCTAAATCGGGAGAAGTGGAACGAGCACGGAAACGGCTATAAGGAACTCAGAGATCCAGATCTAGATTGGAAGATAAGAGCTTGCAAAGCTTGGAGAAGTCGTATACTCGCCTGTAGCACAATATAAACTCGCTGTATTCCTTCTCGATCCTATTGGGATTATTGGTTTGGAGGATTTGATGCAATGAGTTTATGCCTCACTATGGAAGCAGTAGGTACGCCTAGCGAGCAGAGAGGAGCATTAGTGGCAAGCAAAAACAATAAAAAGAATAAAATACTCTAAAATCAAATCGGGAAAATCTCAATTTAAGTCGAGAAGATGGAGCCTCCAGTTGAGGCGGCTTGGCGTGGAAGAGAAAAAGCGAACTTTATTTAGAAGATCCTCTTCAATTTTACCACTAGGGAGTGACGTGAGTCAAAACTCAAGTGCACATGCGCACAGCTGTTTTGGCCAAGGCGTCATCTTCCTTGTGTTTTACAATAAATTCGGACGATTTAATTGGCGCAAATTATCGACTCGGGAGCATAAAAGCAAGAAAACAATGGCCACGGTGATCTTATCGATCGACGTGGTAGCCCCGTTGAAGTTTCAACCTGAATAATCGGCCACGCGAGTTGAGTTTTTGCACGCGAAGGTCATGCGTAGACATGGCCAGGTTTCGTGGAACCGCCGGTTCCGATTTCTAAAAAGGTGGAACCACCGGTTCGGCCGGTTTGGAACCGCCTGGTTCTAGGCTCAATAACTTTTTTTTCCTTGGGCCTCCACCTTTTTTTTTTTTTTTTTAAAGACGGGTCGGCCGGTTCCAACAATTTATGAACCGGAACCGGCCCGTGAGGGCGGTTCCGATTCGGGTCGGAACCGTGGGCCGGTCAACGGGCCGGTTCCGGGCCCACGGTTCCCAATGGCCATGTCTAGTCATGCGTCTTCATGCCCTCGTGCGCGGTTGCTTTGTAGCTCCAGTTCGGTTTTATCTGCGCCGGTGCGAAGGTACCTCCGCCGCAATGTCGTCAATATGTACCCACCCATCGACATTGGCACCACGTGTCGATGGACACCTCGTCGATCGCGTAAAAAATTTGATGGGTCTTGTACTGCGCATCACGTGGAAATTACCATCCATCTCGATTGTAATTTTGACCTAATCATGTAAATATTTGATTGGTCTTGCTACTATCCAAAGCCCGTTTTGAAGGGCACTCGCGGGGGTCGTGCCTTTGCAATAGGACGATGTGTCCGTGGACACCGCACAGATCACACGTGCTAATTAGCATCTATCTCAATATCTATTTGACCAAATCAATTAATTATTTGATTAACGGGGGTCCATTTGGTCCTGCTAATATTGGATATGTTTTTTTATTTATTCTTTTTTTTTTTTCTTGCGGCTTAGGTGGAGCAGGTGTGTATGGAGTTCTTTTGTGTTCCTGGGTCGGTGAAGGTGCCTTAAAGGCCCTGGAAGAGACATAAACGGACTCGGCCTAAAGCGATATGGGCCTGATCGAGTCCAAATTTTTTTGCTTCGAGGCCCATATTCAAAGGACCTGGGCCGCTACGGCCCAGTGGCCATCGCTAGGCCAGGTATTAAATTAAACCGCCGAATGAACAGATGAATTGCCAATTGAGGGGCAGTTTCGTAATATCAGGAAGCGCGCGTAGATTTTTTTGCCATTTAGGACCCGATTTGGCCTCGTCGATGCGACGCCGTTAGCTAGCCAATATAAAAGCGGGCGAGACAGGTTGGATAGACACTTCTCTCCCAAGAGCGAAGGCGAAAATTAGGGTTTTTGAATCGCGCTTGGCCAGTGTTCGAGTCCCGCAGGTTCGTGTCGTCTTCATTCAAATCCTCGATCTAGGTCGTATTCGAAGCATCTGGGGCTCTATTTGGTCCTTTAAGTTGTGGATTGTTCGATTATATCGGCGGATCTGAGAAAATTTCATGTCCATGCATTGTCTATCGTTTCGATGCGTCCCGCACTGCTCGAGGTTGTCTATGCAGGATCGAGTTTACTGTGATGGTAGTTATCCAGTCCTTTTTTAATTCCTTGGTGCCTTCCGGTTGGAAAGGTTCTCTGCAGCATGTTGGCGAAGTAAACTCAATTTTTTCCGGAGGCTGTTGAAGATTGGCGAAACAGACTCGTTTATTTCGAGAATGGTTGACGAACTTTTGATTGTTAAGTCGGTGTGATGGGATTTCGGTTTTGTGTCAGCTGGAGTGGCGAGTCCGTGATCTTCTTTTTCTAATGAGCGCTTGGGTGTGCCCGAATTACTGAAGTTGGTGCCTTTTGATTCAGCATTTATATCGGTTGGAGTGTCTTTACCTCTATCTTGGTTTCCTATTGAACGCTTGGTGTGCACCAGCGACTCAAGTTGGTGACTTTTGTGTTTAGTAAATTTTGTTTGGTTAGAGGCTCAATTAGCAAACTTTCTGTCTTGATTGTCTCGATACTGGTTGATTTTGAAGTTGGTGCAGCAGAAATTCTCTTTTATTTCGGTTGATGCAGGGAGTGCATGGTGATTTATCCTTTTTCCACATTGCAGGAAAATATGCCTCGCTATGATGACCGTCGCAGCAACACGCGACTCTATGTTGGTCACCTGTCTTCGCGAACAAAGACACGTGACTTGGAGGATCTGTTTGCTAGATATGGAAGGTATCCAGTCGAAGTTCAATCTAGTAATCATCCTTAGACTGTATAGAGTCGTGACTTTTGTCAAATCTAAAGAATTCATGTCTAGATTTGTATTCATTTCTATCGGGCTTACAAAGTCTGAAGTTTTAGTGTTATTGAAGCACAATTCCTCGTGTTTTGTTCATTCAACTTGGTAAGTTTACATGGTGGAATTTATTTGTGTATCATTAGTGGTAGTTCAAGTAGGGTCTATGTGGTGGAAGTACATTGGGATCTTAAAGCTTTTGGCCAATCCCTTTTATGTGCTTGACCTGTATTTTTTACTCTATTTTCTCTGCAAGAGTGTTCCACGCCTCGGCCTGTCCATGTGGTTAACTTGGATGATCTTGTTGAAGGTTTCTTTCTGTCGTAAGAGGACACCCTTGGTGGACTGGCCAGTGTTTATAGTATTTATGCATATATTAGTGGAAATGGCAAGATTCCAAAGTGGTGTTTTGTTAACCTTTGAGGGGCGAAGTATCAATCCTTCCTGATATCTTGATGGCCTTACTGTTTGTGGCAAACCGTTTGCGCAGAATTCGTGCTGTGGATATGAAGCGAGACTACGCCTTTGTTGTACGTTCTTTCTTACCCATTCTTATAAGTTATGACCATCTTCTAGGTATTTTGAAGAAAGGCCAGAACTACTTTTTGGGAAGTATTTTTTATGCATGCCTTCACAAAATGATAAAATGCGAAATGTGTCTATGTTTTGCTTCTTCCCTTTGATGATAAATTACAGGAGTTCAGTGATCCTCGGGACGCTGATGATGCAAGATATAGCTTGGATGGCAGAGATTTTAAAGGAAGCCGTATTATCGTGGAATTTTCAAAGGGGGTAAGCAATTGGATCAATTTGTGAGGCTTCTTTATGTGTTGCTCAACTTGTTGCTTTGCTCTCATTTATTACTTTCATTCATGGGGCGTCTTCGATGAGCTGCTTGTACTTTAAAATGCTGGATCAACTCACTGTAACTTTTCTTGGTATGCTTTGCCATGTTAGAGGAAATAACTATCAAATTGACATCACTTTGCCCTTTCTCTCAGATTTCTCACTCCCATCCCTCGGTTGGACTTGCTGAGGTTCTGTCACTCTGCTTTTTTTGAAAATTTATGATTTATGTATGATGCAGTAGTGAGTCATTCTTTTTTGAATTTGGGGTGTAGGGGTGGGGGTGTCCTGTTTGCCTGCTTCATCTTGACGATCCGGGTTTACTTTATGTTTTGCCTTGCCTGTTGAGATATGGTATTACTGCATATCAAGCACCCGTAATGAGGGAGTGGAATTAGTATGTTCTCAAGGAAAGCAACTGCTTATCGTTGTGTGCAGACACCACGTGCTCCTGGAGGATCTCGTGATTACATGGGTAGGGGTCCTCCTCCTGGTTCTGGACGATGTTTTAATTGCGGGATTGATGGCCATTGGGCTCGAGATTGCAAAGCTGGGGACTGGAAGAATAAATGCTATCGATGTGGGGAAAGGGGCCACATAGAAAGAAATTGTCAGAACAGTCCAAGGAAATTAAGGTATTCTCTTGATTTTGTTTCATTTGCTGCTGATGATATCTTGGGAGGGACGTGGAAGGCAATATCACCTTGTTCCCTTGCTTACACAACTCTTTTTTGATCTAGACGTGAAGATTACTCTCGGTCACCTAGTCCTCGACGTGGTCGGAGTAGGAGCCGAAGTTACAGCCGTAGTCGTAGTTACAGGTATGTTTGTGGACTTCTTTATCTGTCATTTCAAATTCCCCTTTCTTAGAGATTTCTGTACTAGACCGATGTAGACTATAGTGATATAGATTATGATATTTTGATCATTTTACCCTAATTTGCTTGGGCCGACTATTCTAATTTATTAGTATTGCATCTTGATTCGCTAAGGTTGACTTTCCTAATTTGTAATAAGGGTTTGATCATAGTCGTTTGCATGCTGCATGCCCCTCCCTGCCGCAGGCACAGGATGTTGAGTCTAGGTCTCTTCCTGTGTTTAGTTAGCATGGTTGCAGGCTATTTACTTGGCCTCAGACTTCACTACTGTTTAGTTTTACATGACGGTACTGCCCTCCTTGAAATTTCACTAATCGTACTATACTTTAAACTTAGCCCCTACTATTTGAACAGACACTGCTGAGATGAAGGTTGCAGACTAACTATTAAGGTTTGCCTGCATGCAAATGGGACATGCAGTGTGCTTGACTGCACACCTCGTTAAAAAATTCTTTTTCTTGAGCTAGTTAGTTGATGAAAGATGAACTTGCGCATGTCATGTTAAGATGATAGTGGATTATGTTAAATATTGTGGCCATATGGTTAGTAACAATTGTTTTTAGTAGGTCAATCTCCCCGGCAAAGAGGGAGCGGAGTTTTGACGATGTCGAAAGAAGGCCAAGGAGCCCTATTGGTAGTCGAAGCCCTAAGCGGGTAAGGAGCCCACCATCTAGAGGAAGAGATTACAGCCCAGCTGCTGACGAGAGAAGCCCCCCCAGAGACAAAGGTGATCAATCCCCTGAAGATAAGAAATATGCCAATGGGTCGGATTATAGCAACAGCCCCAGGAGGAAGAGCAGGAGCCCTGTCAATGATGCTGAAGCTGACGGTGCGAGAAACTACAGAAGCCCTGCCGAGGAAAATGGCCGCAGTCGGAGCCCCAGCCCCATGCCTAGGGATGAAGAGGGCCTTGGTGGAGATGATGATAATCGCGATTCTCCAAGAGGCAGTGAGTGAGCATCGCCTGTGTGATGCGCGACATCTAGTAATTTCCTGGTCTTGTATGGATAGAACTTGATTTGGGAGTTTCGGCGCTTGTTTAGTTAACCAACAACATTCATAATTTGCTTTAAGCTTTTTGTTATATTTTGTGTTTCTTTCCGGATGGGTCATCGTATTTATCAGAGATAATTTGGGTTTGGACCTTAGAAATATTTTGTAATGCTGTTTTGTTTTCTCCTGTGTTTTGGATGGATCTTCTTCCCTAATATCCTCTGGTTATCTTTGTTGCTGTTGATTAGCGGGCTTTTGTGCATACGCATTTGTAAGTCCATCGAAGCGGTTCCTCAGAAATAGCCAAACATGCGTCCAGTCGTGTAAATACTTTTTCTCCGGTGATGGTGCTGGTGGAGTTAGTTTTAAGGATAGATCCCTTTCTCGCAAAAAAGGTATACGCTCGAGCCGACTTTTCATCGTCGATGGAGATTTGTTCACTCCTCTTGAGCTTTTCGGGACGTCTGTTTCTCAATATTAGAACTGCCCAGCATCTGCGACCAAGCTAAGTTAGCTTAAGCTTTGCAGGTACGAAATTCTGGACCAGCGCCGGCAAACATGATAATGGGCTTGTCATAATTACTGTTCTTTCCTTTAGCTAAAAGCAGGAGAAACAGAGATTCAAGCAATGAGAGGCGGTGGCCTCCCTCCCTGCCCTTTTTGTCGTAGGTGCAAATGTTTTTGTAAAATCGCCGTGCCTCTTCCTCTAGCTAGGTATTGGAAATCTGTTTTATCTTGCACCCGTGAGCTAGATTGCTTTGTCAGCTACTGCTTTCGAGCCTCCGTCAAGAATGGTTAATAGTCACAATACACACAAACTCAAGCATGACCATTTGTGATGGAGTTGGCAATTTTTTTCTTTTCTTTTCTTTTTGGCCTTTCTCGTTGATGAGAAGTTTAAGAACTACATCTACGAGAGAATCGATACAGAATTATCTCTATGCTGATCATGGCACATACTGTTCTTATTTGGCAAGAGCGTGTGCTTTCTCGTACAGGATCATCGGAGGCAAAGCAGCTTTGCGGGGTTAAAATGTTGGTTTCTAAATGCGGGTCCGCAACATCTGCCGTCCTCGAATCATAAGGTCTCCTGTTGAAAGTAACTCTCGAGGCCTAGGCACGCCGTCTTGTACACGGAGGTTTACTCGATACATGTGAATGTGAGTTGAGGCGCGCCAATCGGTGGGGATTGCTGGATTAGTAGAGTCCAAGACTCGTTCATCCCGTAAATTTTTTTTTTTTTTTTTGGTCGGACGAATATCCCATGTTGAAGAGCGAAGTTTTGTAATAGAGTTTTTGCCTGCACGCTATCGAAAAAGATAAGGCAACCAATAATACTACATAAACAATAATCACCGCATAAAATGGTGTTTTAAAAAATGCTCTTGCTTCTCTTGGCCAAAAAATGATTTTGTTAATGAGTGTGAATCATATTGTTAACGCGTGTCTGGAGACACTGATTAGCCACAATTAATGAAGAAATTTTTTCAATTTC
The DNA here is from genome assembly GCA_021437795.1 of Rhodamnia rubescens. NCBI lineage: Eukaryota > Viridiplantae > Streptophyta > Magnoliopsida > Myrtales > Myrtaceae > Rhodamnia > Rhodamnia rubescens. The sequence goes on along the minus strand of JAILYA010000054.1, from coordinate 1,284,253 downwards.
AATACATTGATTGCATGTTAAGAGTTACGACAAAGACAGTGGTTTGAAAAATGTTAAGTTTTCTTTCCTTGGATGTTTGCCAAACACCACCGGGGTATCAGTAAAAAATACTAGTAAAACCAATCCAACAGAAAATGATCAACCGAACAGAATAAAAATGAACGGGATGTCTCAGTACAAACTTGTCCCTCATTTCTTCCAAAATTTGAGAGTGAAGAGAGAAAAAAAAAAGGGTTTCAATTTGAAAAAAAAATTACAAGAAGAAATTATACTTAAATTTACGTGTCGGTACGTGAATATTTCGAAAGATGTCAAACGTTTCACACGCAGGATTGATGGCAAACTTTTAGTCGTTGCAAGTTTACACAAGATTTCGAAGGAGCAAATACAAAGCAATGTTCACACATGATTCTAAAATAATTAAAAGCCTAATCTTCTTTTTCAATCTCTTCGTGCCATGTGGCTTTCTCTTGTCAACTCCCGTTTTCTTTTTTTGTCAACCCCCGTTGAAAAAGGACAAAGGAAGAACAAGAAGAAGAAGAAGAAGGGGAACATCCTAAGATTCCGTGCGCTCTACCTCTCCCGATCATTTCCCTCAAAAGCCCGCTCCTCCCCCCACCTCCTTTTCCCACCCCTCCGCAACATCCGCGTCCTCGAAATTTTAAAAAATTCTCATTATGACGAAACTGCCCTCCGTTCCCACAGCAAAACCACAAAGCGAGACCAGTCCCTCCTCCTTCCTCCTTCCTCCTCCTTCGTCTTTCTCTCTCTCTGCATCATCATTACATTCACTAAATTCTGCAAGCCGAAGAGGCCAATCCCACACCCACAGCGCACATTCTGTCTCTCTTAAAAGCACAATCATTGCTCTTCGGTCGATCGCCAACTCGCGTTCATTTCGTCGCCTCGCTCTTTGCCGGCCTTTGACACGGTCCGGTTCGAAGACTCGGTAATGAAAATGAACTCGATCTTTCTTTGTTTATTTTTTAATTTCTCAGTGTCTGGCTTTCGTCGGTTGATTTTCGGCGTCCCTAGAATTCCGGAGCCTGAGTCGCACTGAATCTTTTTTTTTTTTTTTGGGGGGGTGGGTCTATCTGAATTGTTTTGGTGTTTGTGCTCAAATGGTAAGTTTGTAACGTCTATTTCTTTGGCCAGATTCTTTGTCTCCTGCGTGCTCTCGGGTTTACTTTCTTTCTTCAAATGCAGAGTTCGGTTGAACCGTGAGGTACTTAAATCGGCGAGCCTCCCTTTTTTTGACCGTTGGAGAAGAGGATCGGAGTTGGGAAACGCGTGGGTCGCCCTCGGTGAGATTCTTGCTCTCTGTCTTTTCTCTTTTCAGTTGGATTTCTGTTCTTCTTCTTCTTCTTCTTCTTCTGCTGCTGGGTTTCGTCGGCCACCGGGGCTGATGATTTTTCGCTGATTCTGCTTTTCTCCTCATTTCTCCTGCCTGATTTGGTTCGTTCTGATTTTTCTCAATCAAATTGTAGCCAGCTTTATGCAGCGTTGATTCTCGAATTGTTTTGCTTGGTTCACAGCGATTTTGCCTGCTTCGATTCTGTCGATTTGGCTAGACGCATTTGATTCGAGGTTTCTTGTGTTTTCCTCACTAATCCTCTGTTCGGCGCGTCCGCGCCTTAAGGTTCTGGGGTTTAGAGCAACTGTCAAGATTCATTAGGGTTGCTTCTGTCTTGTACACCCAGGTTGTTCGTTAGATCCTGGGAAGAGCAGATCGGAAGCACTGACACTCCCTTTACTGAAATCTTTTAGTTAATTTGCCTCTTGAATTATTTAATTGCTGCTTTTTCTAATTTTTAATCCCAGGAGTTTCTTGCTGCTTTACTTTCCCTATGATTCAAATCTAAACTGGTCGTTGCGATACATGGGCATTCTATCAAATCAGATAGCTATTGTTGAACTTTAAAAGAAGTGGGGAGTGCTTTATTAACATGTTTGGGGAGGTGAATTAGTTGAGGTGCATGAAAGTTGGTTCAGACACCACCTAACGGCTAAATAAACTCTAAAAGCAGGTCCTTTGTTGAAATTTTCTTCTTCAACATTCTCTTCCTTTGAAATACAACTTACCATTTGATTCTTTAACATTCATTTGATAATCCAACTTTCTAGTGCAGGAGGGGTTATTACTACAACTCTTTATTCTTTCCTTTTGGTGTTCCTTACTCCATGCTCGTTTATCAGTGGGATAATTAGAGTGAGCTGATTGTCAGAGTCAACATGCGGCATGAAATTATTCCTCTGTCATTCTGAAAAGTGAACGATAAAGTTCAATTCTTCTAACTGATAATGGGAATCTTTTTGTTTTTTTTGGTCTCGACTTAGATCAATGATCCTGGAATTCGTCTAAATTTAATAAATGTAAGTGATGCGATTAATAAGTGAGGCCTTTCATCCTTTTTAATGCTGTTTCATATTTTAAGTATCTCAGGTGCCTCTCATGATTATCTCCCTGCTAGGCGCTTCCTATGTTTCTCTACATTGTTATATTTGTTCCTTGTTTTATTTATTTCTCTCTTAAGCTGTCATTTGCTGTAAGCAAGCTCCTCCTTTCTCCTACCATCTTATGAATAGCAGTATAATGGTTTGTACGGTGTGTTCACAGGTTCCCTGATCCTTGTTGGGTCATTGCAACATTTACAACGAGGTTGTAATCATATGCCAAGATCCTTAATGAGCCAGCTTGACGCATCCTATTAAAGATCTGCAGATGAAAAAGCTTTTCTCTTTCCGCTCATCTGCATCTGGCAGTGCTAATAGTGTTGGGGATTCTCCATCGTCAACGGATAAGACATGTTATCCCCTGTTTGACAACAGGTCGACCGATAAAGTTGGAGAGAAGTATTCGAATAATCTCCGAAGCCCTAGAGGTTTGGTCACCAAATCTCGAAATCAAGCATCTGACAGTCAAAGCTCAAGTACTTTTTCAGGTTCAGGACTTAGGAAGAGCCGTTCTTTGTCTTCTGCTAACTTCCTTGCAGAAGCTTTGGAGCAAAAGAACTCATCTTCCTCTTTGAGTGATCAGAGCAAATCTCCCGCTCGACATCAGCATTCTGAATATTCACCTTGGTAAGAGACTTGGTTCATTGAAACTTTGTAGCTAATTTCAGGAACTTGTTATGATTTATACATTCTTATGTGCAGTGTTCTTTCTTTTTAATATTCGCAAGAGTCTAATTTAATGGGTTTCTGCCAGTCGTCAAACCATTACTCCAGAGAAGCAATCCAAGCTGAAAGAATTTGATGGGACAGCTTACAGAAATGGACATGGGTTCAAGAAGCCAGGTTACAGTGTCGCTTATGATGATGCATCACTCTCTTCTAATTGCTCTAGTAGAGTTTCAAATAAGGTCGTGGACCGCTATATTGATGGTGAGCAGCACCAGGAGAGGAGCAGGCCCAAGAAAACCCTTCAAAAGATACATACTGGTAAGGATGGTGGGAATCGTCCCCCACGTGTCCATTACACAGCTCCCACTTCACCAACTGATAGCGTGAAATGTAAACCAAGGGCTCAGTCCTTTAGAGAAGCTAAAAGTGCTTGCCCTCACTATTTCTCTGGAGATTGGGTAGAGAGTGGTTTTGGTCATGAATCCCCTAGAAGGCTTGCTAAGAATGTGATTGAGAGACTCAGCCAAACTACAGTTTTCCCTAAAATAAATTCAAAGGAGTTTGACCATGATATTCCTATAACAATTGAAGATATCTATGGCGAATCCTTGAATAAATGCTCTCATGGGGAGGTAATTATTCATGATGACATTCCTTCGCATGAAGCTGATGAAACTACCCAAAGGTGCCATAGGGGGAATTCTTCTGGTCTCCATATGCCACATGTCTTCCATATGGAAAAGTGCGAACCTTTGTCCAAGGATGTAATTGGAGAAGACATGGACTTTGAACTGCAAAGGAGGCTTGAAGGAGCACAGCAAAGGGTTGCATTCCTTTCTCAGGAAGTTGAGCAGGATCACTTTCTTTTTGACATTAGCTTTGATGTGCCAACACTCATCCAGACAGTTAGAAACCTTTCAGAAGACAGAATGAGCTTGGCCGTCGAGGTTTCAGAACTTTTACAATCCAGAATGTCGGACAGAGCTTCTCTCAAAGAAGAACTTAGGCTGGCAAAGATAGAGCTCGAATCAAAAACCCGGAGACTGGAAAAGGAGAAGAAGGAGCTGCAGTCGGGTTTGGAGAAGGAACTCGACAGAAGGTCGAGTGACTGGTCATCCAAGCTTGAGAAATTCCAAATAGAAGAGCAGAGGCTCCGTGAACGGGTTAGAGAGCTAGCAGAGCAGAATGTTTCGCTTCAGAGGGAGGTCTGTTTAATCAGTGAAAAGGAAACAGAGTGCAGAAGCTCAATGACATATTCAGAACAGAAAGTTAAGGAGCTAATGGAAAAGCTGGAGGAACTTAGCATGAATAATCATGAATTTGAGCAAACAATCTCTGAGTTACAGGAAAAATATGTAGCAACGAAGGAGAATGGAGAGTTGCTTAGAAGAAGTTTTCAGGAGAAGGAGAAGGAGTGTAAGGAGTTGCACAAATCCACAGCGAGATTAATGAGAACCTGCAGTGACCAAGAAAAGACAATCGAAGGGCTTCGAGAGGGATTCGGTGAGGAATTTGGAAAGCCGCGATCTCCAGAAATGACTGACAAGCACTTGGCGAAATTGAGGATGGAGCAAATCAGGTTGACAGGAATTGAATTGGCTTTAAGAAGAGAGTTGGAATCAACTAGACGAGAAAAGGATTCTCTTCGACGTGAGAATATCAGCTTGTTAAGCCGCTTGAACTGCAATGGAAAAGATTCTGGTGATCTGATGTTTCAGCTGGACCAGGAAATCTCCACTCGTCTTTGCTGCTTGCAAAATGAAGCTTTGTCAACAGTAAATGACGGCTCCCATTTATGTTCAAAGCTACTAGACTTCATTAAGTTGGAATTCAGTCACATTAAAGTGACCAAGCAAGGTACGGAAGCCATAAAAAATAGTCTTGATGGGCAATTTATTGTTGAATCAGACATGAAAGTGCATGGGATCAAGCGTAGGACTGAAAGCTTAATGAGGAGTCTCCAAACAATATCTGGTTTGCTTCGTGAGAAGTCAAAACCATTTTCGAAAGATACACAGGGTGCTGATGCCTCAAGTTCAATGCAGCTAAATGATCAAACATGCGAGGTAAGTTACTAATCAGTAGTTACTGATTAATAGGTTGACCTGGTATGTTTATGTGGCCTTGTTCTCGATGGACCCTAGCTAGCATTCATGCTTTTCTCATTATGTAATCTTATCCTTCGTTATTCGTTTCCTTTCTCGAGAGAACGTAGTCCTGCTTAATGTTGTCATACGCAGCAACATTCATGTAAATCCCCTTGTGGTTCTTGATTATTTACGAGGTCCATGCCCTTTTTTCCAAACGTTTGCTTATTTGCTCCGGCAGCAACCCTTCCCGGCACATCATACCGCTTTCCGTTGTGGTCTATAAAGGATTTTACCATTTACTCATGCTCGTTTACATTTATCCTCTCGTGGTCTATAAAGGATTTTACGCATGTTATTCGCCTGCTCATGCTCGACGCATGATGGCTTATAGTAATATCCTCAAGATCCTGACCTTAGCTTGGGCATCCAGTTTCACAGTAGCCGCATTTATTTGAAGGATTTTTCTCTCCATTACACCCAAAACTGTTGCTCCACAACTTCCCCATAGGGAGTCTTAATGAATTTTTCTGTTCCTGCCACAGGATACTTTGATATCAGAGCTTAAAGCAGAGAGCTTGATGACGAGCTTATTGAGAGAGAAGCTCTACTGTAAAGAGCTGGAAGTTGAGCAGCTCCAAGCCGAACTTGCAACAGCAGTAAGAAGCGCTGATATCGTCAAATACGAAGTTCAGAACGCATTAGACAATCTTTCCTGCGTCACCCACAAGTTCAAGGACCTGGAACTTCAGGTATTCCATACTCTGACGACGACGACAACTTGTGTGAATGATCAGCACGCTGGATTTGTTTAGGCCATCGTATTTCTTGTATCACTCCTTAGAGCATATTTGATTTACTTCCCCGAAAAACTTCCCCATGCGTATCCTGAACAGATGCTGAAGAAGGACGAGAGGATAAGCGAGCTCGAGAACGACCTGCAAGACGCTCGGAAGGAGATGGGCGTCCTGAGGGGAATACTGCCGAAGGTGTCCCAGGAGCGAGACCTGATGTGGGATGAGGTGAAGCAGTACAGCGAGAAGAACATGCTCCTGAACTCCGAAATCTCCATGTTGAAGAAGAAGATCGACGTCCTCGACGAGGACATACTGGTGAAGGAAGGCCAGATCACGATCTTGAAGGACTCGTTGGGCAACAAGCCGTTCGACCTCCTCGCGAGCCCTGACTTTGCTCGGGAGTTCTTGCTGGAGTGACGCGATAGCGACGCGACCCATGGTTCATACTGTAAATACATATGCTTACATTGTTGCACCTTCTTTTACTAGGGGTTGGTTTTGATTCCAAAGAAGTTCGGTACATCTTTTCTCGCTTGTTGGTTTTGGGAAGTCAACAAAAAGAATGAAGCGATTCTTTTGCTCGTACTAAGTTCTGTCTGCAAAGAGAAAACGCTTGCACAATTAAAGAAAAGGGGAGGAATGACCTGTAATCTCTTTGACTTTGTCGGTCGCGTTGACCGGCAAATTCACGCTTTTGCTCAACTTCAAGCTAATGAAGTGCCTGAAATAGAAGACCGAACCTCCTCTCTTGCATACATTACAAAACAGACCAGGCAAAACAGTAACAGAAATGAGAGAGAGAGAGAGAGAGAGAGTGTGTGTGTTTTTCTGTGGAAGTTTCAAGGCTGCTTGGGCGCGCTGACCGACCGGACAGTCTCGGCCTTCGGGCGGTGAGCAAAGGCGTCCTTCCTGATCGGGTCGGGTTTGACGGCCTCCCCTGTGATGATGTCCTGCACGTGCGCCAATTTCCTGAAGAAGGACCGGGTCAGGAAGTTCTCCGACTCCTCCACCACCCGCTCTGGGTCCACCACCTCCGGCACCGTCTCCCGCCTCGACTTATTCACCCGCACCGTCGGGGAGTACATCATATGCTGCTTTGCCGTATGCAGCCCCAGCGTCACCGACAGCAGTATCATCCCTACCGCCACGCACACCGGCACGTACTCCCCCCACGGTTTGCCCGCCCTCTGCTCGGCCCGCCCGATGTCCCCCGCAGCCGACGGGGCATAGACCTTCAGCTTTGGCGCCGTGGCAGTAGCGTAGGACATGCCGGCACTGACGCCCCTCGCGCGGCGCAGCATCGAGTACAAGTGGCTCTGCGAGATGAAAAATGTAACGAGTACAGCTCGTTGTTCGACTCGGTCAGAAAAGAGTGGGAAAGAGAACATGAGAAGAGGTTGTCGGTGACGTACCGGTGACCGGAAAGCCATGACAGACGTGCTGGGACTGTGCAGCCGGAGGTCCGATCCGACGGAGTTGATGATATGGCGATGCTATGCTGTTGGTCTAGCAGTTGATGGACTTTGGGTTGATTCGAATGAACATAAAAGAGTTGACAGACCAGAGGGACGGAGAGAGTTCTGGAGACACGTAGCGCAGTGGAGAAGAGTCGGAGTTGGCACTTGGCAATGCTAGAGAAGGGACAGGATTCACGTGGGAGCTTGTCACCGCGCCACGTCGCCAATCAGTCACCGTGCGCAACGATGACAGGTTAATTAGTTCTTAAACTTTTCGACCAAGAAAAGAAAAAAAATTTAGTTAATAAACTGATTCATGATTTGGTACCATATATCGCTCGGTAATCCCCGAACATCTTACGACTTTTCAAACGGTTTAATGACGTGCTTGTCTTTTTTTTTTTTCTAATCATTTAAATCCTTCCATTTGAATAGTTTAATTTTAAAACTTAGGACTAATTATGAATGTAGAATATTATGCCTATTCTATGATTTAAAATCTTTCGATTTGAATAGTTTCCTACATCTCAAACCTTTTAATGGATAATTTTTAAAATTTTTCTGAATTTTATTTAAAAAAAAAATTTACATGCCATTCGTGGGCGAGGTTGGCACCTCAAAGACCCTCCTTTCGTTAATTTCTAAAATTTTTGAAATTTTTTCCCTTTTCAAAAGATTGCTAGCCTCGCCTACGTGAGGGCTCTGCTCTCACTTGCTAGATCCGGCCAATGCAACCCTCTCTCGAGGGTCAATCGGATCTAGAAAGGAGGGTTTCATTGGCACCAACCCTCACCGACCAATGGCTATTGACGGAAAAAAATATTATTAAAAATTATTTACGTCCAACACCAAGGCGTCGTGTCTTAGTAGAGAATAGCCACCATCAACGTAAGCGATTATTGGCCTAAATTGGCCGAATAGATTATATTGACAAATCATAAAAAGTTGACTAAATTAAAAAATTTAAAACTGAATTAATACAAATATAATCAATTTAAGACATTCTTGGTAATTTTCCCAGAAACTGGTTATTAGCCGAGTCACGGTTTTCTTTTTCCCCCGAGCGGAGAGGGAAAATAAAATGCACAAAAATATGACGTCAGCGAATGATGTGCTCGCCCTGCTGGGAAAATTACAGATCCAATCAAACATTACGATGCTGTCTGCGTCCAGTTCCTATCACTTCGCTGATCTTATGGCACGTCGGATTGCCTTATCTCTGAAGCCAGCGGACGCAAAAGTAATCAAGCTCTCGGCAACACGAAGCATGCGGACTCTGGCAACTTTGTTCAGCTTGGACATGCACGGTAAAGGGAATCACAAGGGTGCGGGTCTCCAGAAGTCGAACGGCTTCCTATGCTGAAGATGGGCACGAACGACAAAAATTAAACATGAAATAAAACCATAAGCAGCAATCAAGCTTGTTTAGAGAGTTGGGTTTCTCCAGCTCCCAACCTCGAGACAAGACTTAAAGCTTAGGGTCGATACGGTTGGTAATTTGCGTTAAAGTCATCCAATTCAAAGTACAGTGAGAGATCCAGCTTTCAGGCGCCGTCACTACTTTCATGCATGTAAATACGGTAACTATAGAGCAGAAAGCACCTTGGCTATTGGCATCCTTGTTCTCACTGAATCGACTAACGATAGGTCAATATCAGCTATCGCAATCCCTGTCGACACACGATCTGAGATAGAAAGCAAAGACGTTACAACAAATTCAGGGTTGCAATTGCCCAAAAGTGAAGGAAGAATATTTCTGAAGCTACACTGGAGCGTAAATTCACGCAGATTGGTTGTATAATAGCATCTGCAGTCCATGCAGACTAACATTGCTAAATATATTCTTCTGTTCGGTATGGAAGTTGATATTAAAAGAGAGCAATGGTGTAAAAAGGGTTTGTATAGCCGATCAAAATGAGCAAGATAAGGCTAAGCACACTGTTTTCTTGCGTAGAAGTCCCAATCAGATATTGGTCAGAGGAAAAAAAAAAGTGGAATTCTTCCTCACCAGGTAGACGACCAACTACGGTGCCCCACGGATCAATGATTAGTGTGTCGCCATAGCTCTCTCTCTTGTCGTTATGCTGTCCAGCTTGCGCAGCAGCTATGACCTAATAATGCATCAAGGCAGTGTCTCAAAAAACAAAACAAATTAACCTTATGAAAGTGACTCAGACAGTGCTTCTGCTTCAGTAGCCTTGCAAGAGGTTGAGCAAAACAATGACATACATAGCACTGAGTCTCTATTGCACGAGCACGAAGTAGAATTTCCCAGTGTGCCTGACCCGTTATCTTTGTGAAAGCTGCAGGCACCAAAAGAACCTGCAGATGGTCATAGCGAACTAGTCAGATTTAGAAGAACTGGCATATGAACATCCAACAAATCTGGCTGCTACCTGTGCTTCGTGTTGGAACCTTAGCTGTTGGTAAAGCTCTGCAAATCTCAAATCATAGCAAACTGTCAGCCCCAGACGTCCAACAGGGCTGTCCAGAGCTACCATATCTTTTCCTGTAAGTAATGAAAATTGAACTGGTGAAGAAATATAGAATCCAGGCATGTCTTTAAGAAATAATATGCATGGTTTACAAAATAGAGAAACAACAAAGACTATACATCAATCGCTCCTATAATAGTATACCACAAAAGAAGAGGGAGAAATTAAATAAAAGGCTCACTATGTAATAGAAAAGAAAGGCTGAGGACTATTTTTTAACTTGAACCGTTTTCAAAAAATAACATTCGAATATTTGAAGGGGCTTTTTCTCAGAGCTGAGATGTACCTTTCTCGACAAATGATAACTGGAACAGAGTGTAGATGATTTTCTGAATCAGCATAAAGGTGCTTACAGTAGGTGTAAACAATGTGCAGCACTATCGTAATGTGACATTACTTGATGATCTCATCAGAATATCCGATACATGACATCACCAGCCAAAGGTGACAATTACACAAAGCAACATACTTAAACAGTAGATCCTTAACTTGAATGTGTGGAACTAATATACCTGGTTCTGTGAAGCTGCTCTCTTTGTATGACCTTCCGCCTGGAACGTCCACGTCAAACCTTAGGCAAAAGGAAAAGCACAGTTTATTTTGCGATCGATGCCAATGAAACAGGCAAATTGTAGCTCAACTAAAAGGACGCATTCCCACAACAAATGCAGAAATATCCAACAAAAGGATCTTGTAAGCATAAGCAAAATTCAATAGAAATCACTTAAACTTGAGCTAGCTCTTGTTCTTCCTGGCAAAATACTTCATAGAGGTCTGCTGTTTCCCAATTCAAATGACAAGATAACTTCGGCATCTAGGAGTTCGAACAGGCATCTGCCACAAATGTAGAAGACGGAGATCGCAATAAGATTCATTGCATTAGGAATTTATCTTGTCTGCAATTGCATCTCTCTCTCTCCCCCCCCCTTCGCACGCGCGAGCAGCAATGCTCCGTCATAGCCTGTTCATCCTGTCAATGGATGACTGAAAAGGATAGTTGGCAGGTTCACACCACGCACAATATATATATAAGAGAAGCAAATACATTTCTATCAGTATGGTTTTTTTTTTTTTTGCCAAATTTTATCACATGCCCCCATAGCCTGCCTTTTTCTTTTCTTTCTATGAGTAGGTTAAAAAGCAGAATTGTGAGTGTGCATAGGAGGCAAAGACTGCTGAAGACATCCATCTTCCTAGGAGCATGTGCATTAGCTTTGTTCAGTTATAATCCAGTGACGAAAGTAAAACACAACCTGATGTGGAAGTCTACACTACATTAAGGCAACACAATAGGCAAACAAGTTGAAGGAAACTCATCATATGACATTATATGTAAGGGTGTTGAAGTTGATAACCATACAAGTGTATCTTCCGATAAGAGCTCCTAATTTTACCAGCATCATCGATCACAACATGTGTGTTGCAGATATGTGCCTCATCTGACCCTTTTTCTTGGAATCCTCCAAGTGACAACCAGATCTTCGACTCCCTTCAGTCGAGAAATCAAGCGAACCGGCTTTAGAACACAATAAACATAATTAACAAGCAAATTAAAGCTGTGACTTCATGACCCAATAGGAAAAGAAATGTGACCCAGCGAAAGCAACAGGACAGGGTTTGTGGCCAATGGACACAAGATTCCACAGATTCAAGCAACAAAGCATCCACACCATCCATCACCTTGCAAGAGACTGGTATTGTTGCATGATCGGTCCATCCAACGGTTCGGCAATTTTAACACTGTCCCCATCATTGGCACCGATGAAGGAGAAGCTTTCCGGAAAGCAAAGCAATTTAGCCCCCGCAGAAGCGGCTTCCTTTATCAACATCAAACCGATTAATGTAAGAACAAACCACACACACCACATTAACAGTCTAAACCGTAACAACTGTCTGCAAAGATCAGCTTTTACGGAAGTTAGCAGAGTCAACCCCGCAAATAGCAGCGTCAAGCTCCCTATTATTCACCACTATCGGGAAGGAAAATTGCTCATAAGCAGATATAATCATCAAACACCTAATCGTACATCCAAAATTCATTGCCACAAGAGTTAATTTCACGTACTTCATGGAAAGAACGGAACTTTTGATAGCTAGATAAACGAGGAAGCTAAAAAACGAACTTTTTCAATCTTTCAGTATGATTACTCATCGATAAAGCGTAAATAAGAGTGCCATGAAACGATTAGGAACCAAAACACAGTAACAAAAAAGAGGGAAAGAAAAGCGAGGACATGAGAGTTACTTGGACGAGGCGAGAGCAAGTGGCGAAATTGGCAGCGAGGTCGTTGATGGAGGTCATCTGGGCGGCGGCGACTCGGACTGAGCTGACGGCCATGGCTGAGACGGTGGTGGCGCGTGAGATCGAGGACCGGGAGCGCGGGTGGTGAGAGGAGATGGTGAGGTGGGTCGACGATGTAATTGGTCGAAGAAGAAGAGTGGTCTCGGGATTGAAGCAGAGACCAAGTGGCATCGTTTGTTTCTGAGCATGCTCAAGCTGCCGCCGGAAATTTTTGTCTTTGTCCGTCTTCTTTTTGGTGTTTTCTTTGGCTTGTAGTTGTCGCATTTTGAGAGAATAATAATAAAAAAGAGAGAGAGAAAAAAAAACCCTGTAATTTGCATCGTTTTGTGAAGTATTTGATAATGATTCACGTATAAAGAAAGTCCTAAAGATTAGACTTAATTATGTCATTAATATTCAATGACAAAAATAAGTAATTTAAGCCATTATCTTTTTTGAAAAATGTATTTTAAATATTTACATTGGTCGACGATGGAATTCTAAATCCCAAAAAGTATAAGGTGAGTAAAAAAAAAAAACAATGTTGCGGCCTTTTCGGTCTAAACATGTTAAGTTTGAAATTGAGTAATCTCATTTAAAAATTTTGGAGCGTAAAATCAAACTTTCGAAGCTTAGCATAACATTTTAGGATATCAAGTGTAATGATCTATAAGAGCTCGTAATTCATGAGATTCAGTATAAGCATCGAGTAATTTTATTTAAAAATTTGTTTAGGTAGGGTGAGCTACTGAGAGGGAGAAAGAGAGAGGTTTAATTTGCTTGCGCTCTCTGCTAAAAAAATAAAGAAAATTTGAAGACATTTTTCTTGCAATTTGCTTTTGCCTATAAATAAGCAACACCATTCCAAATATGTCATTTTTCAGTAAACCTTGTTTTTAGAACTTATTGGAGAGTCAATTGTTTTGCATGTATGAGGATTTGTTTTTCACCTCTCATTGCATAGTTACTCTCTGCCTCTCTACTATAACAATCTTTTGTAGAAAGAGTTTTAGCTTCATGGGTAGTAAGAAGTGCCAACTTGATCCTCAAGAAAAACATTATGCGCTTGCGGTTGGATGTATTGGAAACTCCCTATTCTCAAAATATGCATAGCAAATATAAAATTATAAAATGCATTACATTCACTTTAACCGACGCATTTAAAAACTACTATAATTTCTCTCATCCGAGTGAATGTAAAGTTTTGAATTTCGTTCGAGTTATATACACTTAGAAATTAAGTAACGGGAAGGTGATTTCTTCAAATCGGATAATTTCAACGTCAATTGTTAGAATAGTTCGAATGTTAATAGTTTGATAGTACGCTAAATGAATCGTAGTGCAATTTGAACAACAAAGCCTTCAACAAGATAAGGATTTTTCACAATTACCAAAAATTAAGCCCGATCTATTTAAGAAAAATGAAAAATGCAATATTTTGACACGGGATGATTGATTCAAAGAGGGCAAGACCGTATTTCTAGTTATGTAAAATTCTCACACAATCGGAGGATAAAATGTGTCTCAATGTATTATTTTGAATCAAAAGTCCAAAAGAATCAAAATGCTTACATTCCACAAGCCTATCATCGTGAAAAACTAAAACTTTTATTCTTTTTGCCTCAATAAAAATCATGTTTTTAAGTATGAACACTCGTTAAAATGACTCGAACTTTCGAGGGAATCAAATATAAAAGAGAATGAAAAGTCAAAAGTCGATATTTTGGAATCAAAAAGCTCACGTTCCACAAACCCATTCGCACGAGAAATTAAAGCTTTCCTTTGTTTTACCTCGATAAAAATCATGTTTTAAAGCATGATCACCCATTAAAATGGCTTGAACCTCCGAGGGAATCGAATATAAAAGAGAGTCAAAAGCCAAATGTCGATAGAAGTAAAAAACGGAAAAAGGGGAAAATAAAAAAGGAATCCTTTTCAGTTTCCGAGTCTCGTTTCTTGGCTCCTTCGCTTATCGGCCCACAGACGAGCAAATATTGCCTAAAATGGTGGTCTGTTGAAAGGTCAAAGGGAAGAAAACCCCTCAAAACCACCCGTATATAAATCCGAGGAAAACAGAAAAAAGAGAAACGAGCGAAAAAGGCTGAAAAGAATTCTTTCCCATTGCCCTGCCCACAGAGAAAGAGAAAGAAGAAGAAAAGCTCTCTCTCTGTGATGGACTAGAAACCCCCCTTCCTTTCAAAGCTTTGTTGTATCAACTCTGTCTTTGAAACCAACTCAAAAAGGTCAAAAGGAAAAACAAAACATACCCACGATTTTGTCCTGCCCCCATTTATTTATCCCGACGATCTGGCATTTCTTTTGATCCTTCCTGCCGAATCTCACCGTTTCGTTTGAATCCACCCGATTGGAAATTCAATTTCTTTCTTGTTGCCCAAGATGGGTTATGGTCACCTAGGGCTGTGATTCGGAGTTTTGTTGGGTCTTTCAGGAACAGTTTGGTGCATTGATCAAAGGTATGTGTTGGGCGCTTGATCGTTGCCTGAAAGTTTTGATCTTTGCCGGGATCTGACGGATTCGTGCATTTCTCGAGTCTCTCTAGAATTTGATGTTTCCTCCACATGGGTTATGTTTCAACCCATTGGATGCTGGATAGATGAAAATGCGAATCAGAGATATAGTCGGTTTTGTGAATGTACTTTTTCCCTCTGTTCTTACGGCATCTATTTCTTTCCGGGATCTTGTTTCCTTGGTTTACCAGGCCTCTTGCTTGATCCTACTATATCGTTTTTGTTTCGATTTGCAATTTTCGTATAATCCCGCTTGTGCATTATCCTACGCTTTCGTATCAATTGTCCAGCGAACTTCATGCAATCTTTGTAGATACCAATTGATGTTTCCTATGTTCTTGACATTTTGCAGATTAATGGTGTCTGTGATAATCAGTGAAAATTTGACTACTGGGACTTGTGGCGTGGCTTTGAGAATTGCAAAGAAACTAGAGCAGAACTTGGGCTTTGATATTATTTTAGATAACTACCTTGGGAATACATTGATTGCTGGATCATTTGGGTGAGAACATGTAAGTTATGGTATCCGGATCATTGATGAGAATTGTATCGCCTTGTTGGAAACCTTCAGTTGAGGGCGACGACTCAGGAAAAAGTGGAGATTCGAGCGGTCGTGTCGATGGCTTGTTGTGGTATAAAGATTCAGGACACCATGTGAATGGTGAATTTTCCATGGCGGTAATTCAAGCAAATGCTCTACTGGAAGACCAGAGTCAAGTTGAATCAGGGCCGATGAGCTCTCTTGAATCTGGTCCTCAAGGAACATTTGTTGGAGTCTACGATGGCCATGGAGGCCCTGAAACCTCCCGGTTTGTCAATGACCGGCTTTTTGACTATGTTAAAAGTACGTTTTCTGGCAGTTGCTGCATCTGAACTTTTACACACTGGCACAGAAATTTAGCCATCGCAATTATCACATGGAAAAGAAAAATGCTAGACAGTATGTTAGTGTCATATCTTTTCAGTCTAGTAAGTAAACCTGTTAGGTTTTGGAATCGTGACTGAAGGAAGTATAGGATAACTATGTAAATGGCTGTGAACCATCATTTTGATGTTTGGGGCCATTTTTACCTATGCTTCACTCCTGTTTGATTGCATTCACATTTTCAACTATATCAAACCGAGAGTAAATTCAGAAGCAAGCACTTTCTCCATATCTGCTCTAATCCCTGCAGCATATAACACAAACTATGAGAAGATCTGTGAATTATTGCTGGAAAATTTGAATTTACAGATGGATTATAACTTTGCATCGTCCTCATTTGAACATTGGGATATCTGCAATTTTTTAGCTCGTCTGAGCTTCTATTTGAGAAATTTATGCGGCAAGTTGCAGTTAGATCGTCTTAGGAAAGATGGGTGCTTTTCAGGGAGTGATAGAGGGTGTCCAGGAACTGCAAACCAACTCATCCATGTTAACGAGCACGAGAGCTTCCTGTAATATTGTATCTGCCTTTTTTTTTTTGTTCTGGATGTGTATATGTGTCAATACTCTCCTCAATTAACAGCTGTTTATTTGCAGAATACAGTTCAGAGAACCGGGGAATGTCGGCTGATGTCATCAAGAAAGCTTTTCTAGCTACGGAGGAGGAATTTCTCTCGATAGTTAAAAAGCAATGGCATATTAAGCCACAGATTGCTTCAGTCGGCTCATGTTGTTTGGTGGGCATCATTTGCGGTGGCCAGCTATACATTGCAAATGCTGGAGACTCGAGGGTCGTGTTAGGACGATTGGAAAAGACTGTCAAGGAGGTCAAAGCAATCCAGTTGTCATCCGAGCATAATGCCAGTTTTGAATCTGTGAGAGAGGAATTGCGTCTATTGCATCCCGATGATCCACAGATCGTGGTTTTAAAGCACAAGGTTTGGCGTGTAAAGGGTCTTATTCAGGTAACCTTTTACTGAATAGAACATCTTATTGCATAAATTGTTTTTTGTGTTTTGATCTTTTGCAAACTTAGTTTGCAATAAATGCAACTCTAATGTCATTGCTCTCGCATTGTGGGAATGCAGGAGTTTTTGACTTTTCCATGTCAGATGAATGGTTTCCTCCTTTTGGTAGTTTCTAAGTTACCATACTGTTTGTGTTCATGGTTTTTAACATTTTCCATCTCCTTCTTGAGTTTCTTTGAAATCAGTAATTGTGCTTGCTGATGGCGTATTTGAAGTTTTTGAACTTGAGTCCCTTCTCTACAGAGAGAAAAGTAGCATCTTTCTTTTCATTATATCTTTTCTTGCAACATTTTGCTGGCTATAATTTGAATGTCAGCTACCATTCAATTTAGGGGGACTCACAGACAAATTTATGATATGCAGCGATACGATACTTAAAAACCATGTTAAGTAGAAAACTTGTTTGTCATTTTTCAAATTGCTCTTCCTTTTTCCCTCCTTCCATTCCTCCATAGGGAATTAAGGGTTTTTGATGTGGTTCTCCCTTGGTGATTTCTCTTCCTAATTAGTGGTCCTAATTTGTAACTCTGAATGGTGGGTACTTCTGGAGCTGGGTTTTAGATCCCAGATGGAGGTTAATTTAACACAGGTTTTGAAATACATCTAAGGCTCTTGGCCAACAAGATGATGAATAAATACACCTGAACTAGTTTGTATGTTAGTTTTTTCAAGATGCTCCAAAATTGCGGGACTTGAGTTCAGTTGATGTATCCAATTGAAAATTTCCATTAGCACAGTGTCTCCACCATTAGTGTGCGTCGGGTGATGATGGTCACATGTTTCTGGCCTGACTGTTGTACTCCAAAAATAAAAAAAAGGACCCAACTGGGAAATTACTTCTCAATTTTATTAACCGATCCTGAAGGTAGAAAATTACAGTTATCTCACTCTAGCTGATCAATTTTTTCATATGACAGCTGTGATTTGGTATCTAAAAGCCTTACTCTACTTCATGAATTAAGAATTAAGGCCAACTGAAAAAAGTATTTGTTGATTTAGTGTGCTTAGGGCATTTTCTTCAGTAATCAATTTTCGAGACGCTTTTTTATTGTGATTTGCATGGCCAGTAATTTGAATAGGAGAATGTTAAAGAGGGCACCTTGGGCACTTGTTAAGCCTTACCAAAAATGCTTTGGAAGTTTGGGATTCACTTTTTCAAGTAAGTGACTTTACTAAAATGTGCAATTCTTTCATTTTCAAAATGTCTTGCAAAGTGTTTCTTCCATTTTCACTCTACTTAATTAGTGCCTTAGGGCCACTTGTTAACAAGACCCATATGAAAGAATCTCGACTTTTTAGTGCAGTATGCTTAACCGGTGTTTTACTTTTGGTCGCCAAAGTAGGCTTAATTGGTGCTATAAGGACACTTGTTAATGCAGTCCCTCCAAAAAGAATGTGGGAAGCTGCTGGAACTACGTAGCTGAAGTTTGTTTACCTTAGTTTAGGTTTTGACTTGACTGAAATGTTATGTTTTCTGTTGATGATAAATTCTATTTTATGATGAAATAATTGCAAAAGATTTGCACCTTCTTGGCCAACAATTTGTATGCAGCAGGCACGCTACTTAATTGATCGAACAATGAGTTTGGAAACCAAAAGGCTACCTTATAAAACTGCATTATGAGGGGAGGTCCATGTGGCATATACAAGTTGCATTTTCATTACATATTGTTTCGAATATGACTTCGACAGACAGAAGTCCATAAATTTTAAGAGCATAATGTCCTGGGTCATTCTTAACTCGGTATAAATGCAATGCCATATTCTCCGCATCCTGCAGTTGTCATTTTAATTCTAGAACTTCTCCATGCCAACATGTTGACTTTGCCATACTCGTTTGGAGTTGTGGAAAGCCATAGAATCTTAATAAAGCTACATATGGTTCCTTGTGGATTTTTCTTCCAGCTTAAGTGAGATTTTATCAAGTAAGAAGTTCTCGTGTCTGTCTCTTGACATACATAAGAGAGTTTTAGTAGTGTTGGTGGCATGTGTCTTGTTGTTCTATGCCTGCAAGCTTTCATAAGATGAGTAGAATTCATGACCTCAAGCTTTTTCCAGAAAATATAGAAAAGACAATTCATGACCTCATTTTCTTCTCAGACAAGCAGTATGGTTTTCCATTTGATGTTTTAATAAATCATTGTGATGGTAGATAATGAGCAACGTTCCTATAAAATACCTGTCTGTGAATGGTGAGTGATATTTTTGCTTGATGAAATTATTTTTTCTTTATATTGCAGGTTTCAAGATCCATCGGTGATGCTTATTTGAAGAAGGCGGAGTTCAATAAGGAACCTCTCTTGCCAAAATTTAGGCTTCCGGAACCGTTTCCCCGACCAATCCTCAAAGCTGAGCCTTCTATACTAGTTCAACAGATTTACCCTGACGACCAGTTTCTCATATTTGCATCAGATGGCTTATGGGAGCATCTTAGCAATCAGGAGGCGGTTGACATTGTCCACAACTGTCCACGCAATGTAGGATATTTAACACATTTTTAGAATTCAGTTATTTGCCTAAATTTGCTTGAGGTGATTCCTCTGCAATTTTCGAGTCGGACATTGGTGCATTTGCTTCTCGTTGTCTTTGGTGGCAGTTGGTTTTTTTTTCCTATCTTATGCGGTGCTTTCAAGATCCTCATCTGAGTATTCATGTCTCTGCAGGGTGTTGCGAAGAAGCTTGTCAAAACCGCGCTCCGTGAAGCGGCAAAGAAGAGAGAGATGCGGTACTCCGACTTGAAGAAGATAGATCGCGGGGTGAGGAGACATTTTCATGACGATATCACCGTCATAGTTTTGTTTCTGGATTCGCAATTGATCCGTCGCAGCTCCTGGCGGGGGCCTCTGCTCTCAGTCCGAGGAGGTGGCGGTCCCGCTGCAAATGTGAAGACCTAGTCAAAGAGATCACAGAATCCATCAAATTAAGCCTTTCAGATCGCATTTTTTTTTCCTTCTTTTGTATGAGAAAGATTTCTATAGTTTTAAAAGTCCGGAAATTCGAAAATTGATATTGTAATGTTGTATAGGCCACTTGATCTTCCTCCCACGATGCCATAAGCCAGCTCTTTGTATTTGGACAGGACATTGCATCAGTGAAGTTTTTTACAGACAAAGCAAAAGTGTCCGCTCATTAGGCAGAAGTATTTTCGCCTGGCAAAATTATAAAGGTTGCACTCGATCCTCTTTTAACGCTTCCTTGCTTAGTTTGGGTGAGGAGTAGGTGAAAGTTTGGTCATCCAAACATAGAGAGTAATTTTTGGGATAATTATAGAAAAAGTTCAAAATTTGCTGTACTTATGCTAATTCAAGCAAAAACTTTTCAATAACTTTGACTGAAAATGACTAACATTTACAATTTTTTGAAAATTTTTTCTAGTTCTTTTAAAATTTATTATTTTCTATGCTTGTTTCTTTTCTTCTTTCCTCTGCAGTGCGACTGGACCTCATCCAGATCTGGTGAGGACAACCAACGTCTAAGTGACGTCAGCTATCACCTCAGCCAACCACCGCCGGCGAAAGGAAAAAAAACAAGAGAAAACGAAAAGAAATTATCAAATAAATTAAAAAAATATTCACGTCGGCGCCGATCACGCCACATAAAATGATGCTGGCCGGATGATCACATCAGCATTTTTTCGATCAAATTTGATCGGGAGAACTACGTTAGTGAATTATCAAAGATTTATTACTAAATTAACACAATCAAAATATTTATGACTGATTTTTCATAAGTGCAATAAATCTTATAACTTTTTTTTTATAATTTCCTCTTAACTCTTGAACCCGGATGACAGCAGCCTAGCTCAAGTCATGTGTGAGGTCTATCTCATCTGATGGGGGTTACATAGATCAGGTGTAGCTGTGCGGATCTTAAAATGGAGGATTTTCAAAAGGGGTGAGGTGCAGCTATGAGCAGCAAAATTCAGTCTTCCGATACGCACCATCAACTGCTGCAAGGTCAGCACCCTCGACGCTGATGACCGGTCAGCAAACTAGATGCTGGCGGCCGCCGGCTCCAATGAGTTGACTGGTTTTTTTCTTTTGGTGTCATGACCTTAATCTTCTTTTTTCCCGCTCACCTCTCTCCTACATCACGTCTTCCATCAACCACTGGCTAACGGATGACACCAGTCCCTTTCTCTCTACTTAAACCGCAACCATCCTATCTCTCCGTGACTACCACCCCCCATCAAAGCCCAGCCGTCAACGCTACCACCACCGTCAGACCACCACACACACACACACACACTCTCTCTCTCTCTCAGCAATGGTGGCGGCGAAAGGCTGGCATGGCATTGTTGAGGAGGTGGCAGTGAAGACTAGCCTCACCCTTTTGCAATTATGTCCAAACCGCAATTGGCCAAACAAAAAGCATCTGATCCAGACTGCAAAGTGGACAGGTATATACGTCAGGCAAAACCTGAATAAGATCAGCAATGCTTGCAAAGTTGGCATACTCCTTGAGGGCTACAAAAGTGCACCAATATAACAACTCATTCTGCACTTTCTTAAGTCAAGAATGTGAATCCAACAAATTAATGCTTAATGAAACGTGATCCTGGACACCAGCAACTTTGTCAACAGTAAAAAAATACTATCAAGGGAAAAGAAACCCAAGGGAGAACCCCATACCCTATATGCATCTCTATGGGAGGTCTTCTGCCAGATAAGGATATTGAATTGTTGACCCTTTACACCTTCCTTGATAGGCAGAGTTTTGAGGATTTGTCACAGGGATGCTGGTGAAATCTACACAACGCTGAATCTACGAGAGGGGGGGAAAGAAACCGGCAATATCGGTTACTGACCTTTGCACAAATCCCAAAGAGAGAAAATCACTAAATTAGTGTGCTAAGGAATGGAGTTATGAGTCACGTTCACCACCACTCAAAACCTTATCTGGGGAGGACCGTGCAGCCCGAACTGCGGACTTGCACCAAACAAGTTAAAGGCAAGGCAAGGTTGGCCAAAAATGCAATATGAAGGCTAAGAGTGCTGTTTAAGTAACACTTTCCATATCTTCTTCATATACACTATCAAAGACCATAATGCTAGCCCTGCTGAGGTATAAAGCAACACAACTCCAGAAGCCACCAAGGATTCAGCTCCTCTAAGACTGCGGAAACATAGTAAGCACAAAACAATTATGATTGTAAATATTCGATGATCAACCTCATGCTAAAAGTATACATCATAGAGAAGAATGAAAAGAAGCTAGAAGCTGACCTGCTGTCTTGAGTAGCCAGTAAAATGGTAAGCGCTGTCATCTGGGTAGCAGTTTTCCACTTCCCCAATTTATTTACAGCAACAGCCTGAGATATTTTTGCCATTCTTATGGTAGAATTTTCTAACAGCTTTGATTCTTCATAGCAATTTTACTATAGCAGTACACATAGAATTTACCTCTAAAAGCTTACTATCTTGAGAAGCAGCCCATTCTCTCACCGCAGACATAGTTATCTGGAAATAAGTACAAATGTTTGTTCAAATAATTTACCAGGGTATCCAAATCAAACAAGATCAATGGAAGAAAAAGAAGGGATTTGAAAATATCAATTTTATTTATTTTTTTGAACTACATCATAAAAATATTTTAAGTAGTGACAAATAATAGGGTTTAATACCACGAAAAACCCTAAACCGATATACCTTTGACAAAATTACCCCATACTTGGTACACTTGTGACAAATTTACCCTCCATTAGTTTCCGTCAAATTTTATCGTCAAATTGCTAAGTTGAATGACACGTAGCAATTGCCGAATGTACATGTTTAGGATTTTTGTCCTCTATTTGTCACATGTGTATCAATTTGGGTTTTTCGTGGTATTAATTCAATTTAACGAAAATTAACGGATGGTAAATTGGTTACATATGTACCAGTTTGGGGTTTTTGATGGGCAAAATAATTAGTTTATGGTAAATTTGTCATAAATGTACCGGTTTGGGATTTTTGGTTGTCCAAAAAATAGTTTGGGATAAATTTTTCACGGGTGTACCGGTTTGGGATTTTTGGTGGTCCAAAAAATAGTTTGGGATAAATTTGTCACGGGTGTACCAGTTTAGGGTTTTTTGTGTTAAAAAAAATAGTTTAGGGCAAATTTGTCACAAGTGTACCAGGTTTGGGGTTTTTCGTGGTATTAATCCTAAATAATAATAACTGAACTTGATTAAAGCAGAAACACCCAGAGCTAACCATCATAATCCTTCACCTCCATATATAAAGTGAACATGCTGATATTTGCACTATGGAAACCTATCGAATATTTCAAAAGATCACATCTCAGTACAAGCATTGTGGGCTGTGCGGATCAGTCCGATCGGAAAAAAAAGGATCGAACTGTTAATTAGACATAGTAATGCATAATATTGTCACCAAACGGATCATTCAGAGTTAGATCATAATCAAAGTGGGAATTGATTTTAGATACAGAGTTTGTGAACTCACCTCTCTACCTATGATAGCAATAGCAGGTGCAGAGATTAGCCATGGCACCTGTCCAAACATAGAAATTTCCAAAGGTCTGGTACACAACAGGACCAACACGGCTGCGACCATAAGCTGCAATCAGTGAGCATGAGTATTAATCAAGAAGTCTTGCACGTTGACCTCACAATAGGCATCTCAATTGTTAAAAAACTCATTCAACTATACCTTATCAGCTACGGGGTCTAGAAAAGCACCAAATGCAGAGCCCAAACCCATCTGAAACGAAAGGAAAAAAAAATTTAAATATAGTTTCATGGAAACAATTGTTACAATTTCATAATTCCAGGTAAATTTATACCTTACGAGCAAGGTACCCATCGAGCCAATCTGTAATTGCTGCGGCAATGAATATGCTTGTTGTAGCCGTAGTACCCCACCGTGTATCCAGATAAAAGGCTACAGATAAAAAGAGATGTTAGAACTCCTAGTTACTACAATTTACAATACAACAAATACTCAAATGAACGACACTGCATGGGGAATGCATGCTAGCAAGATTAGAATTCTGCCACGGCTATCACAAATGTCAAGCAGCAAAAGTAATACCCTTTTAACACATAGCACACGAACCCATACACTGCAGAAACTCCAAATGTCCAGGGGCTAATCACACTCAAAGATTAAAAGGGAGAAATGAGCAACCAAGCTATATCTTTTTTTTAAAACAAGATGCAAATCCGCACCAAGTACCGGCACATGAAATGCATAGGCATTTCTAAGCTTAATGCTCCAGTTGGATCATGGCTTTTAGCACAAAAATGATGCATCAAATACAGAGACAATTAAATCCTGCATCTGTTTAATGCATCATGCCCAAGCGCTTCGATTGCAGGATATCCAATAAGCAAGTTTCACCAGTTCTGTGGAAAACCAATCAATTATCCTTGCACAAGGAACCAGTGGCCATCTACAAACAAGATTTCTCACTGTTCTCATAAAGATAGAAGAATTTCTCTTCTCATCCCTGTGAACTAATCACTTTGCCTCTGACAACCTCTTGCATCAGCCACTGTTGGTGGCAGCGGTGGCGGTTGGAAGCCCGATAGAAAAATTAAGATCCAAGCAGTAGCATTACTTCATGATAAAGAGCACGAAAACTTCCAATGTAAATTCTATTCCACGAGGAGAGCAAACAATAGAACGAAATGGTTCATATGGCTGAAACCAACATAAAACGAGAAAAAAAAGATTGAAATTGTATGAACTGATAACACAGAACCATTCAAAACTTTCTCCTCTCCACATAAAAGCACCAACCAAATCACCATTCGACAAGGACGACGAGGAAAACAGAAAATGAAAGAAGAAAAACAGAATTCACTTTGCAAGTAAAATGGAACTTACTACTAACAAGAAGGGGTACGGCGGCGACACGACCAAGCGTTAAAATCGTCGGCAAGGTTAACAGCTGATTAGTCTTTCCTTCCTGATTTTGCACCGACGACGATGGCGGTAGTTGATTCTCATTTCCCAATTGCGAACTGCTCTTTCCGTCATCATTCCTCAACAAGTCCTCATTTTTGCCACCCTCGAGGCCGGATGAGCTAGAACTAGCCACACACTTACAACCGCCACTCGCCCGCCTGATAAAGTACGATCCGACGCCATTCGAGGTTCTTCCACGAAGATTTTGACAGCGACGGTTCAACGGCGTCGCAACCCACCCGCGCGACAATGCCGCCGCCGGCGATCTCTGTGCGTTCGAGCTAGGTTTTGCGAGGAGCGACAAATTGGTCCGAGTTGACGGAATCGTGGCGGTGGCTGCACTGCTCGTGAGGAACCGGATCAATTTGTGTGGGTGGGAGCTGCGAAGCGAGGCCGAGAATTTTAGGTTGACGCTCGGCATGGCGGTTTTTGGCGGCGGCGCGAGCGGCGGACGAGAATCGATCTTCCGGTGATTTTAAGCTCGAAAGCCTACTATTTTGCATTCTCAAGTTTAATCGCCACGTGTTAAGAACTCGTTTTTCTTTTCCCTTTTTATCTTTCGCGGGAAAGTATGTCTTTTTTTAATTTTCTCGGTCGTCTTCTTCCACAGCGAGCACTCGCTCAAAACCCTAGAGAGAGAGAGAGAAAAGAGAGAGATGGACAACCTGCTCGACCGAGCCCTAGGACTGGACGGACGCAGCGACCGGTGGCCCCTCCATGGCAAGCTGGTTCTCGTCGAAGACTGCGTGGAGACGGGCGGAGCGTTCGTCATCCACCACATCATCAAGCGCTTTCTCTCGCCTCAGTCCTCTGCTTTTTCTAACAATTCCCTCATCTTGGTCGCCTTCTCTCAGCCTCTCTCTCACTACGATCGCGTCCTCCGAAAACTGGTAGCCTCTCTCTCTCTCTCTCTCTCTCTCTTTCTCTACTGGCAATGAGTCGGTGCTAGTGATTGTCTCGGTGTGGAAAATGCTGGTCTTTGCTTGTTTCGGAATGAGTTTGTCTTCTTTGATAAGCTACTGGCATTGGACTATGGATGTTTCAGCCACAACTTTATTGATTGTTTTCTGGGTTACAGGGCTGCAATTTAGTTGCCCAAAGGGATAACAACAGATTTTTGTTCTTTGACATGCTCAATCTCCGTTTCCCAGGTGAGGAATTCAGGTAAAAATTTAGCTCCATAGTGATGTATTGTTGTTAACCTTTCAAATGTTCATCAAGCTCACTGGGATTAATCATGTCTCCATCAGAATCTCATGTGTTGGCTTGAAATCTCTAACACAGGCGTAATGTTTTTAGCCCCTAAGTTCGGGGTTCCACTAGGGGCAAGAGCCTTTCAACTTTGACTATTCTTGATCGTTTAAGGATTTTAGCCGAAAGACAGAATGGGCTTTGTCCTTTCGATGAAATTCCGCTCTGACAAATGTAGTCTTGATTTGTTCTGAGAAATCATGTTGAACAGTATTAATTTTTCCTATCCGGGTGTATGAGCGTGTATGCACACCCTGCATGCTTTTCCCTGGATATGTGTTTGGTGGGACATAATTTTGACGCATGCAATATTTCTTTTCCTTTTGTAGACAGAGATGATGCGAAAACTGGAAGCAGCGTTCTTGTTTCCCTGTTTGAGAAAATATACAACGCAGTCTGTGCCTTATCTGCAGAAAATAGCTGCATTACCATCGTGATAGATGATATTGCCCTTATGGAGGTGGTGGCTAATGGTTCTTCAGATAGTGTCTTGGACTTCCTGCACTACTGCCGCACTTTAACATCAGAATTCGTAAGACACTGGGCTGCTATGGTGATGCATTTTCTCCTTGCACAAAATACATGTATTCCTTATGTCATCATTTTGCTCTCTCACTATGTTTCAGGATTGTTCAGTAGTTGCTCTCAATCATGCGGATATCTACTCGAGCATGGAAAAGCCTATGCTTATGTTGAATCTGGAGTACCTATCTAATATTTTGGTGAGAGCAGAACCTTTGGCTACTGGTTCAGCAGTAGACGTGCACGGACAGGTAGTTGCTGAAAATATTTCCTGCTTGTAGTTGGAGATTCCTTTTGCGGCTGAAGAATATTGAATATTGGGTGGCCTATTTTGTAGAACAGAATTTGCTTCATTATGATGAAAGTGAAGTCAAGTAATGAAATATCTCAGTTCAAAGAATATGCAGAGAATATTGATGAATTCCTGGACCTCTTTTTGTATCTTAACGTGTGTGTATGTTAAAGCATGAGCCTTTATGTGATTTTGTCATGATTGTTCATGTTTCATATGCAGTTGATGGTTTTCGATAAGGGTGAGCATGACAGGCAGGGGACTTCAGGCAGCAAGATACATAACTTCCATTTCAGGGTCAAGGAAAATAGTGTGGACTTTTTCTATCCCGGAGGCCGTGGCTGAGGAGAGCTGCAGCTGTGGGACATTGGGAACATATTTTACCGTTCACGTGTACAGGGAGCAATTGGCAATTGTCCAATGCACGTGCTTTTGTTACCTATGTGATGCACAAAAGCTGTTATTTACTAGCATATGGGAAAGTCAGGATAATAGCAATTAGATCTATAAGCTGACTCGATGGAGAGAGGAGAGGTCTTCTTTGGCACATGTTCTAGTCAGACTTGTCATGAAATCTGATTGCCTTTGAGAATGTCTTTGTTGATAGACCACTCTAAATTCATGAAGGAACTATAATTCCTCGTTTGCATCTGCATGACTTGATGTTCTTGTTGCTCTTCCCCGGGAGAATGGTAGTGCCAATTAATAATGCTGGCTGAGATGGCTTTCATGCATCATGATGTTTCGATGGTTCCGAACTGTTTATCTGTTCTTGTTGCACAGAGTTTATTTGTTTCTGAAGGTCTGCCCTTTAGGCTACTAGAATTAAATTTACTGAGTTTGCGATCAGGAAAGTAGTCGCCTTTTGAAAGATCGGTCTTTGATGTCATCCCTCATCTGTTCTGTGCATTAATTTGTTCTCTGTGACAGCTTCTGGGGTGGTTCTGCCATATTATGCGATTGGTGACAATTTTAGTTGAAATTCATTTGAATCCCCTTTGATTCGGATACTGGGGTTCGCACGATCTGATGAGGGGTCTTATGATCGAAAGGCGGGTGGAGTGATCTAAGAATTTCAAGAAATAGATCATTCCCAAAGATTTTTTTTTTTTGTTCGGAATTCCCAAAGATTCAATTGAACGTAATTCTTTCATTAGAATTTCCACCCGGCATCCTAAGAAATGCAAATAAGGTTTTTCTCGTCGTTAGCGATGTGCTGCGAAAGAATTGCGAATGTCTTACAACAGGTGGATCAGTATGCTCGGCCGTTGACTATTCCAGTCTCAAGAGAGAACTTATCAATTTCTCACCCATTATTCAGTCGATCTTGCCGCCACAAAAATTCTCACCCAAATAAGAGGACACGTTCCATTTGGTAGTTAGCATCTGCCTAATTAGTAGGACGATGGAAAGGACCACAGTTCCGAGTATATATTTGCACATGCAGCTCATTGGCCGAGGAAATGCCATTGCCAATCATCAGGAGCCGTAGCTGTTGGAAAAGTCCTGCTATTTGCTTGCATGGCTGCCAAGTGCTAACACTGCGATTTGTGGTTGTTACCAAGAAGAAGTGTGATCCGGATGCATTGCCTTGGAATAGCCGAGTGGTAAAAATCACCTCACAAGCACACGTTGGGCAGAAAGGACGCAGAGTTGAGGAAATGCTCTGCTTCAAATTCTCCAATTTTGGGTTGTTTAAAAGAACTTACATAGGAGCACCTGGGAATTCATATTGAGTTCCATCTCATTAAAAGGTTAGATATCACACACACACACACACACTCTCTCTCTCTCAAGAAAACTCAGACGAAAGACAAGTTGGAGGTGCTTTCATCTTCTCATACCAGCTTAGTCATGCATCGCCAGTATTTGTCAACGGTTTCCTCAATATCCACACATGATGAATAGCAGTGTGAGTTGATATCACACGTGATTCGGTTGTCTAGGATGATAGTGGACATGGTTCCCTGATTGTTGATTTTAGCATCACTGGATTCTCGCATAGAATGCTTTCATTTGTATGATGTTATAAAGCAGCACCTGGTCAATGACTCTAAAGACTGCAAAAGATGCTTCAATTCTCAGGTTGGGTCCTAAATCTCCCCAAATTCAATCACAGAGAAGACCATCACGTGAAAATCAGACTTCTAGCATTTATTTGTGCAGAATGTCTTACAGAAACAATCAGCACACAACGTCTTTAGAGATAACCTAGATTAGGTCCACAGCATACCATCTCGTAGTACAATCGCAGTAGCAACATGAGTTCACACTATATATATAGTACCATGGTGTCTTCTGACTGTCTTCAATCACATAATAAAATGTTGAGTGCTTTGCGCAGATCAGATCGACTACAAAATCCCACTTCTTCATCAGGATAAAAGGTCAGGAACTTGTCTCCTGCCCTTTGATCTCATTGATAGCCTGCCGCACAAATTGTCCACGAACACGGGGTCTCTGTTCCGCCAGTTTCTTCCTGCTGTGGTATCGAACCTGAGAAAGCAGTAAGTTGAAGGGTTCAATTCTTCTTCCTTTTCACTTATAATAAAAGAAACAAAATCAAGACACCGAGAACACAACCATGCTACTATTCCAATGTCATTTTCCTTCATTACAAGTAATTATACTCCCATAGAAATTTTGGTTTCTTGACTTCATTAACATTCTTTTTATGCACATCATGTTACCTACATGATTCTGAAAGGAGAGCACAACTCGTACCTAATCAGAATGCAGAACTGACGCATGCCTCAGAAGAGGTTTGTAATTCTTTATTGAGAGGTACTGTAAGGAGACAGGACAAGCTACTATAAATGTGCACTTATATTATGGAGTTGATATTCTAGTTCCATGTGAGATTACTACAAATTACTTATCTTCATTGTAATGAATATGTATTTTTTTATAACTTTGTAAGGTTTGACCAGCAACCTTAGGGCACATTTAACAGGACTGCTTTCTTATTACCTTTTTCTCGAAACACCTTTCTTTTCTTTTTGCCGAAATTTGTTTAGAGCAGCTTCTCTTTGGGCATTCCGACTTTGTTCGGCTCCATCCCTGTTCGTATATCCAATCCCGCCATTGGCTCCACTTTCTTCAGCTACCTTATTATCTCCATCCATGATTGTTTCTTGATCATTTGTGGGGAGGTTCCTCCCATTCTGCCCATTGCTTGCATGATTACTGCCAGAGGCACTCCTGTTGCAGCTGTTATTGGCAACACTGCCTTCATATGGTGTACTCAAGACGTCAGATGACCCACACTGTGGAGCAGCAGTTGCTGTGATTTTGGAAACCATGTCATGATCCTTAGCTGGCTCCTGCATATGAGTTACGTTCTGCGCATGGTGGTGGTGGTGGAGGTGGTAATGGTGGTGGTGGTGCTGCACTTGAACATGATGTTTCATACCCCTAGCTTGAGCCACGATCGTGTGAGCCATTGCTGGTTCTACTTTACCCTCTATTGCAGGCTGAGGACACGTTTGTAATGGTTGGAAGGCAGAAGATTGATGGAGATATTTTAACATAGACGGTGGTTTATCAGTGACAGTTTCTACCATTGTGAAAGCATTGTTAGTGGTGGAACCCACGTCATTATTGTTACTGCTTCCATTGGAACCTTGATTCAGCGGAGGGCTTCTTGAATTGGACCGGAAATTCTGCAGATACTCTGTTTTATCTACCTCTGAGCTATTGTCAGCCGAGGAACAGCTACCGACATTTCCGGTTGGAGTTTGATTAGGGGTAGAAGAGTTGTACCTGCACAAGAATAATAGCACTTAAGACAGCAACAAGTAATGGTTTTCATTTTGCCTTGAGTTCAGTGTAATTGGATTTTCTTGCCTTGAGAAAGCTGAGAGGCCAGAATGTCTCAGAATATTTTTGTCACGGGTACTGCTCTCAACATCATCTTTCATCCGCCTCAAACTGAGCTCAAGAGACGGCATCTCCTTGGTATCATATGCAGCCTTATCTTTCACGTCAAACACTTTGGATAAGCCGTTGCCGATATTTAAATTGACTCTCTGCAATGGAGGGTTGCTACCATTAGTTGCAGCACCTGTTTTGGCATTTGGTTTCTCACTGTTGAGCTCCAATTGTCTATTCTCCAATTGCTCGTTATTCTTTCTGTAGCCAACCTCAGAGGTTTCATTGGCAGTAGGATCTGTAGTAATTTTATCATTTTTACTTGGTTCTTCAGTCTGCAGATTAGGCGCTCTTATCTCCAAGTCCTTGCTCATCTTATCTTTGTCTTGAAAAGGAACCAAGTCTAATAATACGAAAAGACATATGAATGGAAAACAACATTAGACATTTGAGGATATAAAAATCCAACTAAAGATGCCGCAAACAGAGCCGTACGCACCAAGTTCATCATATTTTCCCTTAGCATTCCTCATTGCAGTCATAGGCACCCAATTACTGCTGAGCGTATCAGGCCTTGCATGTATAACCTGTGCACAGGTGCTATCTAGAGGATCAGCCAACTGCTCCCAAGAGGACGCTTTCAGAGGACTGTCAATTTCCACCGCCCTTTTCGTCCAAGAGCTCTGCAAAGAAGAGTATATGCCACTTGATTTTTCTAAACAAGGTCAAAATATTCTACAGAACAATGCAAAACTCGAACCTGCATGCTGATATGTACAAGAGCGAGTCAATGGTGATGCTTACACGCTCAAAACAGATATTTTCAGCAACACCATATTCTAATTTCTAAGGATTAGTTGTACTCAAGCAAACCTGAGATTAGAGTTGTCCATAAGATAACACGCGGAGTATGCTTTTCTCCTAAATTTAGTTGTACTCAATTTTGTTATATGCCCTTTAGATATTAGAAATTATGTTCATAAGGATCAAGAACAGATAGACTTTTACACCCAAAATTCATGACCGAGTTAACAAGATAGGGCCAAGAAGTGGAGCCAAATATAGAACAGATGCATTCACAAAGCATATGACACTATTCAAGCCACTGATGTCAAGATGTGAATTCCACTTTAAGTGCTTCAGGTTTTTAAATTGCTACCAAGATTACCTAGGGTAGTTGTTACTGCAGTTCAGAGGCCA
This sequence comes from Rhodamnia rubescens, assembly GCA_021437795.1. Lineage (NCBI taxonomy): Eukaryota > Viridiplantae > Streptophyta > Magnoliopsida > Myrtales > Myrtaceae > Rhodamnia > Rhodamnia rubescens. Next base: position 1,252,484 of record JAILYA010000054.1, on the reverse strand, counting down.
ATCTGATAATGGCCACGGCAAGTGTGAACTTCTAAGATGTCCACATCATAGCATGTGGTAGAATCATAAATTAACATTTATGGCTTAGACATAAAAGCAGTTATGGTTTAAAGGGACATTAGAGTGCTTTTCAAAGCATCTAGTGGTGCCAAAAGTTGCATTCAGTTCATTTCAAACCAAAGGGGGAACAAAGAGCAGTAGAGGCGAGTGTTTGGCACAGTTCAACCCAGTAACCTGTTGGAGCAAGCCTGGTCAAGGTAGTTCTGGATTGTAACCTATGAAGTAGTTCACTCGCGGTTCTAGAGACATGGAAACGGTCTCTTGCCAGGTAGGTACCCATTTCCAAGGCTCAAACCAGTTTGAACCGTCTTTGAACTGGTTGTTTTCCTTTAAGACAACCCGGCACCCATTTCCAAGGCTCGAACCAGTTTGAACCGTCTTTGAACTGGTTGTTTTCCTTGAAGACAATTACAAGGAATGTTCTAGAACTTGTTGCAATAATGCGATTTGAGTCCTAAAACTTCCATTTTGTGCATTCGTCTTAAAACTTGCAACTTCGACGCACTTGAGTCCTTCCACGCACTTGAGTCCTTCCGTTAATTCCGTCAGTTTTAAATGGATGCAAAATGTCACGTGGTTCTTTTTGCAGTTTTGCAATTACATATGGCACTTAATAAAAAGTGCCCCATAAAGTTTCCGTCTACTAAACTTGACAGAGATAACGGAAGGACTGAAGCGGAGAATGTAACAAGTTTTAGGACTTAAATGCACAAAAATGAAAGTTTTGGAACTCGATTGACAGTGTTATGCTATGGATCCCTTCACCAGTGCGCCTCTTGGTGCTCTCTCCCTCTCTCTAAGCTTTTGATAATTTTTTTTCTTTGTTTTTCAAAGTTAGAGATCGTGTTTTCTCTTTCTGGTGTTGGGAGCATCATAACTTGGAAATTCTATGAATTAACTCATGAGCCAACTCCAGCCACAACAATTAAGCCCATTTGTTAATCACACAAGCAAAGGGAATTCAGCCACAACATGATCCAACGAGTACAAAACGTCTATCATGAAGCTTCTAGAACTTGAAGAGTAAATGCAGATTGTGAAGGCACGGTAGTACGATCTGTAAACTAAATAAGGATTTGTATGGTTAGAAAAAATCTTCATGAACATGGTTCAGAAAATTTTCAGTAAACCTAGAGTTTGAAACAAATCGGTATGCTACAATTCATTTAGTTTTCTATTGAACCTTTACATCATGCTTAAATGTTTTATCATTAAGGGGGTCACATAAGTGTTATTACTCGACAAACAACAACATTCCATCAATGCTTTCAACCCAAGGACAGGGCAAGTTGTCAAATGTCCCAGTGAGGTAGCACATTTGCATCAGACATTCTAGAGGAAATTGGTATTCTTGCGTCAAGCGCAATTGGTACTCCTGCTATTCCTAGGGGTAAATTGTAGTGGATTGCGTGAACTCTACACTACTCGAACCTTGGTGTGGGTACCAATCCGCATGTTGGATTTGCCTCTTGAAAATATCTTAGACACAGGGACTCGTCTGAAAAGGATCCAAGGAATGGAAAGGAGTACCGAGGCACCTATAATTTAAGCTATACTTTGTGTTCAATATTTAGAAAGCCTTAAGAGCAAAAATTTTAGTTCAATTTTCAATTTTTTCTTGACACAGACATGTTTTTAGGTTGTTTTCGGTTTAAAAAACAATTATTTTTTCCAACATTCCATTAAGCATGACTTGGGCCAGAAAGCTTATTTTGTGGCCCAGTGAACCACTTAAACCTAACAAGTGAACACAAAACAGCAAGGACACTGCCTTTCTGTAGCAAAAAAAAAACTAAAAAGGAGCATGCCTCCAGAGAGAGACTGCCTTCATCTTGGGCTTCTTTTTTTTTTTTTTTTGGTCTCCTTTTTCTTCTTCATATTCTAAACCAAAAAAAAAAAAAGGACAAAAAGCGCAGAACCATAACTCAACTGCCATGGCAAGCCCTGTCCACCGTTCAGATGGCGAATCTAACACGGATCCCATGTCCGTAACCGTGTCGTGTCGTGTCGACACAGGGTGTCAACCCAAAGTGCTGATCCTGGTAACAGAGGGCAAACTCTACTGACCAACTAATTAGTAAATTGAACTACCTTACTGTTACTCATGCAGATCAAACCTTTGCTGTAAGTGCTATTAGTCAGCTTCTTGATTCACTGCAACTGAGGCATTGGAATGAATGGTTCATATTGTTAGGTACAATAAAGGCGGTTGATGCAAAGATTAGGGAATAATCTTATTTTGACATACGCCAACTCAAATTAAATAAGCTCTCTAGCAAATTAAGTGCACTCTGTTTTTGTTGGAGGAACTCTTTATCTCATAAAAGAACAAGAAGCAAATAGTCATGGCTAGGTCTAGTGCAAAGGCAAATATAAAGCTATAGCCTCTTTGGGAATTTTGTAGACAGAGGCCATGTGATTACTTCTTCAGGCCGAAGTTGTAAGACATGAAGTCCCACATCGGGTGCGAAATTCCCTATGAAACCATTAATAAGAAAGACTGACCCTTCGGGTGGGAAATTCCCTATGAGATGATCAATAAGCAAGACCCACCCTCCACTACCTTGAATGGTCACATCTTGACTTACTCTTTTTGGGGCTTGCCACGTGAACCAAGCCAAGTAATAGTAGATGGCATAAAGCAGGACCCCCTCTAGTAGGTTTGTCGTTTAAGGACAGGCTAGCCCCTAACAAATCTGACAAGGCCAGGGAGTGATCGCAATGATGAGGGCTTGAAAACAAGGTGTGATAACTGGCAGACTTCCTAGGATCGCTAGGGGGCAAGGATGGATCAAGTTACATATTGAACAGGAAGAGCACCGCAAGCCGATATAGATAGATACTAATGAGTACAATATTGCTCGGATGGAGGAATTTGTAATCAAAGTTCTACATCCGATGGAAGATAACCCAAGAAGTGATTCATAAGTTATACTCGCCTCCAAATGGTCACCTAGAGTGGTCATAACATGGATATTTTTCTTTTTGGGGGAGTTGCTTGGCCTACAATGATCCGGTCGGTCTTTATAGCAATGCACGCTTCTAACCCAATGTTTCATGGATCGACGTTGTTTTTAGACCGGAAGACCGAGAACTAACTATCAAGACTTTGGGCTTTCCGGACACATACTTCGGGAAATGGTTCATGCATGTTTGTTGCTAGGGGATGAGTACTACACAAATTGAGATTCATTATATTTTTTTATGGAAGGAAAAGTTAATCTTCGTAACAAGATTGCACATATGACATACAAGCTCCAAGCTCCAACTTGAGGGGGAGTGTAGAGAGACCTCTTTGCAATCAGCAATATAGGGTTAGACTCCATATGTTTGTGGAAATGGATCTCTGTCATCTTTGTACCATAAATATAGAAAAAGGAGCATAGAAACCCTAATGGTTCAGTTCCAAATATCCTTTGTTCTCTCTAAGAGTATCCATACCCTCAACAAATTATCAATCGCGACATCTAAAGGGCATCACGAGGCACTTATCCTACATAACACAAGTGAGAATGTGAAGATTTTAACAGGGTATGCAGATTTCAAGTGACTAACCATAAAAGTGCATCGATTTGGATCTATGAATAATACTACCACGACCTCAATGCTTGAGAGAAACAATCCCCTGAACATGTACTATTAAGCTGATCATATACGGGCTTAGACAATGCATTGAATTACGAAATAAAGAGAAAATCAAAAGCAGCAGCCTTTTACTTGTACTATGCAAAAGGAGGAAATCATTACCTGAGTGCCACTTCCATTGTCACTTCCATCCCTAACGCCGATGCTCTCAATATCATCCTCATCATTGCTGCCAGTGTTGTTGTCAGAGTCCTCACAACTTTTTGACTTGGTAGATGTTTGAGTCCTTATACCACTTTCGCTTCCGCTACCACTAGACTGCTAAGAGTATGAGCAATGAATACAAAACAGAAGACAAAGGGGCCACAGTAATATGCTCACAATATGAGTGTAAAAGAACAAAATCTCACAGTTAAATATGGTTCAACTGTGGTCCTAGTATTTTCAAAGCAAAGAGTTCAGGCATTTGCAGCCAAAACTAAATGTCATAGCTTATACACATATAGAATAATACAATGAGAAGTCAAAGCTAATCCATAACGCAATGTCATGAAAAGGAACTGAAATATTTCAGTGACTCACACTGTGGCATTTTCTCCAAACATGCTGCCAGAGATTTTTAAGCTCATTCTTTCTTATTGGCTTCACTAAGAAGTCAACTGCACCCTTCGATAAACATTTGAAGACTATACTCATGGAATCGTGAGACGACATCACTGCACACAAAACTCACCAGGTATAGCAATTAAAAGTATCTAACCAACAAGATAATAGGTGGAAAATGATAATAATTTGGCATGAATATCAGGAAGTTTTCAGTAATATACTCACTAATTACAGGAATATTTTTCCAGGATTTGTGACTCATAATCTTGCATAGGAGTCCAATGCCCGATAAAGAAGGCATGGCAACCTCAGTCAAAACAAGGTCTATGTTATTGGACCGATCTTCCAAGATTTTCCATGCCTGTAGACCATTGGCTACAGCTGTAACTGCAAGAATATTTCTATGTTAAATTGTTAATTCAGTGCAAATAAGTAATTCAAAGAGTGTAATGAAGAAAATTTCATAACATACCGACATTTTCAAAGAAGACAACAAAACAAAAGAAAAATAGAAAAAAAAAAAAAAAGCTTTCAAATACAATGGACTGAATATCTATGCTTCTGTTAAATCTTCATGTTTGTCAATGAATACATGCTCTTTTGTACTTTCATCATTATTAGTCACAATGAAATGGGGGAATGCACTACAATCCTTCAAGTGTTATCTGCTGTTTTATATATAGAGAATGTCTCTAAACCTGTGATTTGTAAAGGTAAAGATGATTCTCTACTAAGAACAAAATCGCTAGTAAATGTATGCAGAAGATCTGTATCTTGGACAAAGGAGAAGAGGATGAGTAGCAAAGATTCTATTGGGATCAGGACATAGTGGTAGTGAACCTCACCAACTAGCCACCAAATCACAGCCATCAAAAGGAAGGTCAAGATATCTACAAACTTGAAGATGGGAGAATCATCCAGAGACACAGTAGTTGTGAAAAGAGAAGAAATTAATTGCATTTCCACAAGTAACTATACCAGTGCTAACATAGCTGATCTTGAATTTAAGAAGAATGAGGTCAATGCACCTAGAAATGCTGAATGAAACATTTCCTTCAAGCATCTAAAATCGGAGCAAAACAAAGGAGCTCCAATATTCTGATGATTTAAAAAAATGCGAATTAAAAGAGCCATTTTTCAAATTTGTTTCTCAGTTATAATCTGACATTGAATGAGACAGCGTCTAATAAATTCAATATGTTGTTATTAAAAAGAGCCTCAGTTAACTAATATAAGTTGCTTTTTGAATAATACATGCACAAAGATTTCTGTTGGTATAAGCTACACGGAACATAAACCAAATTCTTAAAAGTAAACATGAACATTTGCATTTTATAATTGTTTTGGCTAGAAGAGTTGGCCAAGCTTAGTAAATGAAAAACAACTCTAAATATGTTAATCTAAGGATTTTGGTATATTAGGGAAAGGTAGCAAGTACCATTTGAAATTCAAAATCAGAGACTCAACAATTAGTTTCGGACACTTCTAATGACTCTTAGATACTTCCAATGACTCTTAGATGCATCATGCGCGACATAGATAGAACTGCTCAATCCGCCATATCTTGCCACTTGCCAACAATAGGAATGGAGTTTATAAACACATAACCGTAGGTTAAGTTAATAAGTCATCTATCCTTGGACTACTTTTCAAAACTTGAGTTGGGTCATTGCACTTCTGAAGTAGTTTAAATCGAGACAGATTGTCATCCATACATTTAAAATTGCATAAACAGCTGTTGCACTTAATGGAGACTTTTGTGACACTCTATTTGGGCGCCATATGGCGCATCTCCTCGACATTCCATTGCTTTCTAATGGCTAGTCACTAATAACTTGATCAAAATTGTTTCATAGTATGATAACTTAATGCGTTTTGAAAGTACAGAAAACAGATCTAGAATAGACTAAAAAATGAATGGCAAAAGGAGTAATTCGCCTATCTATCTGGAATAAGTGCATGAGCACATCACTTGAATCAATGTATTAGCCCAGTATCACCTATTCTAGAAACTTATTTGTTTGCTACCATTTAAGATGACCATTCAAGATTAACAGTCCTATAATTGCCCTACTTTTACTAGCTTCTGTCAAAAGTTTGGGCATGTACAACTAAAACTCTTAAAGAAAACAGCTATGACCCTACTTCTTGTGTAACTCCTAATAGAAGCAACCAAAGGAGAAGCTTTTCCAAGACTTGCAACTTAACAAGTTTCCAAATGGACAGTGCAGAACTTGCATCTAAAATAATAGAAGTATCACTGGATACTAAGCCTTCTTTTACTCATGTCATGACACATTTCCAAAGCCCTCTCTCACCAGCCATTAAAAAAAAGAAAAAATATTTGTTTGATTATGGAGGGAAAAGGTGCTGGCTGCTGATGTGCATAAGGAATGTCCCATAGGTTTTAGTTGGATAATTTTTCAATGATCATTTGCAGATTGTGTCATTTAAACAGATTTTGCAATCCTATTCAATTATTTGTGCTATTTACAGAGTATATTATCTCACCTTATCATGGTCATTTCTAAATCCGACATTTTTAGAGCAGGGACAAACAACAGCCAGAATATCACTTGGACTGATAGAAACCTGAGGTGACATACTCAACTTTCAGTTGACAGGCAACATGGCATTTGATTGTAACTTTCTCCATGTCACATGGTTTAATGGCACTCATTCAAGTTGCGGATGTCACTTAAAGAAGTATATATTCTATCATAATCACCCAAAAATTTCTGCCATGACTTTTGAATGGACTTAGAGCATATACATTTCCATCTTGATGCCTGCAACAATCTATCTCGACAAACATATTCATGTTGCATATGCTAGAATTTGGCTATTAGGTTACTGTTCTGACTGTGAGTATTATGCACTTACCTTCGTAGCCACAATTTCGAAGTAGTGCAGTGACGACTTGTCTAGTCGAATCATCATATTCCACCAGCAGTACCTTCAGAGACCTCAATGGTAGAAACCTTTCCCAGTGAATCGACGACTCTTCTGACTGCTGCTGCATCCTTGGAATAGCAGAATGTCCATGCACAAAATCCTGCGTTTGGATTTCTTCAACCTTCCTATTGAATGCACCTTCCACGTCCTCATTGATCCGCAACTCATCTTCCTCTGCCAGCTCCTGGCCATCGCCTGTGACTCCATCCCTTCTATACTTGTTTTCATCATTTTTATGGTGATTTTCTTCTGCAAGGCCCTTAGTCCCAGGCCTATTATTGGTCATCAGAACAATCGGCATCAACCAGATTCAAAAAGCCCGACAATAATTCTGGATCGAGTAGGCAAAGAAACTTCCTCAAGTTCAGTCAACTGAATGCACATGCCGTTCTTGTCGATATGATGAGCTCGAAATTTAGCGACTTCAAAAAATCTAACACCAAAAGGAAAACCGCCATTAGAAGATCAACCAGAAATAGGACATGTAACTTAAAACCCGTAATCAGAGTCGTACATGAAAGGAGAAAACATCCCACATTGATAAGAACTTCTAATATTCCATTTAAGATATTGTCTGAAGTTTGAACGACTGTTCTATTGCCAATTAAAGTAATAGAAGAGCTCAATTGGGTGAATTCAATTATTGATGAAAATACAGACAAAATTATCCAGCTAGTAACAGAAGGGAAACGCAATCAAACTGAATCAGACCAGTGAGTTTTATTAGTGACAGAACTGACCATGTACTGAAAATATGCACTAAAAGGTGCAGAGTTGGATCCTTTGTCCAGAATTTTCACAAGACATTGATACTCTAAATCATCTCTGCAACCACAGTGATAAGTTCTCCTTCGATTACTAATAAAACGTTAAAATTAAGTTTAGAATTCTCTAGTGTGAAAAAAAAAAAAGAGTACTAATCTACTAGCCAGCAGAATGACGAGCTACTTACTCCATAAGCCTAATTACATCTTTGTCCTCTCTCGTCTTCACTTCACTTATCAAAAGAATTACGAGGTACTTGGTCAAGAACATTAATTTCTCAGCTCCTGCGAAACTCAAAAAGAAGATAACCAGCTCCGATTGAGAATGAAAAGAAAGGGACCCTCTGTTTCTATCACCGAGCAACCAACACGGACAAGTTTCTTGAGCCATCCATGTGATAATGAACCCGGATTCAGCACATAAAGGAAGGAGAGGTCCAACATAACAGAGTTCACAAAAAGAAGCGTTGACTTATGTATTCGCTGAGTTCTTAAAATTTGCAAGCACTTAAAGTTGTAGATCCTTTGGAACTTTAAACAACAACGAGCCTGTAGCATCACTGCCGAAAAAAGTTCATTCTCTTCCTCTTCTTTGTTTTCTCGTCGACCAAAGAGATTAGCCTCATGGGTCAAACATCAGTGACATCCAGCCATATAACGACAAAATATTGCACCAAAAATTGAAAGAAGTGAAAAAGGCACTGGCCTGGGAAGAAAGCTTATCATAGAAGAAGAACAGAAGTTCAGATCTACAAACTAAAATATCTTTTCCTGAACTACTACAGTTCTTAAATAAGATTTCAAAACTGATATCTCATGAACTTACTAAGCAAAATCATCTTCCTGGCGACGAAACAAATTAGTGGAGTGAAAACTCTCAGACAGCAAAATCGAAAAAACTATGCACGCAAAATCAAATTCGTTTTCACCTAGCTTCCTATACTTCCATCCACCAAGAACGACTGTTCGCAAAAAGACATTCAGACATCAAAAGGCTCATGTTACCATAACTCTTCAATTAAGAAGCAAAAGAATGGTGCTTTAAAGCTCAATTGATCCATGGACTGTACCTTTTTCGAGGTGAAACTCACTTTGTCCGCACGACTCAACAAGAACAGCGATGAAATCCGAACACCGGAGCTGCGAGCAACGCAAATTCTCCGAGATTTCTCTCTTTCTTGTGCGTTCTTCAGGGCATTCTGATTAAGCTAGGGCTTGTGCGAGATATTAGAAAAGGAAGGACGTTGAAGTTTTGGAATAGAAGAAGAAGGACGAGGAGGGGTAAAAAAATGGTGGGGGCCCCTTTTTGACTGGTTAAGAAACGAAAAGAGGTAAGAGCAAAGACGGGGCTGGGCAAGCGCCACGTCGGATAGGGCCCGCGGTGAGCTGGACAAGGATCAAAAGCCGGGGCGCGAGTTGCTGCCGATAGATCTCGGGCGATCTTTTCAGATCCGAGTCGGGGAACGTGGCGCGTCAGTGGGCGAGTTAAAGATGCGTCGGACGGTGTCGTTTTGCGCGCTCGCTGCGGCGGTCCCACTTTCGTCATGGTTGGAGAGACTAGCGGCGATTGGGGAGGGTGGGCGGGACCCAAATTACGGTACTGCCCTCGGTCGGGCGTGGAAAAATCTGCGCTCGAGTCTGGCAAGTTGGCACGGCCGGCCGCCACTAACCGGCCGTTGGTGATAATTACAGGGACAAATATCCTATAATTCCACGTTCGAATTTTGATCAAGAAAAATGAGCGGCTTCCTATTACTAACAGGGGCAAGTTTCTTATTTATTTCGTTGAAAATAGATAATTAAAAAAATAAATTCTTAAAAACGACCGTTTATATTACGTAAAATAATTAACTAAATAATACTTTTGTCGTTCCCAAAAATTTTCGTACTTGAAAACTTCATTTATTTCACCAAAAATGAGAGATTTAAAAAATATTTTTTTGAAATTAATCGGTTATAGTCTTGAGATATTATTTGATCGTGTGGAGCAGATGGCAAAATTTATCCGAAATTCGAGGCTTTAGTACTTCTCGGTTGGTCGTGGGAGGACATGGTCCATTTTAGGATGCAACTTGATGCAGCAAACGATTAATTAGTTCGATTTAGCAATCCGCCCCCCGCCCCCCACAAAAGAAAAGTTAGTCTCAATTAGCAATTTCTAGTTTGTATGCAAACTTTTATGTCAACCCAATGAACTCGAGGTTGATTATGACGTGATTTTCTTTTTTGGTTGTGTACGGCTGTTGAAAAAGCAAACTCTTTCTTTTTATGGTTAATACCACCAAATTCAAGTTATGTTCCGTGACGTTAATATCTCAACTTTCTCATCGTATTACCAAAATTTCAAAACTATGCATGTGCAACAACGATACCCCCAAACTCTTTTTATGTTACAAGAACCTTTCGACTTGTACCGACGTGGTAAAAAAATATTTTAGCATCAACAATAGAAGTGTTAAAAGGGTGGATCGGACCATATTCGACCCGATACATATTAACCTATTTTGATCCATTTTCATGTAAGACAAATATAACAATTCATACGCGACTCAATCCATACACGATTAGACAACCATATTTAATCAAATATAGAAAAAATTATAAATTATCAAAAAAATTGTATTACTAAAACACTGTGAATAATTTTTATAATTTTTTTAAAAAAAAAAAAAAATAAAAAATGAATATTTTGTTTTTTCTTATTTTTTGTCCTTTACCTTGTTTTATTTTCTTTTTCTTTTTTTTTCTTCCTTCCAAATCGGCAAGGGTTTCGCAACCCTACCCCGACCTGTCAGGGACAAAAAGTAAAAAAAAAAAAAGAAGCAAAATTAAAATTAAAATTAAAAAATCGGAAAGCCTTTTTATGACTTGTTTAAGATAGTTAGACAATCCATTTATAACCCATTTAAGACATATTAAGTTGTTGAGTGACACTTTTCATCGCCTAATGCACGGATGCCTTTTATAATGACTTATTTCTTTAATCACGTGGAAAACTTTGCTTTTTCGGTGCAATATCGAAAGCAGTGTTCTATCGGTGCAAACTACTTCTTACTCTTCTACATTACGACTCCTTCGATCTACAATGAATTCAAAATATTGATTTACGTTTATTAAGAACCCATTAAGATCTACACTCTCAAATGGGTTAGAATATGAGTTATTTCACTTCTCGGTTACATAATCTCAATTAAATAAGAGAAAGAGATTACATATAACATCAGAGAAAGAGAACCTCGATATCTCATATTAAAGGGGAAGAGAACACACCCACACATACGATTCAATATTGAATATGAACCAACCCACCACATGGGGTTTTGGCGACAGAAAGAACAAGTTTGATGTATTAGTTCCATATATGTTAGGATGTACTTATAAATTGCGTTAGATAAGTTCCACATCGAAAAATTACGAAGCAATTAATATATCATATAGTTTGCTTATAACTCATTGGTTTAAGATTTTTTGAGTGAATGTGGTTCGATTGGATATGTTGACGGGATCGAATTTGAGCTCCCACTTGAGGATCTCTCCAGGTGAAGGTTCCAGATTTTTGCTTGCACGGCTTCCAATAATATTTGTTTATGGTATCTTCTCTGCTTCTTATTGGAAGTTGATTTTGATTTCTGCTTCAAAATTTAGTGACAAAGCCACAAAGATTTCGCAAAAAAGCAAAAAAAGGGCTGGGGAAAAAAAAAAAGATGTTGTGAAGGTGGAAAAATGCCATATGTGAGGCCATGAGTTTCCCTGGGGTTTGCTTTGAATCTCATGCCTTCTTTGTGGCCCTCGTTCATTGTCCACTCATGTAACATCGGGCATTCCGAAATAAAGTTGGGCGAAAAGTTCAAATGAAAAGGGCCTTTGATTCCTGCTCTTTTCTTACGCAAGGAATCTCTCTCTGTCTGCTTCTCTCACTTCTTGTTGTTGCTCGACTTTCTGAAAAAGCCAGTTTGCGGTTCCTTTTCCATGCCCATGTCGGATGGGAGAACTTGTCTGAATCTGACGATGCAGCTGCAGATTCAATCAAGCAAGGTTTCCGAAATCGCGCGGGCCCGCGATATGAACTCAACGAGGAAGGAGGACGTGGATTTCTGTTTGTGATTTAGCCAAACCCATCACGTCGGTAGCGAACTAATCTTAAGGTTATGGAATTTGTTTTCGAGATGGCGTGGTATAGTCCAATGAGAGAGTAGAAAAGTACTTGCGAAGTTCTTGTTTCTCTCTCTCTCTTCTTCACTTTATTAATGGGCTCACTTTACTAATTTGGAAATGATCAGAGAAAAAAAAAGGGGGGGAGGTTGGCCTCTCGTGCATAAGCTCGGGTCAAACCAAGGTTCTTGTTTACCACGTTTTCAATTTTTTCTTTCAAATCTCGAGGCTATAGCGAAAATAAGCCTATTTATCATTTGATTTCGAGCTTTTGCAAGTATGCGTCCGACGAACATCAACATGTTCTTTGTCGTTCTAAGCACTAAAAAGCAACATACGAAGAACTTTCTCAAAGGCATAAATTATTCTTGAAAACAGTGCTTGTGTGCCCGAGGCGAATTTCATTTCTCTTTCTCCATCGGCGGTTCTAAGAGACGTACAAAATGAGCATAAATATCGCAAAAGTTTATTCTTTGAGCATTACGCCTTTTGCTTTGTCCGAGAAGCCTTACAAACGGGGTTTCAATGTCTTGATTCTTGAACTCTCCAAGACTCCACATATCACAAGGGAGAGAGAAGTACGTGAATTTAGATCATTATTTTATGTTTTATTTTATATATATGTATATATGTGTATATAAATCCGCCTATTATTATCATTTTTGTGTTTTATATAGAGAAGAAGATGAATGTACGTGAATTTAGATCATTATTTTGTGTTTATATATTTATTTATATGAAGAAGGTCATCCGCCTATTATTCTCATTTTTGCGCAATACAAAATATGTTAGAGAGTGATTTTTTTTTCCCATTTTCTCACTCTTTATTTGTATCCTTCATAGTAGCATTTGGGGGGATAATTACCAAATTAGTTTTAAACTAATTATACGGATGTCAATTCAATCTTAAACTTTTCGATTTTATTGATGTAGTTCTCAACTTTTGCACGTAATTCCAATGTAGTCCTTATTAAAAATCTACAAGAAATTGCTTGCACGACATCGAGTCATCGCCGCCCGTCGTATGTGGATTGCTACATCGGCGTCTTTTGGCGTTAATCGGCCGAAAGGACTACGTTACAAAATTACGCACAAAAGCCGGGGACCATATTGGCAAAAGTGAAAAGTTTTAAGACCGAAATTGGTATCAATGCAATATATTTAAGATCGGATTGAGGCTTTGCCCGAGCATTTGGGAATTCCAATGTTGATCTCTATGGGCGCGTATGGTAACACTTCTTTATCGAAATCAACTTCGCACCGGAAGTTGATTTTTCTACTTCTCCACAAAAGCAAAAGTTGATTTTTTACTTTTGCTGCAGATTGACTTCCGATCGGAAAAATTCGTTTAGTAACGGTTGAAAATTTATATTTTTCAAACATTATTAACAAAATCTTTTCTACGCGGTCGATGGTTGGTGGGCGGGCGGCAACGGTTGGCGGGCTACAACGGAGGTGATCGGAGGCGGTGGTGGTGGGCGGGTGGCGGTGTCGGGGGTCGGTGGGCAAAGGTAGAGGACGATGGCGGTGGTCGAGTAGGCACGGGCGGAGGCCTAGCATTGGGAGGGCGATGGTTGATGGAGGTGGGTGTAGTCCAAGAAGTGATTATGGAGCAGAGAACTTGGATCGAAGTGAAAATTTTTTACTTCTCAAAATTGACAAAAAAATCTTATCAAAAGTGAAAAATTCTACCATAAGTTAATTTTTTACCAAACTGATTTTTATTTCGGAAGTGTTTTTACTAAACGGATTTCTTTGTTAAATTGACTTTAACGGATAGAAATTGATAAATAAAAATGTTATCACGCGCGCAAGTAGGTTTTGCGAAGAGAATAATACAATAGGGTGCGCCGGTTGTGACTCGAGAGACGCCCAAAATCTTTGAATCATTGGATTCCACTCAAGAGCAACACGTGGCATCGGTGGGGGGATTGCCTAAACACGTGATCCCGACGGGCACGATACACTTTAACCCGCTCTCGCTGACCCGCAAAACTTGTCTCCCGACACTCCGTGGATTCACGTGTTCTTTTCGGTTCTCGGTGTCGTGGTCTTGGTGGTGCTCCAAAAGACCAACATCCTCCTTAAGAAATTGATTTAAGTTTGTTTTGTCTCGTTTATTTAAATATTTAAACCCTATATTTATTATTTATAATTTTATTTAATTAGGAGACATTGCAATGGCGTATATAAACATTCGAATTGAGTTAGCCAAATTTGAATTTCGATGCGTAATATTAAACTGCTTATTTAATTAATTACCGCGTAGGACACATTTAACTGCTTCTATTCTAAAGTGACTTGAATTGAAGGTATTTGCCAAATTCTTAATTTTTTTTTCATCTCGAGTTCAAAATGAGCAACTCCTTATTCAATTGTTGTTCAATTACAAGATCAATACCATCACTATAACTTCTTTTGTTTAGCTTCCGAGTTTGAACCAATAATATTATTCAATTTTCTGATTTTTCTTGTGAAGGAGAAATCCGTTGTAAACAAGTGACCGCATCGTCGAAAAGAAGTTTGGAACTTTGACAGGGGTACTGCAATCTTGTTGCAAATCCTCCGACAGGCCTTCGGGTTATGGGTTCTGGTCCAAAATGACTAAAGCCCAAAAGGGTTACTAACGCAAAACTTTTATCGAACTTAATCCGTTCGTTTTCCGAAAAGGAGTTTTGGATCGATTTGGACAGAGAGTCAAATGCAAGATGTCTTCATTAACACAAAATGCGTGTTCGACTCTCAATAACCCGATCCAACACACGCGGTAGTCGAGGTGTGTAGCAAGCTCGACATGACTGAATTAAATCGACAAGTCGGACGAAATGAGACACAATGCTGATAATCGACAAGACTTGACAGGGGTTATAGGACACAATACCGGAATTGAATCGACGGTTAAGATGGACAGAAGGGTACAACACCGAATTGAATTGACACGAACCTAGTGAGCGACGTCGAAATCTAATCGACACACCTAACTGGATATGAAACTCGAATTGAATCGACGACAACTGAAAGTTTCGGCTAGGCTAGGCTAAGGGCTAGGAGTTAAGAGCTAGTTGAAAAGATAAGTGTTCCGTGTTTGTTGTTGTCCCTTTTTCTTCCCACTACGGGTACTTATAGGCAAACTTTTGGTGACCGTCGAGCGGTTTCTTCCTTTGGCCCCACGTTCTATCCTTTTCATAAGCCACATGGATAAGCCACGTGGATGACCCTTTCGACGTCCTCGGTCTTCGTGCCTTTCTTTTACCTCGTGGGGATTATCGCCAATCTTTTGATAACCGCTCGATCGTGACTCTTCCCCGCCCTTTCTTGTTCGGAAGGAAATGGCGCCAATTTACCTTGACATGTGGCGCCTGTTCAATCGATACGTATCTTGCCTCGTGTTCTTTTCGTAGTTGATTGTCGCTCCCTCATGTGCTTGCCACGAGCCTTCTTGGATTATTTTTAAGTGTCAACAAATCTATATGATCAAAATTGAGGAATCGATGTTCCACAATGTGATAGGCACATGCTGTTCAAAATTTCTCAAACTAAACGACGTGCAATGGTATTCCCTCTACTCTAGAGCAATATGTTCGGTGCCGGGACCTTAAATTTCGGCTTTACAAATACAATGAACATTACTTGCAATTGCTGCATTATGATTGGGATTTCACCAAGTTTCAGGGGAAAATCCCGACGTGGCTGTACCGATTGCGAATAATTTTTTTTTTTTGGGTCAAATGTTGCGAATAAATTAATGTGTTTGGTAAAAGAATTCACTGACCGGACATTAGTTAGTTACAACTGGAAGTGACGATCAAAGGAATTATTCTCAAAACAAAGTTTGAAGGCACAACAATGGGATGCCAGTATTGGGTGGGGGTGAACAAATAATAATCTTGTATCGCTGTATTAAGCAAATTCCTTGCACATCCACACTTTCATTGGACATCCTAACTGAAGCATTTCCATCAAGCAAGACCAACAACAATTGCTAACAATTTGGCCTTATCCTACCAAAGGGGGCTCAACTAGAGAGGTCAAGGCAAAGCAACTCATATGCATAAACCAGAATTCTCCGACCAGATGCAAAGTTGCACAACTCACACCGAGGACCCTCAGGAAAATCAGTAATTACACAAATAGTCTATGAACTTTGACCAAATGTGCAATATTGTCCTGAAATTTCAATTTGCTCAATTTGATTCATGAACTTTAGTTCAATGCGCAATGTGATCCATAAACTTTTAATTTGTTTAATGTGATCTTGAACGGTAGATAAATTGTTCAATCTAATCCATAAACTATATGAAGATACCTCATGTTACCCTTCTATTAATTCAAATTGAGAGATAACATTGGACATTCTCATATAACTCAGAGATTAATTTAACATGTATCCAAATTTGAGGGACCACATACAACAAATTGAAGGTTCGGAGATCACATAACACATTGAGATAAAGTTTAGGAATCACATTGAACAAATTAAAAATTCAAGACGATATTGCACGTTAGGCTAAAGTTTAATGGCTATTTGTGTCGGTTCTCCCAAAACAATTAAAAGCTTACTACTGTCCGGACTCTTTGCAACCAAAGGCAAAAACAGGACAGTAGCACTCTAAAAGCACAAGAAATAAGTAGTAGAGACATCGCTCCAATTCTGTTCATAATTTATGTTTTTTCACTAAAGTATTCACACTTCATGTTGGCATGCGAAATACTCCCAATAATCCATTTCCCCCCGCTCTCAACTGGAATATGCTCAAGTGAGAATGAATCATCAATCAATTAGATAAATTATACAGTTAATCCTTTAGCATCCAGATACAATTATGATACTAGAGATGTTCACCTGCAACCGGTTATGCAAAATTGCTCCGGCAGACTCGTGCTTATTGTCTATACATTCCAAGGTACCACTCGAAATAAATAGCAATGACATCTTTGGCATACAAAGAATGAACTAACTCCCCATCTTGTAGATACAATACGTTAGAAATTATGCTGCTGCAGATCTTTTATCATCATTGTCTCCAAGGTTCAAAGCTTGAAGCAGCTTTGGCCATGACTCTGGGATCCCTCCTGGTAGATCAAACTCTAATAGCTTGCCACGCAGTCTATAAAATTCTTCCACAGGTTTTGTCTGCCAAATCAAATATTCACAGACAAAAGGATATACATGATTAAAAAGAAGAAACCAAACTCGGAATCTGATCGCTATTTCAGAGATGATTTAGAAACATCAAGAGGAAAGAATACTTGAGCTTTGCTCAAGTTGTGCTCCTCGTTTGGGGGATACTGTGAGAATCATGAGTATAATTGTATTTTGAGAAGTAGATGACGTAGATGACAATGACAACGGCAAGTTTACAATAAGGCCGGAAGTTTTAGAATCATGGAGACATACCAGCTCATCGTATACGCGAAGTCGTTCCTTTACAACTTCTTCAGTGTCATCAGATCGAGTGATCAGCTTCGATGCACACTGTGGAGGAGGAAGGAGGGGAGCCATACACATTCCAGGTTGCCCATTCTCACCCTTGATGTCAATACTGGCAATGTTGTAATTTCCTCCACATTGACTGCAGATCCTCCTTCCAAGGCATTTTGCCAGTAGAGCTTCTTCACGAAGCTTTAAATTGACCACTAAGTCGATATCAGTTACTCCTTCCAATATCTCCTGAAAATCACTGAAGATGTAAAAGAAACTGCACCAACAAAAAATCGTAAACAGAAACAAACTACGATGACCATGCTAAAAGCAGTTTTCACTGAAAATTACCATAATAAGACGAGTTCCTCACTAAATAGATAAACAAAATTTTCTCAACAAGAAAGTGCTATGGAAGACAACGGAAAGACAGCAGGATGCTAGGCATCTTAAAAAACAGGGTCCTTCACCACACGTCAACCCCAAGCTGAGCTAAGGACAATCATTTGAAATATACTAGTTTGCCACACAGAGAAGCACACAGGAACAAGAGCGAGGGATGATCCCATGCACACACATATGACACGACACACCAATCAGATGAACTTTTACATGGATTCCTTTGTGCTCAAAGAAGTATATTGATTCAAACAGAGGTGTAAAACACGATCTCAATCATGTACCTTCTGGACTATAAGGAAGACTTACAGGCAAAAAGTTGGTCATTGTCCTAACGGACATGCCTGACTGATGGACTCAGATCTACTTTGAAATACTACTCAAAACAAGGCAGATTAGTACCTACTATAAAGATCACACGTGCAACCAAGGCAGGGTGGGCTAAGAACTCATCCATTTAAATTGATATTGCAGTCCACCTTTACTTTTTGATAGAGGGTTGAGATAGTGATAGATTTAATGACAGCAAGGAAAAAAACGCTAGGGATGGCCCGTGTCGTTTCACCTAATTACTGCAAAGGTCTATCCTCCTACCCTGGGCATGTAATTTTCATCAGTGTGATAAAAACTTTAGAAGTGAATTGACTGGAGCAGAAAAATGACTTCACCATATAACCCAACAATTAAAAGGAGCTGCAACTAGATAAACTACCACATATAGGTGATGATTGTGCCTGTCAGTGGCGTCCTTACTATAAAATCACTGAGTATACTCTCATAGACTGACTTTACCTCAATAACAAAGAGAAAAAGTAGCACATGTAGAGCAAATGAGAGCTTACAAGAGCAAGCATGCCAAATTCCAAAAGTTTAGGTGGCTTTTAATCAGCTTTTGGAATTGTGGAACATGGAATATAAGCCTCTCAAATCCCAGCATGTGCAGTCAATGGGCGGCATAGCCCACGAGGAGCTCACTACATGGCATACGTAATAGCCAACAAATATGCCTGTTGAGCTGAAATGGTATTAGATCAGCCTTATGATTCTTTCTGGTAACAGCCTGGGGAAATTTTCCTATTCAACAGAAACTGCTCCTGGAATTTACATGTAAAGAGAGTTTCTTGCTGAGAAGGTACAGAAGAACTGGAACCACAAACAACAATTTCTTACTCATTTACTAAAATAAGATAAAAAGATGTAGAAACTTTAATTGGTGAATTACTTGACAGAATTATCTGCAGCTTTTACACTCGTAGAAATGTTTAACACCATTAGCCCCTGAATTTTCCTGAAAACTCAGCAACTCAACCGACAAATTGCGCATAAAATCAGCCATTCAACAACAGAGAACAGTCACTTCGGCAACGCGAAGCTACTGGAGCAAATTAAGCAGTACCCAAAACCAAACAGCAGAAATTCTCACCGCCTGTCTGACAGTCCGAGGGAAGCCATCAAGTATGAATCCAGTCTCACCCTTCGCTTCTCCGGCTTCAAGACGTTTCGCCAATAAATCTATAATTATTTCATCTGAAACCAATTTCCCTTGGTTAACGATCTCTGCAAGCTGCAAAACATCAATCAAAGACTATAAAAACGACCAGTCATGTCCGCAGCGATGTAAAAGCCTCCACTCTCACCACAATACTTCCCTTCCCTCCCAAAAGTTTCCACAAAATCATCAGTTCGGTTTTAGCTCAAGAGCAAAACCAAATTCAGGGAAGCTCCATGCCCACAACAGCAACAAATTCCAAGATTCAAATGCAGCGGAAACACAAACCTGCGAAGACAGCGGACCAGAGGAGGCGAGCTCGTCTCGGACGAGGTCGCCTGTGGCTATGTGAGGGACGCCGATGAGATTCGACAGCCGCGAGGCGTAGGTTCCCTTGCCGACGCCGGGGCAGCCGAGGAAGACCCACTGGGAATTCCTCCCCGTAGGACTCCTCGGGAGCTGCTTGGAGGCAAAGCTCGGGGCCGATCTGAGCTCGAATCCGGAGCTCACGGTCGAGGAGGAGGAGCAGAGACCTCGCAAGACCATCGAGGCTCTCGCCAGCAAGAGTCGCTTCAAGACGGCCATTGGGTCGGCGAGGGCTTTGGAAGCCAATACACCGATAGAGCGAGAGACAGAGAGAGAGAGAGAGAGAGAGAGAGAGAGAGAGAGAGAGAGAGAGGAGTTTCAGACAAAGGGAGGTTTCGAAAGAGTTGCGGTTGATGGTTCCATGGAGGGTCTTCGGAGATGAGGGATTCGGCAGGGGTGACGCGACGTGCGTTCTCCTTCTCCTTCGTGTCGGCGTCGGCGTCGGCGTCTTCGCGTGTGACGTTGGAGCGCTTTTCAGAGATGCTTCCACGAGCAAACGAAGAAAACGTGATCGTTAACGGCGGACTTTTGGGGGGCCACCGGAATCTACCTCGGATTTTTGCTTTTTCCCTCTCGCCTAACTAAAGAGGACGGGCTGAAAAATCAGACGTTATATTTAATTTCTCCACTTTTCGCTTGGCATGATTGCGTAGAGGACGTCGTCGTTTACTTCACGTTCTGTGAGAAATACTGCATGGGTCATTTTCATATTTCTTACGAAAAGATTAACGAAGGAATCAAGAAAAGCAATGCCCTAAAAAAACGTTCATCACGAGCGTGCAAAGTTTGCACAGACTATAGTAACCTGCACATTGGATAATCAATGAATACAGGCAGTGGGAGGGCAAAAAGAACATTTCCGCGACTTAACAAAAAAAAAAACAACTTGTCTGCGGGTCGGGCCTGCTCAGACAAGGGGCTAGATTTATTAGATATAAGTGCCCAACGGTCGGCTTAGGATAGGACTTGAAGCTACCTATGTTGAAATTTGAAAGTACCAAGTGCCAAAAATGTTAAAAAGGCTTATTATGATAAAGAATTGACAAATCAATATTGAGTAGCAATGGATTGGGCCATGTGTAAGGAAGGAGTGGGCCTAATTGAGGGTATCGTCGAAACCAAGCCCATTCTCTCGGCCCTTCAAGTTTCGCCACTTATTTCCCGATTTGCCACTGTCTCTCTTTCTCTCTCTCCCTCTCTCTCTCTCTCTCCGAGCAAAGCTCGAAAGTTGAAGCTTTGTTCCCGACAAACAACCCTAATCCCAACTCTGCCCAGCCCCCGACCGAGAATCAATCCCCTTTCACCAGTCCGATCTTCGTTCGCCATCCTATTCGCCGGCTCGATTCGATTGTTTTCTGTTCTATCTTCCAGCCTTTGGTTCGAGCGGGGGCGAGCGACAATGCCTCCGAAGCAGCAATCCAAGGCGGACGTGGCGAAGAAGCAGAAGGTTGTGGAGGACAAGACGTTCGGGCTCAAGAACAAGAACAAGAGCAAGAACGTCCAGAAGTACGTCCAATCTCTCCAGCAATCGGCCCAGCCAAAACCCGACCAATCGAAACTCGCCGCCAAGGTCATTCGTTTCTCTTTTGCTTATATTCGAAAACGCCAACTCGCGAATTGGGCATATAGAGCAATGGGTCCTGATTAGCTCGTAGTTTTTTTTGCCCCCTTGTAATTTCATGCTGAGAATAACAAGTGTTTAATGTTGTGGGTGAAATGGAATAATAATGGTAGAGAATTGGCAAGATTTGCCGTTTCTTTTGTTTCCCCTGTTAAAAAAAGCCCATGTCGTGAGCAGAAGAAGAAGGAGGAAGAGAAGGCCAGAGAGAAGGAGCTAAATGATCTATTCAAGATTGCTGTCAGCCAGCCAAAAGTGCCAGTTGGTACGTAATAAGTACTTGTATTGTGATTACTTCGTACTTTTAGCCTCTTTGGAGCAATAGTCATTGTTGACTCGTCCACGAATTGTATTTGTAGTTTTTGGTGATTCATAGTGGGAAGTAACTTATATGTAGATTTTACTTTCTTCAATATAGTATGGTGTTTTGGTGGATAGGTGTTGATCCCAAATCTATATTATGCGAATTTTACAAGGCGGGGCAATGTACCAAAGGGTTTAAATGCAAATTTTCCCATGATTTGAATGTCCAAAGGAAGGGTGAGAAGATAGACATTTACAGCGACAAACGTGACGAAGGTAATTCACTGGGCTTTCTCCATGGAATGTCGTCCACATGCCTTTCTTTAGTTGTCTTGCATCCTATATTTGAGCTACCCTGCAGTCTGATAATAATGATTACTCGGTATTTAAGAAACAATGGAGGATTGGGATCAAGAGACACTGGAGAAGGTTGTGGAGTCAAAGAAGAATGAATATAATCAGAATAAGCCCACTGAGATTGTATGTCTCTCTTTGTCCCTCTCCCTCTCTCTCTCTCTCTCTCTCACATCCATGTACACAGTAACCTGTGCTCGCATGTCAACAAGCTATAGGCTTTCAACTGCTCTGTATTGCTTAATGTCAGGTGAATTTTCTTTCGCTGTTGCTGAATGCCATGTAAAATATCTGGAAATCGTAACTTAACCTCAGATAGTTAAGATTGTCTATTCCTGTAATTTTATTACAAAACTAATGATCTGGTCTACAAAAAAATGCACAAAGTACTGGTCCATCAGTTTAATCTTACTTATTGTCTTGTGATTGAAGACAGAACGTGTATTTCACTTTAGAGGAAAGATCTTTTCAAACTTGCACCCTCTGCTTGACTTTAATGTTTATTTTCTGGAGATGTCTTTTGGCATTGAAATACCTGTCCAACATTGTTCTATAACTCTTTGTTATGTTCTAATGGAGCTACCTTGATGTGTTTTTTCCTTGTTATAATAACATATAATCATGGTTTTGTGTAAACAGGTTTGCAAGTACTTTTTGGATGCAGTTGAAAAGAAACAATATGGTTGGTTCTGGGTGTGCCCAAATGGTGGAAAAGATTGCCACTACAGACATGCTTTACCCCCAGGATATGTTTTGAAGTCGCAAATGAAGGCACTTCTTGAGGAAGAAGCTGACAAGACCCCCATTGAAGATGAGATTGAAGACCAGGTTATCAGCATTGATAATATTTCCGCCATAAAAAGAAAAATTACGTTTTTTCTTCCAATTTTTTTTCAAAGGCAGCCAGAAATTGTCTTTTCCTGATAAGTATCTGCTTAATATGTACCATCACTATCCATCAAGTTCTTTGATTACTTCAGAGATCGAAATTGACTGCTTCAACTCCAATGACTCCCGACTTGTTCATGCAATGGAAGAAGACAAAGATGGAAGAAAGGGAAGCCGGTTTGGCTGCTCAGCGAGCAGAAAGGGCCAAGAATGACCGCATGAGGTATTATGAATTTTTTTTTTCCTGCTGAACTTGGAGAAACCTGTTGGGAGGATACGATGCTAATGTGGTTTGCCGTCGCTCCAGCGGGCGTGAGTTGTTTCTATCAGATGCTAGCTTATTTGTGGATGATGCTGAGGCGTATGAGAAGTACCAGAGAGAGGAAGAACCGGTAGATGCCAAAGACAATGTAAACCCTCTTCACCTTTCTTTTTGGCGTTTTATAGTATTTTAGGCTCCTAGCAGCTAGGAATGTAAAGATTGCTTATAGCTTTGGAGTATGACTGTAAATTGCAGATTGTGCTTGGCTAAAGAGCATTGGTATCAAAATGCTCTCTTAAATTTGCAAAACTTTCATCTGTTTAATTCAAGTGACCCTATTACTATATACGGGTCTTGAAGTGGTGATTTGTACTAACTGCTCATATGGACGAATTTGCTAAGCATGTCAAATATGCATCGCAGTGTCCAAAGAATGAACTAGTGCACACCCATCGCCTCTTAGTATCCCTTTAAAGGGAGTGCGTTTGACGTGTGGAGGCTGGCTCGAAGAGACCCATGCTTGTTAATCTTTTGGGTTCTAGGGTTCTGTACCTTTGCCCCTCACCTTTGCATTTGTTCAATTTCAGGCTAGAGACAAATCAGCAGAGGGAGAACCGAGCGCGTCAAGAAGTGCATTGGCCGAATCTGAAGAGGTCCTGCTCGACGAGGATGAGGATGAGCTGGACATGGATGAATTAAATGAACTGGAAGCTAGTTTGTCAAGAACATCAATTCAAATTCGCGAGCCAGGCATTGAAACTTCATCCTGAAAGATCAAGTGGGAGAGAGGTTGCTCTGTAAGCTTGACCAAGATTTACTTGAGAGGAGATTAGATTTTCCGGTTAAATCTTCTTCTTGGGACCCTTTTTCTGCGTCATCAATTGTTCTTATTTAGGGGTGATACGAGTTTTGATTTAGTCGTCCCGGTGTAGCTGAATAATGTAATTATTCCCATATGAAAGACTTGACTGGTTAAGGTTGTATTCTTGAAAGTACTGAGGTTGCTTGCTGTCTCGTTTTGTCTTTTCTCGTTTTTGTCAGTCCTAATGATGCTTTATTAATGGATGGAAAACACAGTCCCATCGTAAATTTTTGGAAGCATCCGCATAAACTAAACTTTTGGAAGTAATGGTAAAGTTAGAGTTCGAGTCTCGGTTTGTTTGGAAAATGGTCTAAATCATTTTCAAACGAACTGAACTTCAAGGAAAGTGATTTTCTTATGTTTGGCTAACATTTTAAAATACACGTAAGAAAAAGTCTAATGTGACAGTCTAATGTTTGTTACAAAAAAATTAAGAAAAATACACATAAGAAGAAGTCTCGAATATAATTCAACCAAGGACCCGAGTTGGCTCATGCGACGGTGACGGGTCCTGGGCTCTGCCCTACGGGACTCAAACCGGAGCCCGACCTCGAGGTTCTCGGCTTATTTGTTGGGGCCCTACGGGACTCAAACCGGAGCCCGACCTCGAGGTTCTCGGCTTATTTGTTGGGGACTCGGGCACGAATGTTGGGGTCCTAGGCCCAAGCTGCTTCGGGGATATTTATATAAATTTTATTATTTTACAAAAATTAAGAATAGGCAGTGTTGCCCTTTTGTTTCAATGCTTTATATTTTACAAAGTCACCATAGTTTGGGTGTGATATTTATAAGTTTTATCGGCGTCCAATGACACATTCAGAAATCATAATTAAATGTGCACAAAAAAAAAAAGATGCGAAATATGATTCTCCAAAATATCAATCAGTTGCTCGTTAAAAACTCTACTCCTCCTCTTTGAACTCCCACTTTTTTCCACGTAAACTCTTGAACTTTCTTTGTTCTAATCTAATCCTTTAACTTGTATTAGTTTTCTATTCAAGTTCCTCTTCTATTAGTTTTGATCAACTCAAGCAGTGTAGCTATCGAAAAAAGGAAAATTACCCAATCAGTCCTAAACCTAGTGCATGGATTGATAATTTGATATATTTTTCGATTTTGTCAATTTAATCTTAAATTTATTGCCCGCAATTCCAACATAATTTCTTCGGTCAATTTTGGCCAGAAATTGCAAACTTGGTAGTCCAATCATTGTTAGCTGTCCTACATGGCACACTTGTCATGATAGTGGTTTTTTTTCGAAAATTGACCGAAATGGCTACGTTGAAATTTTGCGCAAAGATTTGAGAATATATTGGCAAAATTGAAACTTTAGAACTAAATTGATATACGTATAATAGGTTTAGGATTGATTAGACGACTTTCCCATTGAAAAATGTTGAAGTAATATACCTTGGTCGAGCCGTTGTAGGAAGTGACATGGACATAAAATAAGATTTAAACGGGAGTCTCTCTTATCCCTCTCAACCCACCTCCTAGGGTTTCCTCCCTTTCCTTGAGAAAACCTGATGGATCTGTTCTTGAGGGAGAGAATCTCTCTCTATCTCCCTTTCTGTTTCCCTCCTTCCTTTTCCGAAACTTTCTTTTTGCGTGCGTGAATGAATTTTTGCAGCTGATCTTGGGTGAACGTGGAGATCGGTTCAATTGTCCATCCATAATCATCGAGGAGGATGCTCATGACATGACTTTACAACCTCTTTGAAGTTATGCCGCTCTCCTCTCCCCTTTTAGGCTTAGCTTAAGATTCAGGGATTTTAGTCTCCTAAACTATGACTAGATATAGATCTTAGAGTTTCCTATAGGTATTTGATCTGTGTTCTTTCAATACATTGATGTTGTTCTTGTTGGATACTAAATCCATTCTAAAACGATCTAATTGACACTTAAACAAGCGGAAACATGTCGAATAGATCTCTAGATTCACCGATCGACGAAGATACATCACGAGGACATACCTTATTGATCACCGGTTAAAAGCCCTTTGCGATCTCGGAGTTTTCCTCTGTCAACGACAATCGACGATCGGGAGGAGTGTTCTCTTTTTCTTGTTCGTGAGTGTGACGGAAAGAAGAATCGTAGAGAGAACGTGGGAAGAACGTCGATTATTGACGTACAAACGAACCAACGTGATCTTTCACGTTTGTGTAGATAACCGCTCAAGGGGGTGTGGTTGCCCGCATGGGCGTATACTGTAACCCCCTGTGGACCCCACTTTAATTTAATCTAATAGTTCTCTCTCGCACGACGATGGTGATGAGGATGTAGAACCTAGACTCGCACATAGAGTAGGAGATCTTAACCTTGTGCTCGGCACTAAATCGATAATTGGCCGCTGAAGTTTTCCGTTCGCAGATTTGTTCTTAAGGGATGAGAGTGTGCCGCTAGTTGTAGACTGTACTTTATTATTTGCTTTATGGCTTTTGCTTTGTTCCGTAGTTATTTCGGGTTTGCTAGACCTAGAAGATGTGACTCTCGAGTATTATTATGATATATGAATGACATCTTTACTTTGACCAAAATAAAATAAAAAAAAGGAGAGAAAATTTATGCAATTTAATGGAGGCATCTTTTCAAAATGGCTTGTCCATGAGACAAAGTCTATCTCACGAAATATTTTAGGATGATTCAGAAGGTCATGTTAGCTCGAATTAACTGAAATTTATACGGGAGGTTCTTGAACATAAAACTAATTGAAATGCAAAAATTTGACTAGACAAATTAAAAGCTCGAGCAATTTAATTGGAGAAAGTGCGTAAATGCAAAGATGAAAAGTCGAATTTTACCTTTGATCATTTATATAATCTTTCACGCATTACTTTTAGAAACCCATAAGATCCAAGATTTCTTTACTATAATAAGTAAAGAGAGCGTGGAATGTCGACTCTGAAAACAAAAATCGAGATTACAACTCTCAATCATCCAGAATTTTTTGTTTTTTTTTTTTTTTGGTCGAATCAATCATTACCCACATACCCTTCATTGTTACCTTCCATGATTATCAAATAACACAAGAGATTTAACTATCTTCCTTTTCAAATTTCCTTCACCGACCACAAACAACATCTTCTGAAAACATAGTGTAGGACCAAGGAGCATTTTGTGTTCACATAGGTCAATTTCAAGCTGAGACTAGAGATGTGGGATGCAGCTGTTTCTTGATTGTCAATGACTCGGCAATAGACAAAGTTTCAATTCACTTGAACGTCCATAAGATTTTTATTTTTATTTTTAAAGGAGATCGAATTTGTTGGAAGTAAGTAAAGAATTGGCAAGTCGATTAGTGATTGCATGGCAAAATGATTTTCGGGGTATTGTTAATCTGGACGAATGTAATGCCAAAGGCTTAACGTAGAAATTTATGAATTGGAATTGTTTCGACTTTTTATTGTTCTTTCTTTGTGGGCACAATGGGTCCCCCTTATACCTATAAACCGATCACCATCGGGCCTTCCCCTCACCCATTGAGCCATGGGTCGGAGGGGCAACAATCTATATCTCTTCCTGTGTGAGATTGTCGGTAACCCGGGTTCTAATACCAGGCGTTGAGTGATCTTGAGCCTCTCTTATCCCAAAAGTTAGCTCAAAGGATGAGATTTTCCTTCACACTTATAAACCGACCACAAGTCCCTTCTATAACCGATGTGGGATAACGTCAACACACTCAGTTTGAGTTTAAATTCATGGTTATTTAGTTGTTGTGCATGTCCAATTATATAAGTTAAATAGATATAAAATTATCGCCACAAAGATGAGGAGAATGTCCCTTGCCTCTATATGTCTCAATTAATTAGAAATAATTCAGTGGTTTTGTTTACATCCTTAATTAGTGGGATAATTTAGATTCGTCTTAATACCGAGACATTATTTTCGAGATCAGAATGCCCTAATCTTGCCAAAATTTAACTTCACAGGTTGTGTGAATGTTTTCTATAATCATGTTAGAGTTTTCGGGTGCCTCCAGCGTCCATCTAAATGTCAGATGAGTTTGGGAGTCTCTCTTCTCAATATACATGGCGGAAATTGTGAGATCTCTCAAGTTTAATATCTTTGGACATATGCGAGACCATGGCGTTCGTAAAATCGCGCACCGACTCCGACGAGCGACTAGTAACCTAGCCCGGCACGCCATGGGAGCCGATCCTCACACCTAATCAACACAGTTTAAATAGCTTGAGCTCTTGATAGTCATGTCCCCATAATGGACGAGAGAGACCAACCCCAAAAGGTTGCCTTCGTTTTAGGAGATAGGTCCTGCCTAAACTGAATGGGGAGTCTTTTACGATCATGGTCTCAAAGGTAATTACATGTTAGAATTTTTTACGTGCAAAAAAAAAAAAAAACACGATCACTTGCCCTCTTTGGTGATCTTAACTTGATTCTTGGTCCTCCTTACCCGAACTCGAAAGGCTTATCAAACGGACTCTTCCACGATCTATTTATCTTTTTCTCTTGTAATGAAAGGGGCGATGCCCGAATGTTACATCCAAAAAAATCTAAATCTTAAAGAACGTGCTTTGAATACGACATTGAAGTATGACATGTGTGCGGAGTGAAATAAAAGGGTCCAAAAAGAGATGACTTTTCTTAGGATGAAGAAGTATGATTTTGCAATTTCATCTCGACAGTAAATAGGATAATTCCATTTATTGTTGGGGGGACACCTAAAACTCTCCATGATTTTTCTGTTCATAAAGCTGGACTGTAGGATGGTGAATTTGATCATACGATAATGGCAGACGATTTGGTGATGGCCTACTGAATCACGTAAAGTAGATTAGATTCGAGACTCTAGACTCGAGAGAGAAATCACGAAAGCATGGAAAAGAGAGCAGAAGAAGTCGCTCCTCGGGAACTTAATGCCAGGTCCATGTTAACAGAAGGAAAAAAACCCTAGTTAAGGTATGGCCTAGGACTATGTTTTTAGCAGTTTATGCGAGAATTCGACTAGAAAATAATGTGGAGTAACGTATTTAAGCAAAAGAAACTAATTGAATCACGTATTCAGAGGAATATAATAGAGAATATGTTCTTTTTGTTAGTAGCATCGTCTAGAACATTTATAAAATAGTGAAATTATTAGATATTCACGCACATCGTTCACGTAACTGTTCACCGCAATTTACTTAAAGAACCTTAAAAGTATTAGGGACACGAGGTCCTAGGCTCATGCGTTGAGGTCCCACGCTTGGCCCTGGGGACTCGAGCCCGAGCCTGGGCATTAGGGAGCCAAACCCGGCCTCGGGAGACCTAGCCCCTATCACTGAAATAAGGTTCACTTTGCATACTTTTTTGAGAAAATGACCACGCTTCAAGCCATAATTTAGCATAGTCTCTTGTTTCAATTATTTTATATTTTGCAATAATTACCACAGTTTGAGGGTAATATTGCTTATAAAATATTGGGGTCCAATGGTACATTCAGAAATCATAATGGCAGCGATTGCAACACTATTACCCTGAAAATGTAAAGTGTAATCACTCGAAAAAATGAGAGAAAAAGTGACGTTTAATGACTAAAAGAAAGGATGCGAGCTATGATTCTCCCATATACAATTCATTCACGCATTGACAAAACTCTACTTCTCGCATTTGAACTCGCACTTTTTCAAGTACATCCTCGAATTTCAAATTATTATGCTAAGATCTTTTAACATGCATTAATTTTCTAATCAACTCATTAGCACAACATTTCATCAGACAATGTCGGAGTATGGTACTGCGGACAAGCCATAGTGGCAAATGACGTGAACCGAAAAGTTGTCCAATCTTATACAATGGCTTATCCATATGGACAACATTTTTTTTTCCGGCCATATTTCGGCATGGTTCGATGGTCATATTTGCTCAAATTGATGCGTGAGAAACTTGATTATAAAGTTTAGGCAAATTCTAGGGTTTGATTAGACAAATTAAAAGCTGAAAAATATAATCGGAGAAAGTGAATACATTCAGAGATGAATGGTCGATTATTGTCATTATTCATTTATATTTTCTTTATAAAAAGAATTTTTTAAAAAAGGAAATTTGGATTTTTCTGGTTGGGAAAAGTAAAGAGAATGTGAGTGTTGATTTTGAGAAAACGAAATCCCACGGGATCACTGTTCTCAATAATTAGGATTAGATGATAAAAAATTGGAGAGAAAAGTTGAGAATTTTGCATTTGTTCCAAATGTACCCTCAACGCAAAACCAAAACATAAAATCGTAAAGGATGGAATAGTAATCTGGCATGCTCCACTAAAAAAAAAAAACGTAATATAATTATCAACTAACACAAGAAAAATAATTTTCTTCACCGGCATAGACAAAGATCTTCGGACAACAATGTAGGACCAATGGAGTGCATTCTGTGTCGACAAAGGTCAATTTTAAGCTGAGACCAGAGATGTGGGATGCAGCTGTTTCTTGATTGTCAATCACTCAGCAATAGCTGGTTTCGATTTTGGCTCAATTGAACGTCTACAAGAAGTTTGAAATGGAGATCGAATTTGCTGCGAGTTGATGGAGAATTAGCTAGCCGATTAGCGATCATCTAGCAAATTCGTAGTCGTGGTATCATTTTCTTGGGACATAAGGTTTGTGTCTGTCGAAGCCGAATGAATTAAACCAGATCAAAATCAGGGCCGCTCGAACATTTTGTCCTGTTATTACTCATCAATCTATGTTAAATCTTGACGAATGAGAAGTCGAAGTATAATGGAAAAAAGGATATATTTTTAATTCACTCGAAATTCTTGCAATTAATCATATTTCCTTTGTTTCCATGTGGGTCAAAGAGATAGAAAGAGAAGGCGAGTGGGTGACAGTACATAGAGGAGACGTGGGTCTATGCAAGCTTAACATTATTACAATGTTAACATTTATCCTGAAGCATGAAAGGATGCGACAATTGAACCAATCGCTAGCGCCCGCATGCAATGTGAACAGCACACGATTTTGTATGTCCCCACGCACAATAGTGGGCCAATTCTCGCGATCTCGAGTGATCCACCTCTTCAGGAGATGAAGGCACGTGTCATGGAGTCACGACTCCACGACGATGATGAGACCAATCCTCGAAGTCTGCCTAAACTGCATGTGGAGTCTTTTATAGTCATGGTCTCAAAAGTAATCACATGTTAGAAGCTTTTTACGTGCAAAAAGTCACGATCGCTTGCCCTCTTTGGAGATCTTAAACTTGATTCTTGGTCCTTCTTTCCCGAACTCGAAAGGCTTATCGAACAGATTTCCCACAATCCATTAACACGCTTTGATTACGACACTGAAGAATAACATATGCATAGTGAAACAAAAAGAGTCCACATGACATGATTTGTCTCAGGACGAAGAAGTAAGACTTTGGAAGTTCATCTCGACAGAAAGTTGTGACGTTCCATTCATGGCTGGGGACAGCTACAACTGGCTGAAATTCTCCATGATTTTCCTTTCATAAAGCTGCACTGTCCATGATGATTTGATCATACGATAATGACTGTTGTTTTTGGGTATGAAGACAGATGATTTGGGCGGGCCAGCGGAATCACGTAAACTAGATTTGATTCGACAAATCGAGAGAAAAATCACGACAGCATGAAGAGAGAGGGAGCAAAAGAAGTCGGTCCATGTAAAACTCGATACTTAGTTCGAGCTAAAAAGCACACTTATTAAGGTATGGCCTTGCACTATGTTATGAGCAATTTTATGTAAGCATTCGACTAGAATATAATATGTGGGTAACCGATATAACGGAAAGAACTAATCAAGTCACGTAATTAGATGAATGTGATGGAAAGTATGTTCTTTCGGTAAGTAGCATCATTTGGGCCATTTTGAAAATGGCAAAACTCTTAGGTGCTCCGCATCATAGATCGCTTGGCTATTCAAATAAAAAAAACCCTGAAAGAATGGAACAATTTTCGCTAAAGGAAAGCTAAGAAAGGTCGTGTAATAGGGCGATCGAGAATTGATTGGATAGATGGTCATATTATGTTTTGAAAACAACTAATATTTTCCTAAAAAAAGTTAAGTATCGATGGGTCTCGGCTTAGTTGCACGTGAACTTGTTTAGCACCCAGCAAATAATCTCAGCTAAGCAGTCAGATAGAAGTTCCTTGACATAAGGATAATGGTCCTAAAGACAAATTTTTTTTTTATGGGACCATTATCCTTATGTCCGGGAACTCTTTTCCTTTCGTAGCCACCACGGTATTTACTCACGAGACAATCGAATTTTGCTAAAAGCTAACGACAAAACAAAAAAAATGTTAGCATAAGGAATGACGTCTCACGGGATCTAGCAAGATCCTCTCCTATCCATTAGCTAATACATTTTCTCCTCTGGCCTGGCTGCATCAGCCAAAGTTGATGTCTTGAGATTTTCCAAGCCTCAATCTAAACTTAGGTATCAGTCAAAACCTAGTCAAATTCATGCTGGTGAAGTGGGATACAAATTGCTATCGACCTGACCCCACTCGTTATTCCATTTGGAGACATCAAGCAAACCATCTCGTCTTCAGCATAAGGTAAAAAAGATGCATTTTCTTATTTGGCCTCAAGTGGGTTTTTATCCTATAAAATTAAAGTTGGCCTATATCCTTTTCTAAGTTGTTGCAGTCATTAAAAACATATATGTGTATGAGCTCTACTTGATTTCACCCGTGCCTCCACATAGGTGATTTCTAGGACAGGAGCTTTTGGTTAACTTGGGGACAAGGTTGACTCACATGCTCCTCTAATACGATATTGGCACTCTCCAACTATGTTAATAAGCCAAATCTAGTTGAAATTTTATTTTTTTGGGAAATGTGATATTAAGAGTTGCATGTAAGCGATCCATCGAGGGCAAAGACCTCGTTTACTTATTTATTTTTGGCCGGAAAGACCTCGTTTATTTGGATATAATGGAAAAGTGAACGTTTTTCTTTGTAACACTATACATAACTACACAAACAATTGATCATGTCCTAATTGGGGGGTCAATTCTCAGCCTATCAAGTTCTTGTTTTGCTCCACAACATTACCATACGCCACTCTGTCGGAAAGGGGTGGACTTTGTCTTGTTCTTCAAAGACGTGAAAAAGAGAGTGCCATAGTTTTTCTTTTCTTTTTTCTTTTTTTTTTGGGGTCCCTCCTTGAAAATTGGTCAAGGAAAGCAAGTGGGAATGAGAGAGGAGAACCCGATAGATCCGACTTCAAAATGGATTTTGTCTTATAAGAAGAAAGTGGTATGGAGGTGACAAGTGACCCACTAAGAACTCTTCCCATAATGCGAAGAGACTCATAAAAGGAAGGAAAAAGAAGAACAAAAAAAAAACCACGTACCCAAATCTTGCCACTGCACATGCCACACGTGTCCGTAGGACCTTCACTCTCATACATTCTCCAATAAAAAGGAAAAAAAAAACGAAAAAAGAGAAGAAGTAAAAGCGATAAAAACAAAATGCTTTCCTTCGTAAAAAATACAAATAATATAAGTTCTCGCCAGCCACCATTGTTTGTCATGGACTCAACCTAGATTTTGATCCCTGGTCATGATGAATTATTAATTACATAATCATGGTACCCACGAAGCACTACTCAGCAGAAGAAGCAAAGAAAAAAAAAAAACATAGTCCTTGGAAAGAAAAACTATCATCAATATTCATAGTCCCTCGAGTGCCTCGTCTAATTTTTTTAGGGCAGCTGAGAGCGGAATCATACATTTACGGGGTCGGAACAACGTGAGGTCTAGTCTTGCTTGGCCAGTGAGCGCGTGCTGGTGTTGAGCGGTGGTGTCGGGGAGGGTGGCTCGTTGGGGACGGAGTCTCTCTTCCTTCCAAGCCTTGCCATGGATGCTATATCGGCCTTTACTTTCTTCGCCACCCACCTGAAGATCCTGACAAAATGAGAGTTTTCTGCTGTTTTTTTGTGGACATATTGGTTTTAAAAATATAACAAGTCGGAGAAGTGTGATTGCCTAATGTTGAGGTAAAAATGAATCTCGGAAATATATAAGACCAATAAAAAGAGTTTTACCCAATTTCACGAATGGCATTATGTTTAAAAAAGAAGAAGGAAATTTTAATTTGGACAAGATCCGTTTGCTCGACACAAATAAAACATAAATTACAAAGCAAAAATCTCAACATTAGGCAACACGACACGGCATGCCTAACTTTATTTGTTGACATGCATAAAGTCAATTTTATCGTGATCCAACTATTTGACAATTACAATAAAAATCAAGATGTTTTAGAGCGACCAAAATTGACACGGACTATAAACACAAAAGAAGACACATTGAAGATTCGTGCTCTTGGCGTTCGATATGACCAAAAGATTGCATCAAGACGAAGTCTAATGAAGAAGCTTCACCACTTTTGATAGAAGGACATCACAAGTATCAAAATTTGTATACGGCACTCACTTTGGTGCAAATTTCTTTTTGGATCACTTAAGTGCCTATTTTTTTAAAAAATGATTATTTGCGTGCTAACTCTCTAAGATTTGTCGAAATCTTACATAAAAATTTAACCTAATCTTACGTGGCTCATCGGAGAATTCCAATTAGCAATAAAAAAAAGCTAATTTTTTTAAAAAAAACTTGATAAAAAAAGAAAAGTAGCGGGTTCCGGCGGCGTGGGTTTGTACTAGGGGTGAGTATGATTTCGGGGTAGAACCAAGGAACCAGGAGAACCGAACCGGCGATTTCGGTTCGGTTCCGGGTTCCAAGAAACTAGGATACGGTTCCCGGTTCCACATTTTTAGGAGCCGCAGGTTCGGTTCCGGATTCCGATTTTTGGTTCTCGATGGAACCGAACCAAAACCGGACTCGGAACCGGAACCGGAATCCGAGTGTCTAAAGTTCTAAACCCTAGTTTTAGTTTTCTAGTTTTTATTTTCATCTCGTCGTCGTCTCTTAATTCACTTTTTCCTCTCAACTCAGCACGCTTGGTTTTTAGATCTCAAACTCTTATTTTCTTGGCTATCATCGTCTCCCAAGTCCCCTTTGTTTCTTAATTCCTT
This sequence comes from Rhodamnia rubescens, assembly GCA_021437795.1. Lineage (NCBI taxonomy): Eukaryota > Viridiplantae > Streptophyta > Magnoliopsida > Myrtales > Myrtaceae > Rhodamnia > Rhodamnia rubescens. Next base: position 1,217,399 of record JAILYA010000054.1, on the reverse strand, counting down.
GGTGGCAATCACTTGCGGTCGATTGTGTGAAGGCACAAGTGACGAGCTCCTTTACAACGGTTTTGCTAAAGGACGGTTCAATAAAAAGAAAAAAAAATAAACCATATCGATTTACTTCTGAAAATCGAAAGGAAAACTCAAAGAATCGGCATAAATCTGCGACCACGACCGATTTTAAGCCTTTGGGGAAGGAGAAAACTTGTTATCCCTCTCCCTTTCTTGAGCCATCGAAGATTTGAACTTCGAAGGTACTCTAGAGAGTAACAAAAATGATATTTGATGTAATCTAATTATATTAATTTATTGTTTCGTTTAATTTTAAGTCGTTAAATTTCGAGTCTCGTGCGATCATAAGGGAGCTCGGGATAAGCTGTATGCATATGATTTTTCAATTGGCAATTTGCGTTTATTTCATCACATTATGATTTTTTATTAGGATAATTGACTTACTTGTGAGAATGATAGAATTCTTGTTTATGGGTTAGAAAGATGTCAAAATTGAGTTTGTCTCGAAGGAAATTGACAGGTTCGTGGGTACCCTGGAACCGGACCCTGGAACCTGTGACATGGTAGGTTCTAGGTTCCAGGATATGCATGATAGGTTTTAAGTTCCGAAAATTAAGGAACCTATATTAGCGGGTAGGTTCCAGGTTCCAGGTGGAACCTACCCGTAACCTGGAACCGCTCATCCCTAGTTTGCCCATCCATCGCCGCCGCAATCCCCCTTTTCTTTTTCTTAATTTTTTTTATTTTTTCTCTTATTTTTAAGTTTGAGATTGAATTTTTTTAAAAAAATTCACCGCATGGACTAATAAAATAAAATAAAATTTGTCACGTGAACTAATTTTTATAAATGATGTGTCACTAAATATTTTAATTATAAATATCACATATATTTTTTGGCCGAAATTTCTTCCTGTTGGCACTTGAGTGATCATTTTTTTCTTTAATTTGACACTTAAGAGAGCTAGCAAAAATTTTTGGCATCAAAGTAAGCGATATACACAAAATTTGGCACTTATAGTGTCCTTATGCTCACCACTTTGTTGGTCCAAAGTCTCTAGAAAAAAGACTGGATAAAATGAAAAGTTAAAAGATTAGATGCGTTATCTTTACTTGGCCTCAAAAAATGGATTTTTATCCTGGAAAATTATCACAAAAATTCTAAATCTATTACAATTATATCAATTTAGTCTTAAACATTTTTTTGTCAATTGAGTCCTAACCCTTTTCAAATTTTGCTAATTGAGTCTAGCAGGACCATAGTAATTAGGGATTCGGTGTACAATACTCACAGGAAACAAACCCTAGGCTCGATACCATGTTAAAAAGCGATAAAGAACATAAAGAACACACGATTTTAACGAGGTTCGACAATATGCCTCCGCAAACACCTCACCCCCTCTCTCTCTCTCTCTCTCTCTCTCTCTCTCTCTCTCTCTCTCTCTTTTCTTTTCTTCTTTGTTATTCCATTAAGTATGTACAGACCCATAGATATACAATCGACGAACTTATTCCGTAAGTCAAGCCTCTACAAATTAAGAAAAAGAATCCTTTACAAATCAGGAGGAAAAATAAAATCCCTACAAATGAGGGAATTGCAGCTCATGCTAACACCACATGCTCTTTTAATTTAATACCGGCACTCTTGAATTATGTTAATAAATGAAAACGAGCTGAAACTTTGTTTTTCCCGGATTTCTGTTCTTTAAGACTTACAGGGAAGCAAAGTATTCTATTGAGGGCAAAGACCTAATTTATTCCTATACAATGGAAAAGTGAACTTTTTTCTTTCTATTATTATGCACAACTACACAAACATTTTTTTTTAATCATTGCCCAAATTGGCGTCTCAATTCTCAGCCTATCAAATTCGTTGTTTTGGTCCATGATACAAATGTCGGAAATGTAGGGGACTCTGTCTTGTCCTTCAAAGAAGTGAAAAGGATTGCACGTTCTATTCTTTTCTTTTTCTCTCTTTCTGTCCATCCTTGAAAGTTGGTCAAAGAAAGGTAAGTGGTAAAGGAGAGAAGAGAACCGATAGACATAGCGACTACAAAATGGCAGGGGGTGATAAGTTTCCGGATTGGGCCGATTCAGCCTTAAAATTGAGAATCGGATCCGATCGGATCGAATCGGACCGATCGGTTTGATCCAATATCCCGATTGGACAGGTTCAGTTTAGGGTTTTGGCAATCTTCTTTTCTTCACTATTTAAAACAAAAGAAAATTTTGAATAAAGATAAATATATCGGTGTAGTGCGGGTTTGGTCAGCTCAGTTCCGCACCTAAAAACTGAACCAATTATTCCCGATTCCAAAATTTGAAATTGAAAACTGCCCACAACTAGATGTATCGGTTCAGTCTTGTTTGGTTCCATGCACCCATACGAAATGGATTATGTTTTACTAGAAGAAAGTTTGCATGGAAGTGACAAATAGCCCCCTGAGAACTCTTCGATGATGTGACTATAAAAAAGGAGGGAAAAAAACACATTCCCATGCACATACAAACGTGTAGCGGTCATTATAGAGCTTCCTTCTTATCCTAGAAAGTGTCCGAAAAAACCTGTTAGGAAATTACCAATATAAGATCAACGATGGTGTTCCATGTTTCTCTCTATCGACAACAAACGATTGGCATCTTTTGTCGGCGAAATGGTGAGGCAAAAAAAAAAAAAAAGGTTTCCAATTTCATGTACGAGTATCGAAATTAATCTTCGAGCCAACGACTGAGAAAAATGATTCATCGTCCATCAAATTTGCAACTTTCGATGGCAATTTGTGCAAAGTATATTGAGATTTTTCCCTTTTTCATAACAAAATAAGCGGCAGATAAAGCAGGTTTTGGCCCCAAAAAAGTGATTAAAAAAGGACAGAAGTAGGCAATGGCAAAGGGCATTAAATCAAATAGATGAAGTCACAATAATTTAACTGTTGCTACGATAGAAAGGAAAACGAAGTGGGGAGGAGCAGAAAAAAAAAGGCCACTATGGTTTGACATGCAAAACGCACGTAAAACTAGAAAAATATACCCAAGAAAGGTCATGAAGTCAACCTATAGTTTGTTCCCTTCCTTCGATACAAAGATCCATTCTTTTCATAAAAAAAGAGATAGAACCAATAAAGATTTCTTTTTCAATTCATCCCTAGAGTACCGCCCAAAATGGGAATGGGCTTTGGTTAAGAACTTATAATTTCTGTGCCTGAATCAAAGCCCTTCGAAATATATCATTCTAAAACTTATCACGAAGACGCAATTGAGTTATAAAATTTATAAAAATTACAATCGAGATCTAAAACTTATCAAATTAATGCAATTGAGTCCTTCAATTAATTTCTTCCAAATTGGTTGATGGAGGCTCTTTTTATTATTTTCTTTATCCCACGTGGCAATGAAGTGGTTAAGGCTCAAGAGGACGTCATTTTGATCCAAATTTGATTTTTAATATAGATTTTATCTAAATTAATTTAAAAAGAAGCTAACTTTTTTTTATACAAAAAAGATAGATGTTAGAAACTACCATCGCTTTTCTTGCAAGATACATGGCTTTATTATTATTATTATTATTGTATCTTTTCCGTTAACCACGGTCAATGGCTGACAACCCTCGCCGCCACAACCCCACCATCGTCGAGAAGGGCCAACAAGGGTGGTGATGGCCAGCAGGGGTTGCCGGGCCCCTAGGAGTGGCTGGCGAAGGAAATAAAGAACAAATAGATAGACAGGTGTTGAGGCCCCTCCAAGTTTGCCAAGACGATTCTCTCTCTTTTCCCAACCCTGCAGGAGTTGGACATTGTATCTAGTCATTTTAATTACATTGTTCAACCTAGTCATTTTAATGAGATATGTGTACATATAGACTCATTTTATTGATTGGACAAGCAATGTACAAATTAACAAGGGGGCTTCAAACCCTCTCGAGTACTTAGCAGAATTTTCATCAGCTCCCTCTTTGACTTTCTTCTCCAAATCGGTGGCGGACTAGCGCTTGAAGACTGACATTCATGAATAAAATATAGGGTTACTATCACGAAAAATTCCAAATTGATATACTTAAGATAAATTTATTCTAAATTATTTTTTTTAACCACAAAAAATCCCAAATTGCTACAATTATGGCAAATTACCTTATTTTTTTTACCACTAAAAATCCTGAACTAGTATATACGTGATAAATTCATCCCAAATTGGTATACTTGCGATAAATTTACCCTCCGTTAGCTTTCATTAAATTTTACTATCAAATTGCTGAGTTAGAAGACATGTGGCTATTGGTTGGTGTATCCATTTGGGATTTTTACTCTTTATTTGTCGCAGATGTATCAATTTGGAGATTTTTAAGGTATTAATCAATTTAACGGAAACTAACGGAGGGTAAATTTGTCACAAATGTACCAATTTCGAATAAATTTATCGAGGTACACTAATGTAGGATTTTTAGTGATTAAAAAAATAGTTTTAGGTAAATTTATCACATGTGTACTAGTTCGGGATTTTAAGTGACCAAAAAATAATTTGGGAAATATTTATAACAAGTGTATTAATTTGAGATTTTTTGTGAAAAAAAATAATTTGGAGTAAATTTATCATAAATACAAAAGTTTGAGGTTTTTTGTGGCATTAACCCTAAAAGATATACAAGTAAATTTTTGCCATGTTTCCTTCATTTTTACTTATTATAATTTTCAGACGACGCAAGAAAAACAATATTTTTCATTTGTACTGCCACCGACATACAATAATAATAATAATAATAATAATAATAATAAAAAGAATTCTAGAAGCATAGTGTAGGAGGACAAAGGATGAACTCCGGGCGTTCGTAGGTCAATTCTAAGCTGAGACCCCAGACGTTGGGATGCAGCTGTTTCACGACCGTGGATGACTCAGCAGCGGATGGTTTCTAGTCGATTAAAGTCATGGACGCCGTTGACTTGGATCGAGCAAGACGTTCGTTGACTTGAATAGTCCACAGAAGGAGCTATTTCCACGACGTGATGGCCTGTAAAATTGAGAAAAATTGTTTAAAAAGTATTAAAATTATTGTACTTTTGTCAATTTAATTTAATTTTTTTTAAAATTTTATCAATTGATTTCTAAACCTTTTTACTCTTTATCAATTTAGTCCAATCTTGTCAATTTTGATTAGAAATCATTGATGTGAATAATTTTTAATAATATTTTTATGAATATTTTTATTAATTTTTTTCTTTTTTTCCCCTTTTCATTGTTTTCTTTTCTAAGCGGCCACCGAGGGTCCCCAAGGCCTTGCCTAGATATGGACGAGGAGTCGTGGCCCTTGCCGGCCTTCGAGAAAAGAAAAAAAAAGCAAAAAAAAGGACAAGAAAAATAAAAGATAAAAAAATATTAAAATAACATTAAAAATTATTCACGGAAGTGTTGATTGTGCCACATAAGACAATCAAAGTAAATGTCAGCGTTTTCTTATCAAAATTGGTAGAATAAACTTAATTGGCAAAATGTGAAAAAGTTTAGAACCCAATTGAAAAAATTAAAAGATTTTAAGGCTGATTGATAAAAGTACAATGAATTTAGGACTTGTGGACAATTTTCCCGAGACTTTGAGTTTCATATTGCCCCTCTTATAAGCACGCGAAAACACAGTTTTACACCGAAAGAGTTAGTCAAAATGGAGGTCGAAGTTCTTGTAAGTAAACGGAGAAATAGGTAGCCGATTAGTGACTACCTAGCAAGATAATTTTCGGGGTATCGTTCTCTTGGGATGTAAGGTTTGTGTTTACCAAAGTTGAATGGATTATACACGATTAAAATCAGGGCCATTTGAGCATCTAGTCCTTTTGTTCATCTCTCATGTTTGGAATGTTTTTGGAATTGATTGATGAATTGGCACGATGAAGACAATTTAGCTAATTTGGTTGGTTCAATGTGGGTCAATGATATGGAAAGAGAAGGCGGGCGAGAGACAGATAGGAGAGGTGGGTCAATGCATAGTTACATTACTACGAATAATGTAATGTGAACAGCACAGCGGTTTTTGAGCCATTCCATTTGTGTTTGCTTTTTTTTTCTTCCTTAGGACGATAAGGAAAGGGTGATCAAACTCTGTCGATTGTTTTATAGATAATATCGTTTTGCAAAGCCTTTTTACTTTATTATTTGATTTTTATTTGTCCTTTATGAAGGAACCGAAGCCGGAGGTTGTCTGTCTTCGCTTCGATAGACATCGGTAAATTTAACGAATCGGAATACTATACCGCCTTTACCTTAGAAATTTATGAATTGAACCATGTGATCTTTTTGTTTTCCTTTTTCGTATAGCGGATTAGGGTGATATTCATACTGAGTTTTACGCACTTCGACTAGACCAACTTCCGGAATCGCAGAACTCCTTCCACCACGAAGATGATGAGAGTATCCCTTTACATCATCGAAAAGGTAAAAGACCATTCAAGTTCGATCGATGAGTGAATCAACAAAGAAGGGGAAGGGTTCTTTGTTAACTTTGGACAGGAACATAACAAAGTTGACAACTGTTAGGCAACTATTAATTTTTCAAACATTCGGGATGTTATTGCATAATTCCCTTTATAGTTGGAGACACCCACAACTTGCTATCATCCTCTGTGATCTTTACCATAACGTTGGATTATTGATAATGATTTCATCATAGGAAATTGAGTCAGATGATTTGGATTGGCCAACGGAATCACATAAACTAGATTGGATTCAAGGTTGCAGGGTCTTAGAGAGGAATCACGGTAGCAAGAAAGAGAGAGAAAGAAAGAGAAAAACAGAAATGAGACCAAAAGAAGTCGGTCCACGTAGAATTCATTACTTAATTCAAGTTAAAAAGAACACTAGGGTAAATAATGTGGAGCGACTAATTTAAGCAAGAGAACTAATCAAGTAACATAATCAAATAAAAAAAATGGAGAATGTGTTTAGTAGTATCGTCTCAAACATTCATAAAAAGGTGAAACTATTAGGTGCTCCACAACATCAATCACTTGGCTTTTCACCCAACTGATTAAAAATCCCCTGAAAGTATGAACCGAATTTTCTTTAAAAGTGCTAGGATGCGTGCGTATGTGAGTTGTGTTAGAAAAGTCCTACATCGGAGAATTGATGTGGTTTGAGACAGTTAATATATCCAAGTTAGCGCATAATTTATTGACTTAAGGAAGATCATATAATGGTGTGATCAACAATTGATTGGATAGACGGTTGTCGAAACTGGTGTAATCTCCAAAAGTAAGTGTCGATGGGTCTCAATTTATAACTCATGCATTGTAGCCTAATTTGGGTTGACGTGTAATTTTATTTTTTTGTTCACTGTTCAAATTACCGAAATAGAAGCCAAATCAGCAATGTCCGTTGACTTGATTTAATGAAATAATAATATTGTATGTTTTCATATATTTTAGGGATTACATTGAACTATTAACAAAAGTTCATATACCAAAATTGAACAAATTAAAAGGTCGGTGATGATATTGAATATTAAACCAAAGTTTAGGAATTATTGTGTAATTATTCCTAAATGGATCGAATAAAAATTCATGTTGGCATATAAAACAAACCAAATTCATTTTTTCTTCGAGGTGATATCATATCAGAACATATTTTTCTCTCACAACCACCATAGTATTTAACCCATGAAACCATTGATTTTCGCTAAAGCTAACTATAAATTAGATTTTTTTATTTTTTGTGCATAAAACAGGATGTTTCACATGATCTAGCAAACTTCTTTCCCATCCATTAGTTAACATTTTTCTCCTCTTGCCTAGCTACCTCAGCTAATTCTTCTTTTTTAACCCAAACAATATCATCAGCTAAAGGTCGGGATAATTATCCAAAAAAACATTAACCTATTGTATGGTGGCCAATTCAGTCCTAAATATTTCGATTGTACTAATTTGGTCTTATACATTTTGACGATTTGTCAATTTAGTCCTAAACCTTTCAACCGGGTCCGTTTAGTCTTAGACATTTTAATATTTTTTTTCAATTTAGTCCCGAACTTATTATTTGGATAACTAGCAGAAAATGCTACATTGAGATATTGTCATTTGTCGGCTAATGATAGATTTTCAGTGTCGCTCCAATACAACCATGGAGAAAAGGGAACAAAATGGAGATTGGCGTCATGACATTTTTTGGGTGTGTCTAATCTATTTTTGTGCATGTCAAACAATAGCGTGTGGCCTACCTTTACAAAGGAAGGCATTCGGTATTTCTCTGCATGTTATTGTAGCGCTAGTTAGAGAAAATGCCATCCAGTTTTACTTCGTTTATAAGTATGCTCGAAAGTTTGCAAAATTTGATGGAATATGAATCATTTTTCTTGTCACTTCCTTCCATGCCCCCTTCTTCTTCTTCTTCTTCCGGAAAAAACACAATCTACTTTGAAGTCACCCTAAATGGATCGATTCTATTCTGTCCATTCCCACTGCCTTTCTTGACCAACTCTCGAGGAAAAGAAAAAGGAAAATGACACGTGCCCTTTCTAAACGAGGGGCGTGTATCGTGCTATGGACCTAAACAAAAAAAAAAATTTGGACTAAATTGATTAAATTAAAAAGTTTAGGACTGAATTGACCGCTGCACAATAAATTTAAAGCTTTTTGGATGATAATCACCAATTTGACTAAGTTTTGGTAGATATCAATTTGACTGATCATAATCTTGATTAAGGCTTGTCGGATCTCATGACATGACCTTTAGTGGGAAAATTACCAAAAAAGTTCTAAACCTAGTGCAATTGTGCCAATTCGGTCCTAAACCTTTTTTTGTTGATTCAATTCTAAACCTTTTGCAATTATGTCATTTTAGTCCATCCGATAAATTTTGATGGCCGGCATTGACGTGGACATCGGCTAGCTAGCGATCGAATATTTTAATTTTTTATTGAATTTTTTTATGATTTTTTAAAATATATTTTTTTTCTTTATTTTTTTTTTTTCCCTCCTTTTTTTCCTCCCCACCTCCCCTCCCCTCACGCCATTGTCCGGTGGCCGGAGAGGGAGGTGGGAGGGAGGGCGCAGAAAATAAAAAGGGAAAAAGAAAAAAATATACAAATTCATGAAAATTTAAAAATATATTAAAGTATTCTATCGCCACCCGGTTGGCATCCAAGTCAAGCATGGCCATCTAAAATTTGATAGATGGATTGAAATGGCACAATTACAAAAATTTTAGGACTGAATTGACATAATTACATTAGATTTAAGACTTTTTTGGCAATTTCCTCTCCTCTTGTGCACACCATATCCCTGGGAAGAAAAACAATCATTAGTTGTACACAGTCTCTCTCTCTCTCCCTCATCAGATCCTCCAGGACAAGTGCAGAGTGGAATCATATATCTATGGGGTTAGGAAAACGTGAGAAAAGAATAGGAACTTTGGATTATCTTTAGAAACAAGGTAGACCCAAAGGAAATTCCCACTTACCGATCTTGAAGTTGCATGGAAGTGACAAGTGACTCACTTAAAACTTCTTCTACGATGTGACTATAAAAGTAAAAAAAAAAAAAAACACATCCACAAACATAGTACGAGATCAATGATTATGGGTCAAAAGAATTGATTCATATTCCATCAAATTTGGAACTTTCATTAGAACCTGGTTTGGCAAATATAGACCACTCATACATTGATGGATGACATACTTATAAACGAAGTAAAGCTAGTCTCATTGGGGGTAGTGATGGCTACGGGTCGGAACTGACTAGATCCGGTTCAGAACCAACCGGTTCCGGTTCGTGGCCATAGGTGAACCGGAACCGGAATCTTAAGGGGCAATTTCGATTTTGAATCGGCGGTTCCGGATTGGTTCAAGGCCCGGTTTCGGTTCAACGATAGGGGGGTCCCCTAGTTTTTTAATTTTTTTTATACAAACGGCTATGAAGCCGGTTCATCTATATATGGACCCATAATTAGCCCATATGGGATGGGTCGGTTCCGATTTGGAACAGGCGGGCCCAATCAACGGGCCGATTACGGGTTTGACCCGGGCTAGTTCGGGGCCCAAACCGGCCCGTAGCCATCTCAAATTGGGGGAACTTTCACTTATCATCTTTTTCAAGTGTAAACACATGAGCTAAGAAAGAAAGGAAGTTAGCTCTCAGGTCATGATAGATGGATGATGCGGGCCTTTTCATCTTGTCATTTTAATGTTGATGGAAGATTTTTTTTTATTAAATACCCATTATGGAAGTCATTGGCATATTTTTTTTATAAATAAAGCCAGCGCCACTTCATTCGAACGATGTTTCGGTTGAAATTTAGTCTAGCTCAAAAATATAAATACATAAATAAAAGAAAAGAAAAAGAATATATGTAGGAAAGATTAATCCTCATAAATGAATGACACTAAACATTGTGTTTTTGCGACTCTTGATTTATCCTAACAATTGTAATTAATTCCAAAAGAATCGAATTGCAACATCTTATAGATAACATCGATCTCTTAATCACCGAATGCTTTTACAAAATACACGATGATGATATGTAGATTTACGGTTAAGATTGTACTATCCCCGACAATGAAACAGTTCCTTTTCTTTTGATACAATGGGAAAGCGAATGGTTTTTCTTTTCATCATTTTACGCAACATCACAAACCTTACGAGCATGCTCAAATTGGGTGGGTGGTGAGGCAATTCTCAGCCTATCAATTTCTTCTTTTGATTCTATTGGAATTTAACATCGAGAAATTCTACTAACCTCTATCGAAGTTTCGTTGTGGAATTGCCTAAAAACTTCGTTGAAACACCGACGCGTTGTCCTCGAATCTTCAAACCCACAACGGTCCGAATACAATCACATGCAGAAAGTACTGTTATTCCACAACATAAATACGAATGATTTTGAAAGTAATGATGCATGCCTTTCTTTGTGTTTGAGAGAGAGAGAGAGAGAGAGAGAGAGAGAGAGAGAGAGAGAGAGAGAGAGAGAGAGAGAGAGAGAGAGAAAGAATGAACGTATGTCACTTTTGCGTACATTTCTTTTTTGTCATTAACTTTTTATTTCGAACGTACCTCTTCAAAGTTATCTATTTCTTTTATAGATAAGGAGGTACCCATTCGAAAGATACCTCTTCGTGGGGCTCTCTCTCTCTCTCTCTTAAATATACCCATTCGGATATCGTTTCAAACACACCCCTTCGATATCATCATGGACAACATCATCATAGCATCTCTCACTCGGACATGATGGGCTTGATAATCCTCTATCAAGAATATAAGGCATTTAACATCATCTACTTTACAAACAATTCATACTTGGCAAATACGTCATGTAACCAAGTGAGTACACATGCACTTGGGAGCTTAGTTATGCACTCGTTAGGAATACATAAGAGCTACAACCCTAAAAGAATAAATGATATTTCACAAGATTCCCCGGACATATTTTGTTACATCGGTCTAAGTATGTGTGACATTCCGAATTTCGACCCGATTCGAACTTATGAATGAGTGAATGTCCGACGATATATTTCAGTTATATCTCGCCCGAACCGATCACTCATGGGTTAACCGACCAAAAGGGAAAGGTTACCAAAGAAAGTGCAATATAGACCTAGGAAACTCAAATAAGAAGCGACATTTAGACTATAGAGATTGTCGAGGGAACGTTTTGGGCCATTAAGGACCGATCTAAGAACGACTAAGGAATACATGGCTAACGTTATATCAATGGGTCGCTGGTGATTCCGCTCGCCAACATATGATTTGCCAAATTTTCCTTAATTCGAACTATGACGATCGAGGCCACCGGAACTAGCGACAAACCCTTACAACTTTGTGATAGTCAAGGTCGCCGGATCTTGAGTGTTCCGAAATGTAACGAGAATCACGTGGTCAATAGATGTGCCTACCGATAAGCCGCCCGTTAGTTCGAGATAAAATAGAATCGAAATCGAAGGGATTTGGGAATGAGTTGGATTTGGATTCGGGGATTGAGATTCGAGATTTTCTATTAATAAATCTTGGACGTCGTCTCATCGAAGCCCAAAAGAAGAGAAAAAGTTGAGATTTAGTTTGCGACGCCGGGAAGGTTGGGTCGAAGATCTCTCAAGGGGTTCGGGGCAACGCCCCCAAGAAAAATTTTTGAGCCCTTCGTTTGGCGCTACATCCCATGTGCTCTTGAATGATTTTTGAACTTGAAATTTTCTTTAATCGCGATCGTTATGGCTTAATTCTTTATATTAGTCTTAAGCACGATTAACTCCTAATCCTAAGTTGGCTGAATTATTGGGGGGTAGAAAGGACAATTGGAATGTTGGATTTTGACTTGAGAACAAATGCTTGATCTTGAGGACCATGCCTTGAATCATTGGACAAACCCCAAGTGTGACATGAGTTGATATGTCCTCTTACCCCACCAACCACCCTAGTACCAAGCTTGTGACAAAGAAGAGTAAAGCAAATAGAAGATTGTGTGGGCCCCCTTCTTACACCCTATCAATCACCCATGTCTCTCTTTGACCTTCTTTTGTCAAATTCATTGTACAACAAGTACAACCAACCCACTTGAGAGATTGTGCATGAATGACCATGATGGACATCCCTCTCTCTTTCCCTTTTGTTTTGTTGGCCGAACCACCCTCTCTCTCTTCATCTTTTTCCTCATTTTTCCTCTCTTCCTCTCGGCCACTCTCCCTCATTCTCTCCCCTCTCCGTGTTCGACCACCCCTCATCGCCCTCGCCGCCGTGGAGCACTTGGGCGCCGTGGCTATTCGAGGAAACCGAGAACACCACGCCGGCCACCCCTTGCACCGTGAGCTTGAGAGGCCCATTTCGTGGTTTCCTTGGAGTGATTTTGGTTTGTTCGGTTTTGCTTCGCGGGTTGCTGCCCTTATCTAGTGGAAACGCTTGGATCGAGTTGTGGTAAGTGATTCCTAACCTTTTCCTAAGACTTTAGGTTGCTAAGGGATGCTATGATTTTGAAATGTGGAGGATTTGTGGGCTGATTTGTGGGCGAAGTTAGGAGAGGTGAAATCTGTCATTTTTTGATCTAGTTGAGCACTTGGGTTGTTCATGCTTGAATGAGGTATTTCCATGCTAGAAATTGGTGAAATATGGATTGTGGTATCATGTGGAATTATGGGTGCTTATGACTTGGCAATTTCGGGACTAAATCATGTGATTTGAAGGCTTTTTAGCTCATACGTACATTGATTAGAAAATGAATAAAAATTCTGGTTTCGGTGGCTTGGATAGTGCCCAAGAACCGAATCACCATGTTTACTTGGCTTGTGGATTTTTGTCCCTAAGGCTTGTGCTTGGATGCCTTGAAATGTTTATTGTGAGTTTTAAGCTTGAATGGAGCAATGGTTGTATTGATTGTGGGATTACTTAGCTTGAGTGTGGAAATATTATTATACATGTGTTGAGGGCATGAATGCTCTTTATAACCAAGCTATATCGATATTATAAGTTGTGTTCAATTAGTTTGTCCGAGGCCGATTAAGAGTGCCGTGTTCGTCTAATTGTCCGAGACTTAACCCGGTCGTGTTCTTCAATGTCCGAGATCGTGTTTATAAGAGGGTCGTGTCCTTAATGTCCGAGACCCTATGTATGTACCTATAAGGGGGTCGTGTTCCTTAATGTCCCGGACCCTACGTATTTACTAATATATGTGGTAGTGTTCCTTTAAGGTCGAGACCCAACGTATATATTTAGCCGTGTTCTTAATGTCCGAGGCCCTAGTGAATCGAATTGGTGTGTGACCAAGTGATATGTGATGTGAACTCATTTGCCCTAAATACGAAGCTTGACTTGATTGCCTTGATAGAATCATTGATTTTCTTGGTTGTATGGATTAACTTGCTATTGTCGTAGTATGAATGCTCATTTATGCTAGTACCAAACCGATTGATCTTGTCTATGCCTGTGTTTTCAAATTTTTCCTGGAGGTACTAGGATCTTAGGTTAGGGTTAGGTTTCGCTTATTGAGATGTTTATCTCACCCCTTCGTGGGATCCCTTTTCTTCGGACCTCCGACCCGACTTATCCAGGATGCCGATACTTTTGGGCCGCCGAAGGAGTTTGAGCCGGTCATTATTGAGTATAGAGTAGGACCCGACCAGACTTATTACCCGAGAGCCAAGACACCTTTGGGTGGACGATGCGAGCGAGCATTTGATACCGTACACTTTCATATCCCGGACCTATCATGATGGGGATGTACTTTTTGGACCCCCGAGGAGGACGTTATTCTAGAGGATGTTTTGGATGATGCTGAACTCGGGAGACACATCGACTCTTCCACTAGACTCCCTACTTGGGAACTCGTGGTTGGTCCAATTCTGTACCGAGGACCCCGCCACTTGCTCAACCCGATAAGGATGGAGGTATTCTCGGGGATGCCGTGAACGATCCGATTGATGTCCCGGCTCGAGCCATGTGGGACCCTATAGAGCTCAAGATGAACCCGAGGGGGAAATGAGGACGAGCAAGATATGATTCTTGGATGAGCCCGATGTTGAGATGATTGGAGTCGACGAGGCGGTGTTCCTTGTGAGCCCACACCTCCCGCTGATGCCACGACCGACGACGATGTCCGATCTCGTAGGTGATCTTAGAGATCGACTCTTTTGTACCCTTTATAGTGTGATGAGTGGTTGACTCATGTTTGTCTCTATCCTCTTATGTCCTCTATCGTTCACCTGCTATTAATCGCCCGCTTTGTGATCGATCATACGAACTAGTTTATGACATTGTATTATATACGTGTTGCTCTTATGTTTCCCGGAGTCATTCTGGTTTTGTACGGGTTATGTTATTTGCTTCCGCATGCACATTGCATCTCGCGTATCCAAGGTCCGTAGTTAGATCCCGGTGAGTCCGCGAGCGAGTAAGGGAACCATCGGAAGGATGACCGCGTGTTCGCAAGGGTGCGGGGCGTGACAAAGATGCTTATCCCTTAAGGACTATACTTGACATTCTTTACACACCATGTATTTACAATTATATCTGCACTCACAATAGGCAATATAATTGGTTGACCAATAAATACATGTGATAAATGAAAAACAACAATAATCTTCCTTTGCACTCATGTTTCTCTCCATTTCGAACAACCGCTTTCCTAGACACACCCATAAAATCATATTAATGTTCATTACCGTCGGTAACATCTTGAAGCAACAACATTGATCCGTTACTTTAAGAACATAGTTAGAAGTAATATAGAGTACAAATTAAGGTAATCAATTCATAAATTACCTCAAGGACTCACATAATGAGTAAGTAGGGATAATTATACTCATCTCCCTAATTGGTCGAATAAAGCACATGTAGTATGAATTAAATGCTATGGTGGATTTCTCTTTTCATGAGAGTGTATGTCATATATCAAACATATCCACTATACGGATCTTAGCCTAAACATAGTCACATGCTTTTCACGTACATATGTTTAGCCCGAGTGCTATATCGCCGCTCTCTACGGCTCAATTAAGCACTCACATCCGGCTTCCATCGGCATACATGATTGTGGGAGTATCATGTTCGGTCTTATCATATATAAATCATAGACCTCATCTTGATTCCAATCAAGGGGACATAAATATATTATGTACCGAATTTGCTCTTCCATCATCTTTTGTACATATTGTCTCATCTCATCTCGGTTACTATAGTGCTTGAGGTGATTGCTCTTGTGAGTGAGCCAATCATTGCTCGATGGCATACCTTTCAACAATATATGTGTGTTTGTGCTAGTCTCATAACGAATTGTACTAGAGACTAAAACATCAATTTATTTAATAATAAGTACAAGTACATATATATAATGTAACAATCCTCAACAATATTACATATCATATGCTACGCAACCCTAGAGACATCATGTGTGTCAATAACACTTCTCTAGGAATAGCCTTAGTGAATGGATCAAAGAACCATCTTGTTCGTAGAAATATATTGCAAGACCACTTCCTTCTATGCTATTACATCCATGATGAAGTTATTGTTTATGTCAGTATGTTTTGTCCTACCATAATACTTGGGATCTTTCACATAGGCAATGGCTGCTTGACTATCACAATAAACCTGTCACTAGTCTTAGAACATCGGTGACTACGACTAAATTTTCAAAGAAACGCTTTTAGTCATATTGTTTCTTACACTACAGCAGAGCATGCAATAAATTCAGCCTCCATTGTAGATAGAGCCGTGCATATCTCGTTTCTTGCTACTCCAAGAAATTGCATATTCATTAAGTAAGAATGCATATCTAGATGTTGACTTGCGCTCATCTAAGTCTCCTCCCCAATCAGCATTTGAGTGATCAATTAAGCGTAAATCACCCCCTTGATAACAAAGTCGATAGTCCATTGTGCCTTTCAAGTATCTCAAGATCCTCTTTATTGCTTTTCGGTGTTCTTGGCCAGGATTTGACTAGGACCAAAGGAGTATATTCTGTGTGGACAAAGGTCAATTTTAAGCTGAGACCAGAGATGTGGGATGCAGCTATTTCTTAATTGTCAGTGACTCAGCAATAGATGGTTTCGATTTTAGCTCAATTGAACGTCTACAAGAAGTTCGAAATCGGGATCGAATTTGCTGCAAGTAAATGGAGAATTAGCTTGCCGATTAGCGACTATCTAGCAAAATCATAGTTGGGGTATCATTCTCTTGGGATATAAGGTCTGTGTCTATCAAAGTCAAATGAATTAAACCCGATCAAAATCGGGGCCACTCGAACATTTTGTCTTGTTATTACTCATCAATCTATGTTAATCTTAACGAATGCGAAGTTGAAGTATAATAGAAAAAGGGTATATTTTTAAGGGTTAATATTATGGAAAACTTCAAACTAGTGCATCCATGACAAATTTACCTCAAATTATTTTTTTAACCACAAAAACATCTAAACTGGTACATCGATGATAAATTTATCCCAAATTGGTACATCCGTGACAAATTTACCCTCCGTTAGTTTTAAGGTTTATATCTAACCGTTAAAGTGATAAGTTGTATAACACGTAACAATTAATGGATGTATCAATTTGAAATTTTTATCCTATATTTGTTACGGGTGTATCGATTTGAAATTTTTCGTGGTATTAACCTAATTTAACGAAATGTAAATTTATCACATGTGTACTGCTTTTGAAATTTTTCGTGGCCAAAAAAAATTAATTTATGGTAAATTTATCACAAGTGTATCATTTTAAGGTTTTTGATGATAAAAAAAATAGGATAAATTTGTCATGGTCAGTACGAATTTAGGATTTTTTATAATAAAAAAATAATGGGGTAAATTTGTCACGGGTATATTAGTTTGGAAATTTCATGGCATTAATCCTATTTTTAATTCACTCGAAATTCTTGCAATTAATAATATTTCCTTTGTTTCAATGTGGGTCAAAGAGATAGAAATAGAAGGCGAGTGGGTGACAGTACATAGAGCCTAGAGGAGAGATGGGTCCATGCAAGCTTAACATTATTACAGTGTTAATACTTATCATTTTCATGGGCTGTGGTTGACCAAAAGAAGCATGAAAAGGGACGTGACGATCGAACCAATCGCTAGCACTCGCATGCAATGTGAACAGCACAAGATTTTTGTATGTCTCCACGTACAATAGTGGGCCAATCCTCGCGATCTCGAGGGATCCACCTCTCCTGGCGATTTTAAGAACGCCCTTCCTCATCTTTCAAGGCAATTTTCGATTTACGCGAGCTTTGAGCTTAATCTTTCATTATTTATCTGTTATGTAGGTTCGATTTTAGAACGTAGATTTTGTATGTTCCTACAATTCTCGCCACCTCGATTGATCCACCTCTTCGGGTGACTTTAACGACGCACTTCCCTATTTCGGCGTGGCTCCTCCATGATCTTATTCCAAGGTAATTTTGATTAGAGGGATGCTTGCATAAACGTGTAACAGTGCAACGGCCATACATCAAACGCAAATATTATGCACAGAAAAGAAAACGTATGAGCGTTAGGTGGGCCTTTCTCTGATTTTATAGCTGATATTTCACTGTTATGTTACTATATGGTCATGCTAGCAGTGCTCTCTTCGTCATATTCAATTTAAGTTTAAGCTTTCCGATGCACTTAAAGTTGACGAAGTCGAAATGGGCTGAAATTTGATCGGCTGCAAGGAAGCGGGCCACTGATCGAAGTCGCATTTTCGCGTTTCGAGGTCGTTTAGATGTGTTTTTAGGCATTTTAAGTTTTTAGGCAATTTTCATAATTTTAGTGGCGTTTTCGTAATATTACGTTTCCTATTGTAATTAGGTTTAACACTCGTATATAAGGGTGTTTAGGGCTTCGAGTGAAGGAGACATTTTTGACAGACTTTGATATTATTCGAATTTGATATTCGTGTATGAGAGAACAGATTGTTCCTCGTATCTATTTAAGTTCTTATGTTTAGTCAATTTTCTATCGCGTTTCGGCGTCACTTTCTTTATTTATCTATTACGTAGGCTCTATTTTATAATGTTAATCAGATCACACGAGAGGAGATAAAGGCACATGTCACGGAATCGCGACTCCGCGACGATGATGAGGCCAATCCCCGAAGTCTGCCTAAACTGCATGGGGGCCTTTTACAACTATAGTCTCAAAAGTAATCACATGTTAGAAGCTTTCTACGTGCAAAAAGTCACGATCGCTTGTCCTCTTTGGAGATCTTAAACTCGAAAGGCTTATCGGAACAGATTTCCCACGATGCGTTTCCCTCAATCTAGCCTTAAAGAACACGCCCTGATTGCGACACTGAAGAATAACATGTGCACAGTGAAACAAAAGAGTCCAAAAGACATGATTTTTCTTAGGACGAAGAAGTAGGATTTTGGAAGTTCATCTGGACAGAAAGTTGGGAAGTTACGTTTATGGCAGGGAACACCTACAACTGGCTGACATTATCCACGATTTTCTAGCCATAAAGCTGGACAGTAGATGATGATTTGATCATACGATAATGACACAAGTTTTGGGTATAATGACAGATGATTTGGGTATGCCAGGAGAAATCACGTCAACTAGATTTGATTCTACAAATCGAGAGAGAAATCACGATAGCATGAAGAGAGAGAGAGAGGGCAAAAGAAGTCGGTCCACGTAAAACTCGATACTTAGTTCGAGCTAAAAAGCAAACTTATTAAGGTATGGCCTTGCACTATTTATGAGCAATTTTATGTAAGCATTCAACTAGAATATTATATGTGGGTAACCGATATAAGCAAACAAACTAATCAAGTTGCGTAATTAGATAAATGCGATGGAAAGTATGTTCTTTCGGTAAGTTCGACCATTTTGAAAATGGCAAAACTCTTAGGTGCTCCACATCATAGATCGCTCAGCTGTTCAAATAAAAAACCCTGAAAGAATGGAACAATTTTCGCTAAAGGAAAGCTAAGAAAGGTCGTGTAGTTGGGCGATTGAGAATTGATTGGATAGATAGTTGTATAATGTTTCGAAAACAACTGCTATTTTTCCTTTAAAAAGTAAGTATCGATGAGTCTGAGCTTAGTTGCACGTGAACTTGTTAAGCACTAAGCAAATACTCTCAGCTAAGTAGTCGGATAGAAGTTCGTCTTGACATAAGGATAATGGTCCTAAAGACAATTTTTTTTTTATGGGAACATTATCCTTATGCCCGGGAACTATTTTCCTGTCATAGCCACCACGGTATTTACTCACGAGACAATCGAATTTTGCTAAAAACTAAGGACGAAACAAAAAAAAGAATGTTAGCATGAGGAAAGACGTCTCACGGGATCTAGCAAGATCGTCTCCCTTCCATTAGCTAAAATATTTTCTCGTCTGGCCTGGCTGCATCAGCTAAAGTTGATGTCATCAGATTTTCCAAGCCTCAATCCAAACTTAGGTATCAGTTAAATTGATGTCAGACAAAACTTAGTCAAATTGATGCTGGTGAAGTGGGATACAAATTGCTATCGACTGACCCCACTTGTCATTACATTTGGAGACAACAAGCAAACCATCTCCTCTTCAGAATAAGGTAAAATAAAAAATGCATTTTTCTTATTTGACCTCAAGTGGGTTTTTATCCTATAAAATTAAAGTTGGCCTATATCCTTTTTTAAGTTGTTGCAGTCATTAAAAACATACATGAGCATGAGCTCTATTTGATCTCATCAGTGCCTCCACATTGGTGATTTCTAGGACCGGAGCAACTTCTGGTTAGCTCGAGAACAAGGTTGATCCGCATGGTTCTCTAATCTGATATCGACAATCTCGAATTATGTTAATAAGTGAAATTTAGTCTGAGCTTTATTTTTCGGAATTGCGATTTTAAGAGTCGCATGTAAGTAATCCATTGAGGGTAAAAACCTTATTTATGTAGCTACAAAAACATTTTGATCATGCCCTAATTGGGGGTCAATTCTCAGCCAGTCAAATTCTAGTTTAGATCCCCAACATTGGCAGACGCCACTCTGTCGGAGATGGGGTGGACTTTGTCCTGTTCTTCAAAGACGTGAAAAAGAGAGTGCCATACTTTTCTTTTCTTTTCTCCTTTTCTTTTTCCCCTCCTTGAAAATTGGTCAAGAAAGGCAAGTGGGAACATAGAAATGAGAACCCGACAAGCACGACCAATTCAAAATGGATTTTGTCTTATAAGAAGAAAAGTGGCGAGGAGTGGACACGTGGCCCACTTAGAACTCTTCCCAAAATGGGAGGAGACTCATAAGAAGAACAAAAAAGGGAGGAAAAGGAAAGAAAAAAAAAACGTACCCAAATCTTTCCAATGCACATACCACACGTGTCCATAGGACCTTCACTCATATCCTCTCCAATAAAAAGGAAAAACGAAAAAGACGAAGAAATAGAAGAAAAGGAAGGTCATATTCTAACAATTTAATAAGATCGTTAATTATTTCGATCACACGATCTCCCAATCAATGAATCTTTATGCAAAACAATGCATTGAAGGTATATGGATCTACGATTGAGATTGTCAGATTCACGACAAGATCTTGTCGAGGCAAAGATTTTCCATACAAAAATGCCTTCCTTCGAAAAGAATAAAAATAATAAAAGCTCTCGGCTGCCACTATTGTTTGGCATGCACAAACACAACTAAGAATAGATAGGCACGCCCCCGAAAGGTCATGAACTCAACCTACATTTTGATCCTTGGCCATGATCAATTATTAGTATATAACCATCGTTCTCTAAACCCAAGAAGCACTACACAACACAAGAAGCAAAGAACATAATCCTTTGGGAAGAAATACTATCATCCATAATAATTCATAGTCTCTTTCTGCCTCATCAAATTTTTTCGGGCAGCTGAAAGCGAAATCATACGTTTATGGGGTCAGAGAAACGTGAGAACTAATCCTGCTTGGCCAGTGAGCGTGCGTTGTTCTTGAGCGGCGGTGTCGGGGAGGCCGGCTCGGTCGGGACGGAGTTTCTCTTCCTCCCGAGCGTCGCCATCATTGCTATATCGGCCACTTTCTTCGCAACCCACCTGAAGATCCTGACTTTCACCTGTCCTCTCTTCGGAGGCAGGAGCCTCACCTTCGAATCCTTCTTCGTGCTCTTCTCCGTCAAGCGCGCATTGGACATTTTCCGCAATTCTCTCTCTGCAAGGAAGAGGGAAGGGAAATTTCAAGAGGGGTATAGGAGATAAGCAAGCGGAGAGAGGTGTGTTTTGCTGGGTTTTGGTGGAGACATATGTGGGTTTGTTTGAAATATATACAGAGTCAGAAAAGTGTGGAAGAGATGATTCTTCGTGGGAGTGAGTGTGGGGGGACGAGGTACGAAGGAACAGCTGTTGTTTCCATACAATTGCTGGCATCTTGTTAGGACACTGTCGATGATGAGAAATGAAAAAGGCAGTTTAGCATATACAGTCGAGCGGGGGTAAAACGAGGGGACTTGATCTTAAAAGCTTTGAAAGGGACTTGAAACTACTGTCATTTTAGATTTTACAAGCCTTTTCAGCTTTGTCATTTTCCATCTTCACAGTCAGAAAGGAGTTTTACCGCTCTGTTTGGTTTCGATGCAAAGGAAATTCAACACCCATTTTCAAAGTTACAATGGGGTACTTTGCGTAGATCGAATATCGCTCTAAGGTGGGTTTGTTTTAGTGAAAGTTATTTTCGGAAATTGATTTTCCGGATTTTCACTCGTTTGGTTTACCGAAATGGCTTAGTCAACTGAAAACACTTTGCGGTTAACGAAAAATTCATACATAAAATTGAAAAAGTGAATTATTAAATCCAAAGTGATGAAAACACTTTCCAAAATTGCTCATATCGAATTTTTAATATTTTAATATTTTTATTTTATTTTTTACGTTCTATGTTTTATATTAATAACTTTTATATTTTTATACTTTTTCATTATTATTTTTTTCTTTTTTTGTTTTATTTCATTCTTTCTCATCCGGTGGCCATCAACCGGCAATAGGCGAGGCCCACCGACTGAGAAAGAAGGAAAAAAAAGAGAAAATAACAAAAAAATAAAAAATAAAAATATTTAAACATATTTTTTCCTCGAGATAAAGTCATGAAATTGAAATTATTTTCCGAATTAGATCTAAACACCAACAAACATTTTTGATCATAGATCATCAAAGACAGAAAAACTAACTATTTTTCTGGAAAATGCTTTCTGGTTCCATTATCATGGAGTTTTCCCCCAACTAAATGCACTCTTAGTCAAATGATGTTTTTATTAGAATTTATTTAGCTCGAAAATATGATAATAGTGCGTGAAAAGAGGTGAAAAAGAATCTAGGAAATATATAAGACCAATAAAAGAGTTTCACGATCCGCTTGCTCGACACAAATAAAACATAAATGACAAAAAAAATTCTCAATATTATGGAATACAACACGACTTGCCTCACTTTATATGTTGACACGCATTAAGGCAATTTTATCATGATCCAACTATATGACAATTGCAATAAAAATCAAGATGTTTTAGAGCGACAAAAATTGACAGGACTATAAACACAAAAAGGACGAATTGAAGATTCGTGGTGGCCTTCGATTGCATGACCAAAAGATTGCATCAAACCGAAGTCCAGTGAAGAAGTTTTGGTAGAAAGACATAAAAAATGTCAAAGTTTGTGCACGTCACTCACTTTGATGCAAATTTCCTTTTCGGATCACTTGAATGCCATTTTTTTTTAAAAACGATTATTTGTGTGCTAACTAATCTTGCGTGGCAATTTTTTTATTAATAACCTAATATTATGTGGCTCCTCGGAGAATTCCAATCAGCAATAAAAAAATAAAAAAAAGTTGATAAGAAAAGAAAAGTAGTGGGTTGCAGTGGCTTATTTTTAAGTTTGAGACTAAATTTTTATGCAGCCATTAATTGAAATATGTCTATAGTTAACTAATTGACGGGCTTGAGAAATAATCGAAGCCATACCCAATCAAAAAAGGATGTTGTTTTAAAAAAATTCCACATGGACTGATTTTTATAAATGATGTGTCACTAAAATATTTTCAATAACGTATATTTTTTTGCTATAATCTCTTGTCGTTGACACTTCGGTGATTGTTTTTACTCGATTTGACACTTAAGTGAACTAGCGAAAAATTTTGGCATCAAAGTGAGAGCTACACACAAACTTTGGCACTTTTAATGTCCTTATGCTCGCCACTTTGTTGGTCCAAAGTATCTGAAAAAGACTAGAGCGGATAAAATGGAAAATTAAAGGTTAGATGTGTTATCTTTGTTTGGCCTTAAATGGATTTTCATCCAGGAAAAATTATCATAAAAATACTAAATCTATTACAATCATGTCAATTTAGTCTTAAACCATTTTTTTTTGTCAATTGAGTCCTAATCCTTTTCAAATTTTGTCAATTGAGTCCATCGGACCAATTTGGATTGGAAATTGATAACATAGACGTCGGGCATCCTAAGTAGCAATGCTTGGTGCTAACATGATTTTTAAATTTTTTTTTTTTGAAATTTTCTATCTTTTTTTTTCTTGTTGCTTTGTTAAGGGCCGTCGGCCACTCGGTGAGAGTGGCAAGGGTCGTGGTCCTCCCCCAGTGTGAGTGGGGGGGTCACGGCTTTTAGCAAAATTCAATCATAAATCTTTTAATTAGCTTCAAGGATAAAGTAGACCCACATGCTTCTCTTGTTTAAGACCGGCACTCTCGACTTATGTTAATAGTCACCGTGGCGTTCACTCACCAGAAAAAATTGATTTTGGCTCAAAGCTAAACAACGAAGGGACCCACCCATCGGTGGCCGCGATGGTTTGCGCTCAGTCCCTTTCATGAGAGGTCCCGGGTTCAAAACTCGTAGGCGCCGATGATTTAAGCGAGGGCCATGGCGGTGGGATCTTTGTCTTTAGTCAAATTAATCTTTGGGAAAGGGGAAACAATTGCTATCGTCCCGACCCTAGTTGTTATTCCATTTTGAGACAACAAGCAAACTATCTCCCCTTCAGAATGAGGGCAAAGAGACAAAAAAAAAAGTTAATACTATAGAAAACCCCAAACCGGGTACACTAGTGACAAATTTAACCTAAACTATTTTTTTAACCACAAAAACTCCAAACGATACACTTGTGATAATTTTACCCCAAACTGGTACATCCGTGATAAATTTACCCTCCGTTAGTTTTCATTAAATCTAATCGTTTAAAGTACTAAGTTGTATAACACGTGGTAATTGACGGGTGTACCGGCTTAAAATTTTTACCCTCTGTTTATCTCATGCATATAAGTTTGAAATTTTTTGTGGTATTAACCCAGTTTAACGAAGGGTAAATTTATCGCAAGTAAAGTAATTTGGGATTTTTCTTGGTCAAAAAAATTAATTTAGGATAAATCTACCATAGGTGTACCGGTTTAGGCTTTTTGGTGGTTAAAAAAATAATTTGAGGTAAATTTATCACAACCGTATCGGTTTGGGATTTTTCGTAGTAAAAAAATAATTTATGGTAAATTTATCACAGGCGTACCGATTTAAAATTTTTCATGGTATTACCCCTAAAAAATAATAAATGCATTTGATCTCCCTTTACATCGGAAAGAAAATAGAGGAAATTTTTTATAGCTTTGGGGACAAGATAGATCGACGTGCTCTTCTAATTTAATACCAGCGCTCTCGAATCATGTTAATAAATGAAAACGAGCTGAAACTTTTTTTTCCCCGGATTTCTGATCTTTAAGACTTACTGGGAAGTAAAGTATCCTATTGAGGGCAAAGACCTAATTTATTCCTGTACAATGGAAAAGTGGACTTTTTCTTTCTATTGTTATGCATAACTACACAAATATTTTTTTTTAGCATTAATACCATGAAAAACCCCAAGCCAAGACACACCGTAATAAATTTACCATAAATTATTTTTTAAAATACTAAAAATCCTAAACTGGTACATCTTTGGCAAATTTTTTCCAAATTGGTACATCCGTGATAAATTTACCCTCCAGTAATTTTTATGAAATTTTATTATCAAATTGCAAATTTATATGGAATGTGGTAATTGCCGGATGTATATGTTTGGATTTTTTACATCTATTTGCCACATGTGTATTAATTTAAGATTTTTCGTGATATTAATCCAATTTAACATAAACTAATGAAGGATAAATTTGTTGCATGTGTATCGATTTGATATTTTTTGTGGTCAAAAATATTAGTTTAAGGTCAATTTGTTACGGATGTATCGGTTTAGAGTTTTTTGTGGTCGAAAAAATAGTTTATGATAAATATTTCATAGATGTATTAATTTAGGGTTTTTTTGTGGTAAAAAAATAGTTTGGTATAGATTTATTATAAATGTATCAATTTGAGATTTTTCATGATATTAATTCTCTTTTTTTATCATTGCCCAAATTGGGGTCTCAATTATCAGGCTCATGAAATTCGTTGTTTTGGTCCATGATACATATGAAGGAAACGTAGGGGAGACAGTCCTGTCCTTCAAAGAAGTGAAAAGGATTGCAAGTTCTTTTCTTTTCCTTTGCTCTCTTTCTGTCCATCCTTGAAAATTGGTCAAAGAAAGTTAAGTGGTAAAGAAGAGAAGAGAACCGATAGATATAGCGACTACAAAATGGCAAGGATGATCGGTTTTCGGGTTGGGCCGGTTCCGCTCTAAAATTGGAATCGGATCGGGTCGTCCGACCGGACCGGTTGGTTCTAATCTAGTTCCCTGGTTGGACAGGTCCACTTTAGGGTTTTGGCAATTTTCTTTTCTTTATTATTTAAAACAAAAGAAAATTTTGAATATATATATATTGGTGCAGTGCGGCCTGGTCAGCTCAATTTCACACTTGAAAACTGAACCCATTATTCTCAATTTCAAAATTTGGAATTGAAAACCGCCCACAACTAGACGTATTAGTTCGGTCTTGCCTTGTTTTGTACACCCCTACGGAATGGACTATGTTTTACAAGAAGAAAGTTTGCATGGAAGTGACAAGTAGCCCTCTGAGAACTCTTCAATAATGTGACTATAAAAAAGGAGGGAAAAAAACACATTCCCATACACATACAAATACGTAATGATCATTATAGCGTTTCCTTCTAATCCTAGAAAACGTCCGAAAAAACCTGTTAGAGAATTAGCGATAGGAGATCAACGATGTGGTTCCATTTTTCTCTTTATTGATGGCAAACGATTGTTATCTTTTGTCGGCGCAACAGTGAGGCAAAAGAAAAGGGTTTTCAATTTTGCGTATGAGTATCGAAATTAATCTACGAGCCAACGACTGAGAAAAATGATTCATTCTCCATCAAATTTTTTAACTTTCGATTGCAATCTGTTGGAAGTATATTGAGATTATTCGTTTTTTCACAACAAAATAAAGGGGCAGATAAAACAGGTTTTGGCCCCAAAAAAGAGATTAAAGAAGAACAGAAGTAAGAAATGGCAAAGGGCACTAAATCAAATAGATGAAGACACAATAATTTAATTATTGCTACGTTAGAAAGGAAAACGAAATGGAGACAAGAGCAGAAAAAAAAAATTCACTATGGTTTGACATGCACAACGTACATAAAACTAGAAAGATATACCCAAGAAATGTCATGAAGTTAACCTATAGTTTGTTTCTTCCTTCGATAAAAAGATTCATTCTTTTCATAAAAAAGAGGAGGTAGAACCAATAAAGATTTCTTTTTCGATTCATTCCTGGAGTTCCGCCCAAATTGGGAATGAGTTAGGATTATGAATTTATAGTCTCTGTGCTTGAATTAGAGCCCTCAAATTATATCATTTTAAAACTTATCCCGAAGGCGCAATTGAGTTATGAAATTTGCAAAAATTGCAATCGAGACCGAAAACTTGTCGAATTGATGTAATCTAGTCCTTCTATTAACTCCGCCCAAATTGGTTGACAGAAAATACCGACGTGGCTCTTTTTATTATTTTCTCTATCCTAGGCGGGGATGAAATGGTTAAAACAACGTCATTTTGATCCAAATCTAATTTTTAATATATGTTTTATCTAAATTAATTTAAAAATAAGCTAACTTTTTTTTTATAAAAAAGATAGATGTTAGAAATCACCCTTGCTTTTCTTTCACGATGCATGGCTTTATTATTATTATTATTATTATTATTATTATTAGTATCTTTTCCATTAACAGCGAGCGGTGGCCGACAACCCTCGCCGCCACAACTCCACTATCACCGAGAAGGGCCAACGAGGGTGGTGATGGCCAACAGGGGTTGTTGGGCCACGAGCAGTAGGGGTGTGCAACCGGAGTAAAAGATATATAAATAAACCTTTCCCATGTTTCCTTCCTTTTTACTTATTATAATTTTCAAACAAAACAAGAAAAACAGTATTCCTCACTTTTATTTTCTTCACCGACATGCTATAATAATAATAAAAAAGAGAATTCAAGAAGCATAGTGTGGGAGGAACAAGGAGAATTCCGTGAGCTCGGACGTCAATTCTAAGCTGAGATCACAGATGTTGGGATGCAGCTGTTCCACGACCGAGAACGACTCGGCAATGGATAGTTTCTACTCGATTGAAGTCATGGATGCCGTTGACTTGGATCCACCAAGACGTTCGTTGACTTGAATCGTCCACAGAAGGAGCGATTTCCCTGACGCGAGTGGGAGACAGATAGGAGAGGTGGGTCAATGCATGGTTACATTACTCCGAATAATGTAATGTGAAGTTGTGAACAGCACAGCGTTTTTTGAGTGATTCCATCTGTACTTGCTTTGTGTTTTCCCCCCTTTTCTTGGACGATAAGGAAAGAGTCGGACCAAAAAAAGTGAATTTGCACGCGACGAAAGGTGCATGCATGGATGACAAGCAAGAGTAGAGTACAAGTCTTACCTTAGAAATTTTATGGACTGAACCATGTGATCTGTTTGCTTTCCTTTTTCGTATAGCGGATCAGGGTGATATTCATAACAAGTTTTGCGCACTTCGGCTAGACCAACTTCTGGAATCGCACAACTCCTTCCACCACGAAGATGACGAAAGTATCCCTTTGCTTCATCGACGAGTGAATCAACAAAGGAGGGGTAGGGTCCTTTGTTACTTTTGGACAGGAAAATAACAAAGTTGACAATTGTTAGGCAACTATTAATTTTTCAAACATTAGGGATGTTATTGCATAATTTCCCTTATAGTCGGAGACACCCACTACTTGCTATCATCCTCTGTTATATTGATAATGATTTCATCATAGGAAATTGAGTTGGATTATTTGGGTTGGCCAATGGAATTACATAGACTAGATTGGATTTGTTGACGCCTAAATTTTGACTAACCTTTTCTTGCATAAAAATTAGAACTAATTTTAGTTCTAAACAAAAATCATCTCACATAGCATTGGCATATAATTTAAGCTTAATTTAACAGGCGTCTAGATTAGACATAGGGTGAAAATGTACCAAGAATATTTGGGCTTGAAAGAAATATTTTTTTTTTTTTCGGGACCGTATGTGCAAATACTAGAACTTCAAGAACTCGTATTGCAAATACTAGAACCTCGGGGACTGCATTGCGAGATACCAAGAGAAGATAATGAAGAGAAGGTGAAGAAAAGAAGATGAAAATGGAAGATGGAGAAATGAAGGTGAAGAAGAGAAGATGAAGATGAAGAAGAGAAGATGAAAATGGAAGATGGAGAAATGAAGGTGAAGAAGAGAAGATGAAGATGAAGAATGGAAGATGAAGATGAAGAAGAGAAGATGAAGATGGAAGGTGGGGAAATGAAGATGAAGAAGAGAAGATGAAAATGAAAGGTGAGGAAATGAAGATGAAGAATGAAGGATGAAGAACTTTGCCTATAAAAGAAGAAGAGTTCTTGAAGAGAAGGGGAGTTTTTTGGGAAGTAGGAGAGAATTGAGAGAGTTTTTGAAGAGAAAAGAATTGAGATAGTCCTTGAGAAAAAAAAACAGAAAAGAAAAATTCGAGAGTGAAAGAAAAGAGTTTTGATCGAGCATTATCTTCGACGAGTCCCAATACATACTTCGCCTCTCGCCACCCAACAACGCCACTCGCTTGCCATTTTCGACGACAGCCACGTTCTTCAAGCTCCGAGATCTTGAAAGAAACTATAACGTGTACGTGAGTAAGATTTTGTGTAATAGAAGGTAATCGTCTCCATCTTGATCTACAAAGATGTAATAATTTGATTTGAATATTTGATTGTTTATTTTAGACATGCCACGTGTTCCAAAGTTTAGCATTATTACATGTTAATTTATTTTTGTAAATACTTGTGATTGGCCGCGTTTTCTTTCTTTCTAAATCATCCATGGTGTATATCGCATAAAGTTCAATGTTTTACATTTTCATAAAAAAAAAAAAAATAAAAAAACAAGATAACCGCACCTTTGAAATTCAAGTAAATTACCAAATTAAATTTTTTTCATGAAAATGGTACCGAAAGGGCGTTAGAGTAATTTAGCGTAATCAAGTCTCCGAATTCAAAATCTCCGGTTCGCGGAAATAAGATAGTTTTTTCCCGCTATTTTATTTAGGTTTCTAATCGACCTACCGAAGATGATTAGTGGCGACTCCAAATTCAAATCACATTGCATGTTAATCATTCGAACCTCAAGTTGCGATTTGGTATAGACTTGGGAGAGTCCGAGTTAGGTTAGTTAATTAATTAACCCGATAATCCATTAGCCTGGAATTTAACTTGTTTATTTTTTAGGTCGCGACAATTGGCGACTCCACCGGGGACCCAAAGAGGATTTAAGCCGAGATAAGTTCATGAAAAGGAAAATTACTTGATTTGGCAATCTTGCTTGAATTTTAATCCCTAGGTGTTAAATGATTTTGCGGGAAAGGGAGTTATAAGGGGAGGAGTCGTGGCTAACCTCTGTTTTGCGGGCTTGGTGATGAGAGTTTTAATTTTTGAACTATCGGAGTGCTGATTGCCTTTAAAATGTCATGCATGCCCCTAATATAATTGCACTACACCACCTTGACTTGTGACCGAACCCGGGTCACCCGATAGTTTCAGGATGGTATTTATGTGGTTCTTTAACCTTGGCGATAAGACTTCGCTAAAGGTTATCCCACTTGGATCCCGAGTTCTTCAAAAAGTGGCTCAAGGGTTGTTCTCATGCACGTGAGGCTATGATGCATGAGAGTTGCCCTTGTCGACCGAACCAAGCCGAGATGATTGGACCCGACTAGTCATGACTATGTATGCGAGGTGGCAAATAGTCATGATGAAAGTGCGCGAGGCTGCGACATGTCGTTCGTCCTTCATTTCATTTTGCTAAAAGAACTAAAATCGGAATCCACGATTCATGCGCATGTCTTTGTGATTGACATTTTCTTCCTATGAGCGGTAATTTCCTGTCTCTTACGCCATGTTATCTCATTTTTATTTTGGGCTGGTCCATGGTTTAAGTTGATTGTTTATGAATCTCATTATCTTGTTTCCAATTTCACACTTTGCTTCCGTAGTTTTTACAATTTCATCGCTTGTCCTCAATTCTGATTTAGCTTGTTCCTGTTGTACGATTTTTACTAAATTCTACGATCGAGCTTTGAGTAAGTGCCAAACATGAAAGTTGTAGACCTATATTTCAACTAATATCCTACAAAATTTCAGAATTAAATTCATAGTTTAAGATGGCCTTTCGTTTTTTCAACTACCTGCGGTTATAACAGTTTTCTGAATGCGAATTTTCGGAAAGACACATTAAACTGATTTGATCCGCTCATTTCTAGTCCAATTGGCCAACATAAAAGTTGTTCATCATCTTCTTAACTATAAGTTCGTAAAATTTGGACGTATTTTGACCAACGTACGAATTAATACGGATTTTTTCGTAAAAGCGGACAAACTGAAAATTACATGTTTCAATCATTTGGTCATAATCACTTTGTTCGTTTGAGTCTAGAGGGATGCCATGGGCCGACTCGCTATTCTTGCTCCCTATACTCACTTTTGATTTGTTACTGCATACAGGTAATTTATCACGGATCCTCCACATATTACTCGATCAATCGCGAAGAGGATGGCCGACATTAACGCCACCGTCGGTCTTTGCCCTAGACGAGAAATTTGGCTCATTGACCGAGCGCTTTGAAGAGATGATGTCCCGAAAGATGGAGGAAATGATGGCCGCCTTCTCCGCCAAACTTCAATCATCCGCCAAACTTCTGCCGCTAACCATTCCTCGCTCGAATTCCTCCTACGGACAACTCCGGTAAAGCCCCGAAAAAATTGCTCCCTATCGACAATGCCGCTAGAAGATGTGATCTTCACAGGCGTGAGCTCGAGCACGCCGCTTGTAGTCCCAATCTCCCAAACCAACCCGATGACGATAACCAACGACCAACAAGTTTGTCATCATGGGGAATACATGAGGAGGGAAACCTAGTGGATTCGAAGTATACGACCTAGATGAGTTCAGTCAGAATTATGAGGAAGTTCGTCAAGATTTCGAACGACATGAGGAGGTCAAGCCCTTGACCGGTGAACAAATTATCTCGGTCAGCCTAGGCGATGCGGAAAACCCTAAAGAAGTTAAGATCGGCGCAAGCCTTTCCTTAGAAATGTCCGAGCGCCCGGTCGGACTCTTGAAGGATTACCAAGACGTTTCGCCTTGGTCCTATGCGAGATATGCCCGGTCTTGACCGGCTCCATTGTCGAGCATTGTTTACCGATTGATCCTTCGGCTAAGCCGAGTGGTACAAAAGTCAAGGAGGGCTAGACCGAAATTAGTGCGAAGATCAAAGAGGAGGTCATGAAGCTTCTTGATCTAGGATTCATTGATACTACGAATATTCCGATTGGGTCGCTAACATAGTCCCCGTCATGAAGAAAGACGGCCGCATTCGGGTTTGTGTCGATTATCGAGACTTGAACAAGGCCACTCCTAAAGATGATTTTCCCATCCCGCATATTGACGTACTTGTCGACGATCGCGGGGTTTGAATTGTTTTCATTCATGGATGGTTTCTCCGGGTACAATCGATCTTGATGAATGTCAATGACAAGTTGAAAACCACTTTCACCACACCATGGGGAATGTTCCATTACCGGGTAATGCCGTTCGGTCTCGAAACGCCTGGAGCCACTTACCAACGAGCCATGGTTGCCCTTTTCCATGACATGATGCATAATGAGATTGAGGTTTACGTCGATGACATGATAGCAAAAACAAGGCATGGAGAAGATCACGTCGAAACGCCGAAGAAATTGTTCGACAGACTCCGAAAGTACAAGTTACGCCTCAACCCCCGCCAAGTGTGTCTTTGGGACCAGCTCGGGCAAGCTACTCGGATTCGTGGTAAGCGATAAGGGCATTGAAGTCGACCCTTCAAAAGTTAAGGCTATTCGTGAGCTTAAGCCGCCGACGACGGTTAAAGAAGTTTGAAGTTTGATGGGTAGGCTAAACTATATTGCTCGATTTATCTCTCGCTTATCGAAACCGCTAAGCCATTCCTCAAGCTATTAAAGAAGAATGCGCTAGTCCAATGGGATAGCGAATGCGAAGAAGCTTTTGGAAAATTGAAGCGAGATCTCATGAATCTACCCGTGCTTGTTCCTCCAACGCCGGAGCAACCTCTAATCCTCTACCTCACAATCCTTAGTGAATCCTTGGGTGCTATGTTAGCCCAAGAGAAGCAAGAGGATGGGAAAGAACGAGCTATTTATTATCCGAGCAAGAAATTCACAATTTCGGAAATGAAGTACTCCAAGTAGAGAAAACATGTGCGGCGTTAGTGCGGGTACTGCACAGGCTTCGGCAATATACCTTGCATCACCAAGTGCTTCCGGTGACGGAATGCGATCCTATCAAATACTTGCTTAATCAACCCGCCTTGATTGGTAGACTTGCCAAATGGCAAATCCTCATCTCCGAGTTTGACGTTCAATATTTGTCCCAAAAGTCAATCAAGGGACGAGCTATAGCAGATGTCCTAGCTGAAAATCCGGGGCAAGATGATGATGCCTATCATTCCGAGGATCGAATCACGTCGGTGGAGGATTACATCTGGACTATGTATTTTGACGGAGCTGTCAATTTATCGTGGTCGGCACGGGTGCGGTTCTAATATCTCCAAGTGGTCGGCATTATCCCGTGGCAAAAAATTGGTATTCCCTTGCACAAATAACATAGCGAGAATATGAGGCATGCATCCTCGGTGCGCAGTGCTGCGATTGAAATGGGGATAGCCCGACTCAAGGCGTTCGGAGATTCCGCTTTGATTATCCTTCGATCGTTAGAAAGTGGAAGACGAGAGATGCTAAATTGCTACCCTACCATGAGTATCTGGATGAATTGGTGGAGGAATTTGAAGATATCTCATTTGAGTATCTATCCAGGACTCATAATCGATTCGGCCGATGCATTGGCTACGTTGTCTTCAATGTTACAAGTCGCCAATGGACTTGAGGTTGACCCACCGAAGATCGAGGTACTAAAAAAGTCGGCATATTGTATGACCGTGATCAATGAACCCGATGGTAAGCCATGGTACCATGACATCAAGATTTATATTCGAAAGCGGGAGTTCCCCGAAAAAAGTACCATGTCCGACCAAAAGTACATGAGGAAGATGGCCCCAAGTTCTTCTTGAATGGAGAGAATTTATATAAACGGTCATTCGATTCTCGTACTACTAAGATGCGTTGACTCAACCGGAGCAGTTCGTTTGATGATGGAAGTACATGAAGGGATTTGTGGTCCACACATGAACGGCCACTTGTTAGCTAAGAAGATTATGAGGTTGGGTTATTATTGGCTCACACTCGAAAGAGATTGTATTCAGCATGTTCGGAGTCGTCACAAATGTCAAATTCATGGTGACAAGATTAATGTCCCTCCAAATGAGTTGCATCGATTATCCGAACCATGGCCGTTTTCTATGTGGGGGATTGATGTTATCGGTCCTATCAACCCTAAAGCATCCAATGGGCATCGATTCATCTTGGTGGCGATTGACTATTTCTCCAAATGGATCGAAGCCGCATCCTATTTAGCGATCCACGGCACGAAATATCGCGAAATTTATCCTCCGGGATATCATTGCTCGATCACGGTTCACCTGAAGCCATAATCACCGACAATGGCTCGAACTTAAACAACAAACTAATGGACGAATTGTTTAAGGAATTCAAGATCAAGCATCCGAACTCTTCCCCATATCGTTCTCGAGATGAATAGAAGCAAGTAGAAGCCGCCAATAAGAACATTAAGAAAATTTTAGCGAAGACGGCTAAAAATTATCGCGATTGGCATGAGAGGTTGCCATTTGCACTTATGGCATATCGGACCTCAATCCGGACATCTACCGGGGCAACCCCGTATTCTCTTGTATATGGAATGGAGGTTGTTCTACCGGTTGAAGTGGAAATTCCTTCCTTACGTATACCGTGTCTCAAGCTAAACCGACGAAGCTGAATGGATCCAAAGAGAGAGCAAGCCAATTGAATCGATCGACGAAAAAGACTTAAGGCGTATGTCATGGCCGTGTTATCAACAGAGAGTTGCTAAATCATTCAACAAAAAAGTTCGGCCTCGATATTTTCGGATCAATGACCTGGTCTTGAGAAAATTGTTGCCAGATAGTCCCACTCCCGGAAGGAAGTTTGCTCCAAACTATGGTGGTCCATATTTAGTAAAGAAGGTGCTCCCTGGTGGTGCTTTGATTCTAGCCGAGATGGATGGTCGTGTCTTTACCAATCCAATAATTCGACGCCGTAAAGAAACATTATGCTTGATTCACTCGATGCTAATACTGATTCACGAGTTGTTCACATTTGAGCATTCGTTTGTCTCCTCACTACTAATCTTTGGCTTGAGAGATTGTTTTGAATGTGGGAGCCTCTCTAGCCCAATTGAATTGACCATCGGGAGCGTTGAGATTTACATATTCGCAGAGTAAAAGGGGTTATCTTGCGAAAAAAATATGACGACCAAGATGAAATGAGTAAAAACTTGCATTTATTTCATTCATCGAAAAGTCTTACAAATAGATCAACGAGGTGGGAACGTAAAGCTAAGCCGAGCCCTAATGAGCATCACAAAGGAGTTTAACCGACTCTCCATACAATTGATGCTCCGCCTACACCGATCGCTCCGAGAATCGAGATCCGCCAACTTAAAGAGGAGGAGCTCACATTTCTCTTTGAGGTTGGCTACCTTGTCCTCGTGATGCTCAGCAGCGATTCCAGTCATGGATCGTATTCTCCCGCGGGCTATATCCAGGGTCATATCGTTCAGCCTTTCCTCCAGCCATGTGCATTGGAACTTTAAAACAATGTTGAGCGGATCGCGCTCGAAGATGATCCGGGACGTGGCCAAACGTTCCACCAAGTTTCTCCTCTCACGAATCAAAGGGGAGACTTGTTCATTACCATAGTCTATGGCCTTCTTATAATTGTCGATTCTAAGACCGGCCAACACCAAGCTGTCCGACCGATCCCGATAGCGTGCCTTCACAAGGTGGGCCAAAGTAACATCTTGATGAGCAACATGGTAAGCCTCCGGGAAGTTAGTGAAGAGGGTGGGGAAGATCCTGTATTCCTCTTCTAACTTGGTACCTTCAATAGAAGCGGTGTCCATATCTCTAAACATAAGACGAATTTCGGTTTCGGCCTCCGGATGGTTGGCTATATAAGAGTAGCCCTGGCCTAGGAGATTATAAAGTTTCTCCCATTTGGCCAAAACTTCAGCCGAGAAGGCGTGTGCGGGAAGGAAGCCATTGTTGTTGAAGCGGCTAAAAAGAGTGGATGCAAAAGAGTGCTTAGAAGGTTGGAGATGAAGATATGAAAGCGATAATTGTCTCGGCGTTATATCCTAATTTAAAGGGCAGGAAAAGTTATAGCAATAATTATTGTGGAGGCCGAGTTAATTATCTAGGCAAAACTACGGACGTTTCGTCCGTGAATCACGGATCTACCATCTCAAGCCTCACAAATTCGAAAAAGTTACGAAAAGATTTGAGGACTCCACCATGTTGAAAACTGAGTGGGAGACAAGCATACTTTCCGAGAGAAGAAACAGCAATTCTTGCGGAGCCACGTTAGTTACTCGGGTAAAACTACGGGCGTTTCGTTCGTTGGATCCTGGATCTATCATCAATCCGTGATCTCGAGCCTCACAAATCCGAAAAGTTACGAAAAGAGTTGAAGTCCCACCATGATTGAAAACCGAGTGGGAGACAAGCATGGTTATCAAGAAAAGAAAATCGGTGCGAGTAGATTCGGGGTCCCATCACGTTGAAAAAATAAGACAAAGCGGGAAACACGAAATCTTGGGAAAAACGTCGGCTTAGTGATTTTCATCCGCATTAAAAGGGAGGCTTTGGAACATACCCGATTACTCGAAAGAATTTGGAGAGAGTAAGCATACAACGGAGAATAGAGTGAACAAAAGGCGGTAAGAGGTATTTCAATCCAACATGTTTAGAGGCCATCAAGCACTTCATGGAGGCAACCAACCTAGACATCCCCGAAAGCGAACTGCTGGATTTCGAGACCGATCCAACGCCGAAGCCGTAAAACCCAACTCTCTTGGCAGTGAAATTCAAGATCTCGACAAAGCAACTACAATGGCAGCGGCAGCCTTGATCAACCTCGAAAAGAAAATATCAAATCAAAGTGCTCGAAGCTGCCTTCAAGGAGTGCTCTTACGTGAATAAGAGACGCAAAAATGAATTGAGCCGGATGATAGGAATGGAGCCCTTGAAGGTCAAGTTTTGGTTTCAAAACAAGCGAACCCGATTGAAGGTTAAGAATGAAAGTCATGAACTTACGTTTCGAGGGAAGAAAGTGAAAAGCTTCGAAGCAGAGAACAAGAGGTATAGGGATGCTATTAACACCGCTGTTTGCCATGTCCAGTGCAGCCCCATCTCCTTTGGTGACATGTCCTCGATGAGCCACATCTCGAGCATTGAAAATGCTCATTCACCAATTCATCCCCTAGAGCAAGTTCTCGTACAATCCGATTTCGTCGGAGATACATCCCAGAATCGGTCTTGCGGAGAGCGGAACCGATACCCTTTGAGGGAAGAGACATGCATCACTACAATTGAGTTTCCTTGATGTCACAAACAGCCAATTCAACGCCGATGGAACTCCGAATGTGTAGCCTACATGAAGCTTTAGTTTTTTATTATGGGCTCTCAAAATATCTCTTTTTTGAGCATTACTAGCCAACTCTTACGAATCCTCAAGAGAAGTAGTGACATGTATGAATGAATGTACTGTTTGTTACAAAATCCCCATGTGAGACATTCTTCTTTTAATGCCTAGAGTTAATCCAGGGGCAAAGAACAAGACTATCCACGAACATCATCATGCTTAAATGCGTGAATTCCTCGTCGATTTGACTAAGCATTGAAAGCCTTCACGTAAGTAAATGCGAAAAGATTTGAGGAGGGAAATAACTGCCTCGTTCGTAGGAGGAACCGAAAAGATTTGAGGAGGGAAATAATCGCCTCGTTCGTAGGAGGAACCGAAAAGATTTGAGTAGGGAAATAACTGTCTCGTTCGTAGAGAAAGTGAAAAGATTTGAGGGCTCCTCCATGTCGAAAAGTAAAAAAGAACGACGGATTGAGCGAGAGGTAAGAGTTATTACGAAATGGATCCAAGGCACTAAGATCGAAAAGGAGAGAAAAAACCGTCTCATGAGACTAACGGATCGAAAAAGTTTATAAAGAACTTGAAGTCTCCATGCACCTCCGAACTCGTCACGAAAGGCCATCATCGCTTTTGTGATTTTCTCGGCAATTTATCTTTGCAAGTCCAAAGAACATCTAAAGCCCGGTCTCTAGTCGAAACACCCATTTTTCGGTCTACATATGGAAGGTTTTGAAAGGAAAATAAGTATGCGTACATTCCAAGGCGGAAGTATGGGAAGCCTCATATCCCGAGGATCTGCGAGTCATGGCCATTGATGGCAACCCCGTTTCCCTCTCGATCCTTGTTGCCATGCTAAGAAAGTGCATGTACGGGATTTCAGCTTATGTGAAAGCAACGGAAGCCTTAGAGGAGCCGAGCGCGACAAATATGATTTTGACATCGTCGTCACAGCTATGGTAGGGATCGATATGGACGGTCTCGATCTCTTAAAGATCATTGATTCCGAGTTGGATATACCGGTCATCATAACATCGCAAGTGATGATCGACGGTTCAGAACGGGGCCCATATTGCATGGTGCTCGGGACATCCTAAAGAAGCCGGTCTCGCGTTCAAGTGCTCCAAAACATTTGGCAACATGCTGTAAGGAAGCAATTACTCGAACAAAAGAACTATGGCCAAACTTACTACAACGATTTTGTCGGAAAGAAAAGGCCCATTTGGTCCGCCCAGCTTCATTCTATATTCATCGAGGCGGTTCGACAGCTAGGAATCAATTCAAGACGACCAATGGCTGTACTCAAAATAATGAATATAGACGGACTCACCCTATGAAGTGCCCCTCGGCTCCTATGATTCTCGGCTCCTTTATCAAATCACGAAGACATAAGCACCCGTGATTTTGATCCAAACCAAATCATAACGACGTAGCTCTTAAGATTTTGGTTCCCCTTTGTCGAATCGTGAAGACATATGCACCGGCGATTTCGACATTTAATCAACTCACAACGACGTAGCTCTTGTGAACTTGATTCTACTTCTTTCGACTCACAACGACGTAGATCTTGTGATCTAGAAGGATACACATATCTTACGCTGTCTCGCATTAGGGAGAAGTCTCGATAACGAGATAGGCCGAATACCTTAAGGTCCTCGTGTTTGCAAGAAACTTGGAAATTAAGGGAATCACCAGCTTATGAGGTATTTGGTAAAACAGGTATTCTCGTATGCGATCCATGTATGCAGGTTTCTCTAACATGGAAAAGAGAAATTATGACACATGTTATTTACGGTCTTGCATATCATGCATCACTTCATTACAAAAGATGGGATTAAAACTCCCGCCAAAAAAGTTCACCCATAATTTGCACCGTCAAAATTCAGGATTCAATTTTATCTTTGAGCGGAACCTCTACGAGCCTCCACTCAAAGAGGGCAGTGCTGACGCCTAAATTTTGACTAACCTTTTTCTTGCATAAAAATTAGAACTAATTTTAGTTCTAAACAAAAATCATCTCACATAGCATTGGCATATAATTTAAGCTTAATTTAACAAGGCCTAGATTAGACATAGGGTGAAAATGTACC
Source organism: Rhodamnia rubescens (assembly GCA_021437795.1). Classification (NCBI taxonomy): domain Eukaryota; kingdom Viridiplantae; phylum Streptophyta; class Magnoliopsida; order Myrtales; family Myrtaceae; genus Rhodamnia; species Rhodamnia rubescens. The sequence continues at coordinate 1,177,809 of JAILYA010000054.1, read as the reverse complement.
AAGAATATTTGGGCTTGAAAGAAATATTTTTTTTTTCAGGGACTGTATTGCAAATACTAGAACTTCAAGAACCGTATTGCAAATACTAGAACCTCGGGACCGCATTGCGAGATACCAAGAGAAGATGATGAAGAGAAGATAATGAAGAGAAGGTGAAGAAAAGAAGATGAAAATGGAAGATGGAGAAATGAAGGTGAAGAAGAGAAGATGAAGATGAAGAAGAGAAGATGAAAATGGAAGATGGAGAAATGAAGGTGAAGAAGAGAAGATGAAGATGAAGAAGGGAAGATGAAGATGAAGAAGAGAAGATGAAGATGGAAGGTGGGGAAATGAAGATGAAGAAGAGAAGATGAAAATGAAAGGTGAGGAAATGAAGATGAAGAATGAAGGATGAAGAACTTTGCCTATAAAAGAAGAAGAGTTCTTGAAGAGAAGGGGAGTTTTTTTGGGAAGTAGGAGAGAATTGAGAGAGTTTTTGAAGAGAAAAGAATTGAGATAGTCCTTGAGAAAAAAAACAAGAAAAGAAAATTCGAGAGTGAAAGAAAAGAGTTTTGATCGAGCATTATCTTCGACGAGTCCCAATACATACTTCGCCTCTCGCCACCCAACAACGCCACTGCTTGCCATTTTCGACGACAGCCACGTTCTTCAAGCTCCGAGATCTTGAAAGAAACTATAACGTGTACGTGAGTAAGATTTTGTGTAATAGAAGGTAATCGTCTCCATCTTGATCTACAAAGATGTAATAATTTGATTTGAATATTTGATTGTTTATTTTAGACATGCCACGTGTTCCAAAGTTTAGCATTATTACATGTTAATTTATTTTTGTAAATACTTGTGATTGGCCGCGTTTTCTTTCTTTCTAAATCATCCATGGTGTATATCGCATAAAGTTCAATGTTTTACATTTTCATAAAAAAAAAAAGAAAAATAAAAAAATAAGATAACTGCACCTTTGAAATTCAAGTAAATTACCAAATTAAATTTTTTTCATGAAAATGGTACCGAAAGGGCGTTAGAGTAATTTAGCGTAATCAAGTCTCCGAATTCAAAATCTCCGGTTCGCGAAATAAGATAGTTTTTTCCCGCTATTTTATTTAGGTTTCTAATCGACCTACCGAAGATGATTAGTGGCGACTCCAAATTCAAATCACATTGCATGTTCATCATTCGAACCTCAAGTTGCGATTTGGTATAGACTTGGGAGAGTCCGAGTTAGGTTAGTTAATTAATTAACCCGATAATCCATTAGCCTTGGAAAATAAGTATGCGTACATTCCAGGCGGAAGTATGGGAAGCCTCATATCCCGAGGATCTGCGAGTCATGGCCATTGATGGCAACCCCGTTTCCCTCTCGATCCTTGTTGCCATGCTAAGAAAGTGCATGTACGGGATTTCAGCTTATGTGAAAGCAACGGAAGCCTTAGAGAAGGCGAGGCAATACAAATATGATTTCGATATCGTCGTCACAAACATGGTAGGGATCGATATGGACGGTCTCGATCTCTTAAAGATCATTGATTCCGAGTTGAATATACCGGTCATCATAACAACAAGAAGTGATGATCAACGTTCGTAACGAAGGCCATATTGCATGATGCTCGGGACATCCTAAAGAAGCCGGTCTGCGTTCAAGTGCTCCAAAACATTTGGCAACATCTTGTAAGGAAGCAATTACTCGAACAAAAGAACTATGAACAAAAGAACTATGGCCAAAAGAACTATGTGCTCGGGACATCCTAAAGAAGCCTTTTCTTTCCGATTTTGTCGGAAAGAAAAGGCCCCTTTGGTCCGCCGAGCTTCATTCTATATTCATCGAGCGAGTTCGACGACTAGGAATCAATTCAAGACGACCAATGGTTGTACTCAAAATGATGAATATAGACGAACTCACCCTACGAAGTGTCACAAATCACCTTCACGATTTAGAGATAAGTGAAGAAGCACGATGTAGCTTGGAATCAAGGCGACCGGAGCAAAGTTGATTGGAAGATTAATCCCGGGGAAAACCTACGGAGCAAAAAGTACCCGACCACTTCCCAATCAAGAATACCGGCCATACCGACCTTCCGCTGGTGGTTCTAGCAACGGACCGATTGATCATCCCTACGATTTCCCGAGCGACGGCGGAGGCTCAAGCTCAAGGAGTCGACCGCTCACGGCAAAAACAAAGTGGAAAATCTGTCGCCGGTGTTAGCAAGTAACAATGCCCAATTCGAGTATCAATTGCCCGAAAAATGAAAAGGTTACTTTGATGATGAGCTCACCGCCTTGGTCAACCGGTTCGGAGCCGAAAGACCTCCGAGTTGTGATCCGAAGCAATTGATTATGGATCCTCAAACAACGATCATTGGTGTATGATCCAAGACAAAATCAGCCGATCATTGGAATGGCCAAGAAAAAGAGGTGGAACCAATCTCGCATGAATACTCTTTTAATTCCTTGTATAGTTCCCCTGCGTGGGATATTTTTTACTTTCTAGTCTGTCTAGAGTTAAAGGGCGAATTTTCTCCTCTTTTATCAAATGCGTAAGTTCCTTATTAAGCTAAACTTGGAGCAAATCAATTTGAGGACGATGCCCCGAACGCCCATAAAGAGAGATTCGAATAGCCTTACTTGGGAGAATGCAAGTAAAAGACCAAGCGGGCTCAAAGATGGGTAACTCCGTATCGTCCCAATTGGCTCTCGGTCGTTTCAAACTCTAAGTTAAGCTTATTTTATTCTCCACGGGAGATTGCCAACCGCTTTGAGAACAATACAACAAAAGCGAACCACACGTGGACGCCAACAACACCGCAAAGATAGTGGTTGGGGGAATGACAATGGTTCGAGGCGTCCCGAGGTCGATCCGGGATTTGGCATCAATGTACAAAAATTAATAAAAACTTTTTGCTTCGCGGATCGAAACTCAGCCCAGGACGGTTCGTAACCCGGAGAGATAACATCCCGGACATACAATCCGATTCGGATGAATCGATCTTTTCAATTCAAAGTTCGCGAGGAATACGTACATGGGTAAAGTGGTATCGTTTCAACTCTTTTAGAACATGAGGACATACATTGATGCTTTCCCTTCCGATTTTTACAGGGGTCACTACCCGTCCAAATAGAGAAGTATCCATTCTCCCCGAAAAATTAATGAAATGAGAAATTCTTGGAGCCTTTGACAATCTCATGTCTCGAAGCGGACAATGAAGTTTTGCAACGCATTTGCATGAACAGGGGCAACTCGCGATCCACGCCTCTAAGAAATTTTTTATGTACTTGCGAATTTTGTCCGCCATAATGAAAAGTTGCTGCATAGTTTGCGCATGATTGTTCCTCATGTTTAATTTACCAACTCTGAATAAGGAACATGAACTACATAAGATACATCGAATGTACGAAAGGGGGCATGACGGAATGATGAAAGGCGATCCTTTCCCAAACACGTCCAATTTTTTCAAGGCGAGATGAACAAGTGGCAAAATTCCGCATTCGCCGAAGTAAAAAGTTTTCTCGCGAAAGGTACGATAACCGAAGTGATGGAGGCATTCATTTCTCTACCCTAAACACCGCAAGTTATCCGTTGATCAACCCATTTGAGCGGAGATTTCACTTCCACAACCCTGTCAAGAACCACCCCACATTGGGGCAAAACAGAGGTAATTCCATCAGCATCACGAGACAAATGGTTAGAAATCTTCTTGCTTGGACTAACATCAATTTTCGGGTGATTCTTTGCATTGTACTTGCCCTTTAATTCAAGTGCCTTAGGGTGACGAAGAGCATTTCTTTTTCTATCCCACACATTTATATCCATTTGTACAACACATTTGAGCCTGCAAAATCGTTTCTAAAAGCCCTTATTGGTGATCATTGTTGTCTCAAAGCGAATATGGCCTATCTTCGAGTAGAAGGACTCGAAACGCCTGGATCCATAGAAAATCTCCCAATGAACTCATCAAGATACAATCGTAAAAGAGAGTTGAGAGTAAAAAAAAACGGAGAAGAAAGAGGAAAAGCTGATCCCACAAAAAATTCCCTGGGCATTTAAAAAGCAAGGCCAATGCCCTTTCAATTCATTGTTCATTTGTAGAATATTTCGAACTTAAATGCACAATTTTTCCGTATATCCTAAAAGGGTTGAGAGAAAAATCTCCATGAAGTGTCAAATTGCAAATGCAATCTTCGGTTCATACCATCCTCGAGCAATGATGGCATCCTAGAAGGCCACGATCGGTGACAAGATTGTAATGATCACCAACATCAAGCCCCTTCTCAAACATCTTCCGAGCCAAAACGAACCCTTTCGTTTTTCGGTCCTCAAATCATTACCTCGATTACAACCCTTTAAAAGCCTTTTCTCGACTAGGGCACTTGAATTAATGTGGAGTTCAATGATTTTAAGCATCACTCGAAGAAGTTCGAGCAAGATTACTTCTCTCTCATTTTTGCGGGGTTCTTAACTTGTAAACCCGAGAGATGACGAAGGAATTCATTTCGGTAGCCTTGACTCAACTAGAGTCCCCTTTGTAAACCTTTGACCTAGCTCTCATTACGATCCCGATCAAGACCTCCGGATCGGCTCGGTCGTATCAATTGCGAGATTACTCGGATCCTTATCGAATGCAATGATGGAAAGATTGAGTGATTTCTTTTGGATCCTGCAGACATGATAAATAACTTTTCTTAAGAGTGAGAGAAAACCCTCTCGGACCGAAGTCCCCCCACTCAGCTCACATTCGAGGTATTCATAATGTGAGAACATCCCCGGACGGGGTTGGTAATGCAAACTTGATAGAATGGTTATGCATAAACCATGGTATGAGTGATTGCATTATATACATCATTGCAAGCTCGGTAGGATAGTTTCGCATGAACTCATTGTTGAATATGTTTGCGCATGTTACCTCTACCATTCTATGATGGGTGATACATTCCCGATGTTCGATGTCCCTCCCAAGGTCTCGAAATTCATCCAAGGATTATTGAATGAGCAAGTTCTCCGGCAAATGCCTACCATGTATGATACGAGCGATCTGTTTCGTTCTTTGATTAATCGTTCGGAGAACCCAGGTAAGTTTTCTCGAACCCATTTTCAAATTAACAACTCCTCCGATGATAGTTGTTACGATTCAATTCGAGCAATATGCCTCTCCTGTCAGTCGTGTAGAGCATATGCACCTTGGCGATCTTGACAAATCATGACGACGCAGCTCTTATGATTTCGGTCTCGGATCACGAAGACATATGCACCGGTGATCTTGACCTTGAGTCGGCTCATAATGACATAACTCTTATGATTCTCGGCTCATTTATCAAATCACGAAGACATAAGCACCCGTGATTTTGATCCAAACCAAATCATAACGACGTAGCTCTTAAGATTTTGGTTCCCCTTTGTCGATCACGAAGACATATGCACTGGTGATCTTGACCTTTGGTCGGCTCATAATGACATAGCTCTTATGATTCTCGGCTCCTTTATCAAATCACGAAGACATAAGCACCCGTGATTTTGATCCAAACCAAATCATAACGACGTAGCTCTTAAGATTTCGGTTCCCCTTTGCCGAATTGTGAAGACATATGCACTGGCGATTTCGACATTTAATCAACTCACAACGATGTAGCTCTTGTGAACTTGATTCTACTTCTTTCGACTCACAACGACGTAGCTCTTGTGATCCGGAAGGATACACATATCTTCTTATTTGTCTCGCATTAGGGAAAAGTCTCCGATAACGAGATAGGCCAAATACCTTAAGGTCCTCGTGTTTGCAAGAAACTTGAAAATTAAGGGAATCACCAGCTTATGAGGTATTTGGTAAAACAGGTATTCTCGTATGCGATCCATGTGTAGGTTTCTCTAACATGGAAAAGAGAAATTATGACACATGTTATTTGATCTTGCATATCATGCATCACTTCATTACATAAAAAATGGGACTAAAACTCCCGCCAAAAAGTTCATCCATCATTTGCACTATCAAAATTTAGGGTTCAATTTTGTCTTTGAGCGAAACCTCTACGAGCCTCCACTCAAAGAGGGGCAACGTTGACGCCTAAATTTTGACTAATATATATCTTGCATAAAAATTAGAAATACTTTTAGTTCTAAAAAAAATCATCTCACATAGCATTGGCATATAATTTAAGCTTAATTTAACAGGGTCCTGGACTAGGCATGGGGTGGAAAAATGCACCAAGAAGATTTGGGCTTGAAAGAAATATTTTCTCGGGGGACCGTATTGCAAATACTCAAAATTTCGGGGGACTGCATTGCAAATACTTAAAACTTCAGGGACTATATTGCAAATACCAAAAGAAGATGGAGAAAGGAAGATGGTGAAGAGAAGATAATGAAAGGAAGATGAAGAAGAGAAGATGAAAATAGAAGATGAAGAAAGGAAGATGGTGAAGAGAAGATGAAAATAGAAGATGGTGAAGAGAAGATGAAAATAGAAGATGGAGAAATGAAGGTGAAGAAAAGAAGATGAAGATGAAGAAGAGAAGATGAAGATAGAGAAGAGAAGATGAAAATGGAAGGTGGAGAAATGAATATGAAGAAAAGAAGATGAAGATGAAGAAAAGAGGATGAAAATGGAAGGTGAGGAAATGAAGATGAAGAATGAAGGATGAAGAACTTTGCCTATAAAAGAAGAAGAGTTCTTGAAGAGAGAAAAGAGGAAGAGAGAATTGAGAGAGAGTTTTAAGGGAGAGTGGAAGAGAATTGAGAGAGTTTTTTAGAGGAGTTCTTTAGAGAGGAAAAAGAGAATTCTTGAGAAAAAATTTGGAGAGAGTTTTGAGAGGGTTGAGTGTTTTGAAGCTCGGTGCTACCATTGCCAATTTCGCACCCATCAACACAATCCACAAGTTCATCACCATCGTTCAAGTTCGCCGCAGAAAAGGAAAGCTAAGTGATTTCCTAACTTCCCCTAAGTTCGGATACAAATTAGCCCAGATTTTCTACACTGATTTTCTCTATGTTTTTATGTTAAATAACAATGCATATCAACGATGAGACATCAATGGTGCGAGAATAGAAAAGGGAAAAATAACAACGCCCGGATTGCGGTCTCATGAAATTCTAGCGAGTTGAGAAAGAAGCGTGAAGGAGAGATAGGACCAAGAGATTTCTCGGTCTAACGAGTCACCAAATCGGTCCAATGGTTAAGACAAGCCCGAAGCACAAGTTTGGTGCACGAGTTCAAATTGGGGAGTAATCTTGAACTTATTTCATGTAATTTCTTTATTTTAAAAATACTCAAAAATTCAAAAAATGTCATGGGAAGAAAAACCCCAAAAAATCGATTATTTGATCTTCAAGTAGAATTCATCAAATTTGTCAAATCCATTATTTTTTCATGAATTTTAAGGTACCGAAAGGGCATTAGTTGTAATTAATGTAACCAAGTCTCCGGACTCTTAATCTACGGTTCGCGAAATAGGATAGTTTTCTCCAGCTATTTTATTTAGGTTTCTAATCGACCTACCGAAAATGATTAGTGGCGACTCCAAATTCAAATCACATTGCATGATCATTCGAACCTTAAGTTGCGATTTGGTATGGACTTGGGAGAGTTCGAGTTAGGTTAGTTAATTAATTAACCCGATAATCCATTAGCCCGGAAATGATAACTCGTTTATTTTTTTTTAGGTCGCGACAACGTAGTAAAAGACAAAGGACTTCTACGTCTTTTGGACCTCGCTTTCCTAACATATTTGCTAGAAAATGAGCCTCGAGACTTTTAAAGAGGACGTGACATTCCTAAAAACCCAATTCTAGAAAGAAGCTATCAATAGTGAAATTAAATCCATCTTGTCAAACCATACTTGGGAATTAGTTAACCTCCTTCCCGATAATAAATCACTATAATGTAAGCGGATTTTCAAGAAGAAAATGAAAGCGGATGGTACTATTGATAAATATAAGGTTAGACTTGTAATAAAAGGTTATGAGCAACGAGAAGGTCTTGATTATTTTGACACTTATTCACCTGTTACAAGAATTATATCTATAAGAATACTAATTGCCATAGTAGAGGTGCATAGGCTTAAAATCCATCAAATGGACGTGAAAACGGTTTTCTTTAACGGGAATCTGGAAAAATAAATATATTTGGAACAATCGAAGGGTTCATTGTTCCAGGACAAGAAAAGAAAGTATGTCAATTTATCAAGTCTCTTTATGACTTGAAATAAGCACCGAAACAATGGCATGCTAAATTCGACCAAATCATGTTGTCGAATGATTTTAAAATTAATGAATGTGACAAACGTGTATACGTTAAAAACACTCATAAGCGCTTTGTCATTTTGTGCTTGTATGTAGATGATATGCTTATAATGAGCAGCAATAGTGAGGTTGCTAAGGCAATCAAATGCATGCTCACAAATAAATTTGATATGAAAGACATGGGGCTTGCGGATGTTATTTTGGGAACTAAAATTCATAAAACATCTGAAAAATTAGCACTATCACGAGTCTCACTATATAGAAAAGATTATTGAAAAGTGCAAGAATCTAGACATTGTGCCAATAAATACCTCGATAGATGTTAATTTACATCTTTCAAAGAATAATAGTGAAATCAAGGCTCAAAATGAGTATGCTAGTATACTAGGCTGTTTAATGTATGTTATTAATTGTACTAGGCCGGACATAGCTTATGCTGTGAGCAAACTAAGTCGATTTACAGTTAGTCCAAATGAAAACCGTTAGAGAGCTATGAAACGTGTATTGTACTATTTGAAGCATACTCAAAACTATGTTTTGCATTACACGAGTATCCAACGGTACTTGAAGGATACTTGTGATGCAAATTGGATAATCGGGACAAAAGGCACAAAATCCATAAGTAGATATGTGTTTACACTTGGTGAGGAGCGGTATCTTGAAAATCATCCAAACAAACCCGTATTGCGAGGTCTACTATGGAAGCAGAATTTATTGCTTTGAATAAAATCGGTGAAGAAGCGAGTGACTTCGAAATTTCTTAAAAGATATTCCCAATTGGCTTAAACCGAGGCCGTATGTATGTATTCATTGTGATAGTCAAGCGGCAATAGGCGGGGGAGGGAATGTCATGTATAACAATAAGTCTCGACATATACGTCGAAGATAACTACTCTCTAGTGAAATTATCACGATTGACTATGTGAAGTCAAAAGATAATATTGCGGATCCATTAACAAAAGGCTTAACTAGAGAGATGGTTGAAAAAATATCAAGGGGAATAGGTTTAAGGCCTAAAATATAAGTCGTTATAGCGAAAACCCTACCTAATTAACTGGAGATCCTAAGATGTAGGTTCAAAGGGACAACCAAATTATGCAAGCGATGTAGAGTACTATCAACTCTTACTCATTCCTTGTATGGAGACAAGATTAGCATGTGAAAGTTAAGCATCGGTTTTTAATAATTCGAATCGAGTATGTGATATGCCACACATTCAAAAAATCACCTATGTAAGTGTAAAGTGAGGGCCGCTTCGTGAGAATTTGAAAGGCTAAATTCTTTAAAGCACTCATGAAACCAAGTGGTTTTCATGGCCAAAACGAACACAACGAAGTGATAACCAACTTTGTTTAAGAGATAATTGTGTATTTTTTATTGTCTAGGCTTACACCAAAGGTCCACGGTTCAAGGACATCAAGTCTATTGATTGACCAAGTAAGTCCGATAGGTCTTACTAAGAAAGTTCGAGTTCCAGGCTCGCTTATCCCGATGCGCTAGTCTCTCATTGAATAATCGCACATTGCATCCCATGCATACACGAAGAGTCACGATGTCCGAACTTTTCATTCATGTGAGGAATTTTGGGACTTTGGTTTTAAAGTCCCATAAGAAGTTGAACTAGAAATGAGGGATGGAAAGTCCCACTTTGAAAAAAGAGTAGATGGGAGATTGGTTCAAATATTAGAACCTCACAAATGGGTTTAGGCCCAAGGGGCACCCCACTTTTGTGGAAGAGAAAGGACCTACGCAAAGCTAGGTCGACCCACATACGCGCGCCGCCTCCGCCGCCCGCCGGCGGGCCGGCCGGCTTGGCTCGGCTCGGCTCCGTTCGAGCCAAGCCTAGCCCCACTCGTTTCTATTTTTTTTTTATACCCATCGGTTTTATTTTATTCTACTCTTTTTAAACCGAGCGGACATAATTCAAACAGACATTATTGAAAATTTCTGAACACTTCATTCGTCCGAACAGATATGTTTGTTCGGAAATTTTTTTCTTTGAACGAATATGTTTGTTCGAAAAAGAGCTGTTCGGTTTGTGTTCCTTTATTAAGGTTCGTAATCCTTCGTCAACAAAACCGTCCGGATTCGTGACTCTTCATCGACGTTCAATTTTTATACCGACATAAATAGTCATCAAAGGGATTTTTGGTTCGAACACACTTGCTCAAAAATTCTCTCTCATCTCTTTCGAACTTGCATGCCCATTTCATCACTATTATTTGTGCGATTAATCTGCGAAATTGTGTTCGAAGATTTTCTTTGAAGAAGTACCACTTCATAGAAAAGACGATCCGTTTTATTATGGGAGGCAATTGTCCAAGAACCTTAGGTACCGTTGAGAGGACAAATTTGTCTTAAGGACATAACGTGCATTCATTGGGCTCGAATCATTCTCGCCTATATTCATATTACTCATTTGTAATTGAATCCAGGTTTGTCGATCAACTTTATTTTTCATATACGAAAATTTAGGTGACTACATATTCAAGGTTGCAGGATCTTAGAGAGGAATCACGATAGCAAGAAAGAAAGAGAAACAATGAGAAAACATAAATGAGACCAGAAGAAGTCAGTCCACGATAGAATTCATTACTCAATTCAAGTTAAAAAGAACACTAGGGTAAATAATGTGGAGCCACTAATTTACGCAAGAGAACTAATCAAGTAACATAATCAAACAAAATAATGGTGAATGTGTTAAGTAGTATCGTCTCAAACATTTATAAACTGACGAAACTATTAGGTTCTCCCTAACATCGATCACTTGGCTTTTCACCCAATTGATTTAAAATCCCCTGAGAGTATAAACCGAATTATCTTTAAAAGGAAAGATAAGGAAGATCATATAATGGTGTGATCGATAATTGATTGGATAGATGGTTGTAGAAACTGTTTTAATATGCAAAAGTAAGCCTCGATGGGTCTCAACTTATAACTCGTGCATTATACCCTAATTTGGGTTGACGTGTACTTTTATTTTTTCTGTCCAATCTTCAAAATCACCGGAATAGAAGCCAAATCAACAATTTCCGTTGACCTGATTTAATGGAATAATAATATTGTATATTTTCACTTATTAGGGGGATTAGATTCAACATTTAAGAACAGTTTAGATACCAAGATTGAACAAATTAAAAGTTCGGTGACGATATTGCATATTCAACCAAAGTTCAAAGACCATTTGTGTAATTATTCATAAATAGATAGAACAAAAATTCATGTTGGCATAAACCAAACCAAATTCATTTCTTCTTCAAGGTGATATCATATCAGAACATATTTGTCACTCGCAGCCACCATGGTATTTAACCCACGAAACCATTGATTTTCGTTAAAAGCTAACGATAAATTAGATTTTTTTTGTGTGTGCATAAAACAGGATGTTTCACATGATCTAGCAAACTTCTTTTCCATCCATTAGTTAACATTTTTCTCCTCTTGCCTAGCTACCTCAGCTAATTCTTCTTTTTCTACCCAAACAATATCATCGGCAAAAGTTCATGTCATGAAATCCGCTTAGCCTTAATCAAGATTATGATCATTCAAATTGATGTCTACCAAAACTTAGTCAAATTGGTGAAAATCATCCAAAAAGTCCTCAACCTATTGGGCGGCGGTCAATTCAGTCCTAAACTTTTTAATTTGATCAATTTAGTCCTAAATTTTTTTCTTGTTTTGGTCCATAGCACAATACGCGCCCCTCGTTTAGAAAGGGCACGTGTCATTTTCCTTTTTCTTTTCCTCGAGAGTTGGTCAAGAAAGGCAGTGGGAATGGACAGAATAGAATCGATCCATTTAGGGTGACTTCAAAGTAGATTGTGTTTTTTCCGGAAGAAGAAGAAGAAGAAGGGGGCATGGAAGGAAGTGACAAGAAAAATGATTCATATTCCATCAAATTTTGCAAACTTTCGAGCATACTTATAAACGAAGTAAAACTGGATGGCATTTTCTCGAACTAGTGCTACAATGACATGCAGAGAAATACCAAATGCCTTCCTTTGTAAAGATAGGCCACTCGCTATTGTTTGACAAGCACAAAAATAGATTAGACACAAAAAAATGTCATGATGCCAATCTCCATTTTTTTCCCTTTTCTCCGTGATTGTATCGGAGAGACGCTGAAAATCTATCATTAGCCGACATATGACAGTATCTCAATGTAGCATTTTTCTGCCAATTATATAAATGATAGGTTTAGGACTAAATTGAAAAAAAAAAAAAAAAATGTCGAAGACTAAACTGACACGGTTGAAAGATGTAGGACTAAATTAACAAATCGTCAAAATATGTAGGACTAAATTGGTACAATTAGGATTGAATTGACCACCATTCAATAGGTTTATACCCTTGTACGAAATGAATTTCTGTTTCAGTTAAATTGATGTCTACCAAAACTTAGTCAAATTGGTGATAATCATCCAAAAAAGTCCTCAACTTATTGTGCGGCGGTCAATTCGATGGAACATGTATAGGACAAAATTGGTACAATCGAAGCGTTTAGGACTGAATTGGCCACCATACAATAGGTTTATGACCTTTTGGATAATTATCCTCCCTGCGCACACCATGTCCTTGGGAAGAAAAACGATCATTAGTTATACACAGTCTCTCTCTACCTCATCAGATCCTCCAGGACATTTGCAGAGTAGAATCATATGTCTACGGGGTCAGGAAAACATGAGAAAAGAATAGGAACTTTCGATTAGCTTTGGAAACAAGGTAGACCCAGAGGCAATTCCCACTTGCCGATCTTGAAGTTGCATGGAAGTGACAAATTACTCACTTAAAACTTCTTCTGCAGTGTGACTATAAAAGAAAAAAAAAAACACATCCACATACATTGAACGTGATCAATGATTATGGGTCAAAAGAATCGATTCATGTTCCATCGAATTTGGAATTTCAATTAGAGCCAGGGTTGGCAGATATAGACCACTCATCCATTGATGGACGACATAGTTGTAAACGAAGTAAAGCAAGCCTCATTGTGGGGAGCTTTCACCTTTCATCTTTTTCGAATGTAAACACAAGAGCGGAGAAAGGAAGTTGACTTCCAAGTCATGATAGATGGATGATGCGTGGCTTTTCAGCTTGTCATTTTGATGTTGATGGAAGGTTTTTTTATTCCATTATGGAAGTCATTGGCATATTTTTTATAAATAAACCGAGCATCACTTCGTTCCAACGTTATTTCGGTTGAAATTTAGTCTAGCTCAAAAATATAAATACATAAATAAAGGAAGAAAAAAAAGGAAAAGAACATATACATAGGACAAATTAATCCTCGTAAATGAATGACATCAAACAACGTGTTTTCGACTCTTGATTTATCCCGACAATTCTAATTAATTCCAAAAAGAATTGAATTGCAACACCTTATAGATAGCATTGATCTCTTAATCAACGAGTGTTTTTGCAAAATATGAGGTGATGATATGTGAATCTACGGTTGAGATTATATCGTCCCCGCAGTACTCTCCGGGGAAGCATTTTGTTTTCTTTTGATACAATGGGAAAGCGAATGGTTTTTCTTTTCATCTTTACACGCAACACCACAAACCTTACGAGCATGCTCAAATTGGGTGGGTGGTGGGGCAATTCTCAGCCTATCAATTTCTTCTTTTGGTTCAGAATATGATTCGCCCACTTTCTAGTTTGCTAGGGTCGTCTCTAACTGTATGTATGCGTCGGAAATGTGGTGGACATTTTGTCCTTGTCGTTCTAAGAAGTGAAAGGGCGAACCTTTTCTTTCCCTCCGTTTGTTCCCTCCTCGGAAGTTGGTCAAGAAAGGCAAGTGGCAATGGACACAAAAGAAACCATCTGGATTGTGTTTTTGCTCGAAGAAGGTGGCGTGGAAGTGACAAGTGACCCACTTAGAAACTCTTCTGTCATGCGACTGATAAGAGTAAAGGACGCACATTCCCACCGTACTAGTCAACGATTTTGTGATTCCTCCCCCTTTCATGTGATGGCCAACGATAGGCATATGTTCTCGGCAAAAAGGATATGGGAAAAAATGTTGGTTTTGCAAGTTCGCGTACGAGTAATGGCTCCGATATTCCCATCAAGTTTGCAACTTTCGGTAGATACAGAGGCATACTTATAAACGAAGTGAAACTACAATGGCTTATTCTCTAACTAGCGCTACAGTAAAATGCAGAGAAATACAAAATGCCTCCCTTTGCAAAGGCAAGCCACACGCTATTGTTTGAAATGCACAAACCTACACGAATACAGATAGACACGCTCAAGAAAATGTCATGACGCCAACATCCATCTTGTTCCCTTTCTCTGTGCTTGTATCAAAGGAGAAACTGAAAATCTACCGTCCACTGGTATATGGTCGTCAAGAATGATTAGCACATGATCACCTCTCATTTTATTAGCAGTTGCGGCGTGTCGAGGCTGGCTAGCTAGGGACACAGTTTCTCTTCCTTCCGAGCCCCACCATCGATGCGATGCCGGCCACTTTCTTTGCAACCCACCTGAAGATCCCGACTTTGATCTGTCCTCTCTGCGGAGGCAGCTTTGCTTTCGAATCCTTCTTCGAGGTCTTCCTCGTCGCACCCACGTTGGACATTTCTGGGGATGCTCTCTCTCTCTCTCTCTCTCTCTCTCCTCTCTCTCTCTCTCTGTGCAAGGAGAAGGACGGAGAAATCTCAAGGGGGTTATTAGAGATAAGCAAGCAGAGAGAGGTAAAGAAAGCGGAGGAAGTGGGTGGTATGCGTTTTGCTGTGTTGCGTCGGAGACGTATGGGGGTTTCGTTTATGTATTTATAGAGTCAAGAATGGATTTCACGTTGGGTGTGAAAAGAAATCTTGAAGAGAGAGAGAGAGAGAGAGGGGGGGGGTGTGAATTAATAATTAGATGACGCTTGTGGCAGTAGGTGATGTGGGGGTACGAGGTACGAAGGAACAACTGATGTTTGGAACAATTGTCCAAAGCGTTCTAAATATATTATATGATTGCTAATTTAGTTTTGAGTTTTTTAATTTTATCAATTTAGTCATAAATCTCTTTATGATCTTTCAATGTAATCCTTCGATCAATTTTGGCGAGAAATCGCTAACATGGACAATTATTCCATTTCAAAAAAAAATTCTAAAGTTTTTATTGTTTTATTTATTTTTCTTTTCTTTTTTTCCACTATTCAAATCCCAAGATTGTCGGTGGGGGTTATCAAGACCTCGACAACCCTCACTAGCCACAGGCGAGGACCACGAAGCCCTTGCCAGCTACGAGCATGAGCCGAAGCCCTCGCCCGGTGGCCGGTGAGGGCGTGCGAGCCCTCACTTGTGGCTAGCAGGGGTCGGCGGTCATCGTCGAGGCCACATGAAATTTTCTGCAGCTTATCAAACTCCCAAATGTTCAAGGACATGTGCACATGAGCTTTATTTGATCTCGTCAGTGCCTCCACATTAATATTTTCCAGAATACATGTCGCTAACGGAACAAAAACGAAGAAAAAAATAGGAACTTTTGGCTAGCTTTGAGAACAAGGTAGACCCACATGCTCATCTAATTTAATTTCAACACTCTCGAATTACGTTCAAAAATGAAAACGAGTTGTCAACTTCTTCTTCTTCTTCTTTTTGTAGAATTGAGATTATAAGACTTGCATGCAAGTGATTTATTGGAGGTAAAGACCAATTCTATTTTGATACAATGGAAATGTACGTTCTTGCCTCTATTTTTCGAGCCGACGAACCGGAAAAATGATTCCTATTCCATGAAATTTGCAACTTTCGGTCACAATCTATTGAAGTACATTGACAATAACCGCTTTTCCATGATAACCTGGGTTGGCAGAGAGACTAGTCATACATTAGATAACATACTTAGAAATGAAGTAAACCTCCTTCATATTGTCTCTAACCGTTTCTGCCTGACGGGACAAAATATTCTAAAATCTTCATACATGCCACTATTGTTTGACATGCACAAACTTACGTCAACATAGACACTCCCAAGAAAGGTCATGAAGTCAAACCGTACTTTGTTCCCTTTCTTCATAATGAATTATTAGTACATAATCATCGCTTTTTTTTTATAACCGAGATTTCCCACGTGCGATGGATTATTTCTCTGCAGGTGATGGGAGTATGAACACCAATATCACCGGTTAATTCCCCCAAGACGCGGTCGGGAGATTCGAACCCTGGGACCTCATCGTTTTTTTTTTTTTTTTTTTTTTTTGATAAAGGTGTCTGGGACCTCCTCTTTTCTGAAAAACTATCATCTGTATTCATAGTCTCTCTCTGCCTCATCAAATGTTTTAGGGCAGTGTTGAGGGTGGAATCATAAATTTATGGGGTCAGAAAAACGTGGGAACTACTCTTGCTTGGCCAGTGAACATGCGCAGGTCTTGACCGGTGGTGTCACGGAGGCCGCCTCATCGAGGCCGGAGTTTCTCTTCCTTCCGAGCCTTGCCGCTGACGCTATGTCGGCCACTTTCTTCGCAACTCACTTGAAGACCCCAACTTTGATCCGTCCTCTCTCTGGAGGCAGCCTCACCGTTGGACATCTTCCCTGATTCTCTCAAGCAGGAGTTGGACATCTTCCCTGATTCTCTCTCTGCGACGAAAAGGAAATAGAAATCTCAAGAGGGTTATTTAGAGATGAGCAAGCAGAGAGAGAGGTAAAGAAAGCAGATGAAGTGGACGCGTACTTTGCTTTGCTTCGTGGGTTTTGGTTTGTATATATGAAGAGAGGAAAAGTGGTAGCGCAATAGTTTGTGATCTTGTCGGTTATTTTTTACTATAAGGTCTTCTAATCAATTAGAACTTTATGCAAATTACACGGTAAAAAAGAGTGAATTTACGGTTGAGATTGTATTATTCCTAACACTATTATCGGGAAAGCATTTCCTTAAGAAGAGGAAGCGGTGGTCGTTGGGGTTGGAGAGGAAGGATGGGGAGAACCTGTTTGGGTGACTTTTATTACTTTCATATTTTCCGAATGCTAACACACCAGCAAAGAAAGGAGGTTGACTTTGAGGTCGTGATAGATGAGAAGGGCCTACTCAACTTGTCATTTTGATGTTGATGTGAGGTTTATTAAAGAATGCCCATTACAGAAGTCATTGTGGATGTTTCTATAAATAAACCATAAGTCGCCTTAGTCAAACGATATTTCGACTGAAATTTAATCCAGTGCAAAAATATAGAGACATAAACAGATAAAATAAAAGATACATATTAACAGGACAGATTAACCATCATAAACAAATGACGTGTAATATCATGTTTTTGCTCTTGATTTATCGTAACAGTTCTAATTATGAACCCTTGAAAATAAAAATTTATGATTGAATTGCAAAGAATATAGCAAGTCCATGACCTTTGGACAATTTTCCTTGCACTTAGCCCATTTTACGTTCGATTTCATAGGGATAAACCAAGTCGCCGCCATAGGGATCATGGCTAGGGTCCCTAATCTTGTCTCCTTTGTTTACCCAACCGATTGCAAAAAGATGAAAGGTACTTCACACGGGCATTGGCATCGAATATATAATTTTTTTTAATTCTCTCTCCGACACGCACATCGAGTGGGCCTCAGTTTAACATGTGCGAGTAGGAGTCGGTTTCTTGACGGCGACAATCATTTTCAGAAGAGAGAGAGAGAGAGATCGCGATAAGACCAAAAAATGAAAGAAGAAAAATCCATAGGGCCCGCTGTGAAAAGAGGGCTCATCGACCGATTCACAAATGCCTATCATGAAACTAAAGACATTTGCTCGTACTATGTTCATGAAACCGTGTTTGCCGTCGTAGATGTTTCAAGAACGTATATGTACGTGAGCTACATTCGATCTCATTGGACGCCTCCGGATTTCTGTTAGTTTTTTTTTCCGGGTTTGTGATTTCAAGAGCCGAGTGTAAGCGATCCGTCGCGACGCAAAGGACCTAATCGTAATCAATAGAAATTTTTTTTTTTGCTTTTTTTCCTGTCATAAAGCGTGACTGCACCAACAAGTTGATCATGCCCAGATTTTGAGTTCTCAATTCTCAGCCTATCGAAGTCTAGTTCCGATCCTTAACACGAATGGATTCCAGCTCCGCTCTCGATTGAGCGAGGATTTGCCCTTTGTTCTTATATGCCGGGAATGAGGTGGACCTAGTCTAGACAAGTGGCCCGCTCACAACTCTTCTCTGATTCGACGAATGAAAAAAAAAAAACATACAACGTAGGAGATTCGACGATGCGGTCCCTCTCTCTCTTGATGGCAAAGGCATCTTTTCTGACCAAAAAGGGAAAGGGTAACAAATTGGGTTTCCAATTCCACTTATGGGCCAAAAAAAAAAATTCCCCTATGAAGCTACGATCAAGAAAATGATTGAAGCTCCATCGAATTTGCAGCTTGTGGGACGCAGGAAAACTACCAAAAAAAAAAAAAACAGATGCGAATAGCATTACAACACAAGAAGCAGAAACACGCATCTTTAAGAAGAAAAAGATTCCTTTTGACCCAAAAAAAAAAAAAAAAAGGGACAAAGATCCATCGGCAGCACAACTGCAGAGTTGAATCGTGCCTTCACAGAAAAACCTGAGGACCACTCTTGTGCTTGGCCAGAGCAGCAGTGTCGGCCAAGGCCGGCTCGTTCGCGACGCGGCTTCCCTTCCTTCCGAGCCCCGCGGTCATCAACGCCATATCGGCCGCTTTCTTCGCAACCATCCTGAAGATCCCAGCTTTGATCTGTCCTCTCTTCGGAGGCATCCCCGCTCTCGAATTCTTCTTCGCCGAGCGCACGTCGGGCATTTTTGCTGGGGTCTTCTCTCTGCAAAGAGAAGGGGCTGTAGGCGATAAGCAAGCAGAGAGAGAGAGAGAGAGAGAGAGAGAGAGGTGAAGATAGCAGAGGAAGTGGGGGAGTGTCTTGCTATATATATATAGAGGAAGCGAGGGGTTTGAGAGAAACGAGGCGGGTTTCGCCGGTTTGTGTTGGCCCAAAACTCGAGGGGGTAGTATCCGACTAGGAAGCAGTTGGGAAGCTACTGGGTAACTTCTATCTATCTGTTTATTTAGTTATCTCGGAGAATAATCATGCGACGTGAATTTGATGTCCATCGTTATACAATTAAAACACCCATTTTTTAAGTTACGGCGGCTAATTTGTATAAAATGGATCCAACGTCGTTTCGGTCGGAATATCATCCGTCTCGAAAATAAGAGGACAGTGAGATTTTTAAATTTCAAAAAGAACGGACGATCAGAATGGTGACGCGTGCCAAACCTGAGTCACGCGATCACAGAATATTTTTTATTTTTTGAAATTCAAATTTTTTATTTAAAAAATCATTTTTTTTATTTTCTGAGAAAGCCAAATCATGACACGTGGCAGGATATCCACTGTCGAATTTTTTTATTATTTTTATAAAATCTGTTATAATGGCCGGGCTAACGTGGACGCACATGTGGCATGCCACGTCTTCTGCTGGAGAAGATGTCGCCAGCGCCTCACCGGAAGCTCTAATCCGACGTAAAAACCCCTGTAAAACCTCCCAATTTCAGTCCATATCAAATCCTAACCAAATCGTCATCAACATATCTTTAGTTACGCATCAAAAACAAGCATCTAGCTATCCTCTCTAACACCGGCTGAGCATCCATGTCCGGCTGAAAAACACTTAAGCCATTTCTACGTCCAAACCTTTGAAAATAACTCATCAATCAGCATTCAAGATGGATAAGAAGACTTACCTAACGATCGAATGGCTTCGATTTTGTGCATAGTGTTCAGATGAACTCAAGATAGAGTTTCGGGTTTGGGGCCGACTCAAACGATTTATGCAACAAAACAAGAAAAAGAAGATGCATACATGAGCAGAGGAAGTTCAAGAACAATTTGTATAAAAAATATCGAAGAAATGTGACCTCGATCGAGCTATGCCATTAACGCGAGCTCGGACGGAGCGAGATTGAGCTCACCTTCTCCGGCGATGAAATGGAGTTAAACCGGGTTCAAAAGCTTCGTCTCGGCTATACGAAGCTTACGAGCTCAACCTTGAGACCTGACTCACTCTGGATCACTCGGAAATCGAGCTCAAAGCTTTGGCCTCCTCTCCTTTAATGGCGGACGGACGAGTCTCCTCCGGAGCTTTTTTTCCCTCTGCTCTCCCTCTCGTCTGTTCTGTTCTTCTTTTTCAGTTCGTTGTTGTTGTTTGTTGCCAATCGAATCTCCCCCGTCGAAAACTGATTTCAACTTGTTAACCATCTTCAAAGCTTGGCGCCGTGAGGGGGTTCGGTTGGGATCGTTCCCACGTGCGCACGTGCATGATCATCAATCGGTGCCGAGAATAGTTGAGTAACTCCGGCCGGCTTCCTTTTGCTCAGGCGTGTACAAAATGGTTGCGGAAAATGGGCATTCTCCATTCTGCCTTACTCCTCCTTTCTTGAGGTGTCACCGGTCATGGAAAACAACCTCGTCGTCCCGGCTCTTCCGGGACCGGAATTGTGAGAGCTACAAAGCCCACTCCGAGCGGCCTTCAATTGTGGTCGAACCTGTGCGAGTTTGATTTCCCTTCGTCTGGCCTCCATGGGGGGCATATGCACGTGCAGAGAGGAGGAAGGAGGAGCAGACCAAAGTCTTGTGGGTCAACAGGGTCACAGGGTTGACTGGGTCGGATCTATCCGACCCAGTGGACCCGACTCGAGAAAAAATGGCTCAATTAAGCTTCAAATCGTCCATTTTTATTTGCAAAATTAAAGCCAAAATTGGAATCTGGAGCACGGAAACCATCTAGGAATGAAAATTTCGAGCTAAATCGGTTCAATTTTATGCAAAAGCCCCAAATTTCAAGCTTGACCCGAATAGAAAAATTGACCAATTATGGCCCTTAATGATTGATTTGTTTCAATCTGACTTCACTAATGTATTCAGAACACTGAAAAACCTATGGGCAATGGTTTGGATTTGAATGGGGTTTTCTCTAAAATGACCAATTTGTCAAAAGCCCAAATTAGGGACTAAATTGAAAAAATTTAATGCAATTAGGTCTTTTTTTGCCAAAATGGAACTATTCCCCGAACAAATGGATTAAATGCAATGTGAGGCCATAGGGGCAAACGTCATGACTTGGAAAAAGTGAAAAGGAAAATAAAATGACTCAAGAAGTATTTTTTCGAGGACAATTCGGGTTTATGTTTGTGAAGAAACGTGTGATCCCGAATCGAATTTTTTCAATTTTAAGAGGCTAAAATGAAAAGGGAATTAAAATAAAAATATTGGATTTTTTTCATATTTTTGTGGCCACAAATGCTTTTTTTTTTTTTAATTTTGAGTATTTTCTAATATACTGAAAATATTTAAAAAATGCAAAAAAATACAGAATTTTTTTTTTCAAAATTGGTTCATTAGGCTTGGCTAAGGCTCCCAATTTTTACTTTGCAGTTTTATGAATTTTTATGGATTTTTAAAGATTTTTCTAAAGAAAAACTGATTAAAAATCAAGTGTAAACAAAGCGGTCTTGAACGATATGAGGAGAAGGGGAACGGGCGGTCATGGGGGATCTCCACATTCGACTAGGGCGAGTCCGAGCACGACGGCGCCTTGGGAGCTGAGTGATCTTACATCGAGCTAGATCGGCGGAGATTCGGCGACTCCTCATAGAGCCGGGGTTTAGAGGGCGGAGGAGAGAGTGAGACAAGGAGGACTGGTTGCGGAGGAGCTACCGAGAGTCGGAAGAGTGTTCGGGAGGGGGTTCAAGGAAGGGGAGGATGGGAGTGAAGGGATTTTAGAGAGAGAAATCGTCATCGGGAGGGGGAAATGATCTCCTTTTTTTCGGAAACGGAAATCATTTTCCTCAATTTTAAAAGGATATTTTACGTTAATCGAAAAATATTTTATTTGACCATTCGTTTTTCATGCCCCAAACGCCGAAAAATGAAGAAAATATTTTTTTTCCGGAAGATGTTTTCTCGCAAAACGAGCGGAGCCTTAGTATTATGCAAATTGACTGAATTGAAAATGTGAACCAGTCAAAATTTGATGACTCCCTTTCCCAATCTTTTTTCTTCCTCATTACAACCGAAAAAGGAATAGGCATAGTTAGACTACCAATGTATGCATGATTTTAGTACTGCAGATTGACAACCAAAAGTCGATCTGCAGTAGAAAATAGAAAAATCAAATTCTACTTTTGAGGAGAAGTGGAGACATCAAATTTTAGTCAAAAGTTGATTTTTGACAAAGAAGTGTTGTCATGTGCAACCTTAACCGCAATGCCTGAAAGACAATCTCGTGCGGCAAACGATAGCGCGTGAGGGCTGAACTATTTGTGTCAGACTATCCCAAAAAAAAAGTGCAAATGTTACTGCCTTTGATTTTTTCACTTTCAATTCTTTAATTGTTGGCATTTTCTTCTATTTATCAAATCTAATGACCCTGCTTTTTCACTGCCGAAAGTGAGGACGTGGTGGCGGTCTGGCAGACATCATCGTGCTGGCGTAAGCAACCGCATCAGCACACACTGAAAATCAATTGTTTTGTCTGTGACATGTTTTGAGAGATATTCCTTTTTCTTTGGGGCTTGAACGATCTGAACGCGTATACGTGTGGCCTACAAAATACTTTAAAAAATAGTTTTTTAAAATAAATATATATTTTAAAAAAATATTTAAAATATCCAAACCAACCGTATCAAAAATATCGTCGACGTCCATATCACCTATTTCCTATCAAAATTGACCGGATGAATTAAATTAAGTACCAATACAAAAATATCCAAAATTAAATTGGTTCAATCGAAAGATTTACGATCGAATTGATACCAATGCAATAAGTTTTGGACTTTTTCGGTACTTTTTCCTTCAAGAATGTATATGTGCGTGAGCTTCATTCGATCTCATCTCATCGATGCCTTCGGATTTCGATCAACTTTCGAATTACATCGGCAAATGAAAACGAGTTAGAAGCTTTTTTTTTTTTTACCCGGAGTTGTGATTTCGAGAGCCGTGCGTAAGTCGGGGGGGTTTTTTCCAATTTAATTTTTTAAAAAAAATATTTACGAAATTATTATTAAAAAAAAAAATTTACGGTTGGTCGCTCGGCGGTGGGCTTGCCGAGCGAGACCCGCTCGGCATGGGGTGAGCAAGAGTTGGGAGGGCCCATCCCAACCCTTTCTCGGTAGCCCGGACCGGGCGCATGGGCCCGGCCCAGCTGGCACCAGTGGCCGGCCCTATTGTTTTTTTATCAATTTCGTTTTTTAAAATTGTAATTATTGTAATTATGTAATTAATTAAAAATATTCATAAAATAAAATTGATAAGATATATGAAAAAAAGAGATTTTCATAATATATAACAATCATCAAACTTACCAATTATAAATAAATAAAATGAATATTATAAGTATAAATAATTAAAAAAATATGAAATTTAAAAAAATACAAAAAAATGGCCCACCCTCAAAAAAAATACGAAAATATTTTTTAATAATTGGTAAGTTGACGATTATTATATATTATGAAAACCTCTTTTTTATTTTATGGATATTTTTAATTAATTTTATAATTACAACATTATTTATTAATTATATATCTTAATAAATTTTTACATTAATTATTGTTAATTATATTATAAAGATAAGTTTCACAAGAAAAAATTATAAACAAAATAAATATTATAAGTACTAATAATTTAAAAAACGAAATTGAAAAAAAACAATTAGGGCCAACGCTGCATTCTAGTTCATTTTTTTAATTTCATTTTTTAAATTATTAGTATTTATAATAATTCTTTTATTTATAATTTTTTTTCTTGGCTTATCTTTATAACATAATTAGCAATAATTAATGTAAAAATTTATTAAGATATATAATTAATAAATAAATTGTAATTATGTAATTAATTAAAAATATTCATAAAATAAAATTGGTAAGATATATGAAAAAAAAAAGAGATTTTCATAATATATAACGATTATCAACTTACCAATTATAAATAAATAAAATAAATATTACAAGTATAAATAATTAAAAAAATATGAAATTAAAAAAATACGAAAAAAGGCCCACCCTCTAGAAAAAAATACGAAAAATATTTTTTTAATAATTGGTAAGTTGACGATTATTATATATTGTGAAAATCTCTTTTTTATTTTATGAATATTTTTAATTAATTTATAATTACAATATTATTTATTAATTATATATCTTAATAAATTTTTACATTAATTATTGCTAATTATATTATAAAGATAAGCTTCACAAGAAAAAAATTATAAACAAAATAAATATTATAAGTACTAATAATTAAAAAAAATTGAAAAAAAAAATAGAGTGGTGCATGCAATGGAAAATCCGTAAATATTTTTTTTAATAATAATTTTGTAAATATTTTTTTAAAAAAAATTAAATTAGAAAAAACCCCGATCTGCCGTGGGCAAAGGACCTAATCGACCGCGATGCAATGGAAAGTGAACCTGTTCGTTTTTCCTTTTTCCTTTTTCCGGCCATAAAGCATGGGTGCACAAACAGTTTGGTGAAAGAAACATACAACGTACGAGGTTCAACTCCATTTATGGACATTTCAAAGGACCTAATCAATTCCTTTTTTTTATTTTTGGTAGCTTTTTTTTTTTTTTTTTTTGGGGTAAAATTCTACATAGCATTACAACAGGAGAAGCAAAAACACACCCTTAAGAAGAAAAGAAATCCTCTGCAGTACAACAGCGGAGTCTACAGAAAAAAAACCTGAGGACTACTCTTGTGCTTGGCCAGTGCGCATGCGCTGATCTCGAGCGGGGTCAGCCGAGGCCGGCTCGTTCGCGACGCGGCTTCCCTTCCTTCCGAGCCCCGCCATCGACACCATATCGGCCAGTTTCTTCGCAGCCGTCCTGAAGATCCCAGCTTTGATCTGTCCTCTCTTCAGAGGCGGCCTCGCTCTCGAATTCTTCTTCGAGCGATTCTTCGTCGTCGCGCACCCGTTGCCGGGCATTTTTCTGCAGTCCTCTCTCTGCAAAGGAAAGGGTTACTAGAGATAAGCAAGCACGGACAGGTAAAGATAGCGGAGGAGTGTGTTGCTGCGTCGCGGTGGAGACAACATGGGGGTTTGGTTGTATGTACATATGGAGTTTGAAAAACGACGGGAAGTCTTGCATGGGGGTCCCAATGACTAATGAGAGTGGGAGGAAGGAGCGGGGAAGTTCTTGGGGTGACTTCTACTTATCTATTTACTTATTTATTTCGGAATGTAATCACGCCACTAGAGTAAAGAACACGAATTTAGCGCTACGTTTTGCGAAAAATATGACATTTAAAAAAAAATCTAGAAAGCCAATTCTTTCAAATGACAATATTTTTTTATCTGAAATTTGAAAATAAATTGAAAAATATTTTTCGTCATTTAGTATGGGAAATTATTAATTTTTCTCGATAGACATAAACTATTCATGCACTAGTAACTTGAGCATAAACAACCAAGGAACCGAGCATGGGTATTAGAGTCTCGGGTTTGGCCTCGATGGATCTTGACTCGAGCATCGGGGGATCAAGACACGATCACTTGGTTCTCGATGGACCCAAGCAAAGACACCGCTATCTCGTGCCCGGAATCGATGGATTCGGGGCACAACCTTTGAAGACCCGAGCCCGGGTGTTAGGATCCGAGCTCCGAGTATCGCGATCTGCGCACGGCCTTTGTGGATAGGGACCCAGGTGCCGGGGAATCGGGCTCGACCTCGATGGACTTGTGAGCGCGCACTTGGGAACCGGGCACACGGGTACGAGGGTCCTAGGCCCAGTCACCGAATCTGCTCGCGGGCGCCAAAGAGACCTAGTCCTAGACGCCGGGGAATCGAGAACTAGCGTCGGGCTTTCCGTGCCCAAGCGTAGAGTTCCGGGTTCAAGCATCGATATTTGGTCATATTTAAGAAAGATATCTCCAACTTTTTAAAGAGGAAATTATTATTCTTAAAAAGCATAGGTTTTTCGCTAACCCATTTTTCTAAGCGAACAAAATGCCCAAAAAAAATAAGGAAAAATATCTTTCTAAAAATTATTTTTCTAAAAACAAATGGAGCCAAAGTCAATCATTACACACGCCTCCCTTTTGGCGTAGATGTAAAGCTAATTAAACACCCATTTCCGAGGTTACGGTGGATAATTCACACAGATTAGATCCAACGTCTTTTCAGCGGAACAACGTTTGGGTCGGAATTTCATCCGGCTCAAGAAATAGGAGAATAAATTTCATCGAGAAATATCAAATCTTTCAGGTCATCGATTCATCGTAGCCGTAGAAAATTAAATTCAAAAAAAAAAAAAAGGAACCAAAATGCGACACGTTTATACGGGGACGTAGCGTCCTTCTGCGAAAAAGCTTTGCGGGGTTCACCCACGCCGATGCTGATCCCGACGCTAAATCTTCGCCGTCTCTTTCGGGAGTCACGTCCGAAGGTCTCTTTTGCCGCCCAATCATTTTTTGCTGCCACGAGAGATTCTCACGGACCCACGCCTTGTATTCCCAAGGCCTTAAATTTACCGCAATCGCGAAGAACAACCAATCTTTTATCTTGGTGATTTACCAACCTTTCTCCGATTAAGTCGATTAGTTTTGGGTTGGCATCTCTTGTTTGAATTCCTTATAAAAAATTTATTTGATTTTTCTTGTTCCGGGCGAATTCACATATTTGGCGGTGATATACATCGACTTGTTATTTAAAAAAAAAAGGCCAAAATCATTCTCAAGGTTGGAACCACCTTTGTTTTTTATGTTCTTAATTATCTTGAATTGGATTTGGGGTTTAGGTTGGTCTCCGCTCGGATTTTAGTTAGGTATGGATCGTTAAGATTGTACTACGCGAAAATGGATCCATATATGGATTACTTAACTATCTTAAGTGAGTCATAAATAAATTTTCTGATTTTTTATATTTTTAAAATTGTTTATTATCATCAGCACGCCGTAGGTCATCGCCTGTAGTTGGTCAGCGGCCGACGAAGGAAGAAGGAAATCAAGGCGATTTCCTAGAAAAAAGAAAAAAAATTAAAAACAAAAAGTAGAAATTTATAAGAAACATGAAGGCCATTGGGGCTTGTTTTAAGTTTAAATCAGCCCACTCATGTTAACCATGAAGGCTTTTTACTAAATCAGCTCATTAAAAAGGGTGGGGGGACTAGGATATATAAAAAGAAGAGACAAGCCCGCCTGGGCGTAGCAGAATTCGGCAATGCCTTTGGAATAAGGCCAGTCAAATTTCTGATCATTTTTTAACTAAATTTGTGCAAAATTGGACCCTTGGGGATGTTATCTTAAGTTATATTTTATTGCGAGGCTTTATTTTTTGTCATAATTTAAAACTTTAAGCCCTGACTTGCAAAGCTCCGATCTATAAATTCATAGCATTGTCTAGGGTTGGGGGGACTTGGAGTGAGAAAAATCAGAAAAATTAGAGAGCGATACACGTGAGAAGAGGAGCGAAAGCTTTGGCGGAGAAGCTCTCCTGTGACCCAAGATTGTTCTGCAAATCTATATTGGTTCTGCATCGCAACATCGTTGCTAGCTCTTCGACCCGCGAGCTGTTCTTTCTTGACGAAGAAGTCCTTCGGTGCCCAGCAGATAAACGTCAGAATCTTGTCGCTTCCCAGAGATTTTTGCTCACGTCCCTCGACGAACTGTTGGCGTTTTACTGCCGACATCCGCTATCACAAGTGTTCTACGCGTATGAAGTGGTGTCCTTGCCTCCTTGAAGTCCACGGTGAAAGAAAGCAACTGGAGTTCCTACCGATCAAGCTTAAATTCTGATTTTGTCTTCTTTTGGTATTGTCCTCATCTAACAAAGCTACTGTGAGTTTTGTGACTTCGTACAGTCCACGAAAAGGGACATACGGCCAGGCCCTGTTGTGCCTTTGTTGCTGATTTGGTCCCAACGTTTTTCTCGGTGCAATCCTCACCAGTCGGTCTCAAAGACTCAAATTTGGCACGTATTTTTTACTCAAGTTCAAAAGAGAGAGGAGAGTGCAAAGCTCGCAACCAAGGTAAATCACCAATCTTGGATATTATGATTATTTGTTCGCGATTTTTGATTGATTGAGTTATTCATCCTGAATTGATGCTCGCGTTATCATGAAATTGCTTGTCCTAGTTAATTTCTGAATTGGTTTGCATGATTCAAAAGTTAACTGGATAATTTTGAGCTTGGACAAAATAACACTCAATTG
This sequence comes from Rhodamnia rubescens, assembly GCA_021437795.1. Taxonomy (NCBI): domain Eukaryota; kingdom Viridiplantae; phylum Streptophyta; class Magnoliopsida; order Myrtales; family Myrtaceae; genus Rhodamnia; species Rhodamnia rubescens. Next base: position 1,149,424 of record JAILYA010000054.1, on the reverse strand, counting down.
TTAAGATGCTTTGCACTTTGAAAATTCTAAGAGATAATTTTTTTCCAAATTAAAAAGTATGTGATCCTTTGCGGATAGGGCCATATGCCCTTTAAAAATGTTAGTAATCCCTTAGGGATTTTTGAAATTCATGTGGCCTTGATTGATTGATTTTCACTTCTATACTTAGCATGTTTATTTTTCTGCATATTGTTTCTTATTTATTCTATGTTATAAAGTTTGAACTTTAGTAAACAAAATTGCCCATAACACATGCTCCTCAATTGTGCCTTGTGCCTCGGAAAACGTACATTAAAGGCAACATATGACTTACCCGTATGTGTAAATTAGATATCAAATCCTTGATTTCGAGGAGCGGATTACTAATTCCTAAATAGAATTTGAAGGTTTGCCCTATGTATATAGGGACGACGATAATTCTATAATATATTCACTTGCTAACCCTAATCTCCTGGGATGTTATGAATAGAAATCGGAATTTCAAATTTAAAGGTGTTTTATGGGCAATATTGTTTACTTTTGTTCAAATTTCATCATTTTTATGGCTTAAATAAATTCCCAAAAAAATTCAAAAAAAGATGTCACAATTTCTTAAGTTAAATAATGTTTGCTCATACTTTTGCATGAAAAATAACACCTAGTAAAGCTTAGGACTTTGAGAAATCAATTTCTTGATCTAAATTAGTTGTTATTCGATTTTAGGATAGCCTTTTACCTCAATTTTTCATAAATCCGAAAATGAATAAAAATACAAAAAAAAATGTCACTCGCATAGCATATATATTTTAATTTACGTTATCATATTTTCCATGTCATACATATTTGCCTCGTCATTATGCCATGTCATGCGTTTTTGCCATGTCATTACATCTCACGTGTCATATAGTTAGAATGCATTAGCATTGCATTTAATAAAAGAAAATCCAAAAAAAAAATATTTAATTCAAATCGTCAAACTAAGGATTTTTCATGAAAATCGGGTACCGAAAGGGTATTAATTGAAAAGTTAATGTAACCAAGTCTCCGAATCCATTTAATCTCCGATTCGCATGAAATAAAGTATTTTCTCTCGAATACTTTATTTAGGTTTCTAATCTACCTACCATAAAAGATTAGTGACGGCTCCAATTTAATACATTTTTCATTAATATAAACCTAAGTTGCGATTCGGTAGGACTTGGGAGAGTTCGAATTAGGTTAGTTAATTTAATTAACATAATAATCCGTTAACCTGAAATTATTTAATTTTTAGGTCGCGACAATATTAAAGTATTTTAGTAATATGGGTCGGGTCAAATAAGGTCGCTAGATTTATATTGCATAAAAGTGGGTCAAGACGGTTTAGATAAGTCAATATATGTCGGCTCATTTGCGATCCGACCCACCCGTTTAACTGGCCTATCGGTGCTCGTAAAACTAGAACATTATGAAAAATCTATTAGTAACTCACAGTGGTAAGACAATTATAGCGTGAAAGTACTCGTAGTTTAATATCGAAACATACACGCTAGTTGTAGCTCTACAAACGCTTGGTAGTCTACCGCGACACCAGGAAGACCACCTCGTACAACAAACTGTATGGCAACATATGAGTTTTTATTTGATGTCACCGGCGCCTCCCCGTTGGTATTTTCCAGGGCGTATATCATTAATAAACCCAAAAATGAAAATTGGAAAGAATAAATAGGAACTTTTCAATAGCTTTGGGGACAAGGTCACATGCTCCTTTAAGCTAAGAATTTAAATGACAAGAAAGTGACTGATATTCCACGAAAATTTGCAGCTTTTCGATTATAATTTGAAAAAAGTATTAGCAAAGTCATAAATTTATTGCATTGTTACAAATTCGATCATGAACCTTTCAATTGGATCAATTTAGTCTTAAACATTTTCACGTTGGTACCAATTCAAATTATCCGGCCAATTTAGATCGAAAATTGCTAACTTAACGCTAGCTATTCCACATGGCATGTATTGAAGGACGTGCGTTTTTTTAATTTTCAATTTTGTTTTTATTTGTCTTTATCTTCCCCTTTTCTTTTGCCGGTGGTGGAGGGGCGAGGGCGAGCTCCGGCGAGTCGCCAGATCTGCGGGGTCAAGCCAACGTCCATGTCGGTAATTTTCGATCCAAATTGGTTGGATTTCTTGAATTGATATCAATACGAAAAAAAATTATGACTAAACGGGTCCAATTGAAGGGTTTAGAATCGAATTGATATCAGGTGTAATGAGTTTAAGATTTTGTTTGGTAACTTTTTCTCTCACAATTTGTTTAACTAGATTAATAATATCAGCTCTACGATGACATTTGTGTCCACGATTCATGGGGGGGCTTCCTTTGGCAATGTTATCGTGCAATATATCCATCAAGTCAAGATAATAATACTAAAAGCCATGAAAATGATTGGACGCAGGCAGCCCAAAAAAAAAAAAAACAGCACTCCTCAAGAGTCAAGACAAATCCCGCGTTGACGAACCTCCCTGTTGGGACTCTGGTCGTATCGTTCATTAAAATTCTGTTGCAGTAATTAAACACGTACATTCGTTCTGGTCGCTCTCTCCACATTGGTACTTTCTAAGAATATATACCGCCAAAAAAAAAAAGAGAAAAAAAAAGTAGAATTTTTATTAGCTTCCGAGAGAAGGCGGACCCACGAACTCCTCTAATTGAATGCCGGCATTATCGAGTTAACGAAAACAAATAGAAACTCTTCTTTTTTTGTCTTAAGAGATTGTGATTTTGTCTCCGTTCGTGGCTGCGACCAAGAAAATGATTCGTCCTCCTTCCAACTTTCAACGTCTGAATCCTAATTTGGTGTGTATGAATGAAGGAAACCCTCCATGACATTTTACGAAGCTCTGTTCTAAAAAAAAACAGAGTACGAAGAAACAGAGGAAGGCAACGGCGACGGGCATTTCTTGTATCAAACAAATGAAGACGCGAGAATTCGACCACTGCCACAAACAAAATCGACCCGAAGCAATAGGCATAAATGGAAAAGGAAACTAACGACCTAAAAGACTAAACAGTTCTCCCCTCCCCTCCCCTCCCCTCCGACCCCCTACGACTACACCTTCACCAGTTAGGTCCACCTCCTCCGGCGCCCTCTCCTTCGCCATCCACCGGACCTCAATGTCCGGTGCCTCCTCCATGGAAGTTTAAGCATTCGACCCTCTCTGAACTGGCCTCTACTTGTCTCCTCCTTTAGAAGTTTCAAGCGTCGTCTGGTGAAGATTGTTCGTGATTTCGGTTGGTGCTGGGGAAAATCTTAGATTGGTAGATCTGGGTCGGTGCGCTGGCTTTGGTCGTGGTTTGTGCGTGTAAGCTCGTAATTGGTCTGCGAATCGCTCGATTCGGCGGGGACTACGGCGCGACGACGAGCGTTGTGGTCGCTTGCGAAGTGTAGATCTCTCTGCTCGCAACATATGGGGCTTAAACATATTCGCATGTGTGAACACTGCAATGGCTAGCTGAGTGTCTCCCGTGAGGTAGGAGACCATGCGCCGTCATGAAATATTTTTTTTTTTAAGTCGAACCGTCACGAACTTCGAGCAGTCAAATTCTTTTTCGGAAACCAAACAGCTTAACCTCAATACCAGAAAGTCTAGAGTTGGAATAAAAAGAAAAAAAATGAAAAAAGAAGGAAAATTCAGGAACATTAAAAGAAAATTTGTAAAAATTATCCATGAAAAGACCGACCGTGCCACGTAGGACAATCTGCGCACACGTCAAAGCAATTTTCGGTCAAAATTAACGAAATGGCTATATTGGCAAATCATCAAAAAGTTTATTGTTAAATTGACTAAGTTAAAAAAAAGGTTTATGACTGAATTGGCCACCATATAGTGTGTTTATAATTCTTTATTCTTTAACAATTTCCCTGAGGTAATTGGATAATACCGTTGATAATTAGAGATGCTTGCAACTTGCTATCATTCTCTATAATGTTATTTTCATAAAGCTTGAACAAAAATGACAGACGATTTGGATCGACCAACGGAATCATGTAAGCCAGATTAGAGATTCAAGATTGTAGAATCAAGAAAGAAGTCACGCTAGCGAGAAAGCACAGAGAAACAAAGGCTCGGTTCATTTTGCGAAAAGATGTTTTTCGGAATTTTCGACGTTCGATTCACAAAAAATGAACTAGTCAAGAAAAATATTTTCCGTCAATAGACAACTTCACACTCATTTTCTTTGCAATAAATTTTTTTTATAATTTATTTATATTGTCTTTTTTCTTTTGCTGGTCATTAGCTGCCACAAAGCAAGGCTCGGCCTCGCCTCTAGCCAGCGAGCTCGATTCTCACTGTGAGAATTCGACCAGAAAATAACTAAAACGAGTAATAGATCCTAAATAACGTGGAGTAACTAATTTAAACAAGATAACTAAACTGGTAACACGACTGTATAAATACGATGGAGAATGTGTCCTCTATGTAAGTAGCATCGTCTCAAACATTTACAAAAGGACCATGCTTATCTGACGTTCACTGTTAGCAACGGTAGAATGTGAACCACCAGTTGGACTTCTAGCATAACACCAGTGGTGGTATGTGGGCCACAGTCGCCTCATTCATATTATATCTTGTGGCGTATATGTCACCGTTACTTGCAATGGTAACGGTGACCGTCAATTAAGCTTTTCCCTTTGCAAAATGGAGAAATTATTAGGAGCACCGCAGCATCAATCACAACATTGTTCACCCAATTACTTAAACAATCCTAAAAATGTGAAGCGATTCTTCTTTGAAGGAGAGCTAAGAGAGATCATGTAACGGGGTGATCGACAAGAAAACGGGTCGGTGGGCATATAGTGTTTCGAAAGCAACTAACACTTTCTCAAAAAATAAGTCTCTAACGGACCCCACCTTATAACTCATGGATTATCGGTTTAATTGATTTTGAAAGGGACAATTACCGAAATAATCCTAAACCTATTGCGTCTATGCCAATTTAGTCATAAACATTTTGACGATTTGCGAATTCGGTCCCGAACCTTTCAATCGTGCCAATTCACTCATACAACTTTTTGGCGATTTACCAATTAAGTTCTTCGGATCAATTTTTGCAGAAAATCGATGAGGTGGCGGTCTAGTCAACGTCGGACGTCCTATGTGGCACCACCGAGGTTGGGGTGGATAAAATTTTTTTAATTTTTTCAGCCAAAATTTGTCGGAATGACTAAATTAACAAATCTTCAAAATTTTTACGATTAAATTGTCGCAATTGAAAGATTTATGATTGAATTGGCAAAACGTCAAAAGGTTCAATACTAAATTGGCCAAATGAAAAGGTTTATAACTGAATAATATAAGTGCAATCGGCTAATAACTTTTTTTTTGGGGTACTTTTTCGAATTTGAAAAAGGTCTTGGACTTGAAAGAAGAAGTTAGAGGACTATAAGAAGGGCAAAATGCTTTTATAGATTCACTGGAAAACGGTGGATTTGATGGTCATCGGGCAAACGATTCTTGTCGTGTCGGGTGGATTCCGATTGGATTCAGCTCATATGGATTTTCATTAGATCCACAATGATCGGTAAATCTTCGTACGACGGACTAATACCGAATGCCCTAAAAAAAAAAATACATCTTTTTCACCATGTGTCCGAAACATTATTTTCTGGTCGTAGCCACCATGACTTTTACTCTCGAAATAATTGAGAAAAATCATTAAAAAAAATGGTAAACATATTGCATCCGTGCTAATTCAATCTTAAATTTTTCATCAATTCAGGGTCAAAATTCATTGACGTGGACGCCGAAACTACATAAGAGGACGGGCGATGCCGACGTGGGCAGTTTTTGTGATTTTCTTGGCAATTTTCTCAAGAAGCTAACAACAGGAAGGAAACTTTTAGTAATGAATAACAAAAGTGACTACTTGATCATGTTTGCGGTTGCTAATCTTGCTTTTTGTTCATGAGAATGACTTGGGGAAAAAGAAGTATGCTTTTCACATGGGCATTGCATCATACAACATATGTGTTCCTCTCTCTCTTTGACACACACGAATTGACTAGGTGGTGGGGCAGAGCAGAGGAAAAATTGCAAATAATAATAATAAGAGAATACAATATATCTCGATAATAGAATATAAACAATGAAAAAAAAATGGAAATCTGAATTAGCTTCGGGCACTAGATAGACTCGGATTCTCCTACAGGTTAACACCGACACTCTCATGCTATGTTAACAAATGAAATCAAGTGGAAACCTTTTCTGGAATTGCGATTTTAAGACTTGCGAGCGAGCGATACATCCAGAGTTAAGACTTGATTAGTTTCGACAGAACGGAAAACGTGCCCATTTTTCTTTCGATTATTATACATGACTCGAGACCCTCGCGATATTAATGGAAAACCCTTTTTTTTTTTTTTTTCCCATAACCCTACTCCGATACCATTTTGACTTTTTGTAAAATCACGATCAATTCTAAAACTTGGCCAAATTTTGATCCTTTAGTATTAAATTTGCATAAAATTTAAGGACACCCTAGTCCTTAGAAAAATATTTAAATCATTGTTCATATAAGATAGTTTATTTTAGCATCTTACATTTTACATTTTGCATTTGAGTCGGATCAACATGGATGAACTTGATTCAATTTGGATTAAGCTCGTAAGAATGTGAAGATAAATCAAGCCGATACTCTCATGTCGTCAAACATTGCGAAGGATTGTACGACATAATGGGATCTTTGGAGCGTGGAATTTTGAAAAAATGATGATAATGAAAGGGGCGTGAATCAAGAGGGAAGTGGGCAAGACGGTTAGAAAAAGAAAATATAAAGGATGTGATCGATTTGTTGAACAATTGATCTTCAAAGATCAATACTCATGAATGGTCAACGAATGAATGTAGACACGTTCGCGGCATTAAGTGAAACAGAATGGATCACAAAATTCTCGGAAAATCCCCCATATATCAAAACAGTTCCAACGGTTTCGACGAAGAGAGATTTGATTTGTTTGAAAAGCTCAAGTGGTCTTTGTCTATAAAAGGCATTCACGTCCTTCTTCACAAGGGGCTTCACCGTATGATAGTGCAGAAAAGTCTCGGGGAGGGGTTGTTTTTCTTCGTCCAAGTAAGGTCAAAGAAAAGAGCACGACGTCAGAGAGAGAAAAGAAGAGAGGACCACATTAGGCGACCTTCGTCCAATGAGGTGAGTGTGAAGAGCTTCATCCAAAAGGGAGAAAGCTGAGAGGACGGTACAAAGAGCAGAAAAGTGAGAAGTCACATTCAGAGTGTTTATGATCTTAGAGGAAAAAGAGTAGAAGCCTGAGAGGAGTCAGCCAAATGTTTTCTCCATAAACACCCCCTACGGCTTCAACAGGATATGCATTTAAGGCCAAAGAGCATCCACGCTGATAAAAAAGGGAACCAATATCTCTAGTCTTTTTGGTGTCATCAACAGAGAGCTTCAGTTCGTTCCAAGAGGAGTGGTGGCTCTGAATTGAAAGGTTTGTTGCACCCACGAGGCCTCTCGATTTCGCCCTGCACCATCGCCACTTCTCTTGGCCCGAACTCGTTCGAGTCAACAACCCAGCAAGTTGTTCATTGCGACCATTCAAGCACTGAGCTTCCTATCCGAACTGGTCCAATCCGCAAGTCCATTATGAGCACGCCAAACTGAGCTGCGGTTCCAAAGCCGTAGGAATCCTCACGAAAGTCAGTCCCATCCGCGACGTATTGGATTTAAGCAGGAGGCCACGAATCTAAAATTGTTTCAGATCAGGTAAAAATCCAATTCATTCATATTTTACTCCTTGTTTTTTAATTGATGTGAACATAAATCTTTCACAGTATCGGAGCGGGAGGTTAAATCTTTCCAGGCCCTATTTCCCCATTTAATATTTTCACGCTTAGTTTGGTCTTTCACTGAACTAAGCGTGAGGAGATGTTGGAATATATAAATATTAAACCACACATTCTTCTAACAACTTAAAGATTTAGAAACCACGACCAAGCCCAAAAGCAGAAAAGGTGTGGTTTAATATTTATATATTCCAACAATGGCTATGAAGGAGGAGATGATTGCGAGGAAGAAATGGGGTAAGAAATGGTCGCGCTTTGCCGGATTATATATAAGCGCAAGGGCCGTGGTGGGCCCTCCTCTCCCTCAACCCCAACGCATCCGATTCTATTAGCGGCGAATAAATTTTATGTTTGCTAAATTAGCGACGAACTACTTTTTGTCGCTAATTGAATTTTTTCATATTATATTAGTGACGAATCACTATTTCGTCTCTAATTTAGCAACAAAATTGTTGTTTAGTCGCTAATTTAGCGACAAAATAAGAATAGTAGCTAATTTGAATATTTTCTTTTTAATTTTTATTCATATTCAATTAGCGACGAATATTTCTTTTGTCGCTAATTTGGCGACGAACGAATTTTCGTCGCTAATTTAGCTAAATAGTTTCGAAATAGTTTATTCGTCGCTATTCTTTTTATTTTTATTCATATTCTATTAGCTACGAATTTTTCTTTCGTCGCTAAAAAATGAATTCATAGCTAATTTGAATATTTTCTATTTTTATTTTTATTCATATTCTATTTTCATATATTTTCAATTTATTAATTTATTAAATTTTTATTTATTCTATTTATTATTAAATATTTTCTTTCTATTCTTATTTTTGAAAAAATAGAATTTGAATTCGGGAATTCTATCCTATTGAAAATTTCGTCGCTAAATGAGCAATGAAAAATGGAAACAATTTGAAGCTTCTAAAATTAGTAACAATTCTATCCTTTAGAATTCAAAAGAATTCACTAAATTAGCGACAAAACAATCTTCATCGAAAAAGACCTCATCCTTACCTTGGAAAAGATCTCATTCGCTAATAGATTATCTATGCCCATTTCACAAAGAATAGAAACAACAAGACTCGCCTCACGCATTAAAAGTAAATGTCGCAATCGAAACTTCTTAAAATGTATCGCCACTAAGCATCGAGAAATAGAAATAGACACAAGCACTATCTTATTATATAGCAACATTAAAATCGACCAAGATAATTGAAAATAGAGAATGATTTGTAGTTATAATTAATAGCGACAATGTAATTGATAATGATTTGTAATTGGGAGCAAAGCCTAGAAACTATTTCAACCTAGTATGCAAATTTCGCGTTAATTATATAAATTAATGAAGAAAAGATGTTGGTGGACTTTAGTGACAAAAAACCATACGTGATTTAGCGACGAAAATCCCTTTCGTCGCAAATTTTACGACAAATTTTGCGACGAAATGAATTTTCGTCGCTAAATTACAGACAAAAAATTGCGAAAGGCATTTTGTCGCTAAATCAGAAATGGGTTTACCGACGAATCACTTTTTCGTTGCTAAATTAGTGACGAATCACTTTTTCGTCAGCTAATTTAGTGACGAACAAGTTTTTCGTCGCTAATTTCGTTACAAATTAGATACGAATATTTTTAGTCGCTATTTTCGTCGCCAATTTAGCGATGAATATTTTTTCGTTGCTATTTTCAGTCGCCAATTAGCCACGAAATATAGTTTCGTTGCTATTTTTGTCGCTAATTAGCGACAATTTTTTCGTCACTATTTTCCTCGCCAATTTAGCGACGAATATTGTTTCGTCAGCTATTTTCGTCCCCAATTTAGCGACGAATATTTTTCATCGCTATTTTCGTCGCCACTTAGTGACGAATATAGTTTCGTTGCTATTTTGTCGCTAATTAGCCACAAATTTTTTGTCGCTATTTTTGTCTCAAATAGCGACAAATTTTTTTGTCGATATTTTCATTGCAAATTAGCGACGAAGTTTTCGTCGCTAATTTTTCGTGGCTAAATCCCTATTTTTTTAGTGATTGATTGTGCAACCGCATGATAACTTTTGTTGTGGCTTAGGTTAAAATCAATTAATATTGCTGACAAAATCCTTTTCATTAAATGAAATGGTACGAAAGGGCGTTAAACTAGCGTAATCAAGTCCCCGACTTAGAATCTCCAGTTCGTAGAAGTAATTTAGTTCTCCCGCTAATTTACTTAGGTTTCTAATCGACCTACCAAAAACGATTAGTGGCGACTCCAATTCAAAACTCTTGCATGTTAAGTTGCGATTTGGTATGGACTTGGGAGAGTTCGAGTTAGGTTAGTTAATTCGTTTAATTAATCTAATAATCCATTGGCCCTGAAATTTTCAAATTTTTAGGTCGCGACAAAAGCGTGGCTTAATATTTGAATATTCTAATGATAGTTTACACACAAAATGGAATTGGGCATCTAAATTCCCCGAGAAAATCTACAAATGTTTAAGTGAAGTAAACCTAGCCGTCATTTTCTGTGTCTGATGGGACCAAACAGTCCAAGAACTTCTTCTTCCATGTCAAACAAGAAGTAGGTTTTGGCTCCAAAGAAGATTATATTACCGTTTTTCATTCTCTTATCTAAACCCACGAAGCACTACACCAGAAGAAGAAGCCTAACCATATCCATGAGCAGAAAAACAATCACTAGTTATTCTTAGTCTCTCTCTGCCTAATCAAAGAGGACAATTGCAGAGTTCAATCATGCACTTAAAAAAGGACTTCTCATGCTTGGCCAGTGAGCACAGCTCCAATCTCGAAGGCCGTTGCCAAGGCCGGCTTGTGGGCGGCGCAGCTTTTCTTCCTTGATGCTATGTCAGCCACCTTCTTGACAACCCACCTGAAGATCCCAACTTTGATCCGCCCTCTCTTCGGAGGCAGCCTTGCTTTCGGATTCTTCTTCGGGCTCTTCTTCGTCACGCACGCAGTGGCCATTTTCCGCAACCCGCTCTCTGCAAGTTTGAAAGGAAAAGAGAAACTGAAGCATGAGTCAGAGCTGTGTTGTATCGCGTCGCAGAAAAAGGGAAAAAAAAAAGTACGAGAATGACGGAACGGAGTTGCTGGTTGCCTGAAATGGAGGAGAATTCTTGGTCCTAGGCCTTGAAGCAAGGAGACGATCGTGTTGCAAGAGAACGAAAGAATGATGAGGGCGGTTTTTTTCCTCCTCGTGCTTTTTGTATCGGGCCTGGGTGGGAGACGAAGCTTCAAGGGAGCTTCGCGCCAAAATCAAAAATTAAGAGGGACGTGTTCCGACCACAAAAAAAAAAAAAAAACAAGGGACGTACGACTTTTTAAGACCCCACAAAAATCGTAGGCATTTTAAGATTAAGACCCCCAAAAGAAAATTTCATTGGGATTAGCTATTGGAATTTTAGCCTCGTGCGCTCATAAAATTTGTCTTATTATCTTAGTCTTTCCATATGAATGCTGACATGCCATGGGATGGGATCCAAGATTTTTCTTTTCATGTACTTTAAAAATACACAGTTCATAATTCCTTGCCAATGATGGACCTAACATAAATCCATGCACGAAGAATTACGTCAACGTCCTAAACGAGGAAGCACCCGCGAATGCCAGTGGCACATTTTCTGCTACGTTTCTTCTTCTTTTTTAAATAAATTGAAGCACCTCAAGTCATCCCTGCCTTGTTATGGGAATACAAACAGGTCGAACAAACAAAAGAGTACATGAGTATAAACTTGGGAAATGGCATCAAAAACAGTAAGTCGTCATCCCTCGAATAAATCCAAACATACACAATTAATTTCTAACCAAAGACTTTAAACAAATGCACCCATGTTTCCGAGGGATCTGCGTTTCACACTCCATTCTTTGGATTCACGGTGAGGAGCGAGTCGATCTTGAAAGCGGGGATTAGAAGTTGAGGGTTTTTCCGGTCTCGGTAGAGCGGCATCCCGACCTTGAACTCCGCGGCGTTGACAGCCATCGTCGTGACGTGAGTGTCGATGGGGACCTCCGTCGGCTCCGAGGACTCGGCGCCGTGGGTCTGACCGACCAGCAGCATGGCGATTAGGGCCCAAGCGGAGATGATTTTCTGGGGTGAAGTAATCGCCATCGTCTGCTTTGCTGGGTCTTTGTCCGAGGATGTTTTGTCTGTTGAGGCTTGAAACGGAGGTTCCGAGGAGGAGCCAAGATATCAAAACCTGGGATTGACTGTTGATCGTGGCTATTAAAGGAGGTCTTAATCTGGGATTTGCCGTTTTATTGACGTCAGCGTGTCGTCAACCTTGTAACCATATTAACCGCTGTCGATTTGTCTACCAATTTTTTTGGCATTGGAGTGGATATTTTTGGTCACCGTTGGGTTGTTGGTTGTGCGGCTGTGTCGTTTGTAACCGAGAGGCCATAAGAATTTTGAAAAATAATTTAATTCTGACCCAATAAAAACAAAAGAGAAGTTAATTATTTAATCGGAAAGCGGTTTTGGTACAGAAAAAAAAATTAATGCCTAGAAGAATTCTCGAGTCGACAGTGGATTTTCCACCGTGATTTTCAAAGCACCGTTAATGAAGATACGAAGGATCAGTCACGGCGATTTAGCAATTGAGTAATCAATTAATGCTTGCTTTTGATGAAGAGGATATGGTATACGAAGTTATTTTTGTGGATAAAAGTTTTTTCTTAAGAATATGTTCACCAAAAGTTCTAAAACTTGTCATCAAAGTGTAATTGAATCCTAAGACTTTTAAAAAGTGCAAGCAAGTCCTAAAATTTATCACATTAGTACAATCAAGTCATTCCGTTAATCCCGTCAAATTTGATAAACGAAAAATGCTGAAATGGCATTTTTTTATTACTTTCTCTCTCCTACATGGCATTGACGTAGGCTGAAACAAGAAAGATAGATTCAAAATGACGTCGTTTTGGTCAAAATTTGATTTTTTTATATATAATATTGGCATAGCGAAACCGAAGTGATAAAGTTTGTGTACAACGCTCATTTTAATATCAAAATTTTTTTCGGCTTGCTTAAGCGCCAAATCGGAGAAAAAAATGAACACTTAAGTGTCAATGGCGAGAGATTCCGGCAAAAAAATGTACATGATATTTATAAGAAAATCATTTTAGTAATATGTCATTTATAATTACAAATAAGTCCATGTGGCAATTTTTAAAAAAAATCAGTTCATGGGGAAAATTTCTTTAAAAAATTCAGTCTTCAAATTAAAAGTAAGCTAAATAAGAAAAATAAAATAAAACAAGAAATGATAATAAAAAAAAAAGGCAAGTGGGGTTGCTTGCAGCAGTGAGGGCTGTGCAACCCTTCTATTTTCCTTTTTTTTTATTTTTAGTTTTTTAATTTTTAACTTATTTTTTAGTTTTTTTAAAATTATTTTACTTTTAGCTTTATTTTATTGTTGATTGCGATCCTCTAGTGAGCCATGTAAGATTTTAAGCAAAGCTCATTGGAGTTGCGATTCAAATAATATTTTTTCAAAAAAATTGGCATTCGAGCAATCCAAAAAAAAAATGGCATCAAAGTGGGCAGAATGCACAAACTTTGCTACTTTAATAGTCCTTTTGCCTATAAATATTAGTTAAATTAAATTAAAAATAAACGAAATTCTTTATTAATAAAAAAAAGCAAAAGTAGCCTGCTGCCCTCGTTAATCTTGATTCTCTGTCTCTTTTTTTCCTTAATTTAATCAACATTCATATTAAAGACAAATTTGGACCAAAACGATATCATTTTGGACTTATCTTTCTATTTTCAATCACGTCGGTGCCACATAGGAGAAAGAAAGTAACAAAATGCCCTATTAATATTTTCCGTTAACCGAATTGGGCAGAGTTAACGAAAGAATTTGATTGCACTAATTGGATAAGTTTTAAAACTTAGTTGCATTTTTTGAGAAGTTTTAGGGCTCAATTGCATTTTAGTTATAAATTTTAAAACTTCTAGTAAATATATCATTTTTTCTTATTATGAGATATTTTTGTTATGTACTTCAAATATATATATATATATATATATATGTATATTATACTAATCACGCATTATGAAAGTCTTTGAGTGAGTAAACCTATTATGAAGGTGCTACTACATGCACTATTAAAGCGCTATTTCAATAGACGAGGACTTAATTATGTCGTTCTTATAAAAATATCTGGATAGAGATCGATGCAAATTGTGGATAATTATTCAAAACAAGTTATATAGGTGCCTATTCCATGCGACTGCCTCAATATTATGTAGAACGTCAATAAATCAAGAACAACTTTCTACACGAACTTTATTTTCTATTTATTAGATCACTAAGATACATTAAAAATGTTAAAAAAAATCTCCATTTATGTGAAGTATAGTAATATAAAGAGCAAAAATTTAGCTTGTCAGTTATTGGATCCATAAATTCTCCCAAATAAGAATATGGACGTCGTTACGATAAATGTTGATTTTGCAAATTTAAACATATAAGATGGTAGAAATTTTCTAGGAACTCCAGTTCCATTATGGTATGCAACATAATTAATGATTAAGGATAAGTACATTGGAAGTTTTAAAATACAATTTAGTTCTAAAACTTTCGAAAAATACAATTAAGTCCTAAAATTATAAGGAAATGCAATTGAGTTCTAAAACTTTCGAAAAGTGCAATTAAGTCATAAAACTTGTCGGATTAGTTCAATCAAGAACTTTCATGAATTGCACTTTTTGAAAGTTTTATAATTCACTTTTATGATAAGTTTTAGGAATTTATTGCACTTTTTATAAGTTTTAAGATTCGATTGCGTTTCACGTGACGAACTTCAGGACTTGATGGCAAATTGAGTCCTTAAACTTTCAAAAAGTGCAATTAAATCATAAAACTTAACACAAAAGTGCAATCGAGTCCTAAAACTTATAAAAAACGTTATTAAATTTTAAAAATTGTCAAATTGGTGAAATCAAGTCCTTTTGTTGGTTGCACTTTTTGAAAATTGTAGAACTTAATTAGACTTTCGTGATAAGTTTTAGGACTTGATTGCATATTTTAAAAGTTTGAAGATTCAATTGCACTTTCTTGATAAATTTTGGAATTTGATTGTAATTTTTAAAATTTTAAGATTTAATTATATTTTCTCGATAAGTTTTAGGGCTTTAATTTTTTATTTTTTTGGGTCGAATTTCCAATTTAGTTATTCCCTCTGTAATGTGAATTTTTGCTTACACGACGGGCCGTATTGGTCGAATATCGAAGTCGCGGGAGCGAAACGCAGAGCGATCCTCTTCAACTGGGACCCCGTTTCAGAACCTCGGGCTCTCTCTTTCTGCGGGCCTTTCTCAGTTCGTGCCCTTCTACTTCTCCGACACCGGCGACGCCCTCTGCGATTCTGATCAGGTAAGCAATTTGCGTTCACGGAAAAGAGCCCAGACACACGAGGGACTCTCCTTCTCTTTTCGTCTTCGTCCAGCTAGGGTTTCGGTTCGAATCGGTTCCTTCCATCTTCCTCGCCCCAATCACTGACGCCGTCGTGGGTCTGGTTTCATAGGACTTCTTTGAGGCGTTCAACGGGTTCCTATTCTGAATTGCCCGCTCTTATGTGCTTTTTCATGTCTCGGCGGCCTGCGATCTCCATTTCAGCATGCTGTTAACTAATGTTAGTATGCATCCCAGGGTTCTTTAGGAAAAGGAAGTTAGCGAGATGGATAACAACGAAGGAGAAAGTCGTTCGGGCAGTGAGCAACACGGCAAGCAGGACGATGAGGTGGGTTCTCTGTCTGCTACCGAGAATTGTGATCTTGCCTTCACCCGTTACCCGTTTCAGTTGCAAGCTAATGTGAAGTATTATTTTAATGTCTTGATGAGCTAATTGATTCGGCAGCGGCTGTTGTATTTACTTATTCCAGGAAAATGTTGCTCGTCAAGAGGAGCTTAAGAAGTCAATCGATGCCAAAATGGCTCTTCGTCAGAGTAACCTGAATCCTGAAAGGCCTGGTAAGAAATGTTGCAGGTTTCATGGTACACAGTTGCAAAACTGAATTGCCTTCTCCAATAACTTAGCACTTAGAATGATGGGTTCTTAAATGACCGTCGAACCGTGGTGAAGATGTTTTTTGTCTGTTCATCTAGTTATCTTTTGCTGGTGTCCGTAAATTGTGGTAATGCTGCAATGACGTATAGGTTGTATATGTCAGAGAGGGGGGTGTTTTGACGTGAAGCTGTGCAGGTTTACTATCCCTACATTATCTTGCCCAAACTTTGAGAAACAGCAGTCGTTATTCCCAAGAGATTTGTAATTTGTCTGCAGAGATGTGGATGATTGAGGGAGAGATAATGGAATGACATCAAACATGGATGACTCGGCAATGACATTAATAATACTATAATTTACATTTCTCATTTGTATCCAGTGCCGTGAAAACATCGCATGCTTGCTATGGGTTGTTAACTTGTTGCAGCATGGTAGGGTACATAAGAGTTTACAGGGTAGGTATCGAAGGTTCCTAGCTGTTATTTTGCAGCTCAGGTGAAAGTGAAAGAAATTGCATTGAGAGATCTTAACGAGGTCTCAATCTTAATTTTCTGCTGCAAATGTTTTGTTTCTGCTCCTCTTGGCATTATTTTTCAGCTGGTACTGAACAGAGAAATCCGTCTTCAAAGCATAGGATATCTTCTATTATTCTGATCAAAGTAGCTGGTTTGAAAATTTTTTGTATATTGTTGAACATTGTTATGGAGGGATAGGCCTGGATACATGTTTTAAATTCTCTTGTGGTCTGGAGCTTTTTTCAAATCGGTACCTTGTTGCTCAATGTGTTTATGCCCAATAAACGTGGTTGGGTTGACAATCAAAGAATTAGAACGTCTTACGAGGTAGTTAAACTGCTGTTCGCTTGAAGGTTGGAGGCCTAGTTGGTCTAAATGGGATTTGTTGCAACTTTCTATCCAGAGAGACATAAACCTTTTGATGGACTATAATTAAAAAATCAGTCACATTCTCTTATTAGATGGACTACGATGCATTTGTGACTTGTGACGACTTTGGTTCGACTAGTTTAAAAGGGGTTTTGTCTGGTTCTTTTGCTGTTGAGAAATGTGTTGTCATGTTTGTACATAATCACTTTCTGAAATTTTATAAAGAAATCTGAAAAATCCTTAGTGGGCATAATATTTAGATGGCCAACCTATCTCCTGCTTCGTAGCTCATCTGTGCTTCCCTGCAGACTCAAGCTTCCTGAGGACACTGGATTCTAGCATCAAGCGTAATACAGCCGTGATAAAAAAGCTGAAACAGATAAACGAAGAGCAGCGAGAAGGGCTGATGGATGACTTGCGGGGGGTCAATCTTAGTAAATTTGTTAGCGAAGCGGTGACAGCCATATGTGATGCCAAACTCAGGAGTTCTGACATACAAGCAGCAGTTCAGGTTGTCTGTAGATTCTGGCTGACATTCTTTTGACAGCATCTCATATTTTTTTGAACACATGATAAAGCATGTATTATAAAAAAATATTCAGTTATTGTAAATTATGGATATCCATGAAATGTTTGCCATTCATCAGAATCATTTTTGCATATTGCTTTCAATTTTTTTTGCCTACACTTCCTCCTGGCTGATACCAAATGTTCTTTCTAGATATGCTCGTTGCTTCACCAAAGATACAAAGACTTCTCTCCAACCTTGATCCAAGGACTCTTGAAAATATTCTTTCCTGGAAAATCTGCAGATGACTCAGATGCAGATAGAAACTCAAAGGCCATGAAAAAACGCAGCACTCTCAAGTTGCTTTTGGAACTTTTCTTTGTTGGAGTTATAGAAGACAGTGGGATCTTCATAAATATCATCAAGGATCTGACAAGCTTAGAGCACTTGAGGGATCGGGATACTACTCAGTCGAATTTGGCTCTTCTTGCTAGTTTTGCTCGGCAAGGGAGAATTTTTCTGGGTCTTCCGCTTACTGGACAAGAAATTTATGAAGAGGTACTTATTTTCTCCGGTTGTTTGGATCTTGTTCAGATTATTGTTGCTACAGATAATAAGTTATACTGTTAAAAAAGGGAAAATCTTTGCAATTAAGAGCTTCGATTACATTCTTCTTATTTTTGTGAGACTAGCCGTAGAATTTGTCATATCTTTCTTCTGGGTTAGACTAATGCCATAAGCAAAATTGCTTGGTGCTCTCTCTGACGACAATATATATGAAGGGATACTCACTCCTATCTAGAAAGGTCAATTGGTTGACCCTGTCTATTCATGTTTCCACTAGTCAGCAATCTTTATAGCCATTCTCCACCATCCCCCCCCCCCCCCAAAAAAAAAAAAAAAAAAAACTCACACAGACAATAAGCCGGGTCTGCTACTCAACTTCCTGCATGACAAGCTTTTTCAAACAGAGGAGACTAGTTTTCTAGCTGGTTGAGGTAAAATGTTGAGTCATTTCCTGCATTATCCACTGGCCTACCTGGGCAAATATTGGATGCGACTGACATAAATCTCTCAGAGAGGATGATTTTGAGCATCTTATCCACATGAAAGGAATAATAAGAGTATAGACTTTCCTTGATGTATTTGGTAGTTATCTCACTGGTGTTAATGTTTGCTTCCTAATTCCTGAGCATATTCTGGTACATTTCTTAGCCCACATGCTTTCTGGCAGAGTTCTATACAAGTTCATGATCAGAGTCTCTCTTGAGCCCTAGCATAGACAGTCTTATCACCTTTCGAGATTTTGCACCTCTCTCTCTCTCTCTCTCAAATCAAACCAAATTGCTTCAAGTCACTGGGTTAAATTTGAGAAGAAGTAAGAAAGCATTTAAAAGAATTTTGTTGCTCAGAATGTGTGCCCTCGTTCATTTTTTTTGCTGTGGCGGCGTAACGTCTGTGAATGCCTACTTTTAATTATTGCAATTTTTGCGTTTTTTTATCTTGTTGTCATTTCAATACAGTTCTATAAGGGCCTCAACATAACAGCAGAGCAAAAGAAAATATTCAGGAAGGCAGTTCATGCATATTATGATTCTGCGGCTGAATTACTTCAGTCTGAGCATGCGGTAAGGAATATCTCTTTACTTGGTACTTTGGTGAGGTTCTACCCTCTTTTTTTTATGTTTTTTTTTTTTTTTGGGGGGTGGGGGTGGTTGTGGAGGGGTGCAGAGAGAGGTTGAAATCAAGTCATCAAAATTTGGAAGAATGAAGAAGCTGGAGAGATGGAAAGTGAGAGGAAACCTGGATGGATATAGTAGAGAGGAAATTTGGAAATCACTAATTCGTCTTATAATAATGTCTAGTCCTACTCTTTCCTTTTCTCTATTTGTCCCATCCAAGCACAAAAATGAGAAAATTGTTTCTGCTCCCTTGCTTTCTTTCTCTAACATTTTCTTTGCTCGTAACTAGTTTTCAAAGAAAACAACAGTTACAAGTCATCAAAATTTAATTCTTTTTCATGCATATTTTGCTCTATATTGGTTATGTGATGATTCCTCGGAGCATAGTCTTCATCATCCTCTAATTCCTCATCTTGTTATTTATGGTTTAGTTAACAACTTTTCCTGCATTTGTTGTATGATAGGCACTTCGGCATATGGAGCATGAAAATGCAAAGATCTTGAATGCGAAAGGAGAACTTAGTGACGAGAATGTTTCTTCCTATGAAAAGCTGCGGAAATCTTATGACCATCTATATCGCAACGTATCCTCGTAAGTGACCCCTTCTCCATGTTTTATATACCATTGGAGAGTAGTGTGGTTATTAATCTTCTTATAAGTGGACAACTTTTGTTTTCTGTGGCAAACATGCTTGTATCTGATATCTAATGCCTGCTGTAGGTCATATTCCCATTATCTTCATGCTAATTTGTCATGTGTTTCGTGCCTAATTTGTCATAATTTATGCCCTTGTGGAGGTGTTCTGAAATAGTAACCCATACTATCGGATTGTATGGTAGTGTTAAGGGATGTTCCTGTTTGTAATTTGATGGTTTCATACTCTTTTGCTTACCTTGTTATTGAAGTTTAATATCCTAATATGTTTTTTCTTTTTGTATAGTCTCTCTCCCCTCCTCCCCCCATGAGTTTTGTATTTAAAAGAGTGCTTTGGGAGACTTAGTCAATAAATTCCTTTCCAACTAATCTCAAACTTCAAGGTTTGTCAAATACAAGTTGATGAGTCTTTCTGATATGAGCCATTTCTCATAATGTATTTGCTATCCCAATTGCTGGAAAAATTGATAATGGTAAAATGTGGCTGAGATTTCTAGTGTATCATCTCCATCGGATTCTCATGTTTATGCATTGCCTTGTGATCAAAAGCACATTCACATGCTTGCGTTTGCTCATGTCAGATGCTATATTTCTCATTACCGACTTACAATTCGCTCAATTTCACAGTTTGGCAGAAGCTCTCGATATGCAGCCTCCAGTGATGCCTGAGGATGGCCACACAACAAGGTTGACTAGTGGAGAGGATGCTTCTTCTCCTGCTGCAAAAGATTCCTCTACGGCAGAAGCATTGTGGGATGATGAAGATACAAGGGCTTTCTATGAGTACCTTCCCGACCTTAGGTTTGTCATACTGGATGCTCTTGTTAGTTTTTTGCCTACTCCTTAATGTCCTTTGTGAAGGAGTCTTCCCTGATTTCAATCATCCAAAAATTCGAACTCATTAGTTGCTTAATGATTCAATGTTCCTAGAGCATTCGTTCCGGCAGTATTACTTGGGGAAGTCGAGCCTAAAGTGAATGAGCAATCTACAAAGGCACAAGATCAACCAACTGTAAGTAAGCTGCAATATAAATTGAAGTTAAAAAATTTAGTGTTTTGAGATTCAAGTCCTTGCGTCCCCTCCCCTAATAGTTTTAGTCAAGCTGAGTGAAATCTTTCCTATTCCTTTCACTGATGTTTATATGATTATCTTGGGATGCTGCACTAATTTTCTTGCCTCGTTCTTTGTAATATTTTAATCACCACTTCCGAGTGCAGTTCTTCATGAAGTTTGAGGATCACTAAGTGATGGTAGTGAATCCCTTTCTAATATAATCATCTCAAGTCACAGGCAAAGGACAAATATAGCTTAATACAAATCATAAGGATATTGTTTGTCAATTGTCATGCCTTTTTGGAAGTTCTTTTGTTGATGTTGGGGTTAGGCATGTATTCTGATAAGATCATAAGTTATTTTGTGCATCCATGCCATTCACTTCTTGCTGTATTGGTGCATCTTGCTGTGGTTTTCAGTAACTTAATGACTGGCGGGATTGAGACTTATCTATTTATTTTAGTGGCGCATTTGGTTTCTGCTTTCCCTGTATTATTGCTTCTGTAATGAATTGATGGTGCCTTGCATGTTCAGCATTGGTTTCATTACAAAACCGATTTTAAGTCTCTAGATTATGACTGCTGGTAGGCCAGATTAGTAGTCTATAGCTGTAGATGAACTCAATTTGGATATGCTGGATACTTGAGAAACAAGCACATGGTCTGCGTTGAGACTAACCCTCTAGAATGTGGTTTTGATGAATTTGATTGCTAATACTGTGATTTGATTACCCTTAAAACCTTTTTATCCTACAGTGATGGAAATTTGTTTCATCTCTCTTTGGCCAAGTCTTTCCATCTTCCTCCTTTGAAAGTTAACTTTGAGATTTCTTATTTTGAATTAACTCCCTTTTTGTTCCGTTGTCTGAATGATAGGTTCCCCCTCCCACTTTTTCTCTTCAAAAAGAAAAGGCACAAGATACATTTACTTGTATGCTTTCTGTAAATTCGTCTATATCTTTCCAATCCCTCTGGTTTATTTATTTCCCTCTGGATTTTGCTTTTGAACTTTAATAACTGTTCTCTATGGATAAGATCATGGGCATGCAGGTTGCTTCATCTTCCAGTGTACATATTTATGCCGTGATTCTTTCTAGGCTGTCTTTTCTTATATTCACTTGGTTTTTATTTGGAGAAGGAATCAGCAACTGATCCTGAACAAGGTCAAGTAATTGCTGAGGAAAGAGTGGAGATTTCTGTTGAACCAGGCTCCTTGCAGGAGGGTAAAGTTTTCGAAAAAGGGAAGGACAAGGAAGAGAAGGATAAAGAAGAAAATGATAAAGAAAAGACAAAAGATATTGATAAAGAGAAAGGCAAAGAAAGAGAGGTGGAGAAAAAAGTGGAAAATGAGAAGGAAAAAGTCAAAGGACTGGAAGGTACAAGTTTGGATGCCCTATTACAAAGGCTTCCTGGTTGTGTGAGTCGGGACCTTATTGACCAATTAACGGTAATGTCAGTTTTTTCTTTCGTCTATCATTATTTTTACACTTATGTGGTAACTTCAATTATTTTTCATGTTCAGGTGGAGTTTTGTTATGTAAATTCAAAGTCTAATCGTAAAAGGCTTGTGAGGGCACTTTTTAATGTCCCCAGGACCTCTCTGGAACTGCTTCCCTATTACTCACGGATGGTTGCCACACTGTCTACTTGCATGAAGGATGTATCCACTATGCTGCTTCAAATGTTGGAGGAGGAGTTCAATTTCCTCATTAATAAAAAGGTGTGGTCAGAATCTGGAGCTTACGAGCTTTTGCTTTACTCTTAATTAGCTTGTTGTCCCACATCCACAGATTTTGGTTTTTGGAGTGCTTTTTTTGGCAATATTACAATGACGGTCAAATTCGATTTTTTGCAGGACCAAATGAATATAGAAACTAAAATCAGAAATATTAGATTTATTGGAGAACTCTGCAAGTTCAGGATTGCTCCTGCTGGCCTTGTTTTCAGTTGTTTGAAGGTAAGCTGCATGCAACCAAGCATCTCACTTCTATTGACATTCTGTGAGCCTTGGATCTTGAGTTGAGAATCTGCAGTATCTTATCTTTTCTTTTATGTGGATTTGCATATGTTTGCACTGCAGTGAATCCTTTTAGCTTTTTAAGCACAAGGAGGATCATTTTATGCTAGTGGAAGGTTAGATAATTATATATGTGCAAAATGAGCATCAGAGTATAGCATTTTCTGTATGATCATGAGTGCCACAAGCGAGTTGATTAATTTGTGTGACAAATTTTCTGTCCTAAGATGTGGATGAGATTGGCTTATTAGTTTGCAATTGTTGTGGGATTTTGCCTGTAAAAGAGCTTTAGTCAAGGACACAAGTAACTAGATGTTTTGGATTTTATAGAGAGCTTTTCAAGGTGGTGAAGGTACTAGTCTGACTCTGTTTCTGAGACCTATATAGACACACCTAGAGGAGCTTTTAAGTTATTTAGATGCTACTGCACTGGTTCCACTTCTAGATATCAAGGAGAAAAAAATGTCTATAAGAGGTTTTCTAAGTTGCTTATATGGTAAAGAAAATTGATGTGGTATTTGCTGAAATTTCAGACATTATGCTTTAGGTGTCTCCACATTTATTTTTAGTTGCCTAAGCATTTGTTTGCTGTTTCCTGTCAAATTCAGGTATGAGTTGGCTATTCAGATACCGACATTACTCGGGTTGAGAAAAACAGTTGATGGCAAAGTATTTGCTCTCATTTGTGCTTTCTTCTTGCCAGGCTTGTCTAGATGATTTCACTCACCATAACATTGACGTTGCGTGCAATCTCCTCGAGACATGTGGTCGCTTTCTGTATCGTTCTCCTGAAACTGCTGTTCGCATGGCTAACATGTTGGAAATTTTAATGCGCTTGAAAAATGTCAAGAACCTGGATCCTCGACATAGCACCCTTGTAGAAAATGCTTATTACCTGTGCAAACCACCTGAAAGGTCTGCACGAGTAACAAAAGTTAGACCACCGTTGCATCAGGTATCATTTATTTTCTTATTCTACCTGCCGTGATTTCAGTTATCCCTTAATTTTATTTCATGGTACAATTTTTCTTTTGTTGCTTTCCTTTTCATTTATGGCAGTACATCAGGAAATTGCTTTTCTCTGACCTGGATAAATCTTCCATTGAGCATGTGCTGAGACAACTTCGTAAATTACCATGGAGTGAATGTGAAGCATACCTCTTAAAATGCTTTATGAAGGTTCATAGAGGAAAATACGGTCAGATTCACTTGATTGCTTCTCTGACTGCTGGTTTAAGCCGCTATCATGATGAATTTGCCGTGGCCGTTGTTGATGAGGTTTGTTTCTTCAGAATGTTTTCCTTTTACTGGATATTGTATTCAGTAAAATTTTTTTATATTTTTTGTGAGCCATTGGCTATTTAATTTTCAAGCAACTCACACTAACATATCTTTGCTTCTGTTTAATCATGAAGCTAATGTTAATTGGTTAATCCAGTCCATTCCAGTTGAGTATTTGAACGTTTTTACTGTTCCCTGTCCACAGAAAGAGGGAAGGGTTAGGGAAATATTATTTGCTTGTGGATGAGTTTTGGATGTAATAATAGGCTCATAGTGGGCATAGTCTTCCAACTTTTGATCTAGCTTGGAGCAAAATGAATAACTTAAATGTTGAATAAGAGTATCGGATGTATTTGCGTGCCTTCTCTTTGTATTTAATCTTCCTTTGTATTTTGTTTGGAAGAACTGTTAAAAGTGTGGCCTTTCCTTATTAACTGCAGGTTTTGGAAGAGATCCGTCTTGGACTTGAGTTGAATGATTATGGAATGCAGCAGAGGCGGGTTGCGCATATGCGCTTCTTAGGAGAGCTTTACAACTATGAACATGTAGATTCATCTGTCATATTCGAGACTCTTTATTTGATTCTTGTTTTTGGCCATGGCACAGCAGAGGTATGGATTCATTCCTTTCCTTTGCTTGAAGATCTTTATGGTACCTCGCTTGAATGGTTAGGGTATGCAGCAGAGGTGGATTGCGCTTCCTGGGGAGACTTTTCATCCCTTCCTAGAATGCCATTATGTGTTTGAGGATAATCTCCTCATCGTCTAAAATACAAACGTAATCCTAAAGAATACTTTGCATAAATCTGTTGGAATGGTTATGTAACTTTGAAAATGGGGATTATTTGATATAAGGATAAGATATTTCTAGCTGAGAACTGCATATCTTGTTTCACTCTTGGAAATATGAATTCTCACTGCCAGCTGTTGTGCATCTGTTCCTTTTGTTAGAAAAGGCCTAACATGTGCTTGTGGGCCTCATGGTGTCATAATCAGTTTTATATCGAGTGCTGCCATGTGTGGCTAATCCAAGTTTTGGTTGGTCGAATTGTTTGTATGATTGCATTAGTATTTTGTATATCCTTAACACGATAACATGATTACTATCTACTCCATGCGATTTGACTTGGTCAGTGTTGGCTAAACCGTAAGCCACACATCTGAGTTTTACATATGCTAGTTGCTTGACATTTGAGGACAATAATCTGAGTAGTTTTAATATTTACTTGTCCAGCAAGATGTATTAGATCCACCAGAAGACTGTTTTCGGATCAGGCTGGTCATTACACTTCTTCAGACTTGTGGCCATTACTTTGACCGTGGCTCTTCCAAGAGGAAACTTGATCGATTCCTGATGCATTTCCAGAGGTACATTTTGGGCAAAGGTGCACTACCATTGGATATTGAATTTGACTTACAGGTCAGTGGTTGCTCTACATCATGTGAATGCTTCCTAGATTGAAATTAATGAATAGGACATAGAGGAGTAGTGTGCAACATGACAGTCTATTTTATAGACCAAGTGAAATTGCACTTTTTCTGGAACACCCTTAATGGCAGATATTGTGGTTGTAACATGAAATTTTAAGTTTCTTTCCTCTTTCTAGAGGTTTAACTGCTGAAATCATGCTGCTTTCATGACATTTGTTGGTTGTTTGATCGTGTCCTCATATAAGTGTGCGGTCTTTTTACAATCTGGAGTTACAGGATTTGTTTACGGATTTGCGTCCCAACATGACTCGATATTCCTCCATTGAAGAAGTTAATATGGCGCTGTTAGAACTCGAGGAGCATGAGCGTACTGCCTTCAGTGAGAAAGGCAGCAGTGAGAAGCACTCTGATGTAGAAAAGATGGCAGGGAAAAGTAGACACGCAATCTCAGCCGATCGCCAAAATGGTGAAAATGGTGGGGAGGAAAATGGCGAGGTGCATGAGGATATTGCTGACAGCGACACTGATTCAGGCAGTGGCTCCATAGACGCAAGACGAGATGAAGAGGAGCTGGATGATGATGGATGTGATAGTGAGGATGATGAAGACGAGGATGATGATGCACGTGGATCAGCTTCTGATGAGGATGAAGTCCATGTGAGACAGAAGATATCCGAGGTGGACCCCTTGGAAGAAGCCAATTTTGAGCAGGAACTCAAGGCAGTTATGCAGGTACAGCAAAAGCCCGTTTGGATTTGACTTATCATAAGCAACAAACAAACACAACACACACACCTTAACCCAAAGGAAACCCAAAAAAACAAAAAATAAAAAAAACAAAATACAATAACAAAAAAAATATAAAAAAACAAATAAAAATTTTCCCCTCCACAATGTTAAGCTTCCTCCACGCCAAACAAAAGACGCCAACCACGCCCCACTCCAAGAATCTGTCTTACTACTTTCCCAAGAAGTTCGACCCTCCCTTCCCACGCACGCCCCTATAACACACTCTTTACCGAGCATTTAGGGTCTCAAGAATAGTCCAAACCATCCAAACGATGTTCCCATCTTTCGCCACCGAACTACCCAATTTTCGCGAATATCCCATTTCTTATTTTATCCATTCTGTACCACCACCTTAAATTCCATTCCGCTACTCCATCTTACCTAACGTGCCTCCCGCCAACACTCAACACATGGCACCACGCTCATAAATTTTCCTTTTACAAGAGGGATTTCGATCACACAAAATCCCCGATCACCCCCATTTCATCCAACCCGCTCCGATTTTACACACCTCATCAATCTCTCCCCTTTGCAATATGATCCTAAATATCCAAAGTATCTTTCTTGGGTCTTATCCCCTCTTGCTTGAACTCACACTCATGATTCGGCCTTATTTTGACTTATCATAAGCAATAAGTAATTTTTTTTATTTTCAGCAGAGCTCAATAAATTGTTTTACTTCTCAGAATAAATACAAAAATGTTCTACATGACCTTGAATGAGTTAACACTTCAATGTTATCTTTAAAGACTAGAGGGTTAGACATTGAATGGCTCAGAGCTTGTAGTTGATTGCGATTTTAATGAGGTCAAATGGCAAAATTAATCCAAACCTTTTTAAGGGTTTTCAATCTTATTCCGTTCTCCTAATCCTATGAGAAAATACGCAACCTTGTCTCAAATCTCTTTTATATCTATCTCGAGTCCAGTAACACCATTTCTGATAGGGTCGCAACCTTGTTTCAAATATCTTTTATATCTATCTCGAGCCCTGTAACACCATTGCTGATAGGGAATATTCCATTAGACTCTTCCCCAAATTCCAATTTTGCCTTGACTTTATTTTTCTGTCTAATTTTCTCCCACCCATTTTCTTTCATTTTTATCTTTTGCGTTGGAAAATATTTATATGAATTTACATCTATATTACAATACTATAATATGTCTTGAATTACTCCTCTAGTTAAAAAATAAAGGTTTCTTTAAACAAAATATTGCCTTCATGGGAATCTTATATATACATAAGAAAAAGGGCAAGAGGGTAATTACACTGTAGTTTTTGGAGGGAATCTGATCATGGGATAGATTTGATTTGAGTCCAAAAGATGAGGATTTATCTAGATAACATAAAAGGGTAGTTATAAAATTGAGAAATGCAGAAAACGTGGTATATTTATTGAAATTTGCTGATTTTGTTAATTAACGGAACATTGGGCGCAGGAGAGCATGGAGCAACGCCGACTAGAACTCCGAGGTCGGCCCACTATAAACATGATGATACCAATGAGCGTATTTGAGGGGTCCACCAAAGATCATGGAAGAGGGCTTGGAGGAGAGAGCGGTGATGAGGCAGTGGATGAGGATGGTGGAGGAAGCAAGGAGATCCAAGTCAAAGTTCTTGTGAAGCGAGGGAACAAGCAACAAACTAGGCAGATGTACATTCCTCGGGACTCTTCTCTAGTGCAGAGCACCAAACAGAAGGAAGCAGCCGAACTTGAAGAGAAGCAAGACATTAAGAGGCTGGTTTTGGAGTACAATGACAGGGAGGAAGAGGAACTTAATGGGCTGGGGACCCAGGCTTTGAATTGGTCTCAGAGTGGTGGTGGCAGGGTGATTAGTCGGGGTAACAATTGGGAAGCTGGCAGTGGGAGAGCAGTCGGGACCCGTCACCGTCATCCAAATTATCCTGGAGGCGGGGGTTACTATAGTAGGAAGAGATGAATATTTTTCTTGCACAACGTTTCTTCAACCCTACTTGTCCATCCGACATGGGGAAGTTACTGCCATTTGTTCACTATGGTACTGAATCACCTGGCAAAGTGCATGAGATATTCCATTTCTAGTGGAAGTGGTGGCGCGCGATCCTGTGGATCATTTTCTCAGGCAGCTCTTCATCACCCACTGCCAAGATTAGTGCCCTGAATTCGCAACATGGAAACATCCTGAAAGCAGATGAGATCCGCATCGGTGAATTGGTGTGGTTTTATCCAGTGGCGTCTGCCTATGCATTACACAAACACGTGCAAAGTTGTGCTCCTGTAATTAGTTTTACATGTGCATCAGAAGAGGAAATGGACGCGCAAGCTCTATGCTGTTGTATAATTCTCAAGCTTAGAGTATGTCTGGTCAATAGCCCAACAGAATATAGACTGGTCTCTGAATCTCTGTGTATAAACTTTTCTCTGCACGAAACTATGCACGTGCATCAACATCATTGCTGGCATGAGACTGAATGAAGGCGAGTCTGTGCAAGTTAGGGTTGACCTCTGTTTCGCCTTTTCTTGCTATGAGTTCTGACCATGAAAGTGCTTGTGGCATACGTATCACGCGCGATGTCGGTAGAGATGCCGTTGATGAAATCCGCGGATCAGCGGCACTGAATGATGTGGTTTGAGGAATGATTTGTCTCCTTAGTCTTATGCATCTCTCTCTCTCTCTCTCTCTCTCTCTCTCTCTATGAACTAGTATAATCCAAAGTCCTAGGCACGCTTATTGCAGCCAGGACCACACATCTTCCCGTAGGAATACAGGGAAATTGTTGCATCATTCTCTTTTTGACCAATGAATATGAACAATGCCATACCTAAACCTTTTTATCAGCCTTTTTTTTATTTTCTCGCCTCTTCTGCTGGGCCTCAACTTTCTTATTCTATCTCGCCTACAACTTGACCGGCAACAAGCCCTAGATTCTTAAAAAGGCTCTCTGACCTGTAGCCTTTCCAAAGGGTTATGCCCCTCCTTTGAATAACATAGCTCGGAGATAATATACTTATATAGTCCACACTACCCCCACCCTAAACATAAAGCTATATTGCTAGAAATGACAAGAACCTAAAGTAAAATAAAATAAAATAAAAAATTTGGGAAAAGGGTTATTCCCTATTGGGACATCTCCCACTTTGACAAATTCATCTTTTGTTTCCTTAGTTGATGATACCGCCAATCATCTCCGACGTGTCATATCTCTCGGGTCGACCAGATGTTTCCTTTCTAAAAAGGAAGGCACCCTTTTAAGTGCTTTATTTTCTTTATTTTATTATATATTTATTCAAATTTTTTTTATTATAATTACAATCACTATCCGATCCTTTTGGCTTCATGTCGTCCACGCAAAACTCGAGTATTTTTTTCTCTTCGACGTGATATTCTCATTATCATCTCGTTTTCCTTTTGGATCATTTTCCTGCATTATTATAAGCCTATGAAGTACGAAGCACTTGGTCCTAGTTGCATGATGCGTCGTTCCTTCGTGGCCAAAGAAAGGTGTCCGGTGTCCACCACCCTCTCTTGAGTTTTTCACTTTACGCATCCATTGGACCGATCCAATCTACTTACAACCCCGGAAATCCGATGAAGAAAAGTTCCTGGCATGTCGATATCGATCGTGGGTGTTTTGGCCGGGAGGATACAAAATTCGGCCTCGGATAGAGGAACTAGGGGCTAGGTTAAAACGATATCGTGAGCTTGGAACATTGTATCAAGAGTCGGATAGACCATGTTTTAACTTGTCAATTGGCCTCATCGACATGAATTAGCGCTGGAGTTAGGTCAAACAACGCACGGCATCAAAATGGGGAATGATCGCCATTTTCCAATGAAGAGGACCGCCCCATTTCCTTTTGTCCCATCGAAGATAAAAACCCTAAATCTCGAGAGAGGCTGGCATCCAAGGCCGACAAGAGAAACGCCTCCATCAACCCACTTGTCCAAACATTTACATGGCAAGAGAACTGAAAAGGAAAAACCAACGAGGAGTCTCCATCCAAGGACAGCTTCTTATAAAGTTCTTGAACGAGATGGGATTAAAATTTTTTCTCATGAATGACTTCTCGTGTCATCAGAGACCACTCCATACCGTGACCACCCACTTTTTGGGCGCACCTAACTTTGCCAAATACTGCTCGGGCTACAGAACAAAGAAGATTCTATGTTATAGAATTCGATGTAGATGTGCTTCGTTGCCGAAATGTTTTGCCACACGATATGGGTAGATTTTGATCGTATACATTGACCGCGATCAAGGTCGTTAAGTTTCCGATGCCCTCATTGGAAATACGAAATAAATAACTTTCTTCTTGTGAGGTTTAATTTGTTTGTTTTTTTTTTTTTTTGACAAACTAAAGATGTTTCATGGGATTCAATTGTTCTTTCTTCTTCTTTTTATGCACAATGTGATGGATTTGGCCGGTTGGAATCGATCCGAGGCAATAATTTTGGAGCGTTGCCGGGGTGGGGCCGAGGGGGAAGAGACGGGGAGGGGGGCAAATTGGTAAATAAAGAGAAAGACGGGGGCGAAAATGGGAGAAAAGATGAGGGGAGAGTCGTACGAAAGGAGGGGAAGAGACCGCGTCGACGGAGGGCCCAAAAACCTCGTACCCCTGCCGACAAGTACACCAAATTGCATTGGTTTCCCTATCTACTTTCGGAGAAAACTATATTATAATGTCCCCCCAAAATAAAATAAATTATTTCCCAAATAAAATAATGTTTGCCGATGGAAAATATCGCCTCCACTTGCAATGTAAATAGCGTAATTAAGGAAGCAAATCTCATGATTAATCATGGTCACATCCTCCCTTAACCCACAAGGAAAGCTGGACAGTGACCCAAGTGATTGAACCACAAGGATGACCAATTTGGAAAGTTTCTTATTTTATTTTATTTTTTCATCTATTGATCCTTTTTAAGGTTTGTGGCTGGTGAATTTCTTATTTTTCCCCCCTGAACTCTTCTTTTTTTTCCTTTTTTACCCCCATTTCCTATTCGAAAAGCTTGAGGAGATTTTGCACGTGTTTTTTTGAAGAAAAAAAAAATTTCTTTTGACGTTTTATAATTTCAGCTAATTGAGCCAGCAAAAGGGAATTCAGACTGCAGATTTAACATTGGGAGCGTGGAAAGGTTCCAATTTAGGGCAAGAATTTCTGACCATTTCCTTGCATGTTTGACTTTTGATGGCGGTTTTGCTAGTTTTGGTTAGTTGCTTTGTTTTTGCAAAGGTCTTGTCCGGTTTGTACTTGGAAGCGAAGGACCACCCATGCTAACCAACCAAATTTAGAGCCGAGCACGAATTAGAATTTCACACATTGCCATTAAAAATTAAATGGCAAGGGAAAGAGAAAAGAAACCCATTTTTTTTTGCGCATAAAAAAATAATCAAATCACATGTTTATATCGACTTTCATTTTATAATCGAACGACGCATGCTCTACTTGAACTCTCGAGATTTCAAATAGCAATCCAAAGTTCTTGCATTGGCCATCTTCGAATACCGATACGATCGGATCCAACTCGACAATGATCTGATTTTTCATAGCTGAATTATTCATATTTTTTTAGGGATTTTTTTTTAATAAATTATTGAAAATGTGTTTCCTTGGTGCCTTCCCATGTTAAAAATTATTAATAGGGCCGCACTGCATTTTCGCGGGTTTCCATTTCAAACGGACGCACAACACCTGCCTGAATATTACATGTGGGCAAAAAAATAATAATTAATGATCTATTTTCCCCTTATTTATGTAAATAAATTACAAGTTTTAATTGGTTGTCAAACGTAAGGTGCTACGTCACGCTCCTGCCAATCCCGATTAATTTTTGTGCCAAATCGTGTTTAAGGTAATACCAAATAATAAGGCGCGTGACGTCACCCATGACGTCATCAGTGGGATGGCGCTCGTGCACCGGAACCACTACGTGCCGGTCAAACCTCCGGACGCGGCGGCACGCGCCGAGAAGCGCGTGGGGAGTTTGGTTTTGCGTAGGAAAAAGCGAGGAGGGTGCTCTCTTCTCATTGGCCCACCGGAGACCTTATCTTCTTATTACTAACGCGTCGTGGCTTGCAATAATTGGGCTAATCTGGATCGAATTAGATTCCCATATTATAAAATATGAAGTCTTTATGTCTTGTTTGCGCGCGCACACGCAAAAAAAAAAAAAAACTTGTTAATCTAAAGTTGACAATCATTTAAAAATTATGGGATTTCATTTTTAATCAGTCCTTATCCAACTATGTATAGCTTATCAATTCGAGATTGCCGCAGTTGTCGATTTAAATAGAAAATCTCGTTTTTACTCGGATTATTTCAGTAAATTTTCTATTTACTGATAGCATCGTCGTAGAAGCGGAGGAGTCTTTTCTTTTTCGTTATCAAAGGGGGCGATTGATCAATCGGAGGTCCTTGCTAATCTAAGGTCGACAACCATTGTTTTTAGCTTATTCGATTTTAAACCGGTCCTTGTCAAACCACGTATAGCTTATCGATCAAAGCTTTGCCCGATTGCCAAAGTACACTAAAAAATACAGTTTGTTTCAGGCGATATACTTTGGCCAAAGGAAAAATCCCGTTTGTACTTGAATTTATTATACTATCACATAGTCATGCACGTGCACTAATAGCGTCGGAATATAAGAGATCAAGTTATTTTTCATGAGTATTATGTGTGTATAGATATATATATATATATACATACATATCCGCATAAAGTCAACTATTTCGCCAATTTATTTTTCCACTTAGAAATTATTAATGTCTCGTTATTCAGTGTTGTCCATTTCAGGAAGTATCAAGAGGGTGACGATCTCTTGGCATTTGGCATCCAAGAGAGGTTGGATGAGGGAAAAAAAAGTTTATACGAATTCTCTTTATTGGATCTGATATCGCGTTCGTAACAACATCAATTCGGATGCAAAAAAAATTATAGAAAAACAAGACTAGATCGGTTTAATTTTTTAATTTAACAAAAGTGAAAAAAAAATCACGATAATGCTATTAACCGTTGTAGCCTTTCATTAGTATTAGGGGATTGAAAGATTGTTTTTTTTCTATTTAATGTAACCTTAAATTTGTTTACAAAAGAAAAAGATAAAATAAATAAAAAGGAATCTCAACAAAGGTCGCGGTCAAGCAACCCGATTGAGGGGTTAACGAGAATATAAAGGATTACCGTAAGAGGAAAGGTTCCGATGTGGGACGGCCACGACAAGATTCTTGTTCTTCCCCTGTCCTTTCCCTTTTGATCAGTCACTTCCCCGCGTGTCCGCAGATGGGATCGAAAACGGACGGCCCAGATTTTTCATCGTCTCATTTCCATTTTTGGTGGGTGCGCGGAGCCGAGACATTGATTGGATTTGTGGGGCCCTTTGGTGGGTCCCGCTCGTCGTCTTTTGTCCGCAGTAAGGAACAGAGACCGACGAGACGAGACACCTCGTCTCCCCATTAAGGTTTCTCTCTCTCTCTCTCTCTCTCTCTCTCTCTCCCATGGCTCATCCTTTTCTCGTCCACTAAAATGGTGGTTGGCCTTTTTCTTTTTCTTCCCTTTCATTTTCTCCCCTTTTCTTGACTTAAAAAAAAACTAAAAAAAAAGAAAATATCTTTGAGAATCTTAATATTTTATTATTTTTTTCATTTCAATTTTTCGAGAAAAATGTCCAATAATTAGATTCCTTGGCCTCGAATGAATTGTAAATCTCATTTCCCGATTTGATCCGAGATTTTATTTAGAGCTAGATTCGAGAAGGGAATTCGACAAAATATTGATCAAAGTTGCATGCTCTTGTTCGAGAATACTTGACGGCTTCATGAGATATGGACAGATCATTTATGTCACGAGAAGAAGTCACCCGAAGAGAAAGAGATATTGACAAAAAATTGATGAATATCTCTCTAGATGTCGAAACACGTAACCACGATGTCCTTTTCAAACTTATACATGCGTTACGTTAATCATAAAATTGCTAGAGCGGCAGCTTTCTCATGGAATGGTTTTTGGCAAAAGTTTGGTTTAGGTCTAACGAGAGATCCCGAAACACAAAAACAAGTCGGCAAAATATTTCCTTGCCTTGAGAAGGTGCTAGAGGCAGTCAACTCCCCTCCTTCCTCTAACTTCCGTTGACTTTTCTATGCTATTTAGTCCAACGGGTAGGGACTAGAGTGGAAATCTTAACCTCAAACCAAACAAATCAGCGTTAGTTTGCTTCAAAACACAAGCCTTTCTCTCCTCGTGTCGTCTCTTTCAATTTGCCATTTCCGGTTACGTTGTTCGGTCAAGAATTTCGCCGGACTATACGTATTTTTCATATCACTCTCCATTTAAAATGTTATGTCTACGGATGCGCAGGATTCTATTTTTCTCGACGGCGTCGATAACGTTTCGAAATTGCACGTTTCAATTATCGGTGCATTCGAAAGACATTGGCGAAATTACGAACGATCGGGCGTATACGGAGAGCACGGGGAAACGACATCCGCTGTTGCAAAAAATATAAATATAAATATATATATGTAAAAAAATTAACTTGCAAAAGATTGAAATTCACATTTTAAAGAGAGACGGAGCGAGATTGGTCAGATTGGTGCTCAACTAAAGCTATTGGTAAATATTGATGGTTGGTCCATAAATATTGGCGGATATGCACGTGGTTCTCTTCCTCAATAAATTGAGGGGGGGAGATTTCCCAAGTCTAGTCGCTCACACGCAAATTAGGTGTGCTCTCTTTTCGTATAGACATACCCTTTTGACCTTGACATTTCCTATGCCCTAGAGCTACAATTCAACAACGAGAGTTGGCCAAAATACATGTCCAAACCTCTGCCCCGATCAATCGAATCTCTTCCAGCTAAATTGACGTCGAATTTCGCATTCCGGTTCTTATTTTTGCAATGATTTCACAAGAAAAGCAAAAAATCCGATCGTCTGAATTCAAAAGTGATGTAAGAATTTTGATCTCCTTAACGAATGGCTGAAAATAAATATTTGCTCATCACCGTTCTCATAGCAATAAGTAATCGATATAGAGTTTAAAAGCGTTCATTTTCGATTTGGTATCGCCGCTCTCCCCTTCCAAATGGAAACTTCCGGTCAGATCGGTGAGGTGGCTTCGGAAGTCGGTCTTCAATTCAAAGCCTTTCTTCAAGGGCGCTCCAATCGTCGACGGGCCAAAAACGAAAGGCAAAAATGAAATAGAGAAAGGGGAATCATTCATGGGAAAATTTGAATCCCACGAAAGTCAAGAAAACCAGGGTTGACCTTGGAAGTACAGCGGTAAAGCAGGCGTTAGGCAATGAACAAGTCAGCCTACCTTCGAGGACACGTCAGTCGCCGCGCCGAGGAAAGGACAAACCCGGTATAGCGACCGTTCCTCGTCTCTCTTTTCCCGGTCGTTTTCTTTTTATTTGTTGTTATTAGCCCTTTGCCCTTTCATTTTCCTCCACTTCAATGCCCAACCGAATTTCACAGGAAACTTCACCCATCAACTCATTTTTCCCTTTTTTTTCCCTTTTACCCATACAATAAAATCGATTTTTCGTTCGGAAAGTTTCGATTTTCAATACATTTTCTTACACCTCCGACGGTTCTTGCGATTTCAAATTTGATATATATCATCCAGGTAAAGACCGCCTGATTTTCAAAGTGTGCATATATCACAATGAAAGTTAGCGTTGTTTGTCCTATGATATCTCTTATATGTGAAAATCGCTGGGACATTTAAGAAAATTGCTAATTATTTATGGAAAATTGAAAATATTTTTATTTTTATATATTTTTTGTCGACGAAAAATCTTATTAAATTTGTGCTGATTAGGATTCTAGAAGCCCAACAAGGTGGAAATTAAAATAGGAAAATGTGGCACGCGGAAAGCCTTTCACCATGAAAAGAAAGAGAGAGGGAGGCATTTAAGGTGATGGGGTCTCACAACTGGTGAAATTAAATGCCGCCAAAAATATTAATTAGAGGCTTATCGCAAGAAGATTAAAAAAAATAAAAATCAAAAGTCACGTTGCTTTATTTTTGTGGGCCCGCGCCTAGAGAGAATAGGCCTCCAGCCGTCGGATATGTGGGAGATCCAATGGACGGTGGCGACCCGTCGTGTTTAAATTAGGTCACAGAAGGACAGGTCGGGGTTGGTCACTGCACCGGCAAAATTAGGAAACAGATAGAGCGGGAAAAATAAAAATAAAAAAGAAAGTGACCATTTATGGCATAGTCAACGTTGTCCGAACTAGATTTCGAGATTAGGGCAAGATATCTCCGTCCATTTGTTGGGGTTCTCAGCCACTCGGATCTCGCCACGTGGACCTCAGACGCCATATCCAGTCTCCTCTTCTCATTGCACAAAACCTTTTTGAGACCGATTTACATCTAAGATTTCTCCTTTCTCAAATATGATTTGTTGAAGTAAACAAAAAATATGAGGGAAAATTACCAAAAAAGCCCTAAACTTATTATATTTATATTAATTTAATCCTAAAACTTTTCAATTATGTCGATTTAGAGCCATCCCCAATTAGAAAGTTATTTTTTATACCCTTGCTTTTAAGCGTCTTTTCTTTTCTTTTTATGCATATTTTCAGAAACCCCGAGTCCTTGATTTTAAAAATTTATTCTTTTTTCCTTTCCTCGAAAAGTACCTGAGTCTTGATCATACCATTTAGGAAACCCTAAATTTAACTTACGAAAGAGTTGACTCCGTTGTTTGTTGGTGTAAACAAAAGAAGATGATTTGAAAGAGTACGATCTCGAATTCGGCGTGTTTCTTCGCAACCTTAAAAGTGGCTGCTGACCAATCAAATTGTTGAACAGTTTAGTCAACTCAAGCTATGCGGGGTAAAAGATTATACAACCAACTAAATCTGTCCAACTTTGACCGATGAACGTAGGTTTTAGGCGGTGAAGAAAAGTATGGCCTTTGTCACGATTTACATATGATGAACTACCATCTTCCACACACTTTTGCCCCTCTAATGAAGAAACCCTCTCTCACCAGAAAAAAAAAAAAACACATTTGCAAAATGGAAAAATAGATGGCACGCCGGATTTTCTACACCGTACGATAGATTAATGTCGATTTACGTGCATCTTTGATTGTAGAAAATAAAAACAAAATTCAAAAAAAGAAAGAAAGAAAGAGAGAGGATTGTGATTTATAACGTTTTGGAGATAATGAATGAGATAATATTGATTTTTCAAGGGCGATAAATTGGAAAAAAAGTCATCGGCGGCGGGCGTGGTTAGCCGGCTACTTGGGTAAGTGCTCTTGACATCACCAAAACATGTGAATACAACATATAAGGCACGAGTAATGACACGAGAAAACGTGGTCTCTGATCATCTCTTTTACCTCTTGCACCCTCGCTCTAGATCTCGATGAGTTTTTCATTCGTTTCTATCTATCCTCTTTGTGCACACCAAACGTACAACTATCACTTTGCCTAAGAAAATGCGGGTCTCTTATCTCCCTATCCCAGGGCCGGCGATGGCCTGGGCAAGGGCCACAACCCTCATCGACCAAAATGAAAATGAAAAAGAAAAAAATAGAAAAGAAAAGAAAAGATGATGAAAAATTCAGAAAAAATAATTAAAAATTGTCAATTTTGTTATCATCGTCGTCAATCGTGCCACGTAATACAACCGACATCCGTATCAACGATTTTTTTTTTATCAAAGTTGGCTAGATGAACCGAATATGCACAAATGCAAAATGTTTACGATTAGATTGATTCAATTAAAGTGTTTATGATCGAAATGGCACAAATACAATAGGCTTAGACCTTTTTAGTACTTTTCAGGGGCTACGACCTTCTACATTACTTGTCATAGTTCCATACGTTTGAAAGTAAATTTTACATGTTAGAATAACCATATCGTCATTAATTAACCTGATGTTTCCTAATTAACTACAAGGCTAACTAAATCACGAAGTGTGTTTTTGCAAATTAGCTGCAAGAATGGTTCTCTAATCAATGTTAAGGAAAGCCATCCCTCAAATCAATCAAGGTGGCAAGTCACTTTGCAATCAAATCGAACCCATATAATCATTTATGCTTGTCCTGTTGTTAAAGGGTTAGTTCCACCCATGACCACACCTTATCAATCATTAATCTCAACGCAAAACATAAGCCAAGAATTAGAAATTGATCCAAACAAATGGGATAAAAAAGAATAGCAATGCCACCTACATTGTACATAAAGATAGTCCTAAAATAAACATCCATATCAATAACTAAGTGTCGAGCATGACAAAGAGTGCGTTCTAGCTATGGAGCAATGTTCAACACACCAAGACCGATACATAATCAATTAATCACATGATACGACAAATTCACTAACGATGCAAGATAAAATTTAAGCAAGCAACGTTATTTCTCCCTAAGCCCAGCTCTTTTTTCTTCTAATTTTTCTTTATAAAATGCCTCGTATGTCGTAATATCATTTTTTTTTTTAGGCTTTTTGGAAATCTCAAGAAAGTAATGTTGGAGAAGAAGGATGAAGATTCAATAATGCAAGGTGGAAGAGGCACCCAATACCAAGAGGCAAGTGTAAGAATTCTGCCTCTGCTTGCAACACGTCCCCAACGCTCTCTCCAGTTTTCTTTCCTCCTCGTCCTTCTTCTTCTTCTATCTTCTCTCTTCTTTAAGGAAAAAAAAGAATATCATCCATTCTTCAAATTTATTTTGGTTTTTTTAATAGGATGAACTCAACTCGCCTCCAGTTTCCCTGAGCCAGTTACTTCTGCTTTACTGTCTCTGATCATCTGTTGTTTATCTCCATCTGTCATCTCTCTCTCTCTCTCTCTCTCTCTCTCTTTGGGGGCCTCCTTCTCCATTTGTCCACAGAAAAAAACCGTCTCTTTCTCTTCACCACCTTAAACAAGAATCAAGTCTCTCCTTGTCTTCTCCTTTAAAATGCTTCCTCTTTTAGCTTTTTACTCTCCACTCATCCATCTGCTCGTTCAGCTTTTCTTGAAGACTGTCCTTCCCTCGCGTCGCTTATCTCACAAGGTTGTCTAGCTTCGTAAAGTTTTGAGATTTCTTTTGGCAAAGACCCACTTGCAGTTTCAAGAATTCAGTGACGAGGAAGGCCCGTCGAAAGAGATACCATGTTGGATCTCAATCTCGAGATGATCTCCAGCGACTCGTCCTGCGACGGCAGCAAGAACAAGATTGCCCTGGGAGAGCCTGAAGAGGAAGAAGCGGCGAAGCTTCACGAGGCCTCCGGCAACTACGATTTGGAGGAAGATTCCGGGACCTCCAACTCCACCATTGTCGCCAGCGCCGAGGAAGCTTCCGGCAACGCCGGCGACGAGAACTCCTCCAACACCACCTCCTCCTCCTCCATATTCGATGTTATGAAGGAGAAGGAGGGCAAGGACGGTTTCAAGGCCGGAGACCCGCGGCCCTCGCCACAGGGGCTGATCACTCGGCAGCTTTTTCCGGTTGCCGGAGCCATAGAGCACGGCCATGAGGTGTCGGAGTTAGGGTTGGGGTCGCCTGCGAGGCCGCAATGGCTGAACTTGTCCTTTGGCGAGCCCGCCGGAGGTCAGGCGGAGTTCAGGATTCTGCAGCAGAAGCAGCAACGGAAGAGCCGCCGTGGGCCCCGGTCCCGGAGCTCGCAGTACCGCGGTGTCACGTTTTACCGGCGAACCGGAAGATGGGAATCGCATATATGGTGTGTAGCTGTGCTTGGTTTGGTAATAATTTGGGTTTTGTTCTTGTTCTGTTGTATCTGGCATTGCGTTTGATTGAGGTCTGAAGTATATCCAAAGATGTTGATCTTGGCTTGTCCTTTCTCGCATACATGTTTTTTCCTTTTATGATTAAGAATGAGTGTTTAGGTTAATTCTTCTTTTGGGAAATCTTGTTGCAGGGATTGTGGGAAGCAAGTGTATTTAGGTACAAGGATTTCTTTTTTCTGTTCTCTCTCGATCTCTCTTTTAATTCGATTAATTCTATGAAGTTGGTGTTTCTTTTTGGGATGTCTTATGTGTTGTTTCTGGGTTTTGTCAGGTGGATTTGACACTGCATATGCTGCTGCTAGGTGAGTTCTTGATTTGTGTTTCGAATTCGAATTTTGTTTTTGAGAATTTGATTGCCGATTGTAGAGGATTATCGATGGCTTGTTCCTTATTCAATCGAATGTGGGTCTCGTTGATTCAGAGCATATGATCGGGCGGCGATCAAGTTTAGGGGAGTCGATGCGGATATCAATTTCAATACCAGCGATTATGAGGAAGACATGAAGCAGGTTCTTTTAATTGATGAGTAGATTGCGTATCGATGATCTTCTGGAAGTGGATGTTCTTTGTTTGGTGATTGTTGTCTAATTAGTTGCAGATGGCGAATTTAACGAAAGAGGAATTTGTGCAAATACTTCGCCGCCAGAGCACGGGATTCTCGAGAGGAAGCTCAAAATATAGGGGCGTGACCCTGCACAAATCCAGCCGATTAGAAGCCAGAATGGAGCAGCTTCTAGGGAAGAAGTAAGAATTCAGTGTTTGCATGTTCTTTGAATTTGCGGATACTTGTAGTTTACCGTCGAATCTGGTTACCGCAAATACTGAAAATTAAAACCTTCGGAACTTAAAATTTAGATGGTTCCTTAGAATGGAATCAGATCTTAAGATGAGTTCTCTTGAATGTAACTAACGAAAAAGATGATCGGGTTGGCCCCTATTATCTTCAAAATTGTTATGCTTGTTGGTGGGTATATTTATCTCGGGTCATTTGACAGCGAAGTCGAAGCTGCGAGGTCCTTGTGATCTTAAAAATCTTTTTTTTTAATCTCCTCTGAGCACTAGGTGCATAATTCTGCTTCATATTGGTGGACTTGGTTGATCAGACGAGATGCTTCGTCTTTGTTTTCTTTCTAAATCCAGGGCTTATGACAAGGCGGCGATCAAAAGTAATGGAAGGGAAGCAGTAAAGAACTTCGAGCCGAGCATTTACGAAGGGCAGACTATACCAGATCCCAGAGCTGGAGGTACAGCTCAATTAAAGTCCTTTAAAGTTGATGTTCTAACTACTTGATTGTGCTTGTAAGACTAGATCGGAACTTGCCGCACTGTGACAATGAATCACAAGAATTCTTTTGTTTAACGGGGTTTCAGGCGGAGGCCACAATCTTGATCTGAGCCTCGGAATGTCTCTGCCATCAAGTAGTACAATGGGAGGGGGAACTCGAGGGGATACGCTCTTTCGTCGTGCCGACTGTGAGATACCAAATATCTTGATGGTAATTTTCCTGTCAATCATGCAATTGGCTAGTGTTTCGTACGATTTTCGCCTCTCTCTTGAGAAACTGATGATTTATTGTGTCTTCATAACTCTTCATAACTCGTAATTTGCAGGTCGGTTGCTCTTCTTCTGCGCATAAGGGCGGAGAACTTGCCAATATTGGAATGGCATCGAAGAGTCCTCCCATTTGGGCAGCCATGTATCCTGCACACGCAACAATCTATGAGGTACTTAGTTCTTCGTCGTTCTTTCCATTCCGTTTGTTGCAAACAATCTTTCATTTACTTATCTGGAGGCATCAATCGGCTAGTCAAAATTCGTCCTCATTAACAGCAATTTCAGGCTTGTTATTGATGAAAAACCATGTTACATTTTGCCTAGTACTGTCTAGTGTTGGGTCTTCAAAACCTTATGGAAATGTGATTCGCCACCATGTTACGAATGTAGTTTGAAGGGGCGACTTGATCCCTTGCTCATCTCGCACATTCATCGCAATGGATCGATGAACAAAATGATTATTTTTGGTTTCTCAGTTTTTCTGCAACTGCATTTTTGTTTGAGTGACAGATTTAACTGCATAATCTTCTCAAATGTTTCGCCTCAGGTAGATGGCCGACGCTATGTATGCCACTCTGAGCATTTTTATTGTGTTAGAAGTATTGAAAATTTTCCTGGATTTTCAGCAAAAAAATTTTTCAGATCTCTCCTCTTTGTTTCCGAAGTGTTTGCTGCTTGTCTTCA
This sequence comes from Rhodamnia rubescens, assembly GCA_021437795.1. NCBI lineage: Eukaryota > Viridiplantae > Streptophyta > Magnoliopsida > Myrtales > Myrtaceae > Rhodamnia > Rhodamnia rubescens. The sequence continues at coordinate 1,107,332 of JAILYA010000054.1, read as the reverse complement.
TGGACTACACTTCATTCTATACACAATGTTTCATTTTATTGTACCCTAGAAGCTATTCAAAACACACCATAAGGCCAACAGTGGCAAGCAATTCATCTTCTAAAAGCATGAACATCGAGTGAAGATACATATTATCCCCCCGAGATTACACGTCACACGACCAGCCACGAGCCAAGGCTGCTTGGTTTCCCATCTAGCCAACAAGCTCTGCTTACCAGTGAACGCTTCTCTACCATCTGCTGCAGGGAAAGGCGACGGAGAAGAGGGTCGAAGCAATTCCAGCGATGAAGTTCTCGAGCTACGGATTGCCAGTGCCCGGCAACGTCAACAATGCGAACGGCGGGTCTCAACAAGGCCCATTGTTTGCCAATGCAGCATCATCAGGATTCTCTTCATCCATAGCCCCTCCCCACCCTCCTCCACAGCTCCCACTAAATCTCCAGAAAAATGGCGTCTACAGCAATACAACTAGTCGTGCTTACTTCAGTTACAGAGGCTAAGCAAGGCATCATGTCCATCTTCCTGAGGGCCACATCACCGATTTGTCGCTTTGCTCTTCTCTTGTGAAGTTAGGTAAGAAAAAGCAAGAGAGGACAGACCAACCAACACCATTTTTAGAGTGCATTCTCAATTTATATAGGATTCGGTCTGTTTGATTTCTACAAAACCAAGTGCACAAAATTATCTGCGACCCATCATGTAGTATATTTGACATACGATCTGCATATACATATGTGTATGCTCTTGAGAACTGACTGGGTGCTTTGTATATCCCCCATCTCAGAAAGACTCGTTTTTTAATCTTGTGGTTCATAATAAGATGTGGTGTTTTCTATTGCGAGAGCAAACGGAGAAGTTGCGCATATGGTTCTCGTGTTCGTCATAGGATGCGATTCAAGCTACTTGCGAACTTCGCGAGTCGTATTGAGCCAGCCCACCCTTTGTCATAATTGGAACTGTCAAAATGGGGTGGCAGGTTTATTTTTTGTATCACAAGATGAGTTATTATATGAGTTAGTTATCTTCAATAAATTGATTATAAATAGGTTTAAACGTAATATGAGTGATAAATCGGTTGTGAATGGGTTTGCAATATATTTAGGCTCAATCCACCCTTCTTACTCTCCACTTGATTTTACATTTACGAACTTCGCACTTTCACTTAGTTTGGGTGTAAGTCTTTTTAAACTTGATTAAATATGAATGTGTTTAGGAATATGAGTCGAGTCGGGTATGGATCACTAGATTTGCATTGTAATGAATGTCCATTTGACTCGGACTATCTATAATCCGACCTGACCTACTCATTTGACAGGTCTAGTTTTTGCTAGGTTATTAAGACATGAATACGATGTATATGCCTCTCTTATTAACTTCGTCTTAGTACGTCACTAACATGATTTACCAAAACCGTGTTTGGACGCCTTGGCTTTTTCGTAGAAGAGGAATGGGCATAATCATTTGCAAAGAAAAGAAAAAAAATTTGATATAAGATCCTCCATATTGGCTATGACATCCAAACAACCAAGGTTAAGAGAAATGCCACAATCTATGACGGAGATTAATTGAAGATGTACATCCAAACCCTACAACAACAATGAGTAACCATGAGCTCATGGTTGTGTCGGAGGTGACGGGACTTCGCGTGCAGTCATCGACGGCGGCTTGAAGTTCTTCCTCACGTACCTGCGCGCCCACACATGCTTCCCGTTGATGGTGAATTTTGCCTTGCTCTTGCCGTTGAGTATCGAGCCTATGATCGAAGCGGGACGGACCACGAGCCGTGCGTACAAGGGCTGCTCCTCCGGCGGTACCTCTTGCAGGTGCAGCTCCTCTATGAAGTTTCCGAACCGCCTATGTCAAGGGAGGAGAGAATTTTAGTCTTTCAATTTCTGTTCTAAATTCTAATCACCTTGTTGGCTGACCCGGTTTTTTTTCAAAGCTCTACTTAATAATCAAAATAGTCGATTCGGATTGAAGGTAATACTGAAATGTAAATGGTAGTAAACGTGACCCGTTTTGTCATTGAAACGAGATAAACGAGAGGGAGAGAACCTAGTGAAATACTCTCGGACTTCCTTCTCCGGAATAGGGTACCCCTTCGAGAACGTCAAGAATATGGTCCGCTCATCGGGCGGCACTTCGGTGTCGTGTTGGATTCGGGAATCGCCCGTCTCGCCGGTGCCGAGGAAGTAATCGTCGTCCCACATTTGCGCCTCTTGTTCGAAAATCTCACTGAAAAGCAGATCTAGGAACCCACCTTTTTTAAAGACCGGGACGAGCGGCGATGGTCCGTTCGGTGATCCGACCCCCGTACCCCGGTATGGAACGGGTGATATCAGATATACAGATTGATCACCGTAGCCGTAGCCTCGCTCACTTGGTTTCGCAAAATTACTGCTCTTAGCAGTTGCATAACTAGCCCTAGCCTTACTTAGCGCCATCTTTTGCATTATGTCGTGGAACGCTACCACGCAAACCTCGTCGATGAGGATGGTCATTTCCTCGAGAATCACGGCGCGATGCTTATGGAAGAACCCGAGACCGATATCTCGGTTCGTCAGGTTCTGCGTGAAGCACATCTCCCCGCGCCTCGGCGGGGACAGGAACTCGTCCCTGTGCATGCAGATGAGGCACTCGACGGCCTCGTCGGCCAGCGTGTTGAGCACGCTGTCGGGCCACCCCACGAGGTTCGTGATGTGGGTCCGGTCGTGGCCAGCCATCTCCAGCCACATCCAGAGCGCCATGACGTGCACGGACAGGTTCAGGTCCCGGTTGAGGTTGACGACCAGGCGGGAGTAGACCCGCCTATCGGCCCTGTAGAAACGGCAGAACTCGTCAAGGGAGAGCCCGCGAAGCAGCACCCGCAAGTGAGGAGGAAGAGGGCTGGCAGCCATTGCAGCAAGTTAGAGAAAAAGATCGTATCTTGGTTTTTCTTGAGGAGCTGTTCTGGATTGGTGAAGAAAGGTGGGGTTTTTTTTATAGGTGCTGAATGGGTACGACCTCGTGTTCTTCACATTGGCGACTATTGGTGCCTCGATCCATACAAGGTAAGAGTAATCTGGGTCAATCTGTACAAGGTAACTTGTCTGAAAATCGAGGCACAGCTTGCCTGATGCTGACTCTCCTTTTTTTCACTTCCTAATAAGATAGTCTCGACCATTAATGATCTGTAACACGAGACAAAACCATGCATGCATTTTCCTACTGGTCGCCATGGATTGTTTTGGTAACCTGCTGTAGCCCTCGAAGGCCAAAAAGAATAAATGACGCTGGATTTTTCTCGCCATTTATGGAGTTATTGCTGCATTTAGTGGTGGATTCTGGTTTTACTGCTTCACTTCATGCCAAGAACGGCCAGTTCGATCCTGTTTCGGATTGAGCTCTTGTGAGGAAAGAAGGGGAAAATGGGGAAAATGTGTCAACTGCTCAACTTTTTTTAACCAAATTAGGAGGTTTCCCCTGAAAAACATAGACGATTTTTTGACGTGGTTTCGTTGATTGAGCGTCGTAAATAAGCACTCGTGAATTCGATCCGGAGGTCCGCCAGGATGTGTTTGATGTAATCTTCTTGATGGATAACGAAAATCGGTTGGTCGAGTTACCATCGAAGCTAGATTTGATTATTAACTTGGTGATGTGTGTAATGAATAAATAACGGAAAGAGAGGTACTTGAGGTAAAAAAAAAAAAACTCGAGTTGTTTAGTTATGTCCGTAATTACCGACTAACGACTATTGACTAACGGCTAACGATCGGCAACCGAATTAACGATAAAACTAAACGTTTGTGATCGATGAATGATCGTTAAATCAATACATAACATGGAAAAATATCGGTTGTCAGCAAATAACAGCCAATAACTGAATTGTAGGTTCAGAATTTATTGCGTTTTTTTTCTACTCCACGTACATTTAACTATTTCGCCTGCTAAAATCAGAAATCTCACCACGAATTTGATCTATTCAATAAGTTAAATGAGAATCATAAGAAAATAGTTGTAAGAGTGATTACTCAGTTGCAAGCAACAATGACGGAAATTCACGAAGGCGATTCAGATATATTTTCTCCGGGAAAAAAACCAAGCTACCTACTTATTTATCTTACCTGTTTGTTCATCTTTCGGAAAGTAGTGAATCTTCTTGGGCCTGGGCCTCAGAGTTGATGGCCACGGCCCATCTTCTTCAAACGCCGATTCGATCCGTCTGTTTGATATGTTCATCAGCCCTTTTCTCCGAGGGAAGGGGGTCGAAACCATGTCGACTTGCAGGTTTCTGCTGAGCAATGGCGTCATTTCTCAGGCCTCCGATGCTCCCACCGTCACTTCCTTTCTCGAAACCCATCCAGGTACCGTTTTGCCTCAACCCTTTTACTTTTTTTGTTCCTGGGTAGAAGTCGAGTTCGGTGTCTTCACGCTATTGTCGCGTCTGTGGCTTCGATCGAGCTTTTCGAAACGCTTTGGTTGACCCGTTTCATCAGAACTTGAGGTTCTCGGTTCCTCAGCCGAAGTCTTATCTGCTGTAATCAGAAGATACTGTAAATTCATACTGGATTCATCAGCTATGGGCTCTGCATTCGCACACTTTATGCATGAGGTATCTGCTTATTATGTGCATTGTCAAAATTGTATCAGGGGCGTACACAACCACTCGGACTCACAATGATGGTTCCTGCCTCTTGTTCTGGGGAAGGCATCTGAACAGACTGATCAACTCTGCAAAGATCATGTTGAATTCGGATCCGCAGCTTCTGTTCGGATTGAGCTGGCTTGCAGATGCATCGTCCGCGGCATCGCTGGCCCTTTCGGTGTGGGAAGTGGGCATTCCGGATTTGGTCAATGACTCGACAAGGAAGGTGTTGCCTCGTGCGATGAGAGATAGAGAAATGGGGCAGGAATTGGCCATCACGGTTTTGCTTGGTGGGAATTTGGAGAGTTTGAGGAAATCTGTGCATGTTGATCAAAAGAGGGTCGTTCGTGTTCTCAACGTTCATGTTCATGTTAGTGCTTACGTTCCCCCTGTGTTTGGTGCCTGGCAAAGCGGCGCACGGTTGGCTTTGGTGGGAAGAGGGAGGAGTGTCGCTGCCGCTAAGTATTCGGATTGGGTAAGGTTGGGTCGCGAGCTCCATAAGATTTTTATGATGATCTTTGGTATTCGTGAAAGTAGGTTACTCTAAATTCGGGAGTCCAAGAGTTTTATAAAACGTTCTTGGTGGAAAAAAATGCGAATGTTTTTCTTCAAATAAATAGGAGAGGTAAATGTGTAACTTTTAGTGCATATGACCGGTTGATGTTGATGTGCTTTCAATCGCTACGCTCTTCTAAGATCAACCGAAACTTTAGTTCGACTCTTTATGTACTTTTCACACGGTGGTTTCAGAATCTCCTGTTAATAATCTACATTTAACACTGCCAGGCAAGCACGTATTATTACAACTCTCTGGGTTCCTCCTATTAGTTTCAGACAACCTTTCTTGTTCCTGTGGATCTTATGCCAGTTTCATTTTATTGACAGGCTCAGGAAGCCTCTGGAGCGGTTGAGGCCTCCTTCTGTGACTGAGTTATTGCTGTCAGATGATGGTGATCATATACTTGAAGGAACTATAACAAACTTTTTTGTCGTCTGCCGCAAGGTGAGCATCTAAGAAGGCATTCATTTTAACCCAAATTCAATTGCCCTACAGGTTCTTGGTCATGCTTCATTAAGTTGTCATTCTTGATAATAGTAACTAGTTACAGCTTCAATGCTTGTGGATGGTTACTCTCATCTTATGTCTCTGAGCGGCAATTATTGCAGCAAATGGACACTAAAAACTCAGAAAGTTATGATTTGCTAATTCGAGATGACACATCTGGTGTTTAAGTTGTTTCAAATCAATGACAGTCAGCAAAAATGGTGATCTTAAAGTTCCATTCTTTGTCTCACTTATAGGAAAGAAATGTTAAAACCGCGTAGCTGGGAATTTGCCATTTGATGTGTCAATTTTCAGCTTTAAGTGCCTGACTAAATGCTCTTTTCAGGACAATGGTGAAGACAATAGGAAAGGCATGCATCCAGGGACGAATGTTTATTCCTCTTTCAAGTGCAGACAGCTCCTGTAAGGGATGGCGTCCTTCCTGGTGTTCTAAGGCAATTAGTGATCGAGTAAGTCCCCCTTTAGGTGGAACTCCCTTCTGAGGATACACAGTTATTGATCTACATCAAACAACTGATTGCTGTGTCGCCAAAAAAAAGAGACATATTGTCCTAGTTTGGTTGACTATAAACTAAGGGAGGCTGAATTAGTACAGACTCTTGTGATGATTATCTAGTTCTCCAATTTAGAGACATTGTTATGGATGATGAGTTTTAATGCAAAGAAAAGGCTTGGTTCTCTTATGCTTCTAGCATCATCGTTGACATGGATGGGACATGCAGAGTATGCTTGTGCAAGGGAATTCCATTTCGAGAAGTGGCACCTTCGTGGTCAATGCATGAGCTTTGGGAAGAGGCCTTTATCACAAGTAAAATCTCGCTCTTTTGCCACCAGCTATAGTATTATGCCTGCACCATCTTCTGCAGATTTCTGCGCCATGAATCTGTTGGTCTTATAGGAATTTAGAAGTAAACCCTTATTTCTTCTATGACTTATAAGTGAGTTTGTGCGCTTGGTTGGTCAGATACTGAGATATTATTTTAGCTTCTATTGAAGGTTGTATTGATTGATGGCTTGTGTTCTGAATTGAATTGCTTAGTTAGACTTGAGTGTGTAAATATTCCCTGGAGCCATGTAGTTATAATAACCCATTTAGATGCAAATGGCTGACTAGTTGAGAGGTATATCTACTATGACATAAACCAGTCTAATCACATGCAAACTTCGAACTATTTCTAGCGGTAGTCAGGGGACGATAGTTAATAGTTTCCGTGTGGTTTTCGGTGGCCACAGATGGTTTGAGGCTTCTGCAGCATGTGGACTCAATTCTAGTTCCAAGTGAACATGCGTCACTAGAATCAAGGACCTACAAAGAGGTGTCCTGGAAAGAGAAGCAGTTTCAGGTTTGTGAATGTTTTTTGACAGCGTGATTCGTTGCACAAATTTGGCTCTTGTGGTTATTGTTATCAGTCATTTCTCTTTTATCTTCTGGAAACCAGGATGGTCCAGGGATGATCACGAGAATGATCCAGGTAAATTACATTTGTCTTAATGTCTCTTTCATTCATGCGATACGTGAAAACATCTGATCCAAGGCCTTCTGTTTTTGACGAGCAGAAGAAGATCATGGAGAAAGCAATGTTGGAAGGGCACTCATTGGATTCATCATGACCCTTCCTAAGCCAAAAGAAATGCCTCCTAATGTCCCGCATCTGTGAACTTGAGTAAGATCACAATCATTATTATGAAATTTCAGCCAGCTTTTATTTACATGTCCGAATGTGTGTTTGATGCTACTGCTAGTCCGGTGAAGGAAAAGTTGTGTCTTTTTGTGTGTTCTCCTCTTTCAGTGAATGTGAAAAAAATTCACGAAAACTGCGTCCAGTTTCTTTTGGTTAAACTGTATTTCGCACGGAACATGCAGAATGATCTCAGAGGAGTGGATGTACTGATTCCGAAAGTGGAAGAGTGGCAAAGAGTGGCATACAATTGCGATGATTTCGCTTTTGCCTTATGTTTTGTGTTACCATAATGGATTTCGGACATTCTGTCCTAACCAGTTCTCGGTGTGCCGTCAGGAAAGTTTTCATATTTCCAGTAGATCCGAGGAATAGCATGACCTCGTAGCAGAAATTGGGGGATTGAAGCAGCACCTTCAAGTGAAAGATTGAGATTAGAGATACTCAACGATCATTGATGAATGTCGTCTCCTGGGAACTCTCTTCATATCTTGGATGGATGCTGATAACTAGAGCTGTTCTCGGGAGCCAAGCAATCATCCGAGGATGTCCCGTGCCAGGGTCATTAGACATGCGTTTGCGGGCCATCGCGCGAGGAGAGAGAGAACGAGTGTGGCCTCGCTTCTTCTTTGTGTGCTTTACTAGAAGAACCTATGTATACAAATTGAAAACTTTATAGAATTTTAGCTAGCCTTCCTCTCTTCTCTCTCTCTCTCTCTCTCTCTCTCTCTCTCTCTCTCTATCATTGCCCGGAATGAGACTGCCTATAACACCATATGGCTTAACATCCGGGCGATCAAACGTAACCGTTTCTCGACTAATTTTTGTCCAGTAGGACACTCTCGTCATTCCATTCTCGCTGCATATTCAGTAATCCGCGCACAAGCCCAGGTTCTACCGAATGACCCAGAGGTTCTGTCTTTGAAATTATGAGGTCAAACTGGTTCGTTTGTTTTGTATCGACCAACGCCAGATTTCGAGGATTTTGAGAGACTAATTGCGGATTACGGAGGTGGTTTAACCTTTGAAAAAGGCGTCTCCGGGAGGGATTAACTATGGTGCAGCCGTCTGAAAATACGACCCGCGAATTAAATGGGCCCAACTAGAGCGAACCCGGCTAGGCCCATGAGACAACCACCAACGGAGATGAATAAATCCATAAATCCGACAAGATTAAACCTAAGATACAAATAAAAGAGCGAGAGGAAAAACATTCTCCTTCAAAAAGAAAGCTTCAAAGTTCATCCAATCCCATTCATTCCTTCAAAATCCATCTTCTTCTCTCTCTCTCTCCCTCTCTCTCTCTCTCGCTCTCCCCCTTTCTTCTCCGTCGTCAGATCTCCTCTGATATAAAAACAAAAAAAACGCGACGCGCGCCAAATACGAATCGAATTCATTCGTCCGCTCTTCTCTTCTCTCTTTCAGGTTCGTCGTTCTTCCTCTCCATCTCTCTCTCTCTCTCTCTCTAGGGGTCCTTTTAGGGTTTCCTTTCCCGCTTTCATTTCGCTTTGCACTTGTGTTTCTCGCGTGCATGTGTCGCGTTGTTGTGTATGCGCGTGTGGCGAATCGATGGTGGATGTTCAATTTCCGGTTTGGCCGGTCGTTCTATAATCCACTGCGTGCTTGATTGATCGACGGCGATTTTTGGTAGATGAGTTTTTTTTTCTTTTTTCCTTTTTTGAAATTTCTTAGTTGATTCATCTTTTTTTTTTTTGGGTTAGTTTTAGTGTTCTATGACCTGGGCGACTCTCGCTCTCTCATTTTTGTTTATGGTTCTACATCCATTTCTGTAGGTATGCATTGGTAGTTATCCTTTGGTAGTCAGCATAGCTAAACATAGGGTTTCGCAATTTTTTAGGAGCAGACTGGGTATTTGATAAGATGGCGGAAGCACCGGCAAGTCCAACGGGTGGTGGGAGCCACGAGAGTGGTGGTGAGCAGAGTCCACAGTCGGGTGGTGTGAGGGAACAGGACAGGTACCTGCCGATTGCGAACATCAGCCGCATCATGAAGAAGGCGCTACCAGCCAATGGGAAGATTGCCAAGGATGCCAAGGACACTGTCCAGGAGTGTGTCTCCGAGTTTATTAGCTTCATAACCAGCGAGTACGTGCTACAGATTTTGTTTTGCTTGGAATGCATCTTGTTTTGCTTGGATTGGTTAGGCTTATCATTGGTTCTTTCAGTTCACTGTCAGGCTTCCTGCTTTAAGTGTGGTTTACATGTGGATTGGGTCTTTGGGTTGTGCTATTCTGATCCCTGTTGTTTGAAGTCGAATTTGTTTTGCTGTTTGGTGGCTGGGTTTTCTTCTCTCTTTGGGATTGCTCATATTGTAAAAAGAATTTTGACTTTGCTCTCTTTATTTCCGCATCAAAATGGGTTTCCTGAGTCAAAAGTTATTGGAGAAACTAGACCGAAAATAAAATGCGTATAGAAAGTGACAGGGATAGCGTTATTCGTGATTTTCTTTCGATAAAGTGTTGTAATCCGGGTTCTTTGTCCTGGAAATTCCTGCTCGGTACTTTTGTTTGATACGGTTTCTGTTTAGGGCAAGTGACAAGTGCCAAAAGGAGAAGAGAAAGACAATTAATGGTGATGACTTGTTATGGGCAATGGCAACCTTGGGGTTTGAAGACTATATTGAGCCACTCAAGGTATACCTGGCTAGGTACAGAGAGGTAAGTTATGCTTCCTATCTATGTGTTTAGTCTTTCTACCTTTATAAATGCTTCAGTTGATGCGAATCTTGTTTGGCTGACCATCAAACTTGATGGTTGAGGGAAATAAACCTTTAAGTTTATGTTTGCTGAGGTCTAGTTTCCAGTGCAATGTCATTGGTGGCTGGAAAAACTGTCTGCCAAGTTTCTTTTAGTTCAGTTATTGCCTCTTTTCCTTTTCTTCGTCTTCTCTTTCTCTGTTTTAGTTTATCATCTGACTTTCTGAGAACTAGAGCTGCAGTTTCGCCACCTTTATGTTGTCTAGCAAAAATTTCACTTTTTCTACATGAATGGTGCTAGTTACAGCCTTGGGTTAGTTGACTATAGGATAGCTAATGAGATTCTAGAGTACTTTACGGTGCTGAAGATTGTGGAGCAGCCACTACTCTGATGTGGGGGCTGTAGAAACAATTATCTTTTGTTGGTTTTATGGTGAATTGCATCATTTTTCCATTGTACACTAGTTCCAAACAGTCATTACTAATTGCATGTTGTGAAATTCACATCTCTAATAATGACCGTTCCATCCTTCTGTGTTGTACTGTAGCATACATAGCTTTCAACATTTTATTGGAGCTACTTCAAGTCAGATAATTAAAATGTGTTGTGCAAAGAAAACATGCTGACATATAATGGCGTTTTGTTGGCTTAATAAATAAGTTAAAGGGTAATGATTTTGTTTCTTGGCTTACAACATTGATATCTCCAGTCATTTACTATTGCATTGTTAGATTCTGCACATTTGTGTATGTGTTTTACTGACGAATGCTTCCTCTTTGGATTAATGTCTCAATCGGGGATGATCTTGTTGATGGCTGCGATGCAACAGTTAGAGGTCTGTTATTTCATTGTATAACAGTTTTCTAGTTTTGCTGGTTAATTGGTTTAGTTCTATCCACTAAGTTCATATTAATCTCTTTATAGGGTGATACCAAAGGTTCTGCAAGGGGTGGAGAGGGATCGGCTAGAAAGGATGTTTCAGGAGGTCAGCCTGGTCAGAATGTCCAGGTGTGCAGAAGTGTCTGTTCTCTTTAAAACATGATAAACGTTTTGGGGCCATATTTATACAACAAAAGTCTTGAAGTTTTTAGCTAATACCTATAGATTCATAGTGTCTTATACTTTCCTTTTTTTGTTGAATCGCAGTATGTTCAGCAGGCTTCATTGACTCAACCTGTGGGCTATATGAATCCACAGGTCTCTCTCTCTCTCTCTCCCCCTCTAGTTCTAACCAGTTATAGATGTTGTCCCATTGTTCCCAAAATTGTGAGGGACCTATGAACTCATGATATCGTGATATCCTACAATCAGTGAGGTGATATCTTGTGAAGTCCCTCATTGGATCAGAAACTTTTGGACTTCAAGCCTAAAGTAATATAACAGAAACAGCGGGTCCATAATGTAATAATACAGAAGGGATTGGTGTGTTTTTCAGCCTTAACCGAGTGAAAACTCCATGACTATGGGGATCTCCAACCACAAATACTGCACCGAAAAGGCCAATAAGAAATGTTGCAGTTTTCTTCTGTGGTCCATGCAAAAGATGTCATCCGATATAACTGACATTTTCTGGCAAATTTTTTGGAGCAGTCAAATGTGGTTGAGCATAGTGTCTGAGCTGTTAAGTGATTTGATTACGCTTAGATTATAGCTAAGCTGTCATTGTGGACAGGCAAAGTGATACTTCATGATATGCCCTAATTTTTTTTGTTCTTTGGTTCATATGGCAGTTCGGTCAACAGGGCTCAGTAAATTACGTCAATGCGCATCAATGAATTGCATTAGTTCTTTTTCAGGTAAGTTTTTACTCCATATTTCCTTGCCTCCCCCATTCTCTAGTATACGCCCCATGCGCACTAGCTTGGATTGCTTGTGCTCTGCTTTTGTTTTTTGCTATCTTTTGTCAAAAGAAGGTGACATGACGCGCAGTAGTGACAAACTTGTTATGAAGGAATTGACATTGGAAGAAGTTACTATTAATACAGTTGGACTTGTTAACTGGACTGGTTTGGGTTTTTATGTCAAATGTAATTTATTGTGTGAGTTGCAAATATAGCTCTCCTTGGATAAACACATGAAGTGGATAAGAGACGCTATCATAGTTCATTTCCAACCAACCTGCAAATTTACTGCTCATTTTGTTCTATACATATTTGCAATGCGTACTAAATCCATTCTGGTGATGATCCAACATAGAATTAGTTATTTTGCTCCATGATATACCTTTAGGCTATAATCTTATGCGTATTCGTGTGTTTGACAAAAATTAGTATTGTAAGTTTAGCATGTAATTTTATTTAAATTTTAACTGTGGTCTGAAGGAGCCTATGACATCGAATCACATATTAAACATTTTTCATTTTTTCTGTGCTTGTGTTGGGGCAATCCACACTCAGGCTGAAGTTGGAAGAGATTGACATTCAGGTAGCACTTAGTTTCTGTTTCATGTATTCTAGATAAGTAATTAGAAGACGCTTGTTGGCTAAAGTGGTAAAACATTCCCTTCTTTGTTTTTATGTTTGGACAGTGGTGGAATTGGGAGTTGGTTGGATGTAGAAGTGGTTTTGGGTCCTAGCGTTACTGTGATTTCTCATTGCAGTTCTTTGAGCATTGCAGGCACAGATGCAGCATTTGCAAGCTCTTTGGGTGGGAGGTGAAGCATGGTGCGAGGAGCTCCTCTTCTATAGATATTATGGTGAATGGCGAGGTAGATATAGGCAAATAATATTGAAAAAGCATCTATAATGTGGTCATATTAGTTCACAATATGGTGTACTTGTAGGTCTGGAATAGTGAGGGTTTGACGTCTAGGATATTTTTGCTTCTTAATTAGGAAAAGAGCTACAGTTGCCTGAGATTCTGTAAATTTGGTTCACTCATTGAGCACCTGATCGACTTTTTATATTGAGATTTCAGCCGATGCACCTCACTGTCGACTCTATATGTCATGTGAGGCCGAGGACTCCCATGTGATAGTTGTTCATTTTACTGATTAAGAGATGCTCTCTCATTTGCGAGTTGATTGTTTGGTTTTCTTTAGTTAAAGTAATGCATCCTGTAGAAACCTATGCTTCACCAGAGCAATTCTTGACTGCATTCATGTTTCGAATGTGTTCAAGGGCTGGCTGACAAACCTCTTTTCTCTATTAAATGCTTTTGTATCACGTTCCGGAAACCGGTTCAACAGTATGCAAATGCGTTTGTCTTGGTTTGGCGGATGTGATGTTCAGACTTGTCCTGTATGGTTATGCAGTAGCTAAACAAATTAACTTTACCGGTAGAATTATATGTACTTGTTCATTCAATTCTAGATTTGGGTGGTGCATCATCTGCTCGAGCTGATATCTCACGTTTAACAATAGCTTAGCTGACCGTGGGGTATTAGCGATCTTGCACCTTGAAAGGATTTGATAGTTACTATGTTACTGCAGTGAAGGTGATCATAGTTCTAGTCTCTGGTGGTTAATTGACCCTAGATGGTTCCCTGTTGTAGATATAGTTTTGAGTTGGCTTACAGGCTCGATTCTGTGGATAAGTAAGGTCATGGTTGTGAAAGGCAAAAGTTATGTTTGTCATGTGCGTAGTGCTGCTCTGGAGTGACCCGGTCACCTTTTGATGTTTCTTCGTACCTGTCACAGATTCCTTCCGATATGGATTTGATCTGCATGTTTTGTACATGATGCGGAATTATCATTTGAAAGCACATGCATTTTTACCTTTAGTGCAGTCTAAAATGGACAATTCCAAGTTGTCGTGACATTTGAGTATTGAATTATCCTTTCATTGCTCGTTTTCTTCTTTTGCTGGACACCGAATTTCGGAGTGGTGTGGCTCTTTTCCATTTGTGGTTGAACCAGGTTGGCAACTCGCGGAATGTTGTGTCGAGATTTGACAATTTTGTTAGTAAGAGGATAGGGTTCGTCGTCTGCTCGCGAAGGTTGAATCTGCAGTCGCTGGAAGGCATCTGGGTATAGCGGTGCAATTAGTTTTGAGGGTTTGTATCATCTGTATTTTCCGGTGAGCAAATGGCACTCAGGATTTAGAGATTTGGCAACACTAGCCCCGAGTATCTATCTATTCAAGGGGGTGGGCGCGTGACGCGGAGGGCGACACGTTGCACGCACGTGACAAGTAATGATATTGGCGAGCGTGGTTGGCATGATTCGTTCGTATCAGAGTCCGGTCTCTGATCCTCACTTCCGCTTTCCTTATGTTGTCCCTTTTGCTTTTCTTTTTTGTCCATTTTTATTTTATTATTGAAGGGTAATTTGGGGAAGGAGAAAAGGTCACGGCCTGAACTGTGTAGCGTGGGATTTGATGAGGGGTGGTGGGGTGTATGAAGAAAGAGGGGACAAATATGTGTCCCACTCAGACACGACGTTACCATCATTCCTGGCCTGCACGATCCGTCCAGCTCACTCTTGCCACCGGGCCCAACTTGACCCGGCCCTGGACTCCTCCTCCTCCTCCTCCTCTCAAGTTTCTTATAATCGACATTTACTGTTTTTTTTTTTTTGGTGTTTGTTTGGGGTGGGGGGCATAGTATGAACGATGAACTAAGGGATTGACCATTTGAACCAAGGAATATGCCTGGACAGACCGAACTTGTGAAATGGCCCTTGGACCGGTCATTTCAGGGCGTGGTGGATGGTGTGTAACTCTGACTCACCGGCTGCTTTTCGCCCTCAAAAAGAAACAAACTGTGTAAAATCCCAAATTTAGTAATTCAAAGCTGAATGCGTTAACCCGCCGGGGGGCGCGGGGGCAGGGGGGAGGGGGGGATCGTATGACAAGATCTCTAGCCTCGCTAGCTAGACCGCATCATCGTCTCGTTATCTTCTCTGAAATCACTAATCAGAAATAAAAAGCAGAGATCGCGTCCATCCAAATTTGATACCGAAAGCTTTTGCCCCTGGTCAAGAACCAGTGTCCCCCACCTTCTCAAGCCCCCCCACAACCAAAAGAAAGAAAGAACAAATTTCAACTCTCAAAATTTCCTTTATTTGCAATCGGAATAATTGGCCAACTCACTCCTCAGAAGTAATCCAGCTCACCCTACCCCTTCCCTTCCCCTTCCCCTTCCCCATCAGTCATCTTCTTCTGTCGTGTGATTATTCTGGGGAGGGCTCTGCGAGTTCCCTTCCCACCACCACCTCGTTCCTGTAAATACCGGTCAAAGCAGCGGGCGCCGGCTGTTTTTCTCCCTCGTACGTTGCCGAAAATGGCCCTTCCCCCCTCTCTTTTGCCCTACAGCTGGCCACGTTACCTCTCCTGACACAGAACGAGGAAGGTTAAAAAAACAAAGAAACAAAGAAGAAGAAAACACGGATTCATTCGCTACAAGCTTCTCGCCCTTCCGCCACGTGGCCGATGTTCATGTGCCGCGCAGCTCCCTCTCTTTCTCTCCTTCTTCATCTCGGTCGGACGTTTCGCCATCTGTCGTGATTGTGTAGTTATGTCCGAACGGGGAATCTCAAAAGGTTAACGCAGATGCTTTGACCGCCACCCTTACTCACAGCTGGTGCTCCCCACTCCTTTTTTTTTTTTTTTTTTGTCCACGCGTTCTCGGAATGCTTGTTAAATATTACCTTATATAGAAAAAAAATATCTCTAAAGCAACATTTACGCAAAATATGAGAAATAGTAAATTAAAACTTAAAAACCTTCTCCATTCGATTGCTAAGAGGTATTTCTCAAAAACCAAAAAAAAAAAAAAAAAGAGTCTTCTTTTGTTTTGAAAATAAACATTTCGAACATATTAATATTACAAGGAGTTCTTCATGTCACATGGATCGTTCGGATTTGCATTGCATAAAAATTGATCAAAAATGGATTAAATGAATCCATTTGGATCGGACCACTTTTTATCCGAACCACCCAATTTTAACTGGTCTAATCATTACTATTCACCGCTAATCCACCCAACATGCTGCATCGTCCTGCAATAAGTGTACGATAATGAAGGATCGTGGCATCTGATTTCATGACTGCGCCATGAAAATAATTGTAGCTTTCCCCTTGGATACGGAAGTTAAGGAATGTAAACTCTTGCTGAAATTTGAGACCGCATCAATCTAAGTCACCGGAATAATCAAGCCGCCGATCTAGGGCCTCGTGACAAAATCGTGATAGGCGGCGAGAGAAAACCCTTTTTGGGTGCCAACACATGGGCGTGCCTCCAAATGATGCGGTCCAGCTCTCCACGTTCTCCTTGTATATATTTCACATTCGAGGCCTTTTGTTTCAGGCACGTTTGTTGACACGGCCCGTCGAGTCGTGATTGTGCATTCGGTTTGAACTTTATGGTACGGATGTGATCGATGTTCTTAATTTTCATTTCATTTCGTTTTATGAAGTGTCTTAGCTTTTTTGCGGAGGAAATCTAATCCATCGACTTATAAGTTGTTGATGATGTGTTTAAGGACTAATTAATCTGCGTCTAAACCCGTTCGTCGGGACATGGTCGCCAATGGCTTCGTGGTACGTGACTATCATGGAGAAGTCCGAAATCAGAATCGGATTAGCAAATCAAGAATGAATCTTGAAACTCTCGTTGCTGGCCCACGACAGAAACTCTAAGACAATATATATCTTCTTACTAGGCTTTCAATTGCATGGGATTCTTGTGATCCAAAAATTTCTTGAAATATCGGTAAATCGATTAACTTTATTATTATTATTTTGGTAAAAAGTTATTATTGTGTGTGGCGATTCGTTGAGATGATAGTAGGAAGAAAAGAAAACACACTTGTTTAGATCATGAAACTATTCATAGCCTGAGTGAGCCATTGCCAAATGCCAAATGCCAAGTGCCGCTAACACGACATTGTGACAATACCAAAGTGAAATATTACGCATACGATTAAAGGTGGTTCCCGTGATTGCCATATATTTTTTGACATTCATAACATTTACGGTTGAGATTGTACCGTTATATTATTACACTGTCATTTCTCAAATTTCTCAAATGATGATGTCACGTCATAAGTACTTTTTTAGGACTAATCAAAAGTATTAATCTAATAAGAGGGGGATATTCTTAAAAGGGTGGCGCTTTTCTCTAAGTTGTCATTCTCCTGTCTTGATTACTTTCATGCAGGCTTTGTCCGAGTTGAAGAGGATTAGGAGAATAATTATGCAGGTAGCTAGTGCAATTAAATTAATTTCTCTAGTAAATTTAAATTGGGGTGTTTGATGCCACTTAGCAATAGATGAAGGCATTGAAAAAGTGGGTGATGGTAGATGAGGATGATTAATAATTTAAATAAATAAATGAAAGTGAATTAATGGTAATTATTATGTGGGGGGCTTTTTAATATGTCCTTTTTCGTATATCAATCACTGCGTGATTATGTCCAAAAACGACCGGCCTTTCCTCGGGACTCCACGTCGGCGTACGTTAAATTCGTTAATTATGTGGGGACCACGCCGTTCCCTTCGTACGGCCTTCCTCCGCTCCACGCCGGAGTGCGTCGTTTCGGTTTCCCTTCCTCGGGATCTCTCACGCGTCCCCATGGGGCGCGTCGGCCGCACGCTCCATCTGACCAAGCTCGAAACATGCGGACGGCATCAGCCAATTACATAACCTTAACATGCCATTCGCCCTAAATTGGTGCAATTGGCCCGTCAATTTAAACCGAAGGCGGTGATTTGAACAAAGTATTTGATATTGGCTCGAAACTCTTCGTGTAAGCTCAAAACGTTGGAGAACTCCACAGCAGGATATAAAAGGCAATTATGACTACCACTAATCTCACCGGCAAAGGGTGGGAAAGGCGCAACAGATGCGATTATTCTCTATGCGTGTTACCATAAGAGCGTCATACTTGACGAGGGATGTTCGGTTGAAGCCATGATTATCTAGTCCGTTGTAGCCCATCCGACACTACACATGCTGAGTGGAGCCTCGAGTCGGCAAATATATGTTCAATGCACAGTTGGGGTCCGCTCTTGACGCGGCCGTGAATTATAACCTCACGAGAAATTGGGGCTAATCCCTTTTATTATTGAGCTGCAGCACTTAGGGGGTGGTACATTACCCCTACCTCATTTGTTACATCCTAGATGCATGAAATTTGTATACTATTAGAGGTGGCAAAACCGGTCTAAAATTCTTATTTCATGATTGTGGGTCATAAATGAGTTCTCTACATTTTAAAAGTTAGTCATAAATGGGTTACTTACAAACTTAATAGGTCCTAAATGGATTTTAAAATAGGTTATAAATTAGATAACTATGAAAACTACGAAAAAATTTAGTTATATATATATATAGTAATGTATAAGAAATAATTTTCTATCAAAGTTGGATTTTAATTTTAAAGTGTTTTAACAATATAGATTAGATCGGATATGGGTCGATAGAATTTTTTTTTTTTTTATCGATATGGATCGCTATATTTATATAGTATGAAAATGGATCAAAACAGATTAAATGGATCAATATAAATTAGACCATATTCGACAAGATTCAACTCGACGAATCGACTATTTCACACCTCTTCGTACTACTACACTAATAAGATGAGTCTTGATCGGGTTTGGATAGCTAGATTTTTTTTTTTTTTCGATATGGATTGCTAGATTTATATAGTATGAAAATGGACAAAAAAAATTAAATAGATCAATATAAGTTAGACCATTTTGGATCCGATTTAGATCCGACTTGATCCGACTTGACTATTTCACACCTTTTCATACTACTACACTGACAAGATGAGCCTTGGTCGTGAGATCATGTTGCTATGGTAGTGGCCTCCCCTCCCCCACTCTCTCTCTTCACCAAAAGTCTTATCTGTCTGCCTCTCTGTCACTCTCTCCCTCTAATATTTTTTCCTTTTTTATTTTATTTCCACTCTCCCACTATCCCCCCTCGAAGCTCCACTTCTCTCTCTTCTTTATAATTACCACCCATTCCTCCCTCCCTGAACTCCCTTGGCCTCTCTCTCTCTCTCTCTCTCTCTCTCTCTCTCTCTCTCTCTCTCTCTCACTAGAACCTCTCGAATTCCCTCCGACATTGCCAGGTCTTAGCCGTCCAGACAGGCGGGAAAGAAACGAGAGAGGGTCTTTGACTAGGGAGAGCTTCCGGTCGTTGCACGGCGGGTGTTTGTCGAGATGACGATGAGCAGCAACAGCGTGGGCCAGTTCGGCGACACGACCCTGACCAAGGTGTTCGTGGGCGGGCTGGCGTGGGAGACTCCCAAGGAAGCCATGCGGGAGCACTTCGAGAGGTACGGCGAGATCTTGGAGGCCGTCATCATTCTCGACAAGGTCACCGGCAGATCCAAGGGCTACGGCTTCGTAAGCTCGCTGGAAACTCTTGTTTCTTCTCCGCTCTTGATTTTGCGTCGGGCACTCTCGCTTGTCGCGTAAATGCGGAGCGTCAAAGCGCGTTCCTTTCTCTTCGAGTTGGCACTGTCAGCTAGTGATTGATTTGGTCTGCCTCTCGATCATATGCATCGGTCAAACCTGTCCCCGTCGCTTCCTTGGATGATGGTTTTGATCTGTGCATTTGGACGTGTGGAAAAAAGACAATTAAAGGTGGCATTTTTCGTTTGGTGCGCGTAGGTGACGTTCAAGGATCCTGAAGCTGCCAAGAAGGCTTGCGAGGAGGCGACGCCGGTCATCAACGGCCGCCGCGCCAACTGCAACCTGGCTTCCCTCGGCGCTCGCCGCCCCAAGTTCGTTGCTGCTGCCGCCACTCCTCCTCCTCCTCCTCCTCTCCCACAACAAGGTACATACGCTGTCTGGAAGCTGCGTCAAACATGTATAATGCATGAAAATGGAATCTCTAAGATCATCGTCCCTTAGAGAATAACGAATAACGCTAGAGACGGAAAATTATGATAAAGTTAAGACTTACTTTCCAAACAGAAAACAAAGCAACTTAGAATCTTGATTTGCATGTTTACGCGATCGTTGTACTTGCACATTGGATCTAATCCTTTGTTTCTTTTGTCTGAATTATTTTTCTTCTTTTTTTTTCCCTTTTTTGTGGGGGTTAAGGATCAAACATTGTTGGACCAAGGTCAATGGCATCCACGCCACCAAATCCTCAGATGCAGTGGTATTATCCTCCGGGGACACCGGCTTTGCCGTACCATCACCAGCACCATCAGGCCGTTCCTTTCTATGGGTATATAACATTCAACCTCCTCTTTGATTTGGCTTTGATTTGTTGCGGTTTCTTGATGATTTTCTAGGATCGCTTTTTTCCATTTTCGATGATCTGATATTGATAGTAATAATTACCGAATCCTCTCTTGGTTCAGGTACTCCCCAACCTACATTGCCACCGACATGAACTATAACCACGTACGTAATATCGAATCATGAACTCTCAATCACACGATCTAATGCGTCGTGAGTCATCCTAGTTGGTCTTATAAGTAAATTTTTATACGTTTCCCAAGATTAGATACTAACGGATCTAATTCGAGTACTTTATTTTTCTTGAATTTGTTTTGAAAATTCGTAATCGGCGCACACTTGCTAAGCGAGCAATTAAGGAAACTAAGCATGGAATTTTTTTCTGGTCGCGTTAATTTATTAATGTTGGTTGGTCGATTGGTGGTGCACAGAAAGTAAGCTACACCGGGGGTGCCTACGTGAACGCGCACTACTCGCAAGTGTATCCTAGCCAGGCAATGATGCCTATGTACCCGCTCTATCCCCACTACCCGCATCACCAGCAGTCCCACACAATGGGCCTCCCGGCCCACATCTTCCAGCCCGCGTCAGCCGGGCCCATGGCCGCAGTCCCGGCCCTCCTGTCCAAGCCTGCCTCCGTCGCTGCTCCCAACACAGGTTAGACTTTTTGATCACATTAAAATTCAGCTGCTTCAGCTTGCTCATGTCTGCGTGGCTGTTTTCCCCTGTTATTATGTTGTCTGGTACTTTGGGTCTCACATGGCAACATGCCCAACCTAGTCAAATGTCTGAAACGAGATTACACGAGTTGTTCTGTCACGTGAGCTTGTGATTCAGAATGCACAGTGCCAGTGGGTACTAAGGGGTATTACCATGGGCAGTCAAGTAGCGCTTTCTTTTTCCTCTGTAAAGTAGAAGGCACGGGTCCTGAGTTCGGATCTCGAGACTCGTAGTGAATAGTCGAGTCGGAGGCGGTTTTCCTCTTAAGGTGAAAGATAATCGGATGTAATCCGACTGTCTTAATCAACATAAAGAAGGCCGGGCCGCTATTGGCAAAATCTTGGAAGTAATTTGCCCCAGTTCATGGATATTGAGTTGTGAAAATGTTCTGCAATACAAGAAAGCAATCGCCCCAGTTTATAAAAATTGATCTGTGGTTAGTTGGTAGCTGTCTTTATGATTAGAGCTGGCACTGAATTCTCCAAGGAGTTTCCCTTTCTCTCTCTCCTCCCTCCCTCCCTCCCTGTTTCCATTTTTGGCTGGTGAGAATTATGGTACTGTCAGTCACTCTCTCCCAAATTTGCTGTCAAGTGTTAAATTAGCAGGCAAGGCACATCTGACTGGATACCAGCTTGCAAAATTTGACGCTGTTTAGCCATTCCTCTCTCAATTAACAGAAGGAACACAAGGTCATCAATCACTACACACTAGTGTCCATTATTGAAATCTCCAAAAGTGTTCACATGAAAGCGGACTTAACCATAGGATAGCCCTTGCATCACATGGCATCCTAAGTAAAGGCACGTGTACCTAGCATTGGTGAACATCATTAGCAGGGAATCTTGCCAGAACAAAAAGTGTTGCGCTTGAACAGATTAGAGCATGTTCTGAGTGAATGGCCTTGGTTCTTTTCGATTGATTTTCCCTTTTTTTGTGTTGAAACTTGGCTGTGAACTGATGTTTACATATGGACAGTGTGCTTGGCTGTGGAATAGGTACAGTTGGCGCAGGTGGTGAGGGCCTTAAAAAGGGTGGCTAGGTGGCCAAAAATAAACATTTAACCCAGAAGACAACAGGGAAGAGGAGGGAGGATGACTGCTCAGAACAACATTATTATCTGATCTGGGGTGGCTACTCCTTTTCCAATTCTTGTCTTTTTCTTTTTTCTTTTCCTCTTTTTGCTGATTCTTCAAATTTTTTTTTAGGGGGTCTGATAAGATTCTTTTATTCTCTCTCTCTCTCTGTCAATCTCTCTAGCTAACATGCATATGAGCTGTGCACCAATTAAAAAAGAACAAGAAAAACAGAGCAGAAAGGATTATGTAAGAGGAAGCATGTGTTTTGGGTTCGCCCATATCTTTTGGGTCTTGCTCTGATGGCTTCATTGAACTTTCTCTGCATAAAGCTGAAAATCTTTAAATAATTACCTCTCTCTCTCTGTAGAAAGTTTTTTTTTTTATATATAGTTTCGGATCCTCTAATGAGCAGGTCTGCTGGAAAGAAAGTTCAAATTCTTTCATGTTCTTCCGGGTTCAGCCAGTAAAAGTAGGATCAGGTTTGCTTAATGTAATTGTAGACAAGAAAGCTCAATTTTCTCACCAAACAAACAGAAACAATGAGCAAGGAAA
Organism: Rhodamnia rubescens; assembly: GCA_021437795.1. Taxonomy (NCBI): domain Eukaryota; kingdom Viridiplantae; phylum Streptophyta; class Magnoliopsida; order Myrtales; family Myrtaceae; genus Rhodamnia; species Rhodamnia rubescens. The sequence goes on along the minus strand of JAILYA010000054.1, from coordinate 1,084,747 downwards.
GGGTGCGATCAGGATTTGCTTCGGACAGCACAATCCTAGCCAAGAACATTCCGAGTTCCCATTATATCCAGCTTTATTTGAACATTCAAATTGATTTTGCAAAGAGAGAAGGACCATACATGAATTCAGTCAATTTGATCCATAGAGTCCGGTTCTATGCTCATCGGTTAATTTCCTAGGTCATGTTTGGTGGTTCAAAAACAAATGCATTCGATAGCCAGTTCTAGATTGAATTTAACTTTGATTCTCACTAGCGAGACTGGTGGAGCTCATAAACTGTCCACTCCGTGCATGGATTATAATACAAGCCGCAGGCCTGATATCCGAGGATTTGTTGCATTCAACGCATCAATTATCGCGTATTTGGGTGCTAACAGTCACTAGTAGTAGTACCAAAGCAGTTTCCGATGAATCAAAGACATTTACAGGTTGAGAGGAAGTGGGGATTTGATCTCGGTTTTTAAGCAGGCAACAATTCCATATACAAGTACAATGCTAATGTATCAGTCATTGGACAAGCTTTCATGGGAGCTCAAAGACCTTGTACCAGACAGGGGAAAGACAACTGCTATCACGCGTGCTTTCCTTCCTGGTGGTTGAATATGTAGGTTCACATAGAAGATAGTTGTAAAGAGACCAAGAGCAATCCCTCACTCATCTTTTACAGCATGATTGTCCTGAGGGATGGTAATCTCAGGCTTGCTCAATCACTACAAAAGAAGCACGGAGGATCATTGATGCGACGGTGCAAGCAGAATTATCGCAGGACTCCTGTAATACGACTCATTCTGATTCGTTCGCTGAGTTCTTTTCGTGCTTGTTGCTTGTGTTGCAGCCATTTTCCTCAAGAAAGAAATGGTCGTTGGAACCTCTGAATGATTGGCTTGAATCAATTTTGTCTCTACAGGCCTAAACTGATTTCAGGGCCGATAAAGCTTTGTTCTGTCGGCTTTGCTCGAGAAACACATTAACAGCGAGGCCCTCGTTTCCCTTCACAAAATAGCTGAGGGATAGTCCATCCTAGTCCATTACACATAGGAACAAAACCGCTCCTTGCATCAACTGGTAGTAGCGGCTGCAAGGTCTTATTGGGTACATACTTGCGCAAAAATGGACCAAATGCTCTCTCCCATACAAAAGGGCCCAATATCAATCTTCAACCAGGGGAAAATGCCCACTTCACACCGGCGAAAAGCTTCCGGCGCGAACCATCCCTGCCCCGCACACGCAGCGACACTTGGATAGGGGTTGACGCGTATCTCACACCACTACACCGACAACCCGTGGCTCATTTCAGATCTCAAAACTGATATATACGCACCAGACTAGTAACATGGCAACGAACATGAATCTTTCGCAACATCGTTTTGGAACATATACCACGCAATGGCACATTGCACAGGACTATGCAAGGAGCAAACATGACGTGAATGACAAGGAATTTACACATTTAAATGACGGTGATCTTCACCATGAAGCAATCGACGCACCTCACCCAAAAAGATGAGAAAGCCGGAGCTCCAAGAAAGAGGGACGAAAGAAGAAAAAACCGCAACAAGTCAAGGTAAAGGCAAGCGCCGCGATGCAAGAGAACATCAGAAATCCAGATGAGAGGATTCGGGTTAGTCTCCTGAACAAAAAAAAAAAAAAGATTCGGATTCCGCAAGGTCTCCCAACTATTCCAGAGATGGTCAAACTTCACCAGCAGAGAAACGCCAGGCTCAACCCAGACTTCAGCAACCTTACAAGACAAGAAAGATGAGCACCCTGTTTTCCTCTCTGAGAGCATAACAATAGCAATACTTTGTACACACTCAAAATTTGCCTTACCTCAATATGATTCCACTATGCTAGCAGCCTGGCACGTTACAAGAGCTAAAGACTATATTAGAGCCTATACCCATGCATTTTTAACATAAAGTACCATGTAAAACCTCGTCACGGCACTTCTCTTCTCAACTATTCTTTCGGATCAACCACTGGAAGTTCACGGAATTTTCATGCACTAAGATTTCAGTCAACATGACATCCTCTGCAGTCCTAGAGAAATTCATCATCAACTAGGGAACAAGAAATCCGGGCATCCATCAGCCTAACGACAGGTTTTCTAAATTTACAAACTTTATCTAAGCTAAGAAGCAGAAGCAAAGGCATTTCTAACCCGAAATACAGATGATAGATATCACTAAAAGTGTGCTCTCCATCGGTACAGTATCTCTCATCCCTCTAATCCAAGAGCTCAACCATGGCCACTGTTATAGCATAATCTTGAATCCGCCGCTCACCGTTGCCACATAACACATCTAGCACTGCCGCACATATGATGTGGATCAATTTCAAAGCACGTTGCCGTAATGATTAAAGCCTTGACAACTCCACAGAAGCTGAATGAGCCGCTCAAAAGCCACAGATTACAGTTAAGTTTGTCCTCCCAATCATCCATGAGTCTGTTCAGATACATCTTACGAGTCAATAACTAACCAGATTGTCCACCAATTGCAGGGGAAGAAATCACATAATTCATATCCAGGTGACACAGCCAATAGAACAAGCACTTCAAGTCTCAGAACTATACCTGACACTTTCACCAAGGGGAAGTCAACATGCCTCAAAGCCTTCGAGTTCAAGCATGGGAATAGGTGAAGTTTTAACTAGGGAAGAAACAGAATAATTGAGCTGGTAATTTACAAGCATTGCCCCAAAGATGTTAAACTTTTGAGCACTGTTGAAAGCAACTTCTGCATCAGAACACTTCTTGAAAACTAATCTGGCACGGTTGGTATCCCTATCAAGTTCGGTCTCAGATTCTTTTAAGGGCCCAAATCGCTTGAACATCTTGTTTAGGCTATACTCTGAAGGGACGGAGGCCGACAATGGAAACATCAACACCAGTTCTGCGGGAGCATTTTCATCCACATACCCTGGCGGTTTCTCCACCAGCAAGTTGCTTTCATCCAAATCTCGTCTCCTTGTGTATGATCGACGACCCACTTTACGCACCTTTTGGGATTCCATGGCAACGAGTTGATCATCTCCTTTCCAGTCTGCATCAGATGGCTGCTCCTCAAAACCATTTCCAATGACTCTGTCTGTCCAGTAAGAGTCATTCATATCCTCAAACTCAAAAGTCTCAGACTTTTTCCTTTTAGCAGATAATCTACTCAAAGCTGGATCTGGACCTGAAGCAACAGAGTTCCTAAAATCAGAGAAGAAGCAAATAACCACATTCAAGAAACTGTATTCTCGCATGGGGTCGAGAGCTGCCGAGTAGAGTTGAGACAGTAACCCATCAAGTGAAGAATACTCGGTTGATATGACTGTTCTTCCCTTTTCAGCGTCAGCAGTTTCGGATCCATCTCCAGCTCCGTTCCTATCACTCTTCACAATGGGAGAACCAGTCAGCTGGCTGGCAACCCTACGAATGCATTCACCAATCTTAAAGGATGGCTTAGGAATTGAAGTGGCGCTAACAACTTTGGCAACACAAATATTTTTCCTTCCATCTGAAAGATTTGAGTCAGCACTAGGGTCCCGAGCTTTACGCTTCTTGCCAGAAGATGGTGAGACCAGCATAGCAGAAGCTTTACCATCAAGATCAGTTTCTTCGTCTGGATAATCCATAGAATCGTCCATCAATTCGGCCAAACTTCTCTCTTTCTTCTTATAATCAGCTATATCCTTCAAGTTGTGTTTGCGCCTATGAGACGAGCCTTTGGGGGCTTTCAAACCATCCCGCCTAGAGGAGACCATTGTGTCCGCAGAAACCAGAGTGCCAGATTCCACGTTATTGCCCACAGGATTATCGCCATCAGAATTTAGAGCTTCAGTATCACTTTCCGTCAAGCCTTCACAAAATTGTAGCTCAGGGAGCTCATTGTAACCTTTCTGTCTGTAGAAGGCCAACAACTGTGCCTTAGCTATTATAAGATCCAACCGATCACCTCCACTAGATGAGCACCGAGCCAACGTTTTCATATACTCCAGTAGTTTATCCGGTTCGAAAGAATTGGCACTCGTGGACTCATCCACACCTTCTCTGGAGCCCAACTCTTCTCGAATTCCAGTATTTTCAACAATCTGGACCTTTATCTTGTCATAAACATCCTTTGGTATACAAGAACAAGCCAAACCCAACTCAACACGTCTTGAGACTTCATCCAAAGCACAATTTACAGCATGCAGAAAGGACTCTGAATTGCTCTGCATTGCTATCTGAGAAAAGTGAGCCCGGAAGGGCTTCAGCAAGGATGCCTCATTCCAGGCAAATGTTCTATCACCAAAATATGCCACCAGAAAGCAGTCCTTCTTATGATATTTCATTGCCTTCTCAGATGCATCAGAAGGATCAAAGATCTGTCCAGGCCACCACGGATGGCTTCTTACTTTACCCCAAACCAAATCAGACACTGACAATATATTTTCATTTTCTGGAGGCAACTTATAAACAGCTTGGTTCACTCCCACTAAGCTTGATGGCTTTGAGCCTCCATGTTCAATAGTTGTCTCTTCAAGTTCCATTTGCTTTTCATTGTTGGTAGGCAGATTATCGATTTCCATTTCATCGATATTAGTTAAACCAGCAGCATCAGCATTAGAAGCTTGTTCTCCTACTTCTGTGTCTTCTACATTTGAATGAGTAACATCAGGAGCTTCATCCTCATTAGAGCAAGGTTGGTTATCTTCGACCAGCTCCATAACATCCATAGTCTGATCCAGTGCCAATTCATTGTCCTTAGACTCGTTTTCTCTACTCTCAGTCACATGAGCTTCTACCTCTGTGATCATGGGAACTACATCGGCTGCTAGGCTCTGATCATTCCCTGTTGTATCCATACCAAAAGAGGTGGAGTTTTCTGGGATCATATGCGGAAAGACCCCGCTTTCTGCACCTGCAGCCTTACTTTCACTGATGACTTCATCTTGAAGGCCCAAAGTTGTAGAAGCACCTATGCTTTCAGCAGCAGCCATCATATTTTCATCTTTTCCTAACTGATCCTCAACTACCATGTGGCTTTCTTCTGCATTAGCTTCTATGGCCTTCGCCTCAATATTCTCTACCAGCCCTCCATCTGAATTAACCAGATTCTCATCTGAAACATAACGCTCAGTGCCTCCAACTTCAAGATTCGATAAATCTTGAGTAATCACTTTATCTTTGCCTTCAACTGTAACCGTGATTTGTCTGTCCTCACATTCAGTGTTTACCTTGGCCAGATTTTCTTCTACTTCTACTTTCCCTCCACAAGCTGTCTCCATTTCCAAAATGTGTTCCCCTTCCGAAACTGAGGTAACTGCTTCCACTCCACTAGTCGGAGGCATTTTGTCCTCAGTAATCACTTTCTCTCCCCCAATCATCGCAGCGCCTTTCTTCTCCAGGACAGAAGTGGGCGAACTTGAACTTTTCACAGTTGCCGAGGGGCATACAGTTTCTTGGGCACTTGTATCATGAGCTGAAGCGACTTCAACATCAGCACCCTCTCCACTCTTCACTCCTTGCTCTATGTGCACCTCAGCATCTGAACTAATCACCTTTTCACCAGCAATTTGGGCCTGCGCATGCATAGAACCTACAGTGTCCACAGAATCTCCCGTCTCGTTAGCAGTTACAGCTTCCTGCACAACATCACTGGGCTGGTCCGCAGCCTTTTCCACCAATCTTTCCTCCAAAACAGCAACAGCTTCTTCTATAATCTGTGTTTCCCCGATAACTACCGTTTCCTTGATAATCTGCGTCTCCTCGATCATTTGTGTTTCCTCGTCTCCATCACCAACAATATCTGAAGCATGCTCAATCCGAGGATCCATTCCCGCATCTTGAGCTTCATAGTTAAAAGTCGCAACTTCCCCTGAAGCCAGATCTTCAACTTTGCTTTCCACAGCTTCTGTGCATCTCTCACCGCCCTCTTTCCTACTCTCATTCCCCAGAGAACCCCCAACTCCACCCTTGACGCCAAAACCAGAAGGTTCACCACCAGAAACCCCATCTCGCAAAGACTTTGCATCTCTCTCCAAACCCCTACTGCCGCCGGCCGATGCATCACGACTGCCTTCAGCTTTCAGATTCTCTTCCTCACCGGGGCTGCAAACGCCGTCCACAAAAACTTCAGAACCCATAACCTCGACCATTATATCGTCTCCATTACTAAACGCAACTTCCCCCGCAACAGTTTCAACGGCAAGAGAGCCCTCCTTCTGACCTTGACCACCACAATCCCTAGCCCCAGCTAGGTTTCTTTCCCACCAACACTAATCCCATCTTCGCCTGACGACACCGCACTCTCCGATGCACTGGGGACCGAAATCTCCTTCCCTTCTTGCTTATCCATGGTGAATGACAACTGGGTAGAGTTCAAGACAACAAATCTTGAGCTTTTCGAAACAACGAAGACCGAAAACAGAAAAAAAAAAAAAATTTGCCAGATGAGCAAAGAAGTGATAAACCCTAGTTCAAGAACTGGGCTAGATACACTCAAAATTCAAGATTTACAACTGTGCGACGTAGCAAAAATCGAAACTTTGACATCATATACCGAGGAACTAGAAAAGAGAGCGGGGGAGTTGGAAAAATAGTTGCTTTTACCTGTGACTCGCGAAATATCTCCCCAGAAAGCGAATACAGTGACGACCAAGGTCAGGTATGGAGGGAGGGAGTAATTCGTTAAAGAAACGGGACAAAATAGTAAAAAGACCGAGGAAAAGTGAGAAGCCCAGGACTGAACCGAACGGTTTAGCTCGAGCGAAGCTCTTGAACATGTATGTTCCTCTCTCTCTCTCTCTCTCCTCCCCTCGTACGGCGAATGACTAAGATTTTTATCTTACGGAAGACGACTTTATTATTATTATTTTTTGTCTATAGGCCGATGTGATCTCTTCATCATGACACATCAAATATAAATATAAAAAAAATCCACACCTTTTCAATTCCCCCTCCCCTCAATCTCATCCCCTTGATTTATCATCTTGCTTTTGGATCGAATTGCTTGCATTGCATCTTGCCTGTTTTTAGTATTTGTTAAGAAAGGTCATGACTTTGTGAGATGCTGCTTCCCTCGCTTCTTTGGAATAATTTCCAAAAAAATCATAAATTTATGTGCAAATATCAATTTAGTCATTTGCCAAAATTGACAGGAAATCATCTGCCGGGGCTATTGGCTGTCTGACGTCATATGACCGGAGTTGACATCAACGATTTTTAAATTTTTTTACTTTTTCTGCTTTTACCAATGCTCACTGCTCATTTCCAGTGGGAATGGGTCGAGGCCCTCGCTCATGGGGAAGGCCCTCCCTAGATCCGGGCGGTGAGGGTCGCAGCCTTTGCCCAAACGTGGGTAAAGGGCGTTCACGACCTTGCCGGCCAGAGGCCATTCCGAGAGGTGCGAGGGAAAATAGACGTGCTTGTCGAGATGGTGAGGGTTCAGAGGAGGAGGTGGCGCTGTGGGAAGGCCATGCCGCTGCCCAAGCGCCAGCAAGAGTGGCCCACACCGCACGCATCGTCGCCCGCAAGCCCTGTCCGCGCGCTTTCGTCCTAAATTCATCTCCCTCCTGGCCTATCTCATCAAGTAAGGAGCCAGACACGCATTGCCGCGAACCGAGCGGACCGGTGCGAAGCGGAACCGCGCATGAGCACGGGATGAAATCCAGAGTAAGAAGAGCGAGACGAGGTACAGAACCGACACATCAATTTTATTCAACTTCATAAAACATGAGGAGAGGAAGAACAGGTAGAAAGAAAGAAATCATCTCGCCGTGCTATCCAACCAGGACATAGATCGCATATATGATCCCCGGAATGTACCCCAATATCGTCAGCAGCAAATCTATCCAGAACTCCACCTGCAAATTCGATCCAAAAGGTTAAGGAAATAATAATAATGATAATAATAAAAACCCCCACAAAAAACTAACGAAAAACTGTTGAAAAAATTAAAAAAGGATATGGAGATTTTACTCCACAGCCATAACGAAGGAAGACTCCGACGGGCGGCAAGAGGATCGCCAGGAGGATCTCCACGAACGTCTCCGAACCCATTCTTACTTTCCTTCCGCTCTTCCTGTTCGATTTGGGGGGACGAAATTCAGTTTCAGAGCTTGTGAGAGTTCGCCTCGATGCCAGGCAAAAACCTTCTCGCCGATGCAAAACCAGTAAATGGGGAGGAGGGGAAGACACAGGTGGCAGCAGCAGAGGGAGCTTGGAGTGCCAAGTGTGGGTCTCCGTTCGCCACGTGGGCTTCCCAAAGTTAAGTCAACTGCATGCTCCTTCTGACTCGTTATCCCAAGAACGGAAACAACCCAACCCACTACCACTTTAGATCCATGTCCCGTGTGTCCCGTGTCCACGATGACTTTCACTTTTATTTCAGGTGCATCTTATGATGCCTATGGGGTTTGGGTGAAGGTGAAGCCAAAAGAACAATTTGAAAAAAAAAAAAAAAAAAAAAAAAGAACATAAATAAGTTTTGAATATTTTTAAAAATTCTATTTTAATATTTTAATAATTATTTTATAGTAATTTTCTTTCATTCTTTTATTTTATTCCGCCGGACCCCTTGACAATTTAACTCTAAAATCCAAATATTATTACTAAAGATAATAAAAATTAAAAGGATTTAAAACATAGGAATATAGCACAGAGAAGCGAGAGGGGGAAGGGAGACGGGGAAGGCAGGCGAAGTATAATAAAAATTATTTTTAAAAATAAAAAATTTAAATTTTCAAAAATAAAAATCAAGCATATTTAGCAATATCATTTTCTAATAAATAAAAGAAATAATATCCATAAAAGTATTTAAGTAAGCGGGGAGGAGGGGAATAAATGTAAAAAGTAAAGGAAGTCCCGACCAAACCCCACAGTGAGCCCAAGTCTTGCCTTCATATTAAGTATGTTGTGGAAACATATTTCTTATTTTCACACAGTGTTCATTCCAAAGAAGACCGTGGGTATCGATATAATTCATTCGGGAATGCATTAAAGAGTCTCGGCTGTCAGGAAGAGACCATAATAGGTTTTATTCAGGCAAACAGATGGCCCACGGCTGTTCCTACCGTATGATTAATGGGAGGAAAACAAATTATATTGGAACCACACATACAATTGATTCCCCAAGTACCACAAATACACTAGTTGACACGGGCCGGTTGTTTCATGTCCTAGGTGGGCAAGCTCTCCCGTACTTAGATCCTTTTGTGGGTGGAGCTTGTGGTATCATCATGGGGAGTAAGTGTTGTAGAGGGGAAGAGACAACCTGAATTCCTGAGAATGATGTTACGACGGATTTGTACTAAGAGTTTTAGGTCGATAGAATATACCCTTAGAAGTTCTAAAGGCGAGGTTAGCCTCTAGTGGACAAATTGATCGGGAGTTAATGTCGCTCTCCTAATAAGATTATGGTAGGCCAAAACCAGCTTATTATGCCTAAAGTGTTGCACTCGTCTTACTCGATGTAATAGATGCTCGAGTTAAACCTGGGCGTGATATGATCTTATGCGGGAAAACTATTCACCTAAATATTCTATGGAACAATTATATGAGGAAGGCTAGCTTGATGTGGCTTGCCGGACGCCACACGGGCTAATTCACGCGATCGATATTTGTCACCCCGTGACAAAAGGTATCAAAGTAGAATCCCTCCAATAAGTGGGTGATTCGGGAAAATCCTATGGTCTTCCCGGTCCTATGAGTAAGAGGAGCTCGGACAAGGTGAGGCTCTTGTCAAGCTCTTAGGATGTCAATGGAGGCATAAGAAGGAATCAAATTGCTCACTAAGGGAAACGTTCCTATATCAATTTGACGAATCTCAAAATGGGCCCGCTACCACATTTCATTAGGGGCAATCTTCATTGGTCTGTTGAGGTCAGGAGAAGCTCAGTAGGTGAAAGAAGGTGCTGCCGTGGGTATGTAATTGGTGAGGGGTGCCATACTTGTCAAGAAAATACAAGTGACTAGAGATTTACGAACAACTTTGATCAGGGGAAGCTACTAGTGGAGCATTGTTGTTCTGTTGGGCAAGAGTTTTCCATTCATGTAAGTCCCATGAGAGTGACAGTAATGGTTGAAGGACGCAAGGAAGCAACAGAACAGCCACAATGAGGCAATTTGCAGATTGAATGGGGAGAATGACACGGGGTGATTGTTTCATGTCTCAGGTGGGCAAGTTCTCCTATACTCGGATCCCCTTGTGGGTGGAGACTATAATAGGTTTTATTCAGGCAAACAGATGACCTACAACTGTTCCTATTGTATGATTGATGGGAGGAAAACAAATTATATTGAAACCACACATTCAATTGATTCCACAGGTACCATGAACACGCTAGTAATGCCCGATGAACTTTGCAAACCTCCTGGAGGAAGGAAAAAAATTACTTAGCTGTTTTTTTTTTTTGGCCGACAATCGGAACGAGAATATTCAAGGACATGTTATTCGGCAGGGGAAAGCCAACAGCACAGAGGCTCCGTAGCAAGAGTAGCCACAAGCATGATGGAAAAGATGCCGAGACCATACTTGAATAATATCAGTGGCACCCTCTGAAGTCAGCCCTGAAAATAAACCGGCGCGACATTAATTGTAGTAAGCAGAACAGGGCAGATGACAAAATGTGAATCTTCAGTCGGAACCTTCTGAAAGTTTGCTTGCGGAATTATTAAACGGTCATGTGAAATGAGAACACGAGCTCCAACTTGCACCGAAGCTCTCAGCCTTACTGTCCAATGGCTGGCTCAAAAGTCCGATCGAACAAATATATTTTAATCGTGTATATACGGATCAGAAATCCACCAGAACTAGCAGATAACACAGGACAACAAAAATGGTAACACCCCCATGTGACTAAACAAACTGAATAATATAACTGATCCGCCAAAGTTAAGCAGAAACCCATGGGAACAGCTCCGGAGTACATCGGAACAGCTCCGCGAGAGGTGAATGGGACAGTCAAGGATCAAGCAGAGGTTACCACCGTTAGGCCTGATAAACCTCAGGAAGCCTAAGGCCTACACTTGAAGCTGATTTTCCTAGTATTCTTTTCATCTCTTCTGATCGATCCACAGCAATGTTGTAGGAGAACAGCAGGTCCTGCACAGACGTTACCATTGTGAAATATTAGAGCCCAACTGTTTCTACAAAGAACTTCATTGTCACATGGTTTGGTTGAACTAGGAAATTCTTTCAGATCCTAAGTGGCATCAAGTATCTTCTGTAATTCGTAGTAAGATTATGTCAATGTCTCAGTGATTCTAAAAAATTTTGGCTCTCTGCTTGGTCTGTAAAGATTAAAAGCAAAAAGAACATCACTTTCTTCCGCTGAATCATTGTTTCTCAACAGACAAATCCATGGCCACATGTACATCACATTTTATTTTCTTTTATGTGTTTTCTCAAAATGAGGAAACATCTGAGTGAAGGTAGATGAAAACACTTCTTTTGACATGCTCTCTCTCTCTCTCTCTCTCTCTCTCTCAGCCTTCTCTGACGCTCTCAGAGACAAACCTATCAATTATTCTCAGAAAACTGATGCAGAAAAAAGATTGCCAAATAGACATGATTCTGAAAAGCAACCAACACAACCGATGTTAGATCTCAACAGAGTTCATATTATAAGAAGACAATGCTGGATGCTCAAGTTAAGAGTTTTTAGACTCCTCTAACCACTTATCTTCAATAGAAGCAGCATACTGAAAAAAATTTGCTCTACCCATCAAAAAGCACATTAATTTCAGAGCTAGAGGAACTACAAACTATGAAAGAAAGAATGAATAATGATGGGTTTTTTGGTCAGAGAATAATAACGATTGTTTGATGGACTGAAAAAGGTTGTATTCACTGTGAGAGTAGAAATTTCAAATTTCCTTCCCCATTCTCCAGACAAAGATAGTGCAAGCAAGAAAGCATCCACAATTCAAGAAAACACGGGTAAAAGTAAGGCACAAAAAGACTATTACATGGATTTTGCCATACCTTGTGATGGTGCACACTGTTGAGGAGGAATGTATAATCTTTTGCAAGCTTAATTTTCTGTTGGATAGATGAGGGGTCCAAGAGAACACAGTTCTTCCGAAACTCTTCGGTCACATATTCTACAAAATGTTTCTTCGTTTCTTCCTTGCCTATGTGCTTTTTGACAGCTTTGAGGAGATGGCGATACACCTTAGCTGCCTGCAAGGCTTCCGAACCCATTTTCAACACGACTTTGCTTCCTCCTATATAATTTTCTTTTTCTGCACGACAAATTTATATACCGGTGTTAGAATTGATTCAATCAGTTGTTAATTGCAAAATGATAGCTGCGAAAGAAAAACAGAGACGACAACCCTGCCTACCTTGAGTCAACATTCAAAATTAGCATGGCAGAAACTCGAGAAATGTTTAAAAAGAATGTCCCCATGTGTCAGCCAGAGGATAAAAAAGCAATGTAACAAGGAAGAGCAGTAAGCAAAAGGATAGAATCACAGGCCCAAGCAATTTATCCTTCCTCATTACCGAGATAAAAGCTTCTGTTATGAGCATACGTGCAAGGTCACACATTTAGATTTCTTAGAGAACTATCAAAAAGGAGGAGTGCTGATTGCGGTGATATCCTGTACTTACAGATTAAATAAGACGCTACGCAACCAAAAATCACATTACAAGCTAAGAAAGATTACGTCAACAGCCTATCACGTGAGAAGAGCCAGTTAGTGCAACTATCAATTAGGTTGAGCTTGTCTTCCTCTCCCAAACATAAAACATAAGACCACAAATTCGAAATCACGAAAAATTTGTGGCAGTGGGCGAGACTACCAGAAGAGACCAGCGTCTCAAAATCACAGCCACCACTAGAAGTAGGAATTCAAGTGCACCATACTTGAAAGCACCGCCAATTCCATGTTCGGTCGGTACTCACAACTGCTTGAAGGCATTCATCAGGAAGCATGCCACGCACTCGAATAAGTTCTAAGTATTATCATCAGTGCCAAAACAGGAAACATAACGAGCAACCACACAATACAAAACGGGTCAGCCACACAAGGGGGCTGGTGGTGGCCGCCGGCCCACGGCCCCTGGCTACTAAAATGCGTCATGCATCTTGATGTTGTGATATTATCAGGTTACAAATGTCCACAATCAGGGCCGATGACGACTTAAATTTCGTTCGACCAAAAAAATAAAATAAATAATAAGACTTAAATTTCGAAAAAATTTAGATAGGGAAGTCGTGCGCAACTAAGCATTTCGTCGAACAGCTACCGTGCAAACATCCACAGCTCAACAAGCGAAAGCTAAAAGGAAGGACTGGCAAATTGGGAAAAAAAGGGACTTTTTAGCCAGTACATGCCAATTCTTGAGGACACCCAACCCCAACCACACAGCTTGTGGGAGCTCAGAACATGTAAATGCCACAAGATCGCTCGTGGGGGAAAAAACCTTGAGGAGAGACAACGAGGAGCAAGCAGAAGCAGGGGCAAGAAACATAAACAGCGAAGAAGAAGACATGGAGGGAGCACCTGCTCAAGGAACGTCGGTCCTTTCTTGTAAGAGTGGGAAGCTGATGAGCGTTATCTCGTGGCGAGTCGCAGAGAACGAGCCCCGAGGCAGAGTAAGCAATCGGAAAATCGGTTGCAATCGCCGAGATTCCACGGCCCGAAGCGGGCAAGCCAGTCTCGAGCTTAGAAAGATAATAGTTTGCTTGGCCCGCCCAAAATGATGTTTCGGGCTCAACGGGTACACGACACATGCCTAAGCTTTGCTTAGATCAAAGCACAATCGTGCTTGGTTATTGCAAAAAAATTATGAAACACGTCGTTCGTAGAGTGAACTTTTTATTCCGACACACCTAATGTGCTACCCAAATTCACCATATCATAAAATCAGTATAGAAGTTCTTGAGCTTAGCCGGGCTTTTTCGTATAATTTGTCCATACCTATCTATTTACCTCTCTTGGGTTTGGACGAGCCACGGGGGACGCTCGTCCATTCATCACTTTTGTCCTGAACAATATTTTCTTAACTTTAGAGCATACTACTCCGATATGTACACGACATGTTTAGAGATATTAAAATGCAATGAGCAATTTTTCCGATATGACCCAACATTTTTAACTACTATGCACCCAAATCCAATAAAATGTGTTCTATTTGATTTTCACGTGATCGATAAAACCGTCGAGTTGGCGTTAAACCAGAATTCGACATAGACGCGAGAGAGCGAACAGTGAAACCTGCTCTAATGAAAGTTCCCGAATGAGTTCCGGACATGTCTAGTGTAAAAGCGATAGAAAGCATGGTTTCACATAGAACCCGAGATTTTGGGCCAAATTGAAATAAAAAGTGGAATCACTTGGGTCCGACTGAACAAAAGGCACAAAAGAAGGGGGCAACGCGTAAAATCTCTCCCAGCTAAAACGACTCAACGTATTGAGGGATTCATTCAAGCTAGTCCCGATGCTTCCGCTTCTTGCATTTCTGACGTGTCTTCAAAAAGGCATGTAAGCTGATCTCGCAGAGAGAGAGAGAGAGAGAGATTGAGAGAGCTTTAATCGGATCTTTGCTCTGTCGGAGGAAAGCTTAGCTCGGAGCATCTGCGGCGGGAACATGTCGAGAGAGAGACCAAAAAGATCAACCCTGCCTCCTGCTCAAGAGGTCGGAAAAAATGTCTTCATGTCGCTGTCGTTCCAGTGTCGCGCTATACCCTCCGCTGTCTGTTTGCGCCCGGGCATGTGCTCGCGTCTATGTGCTTTCGTGCGGATGCGTGAATTTAATCATTTCGATAGGGGAAGATATCGCTGCCAATCTAGTTATCCCGTTCCGTGTTTCGAACTGACCGAGAATCAGTTTCATTTGCCTGCCATGGCAGTGATACCGCTTGTGTTAGAAGTTCCCTTGCCGATTTGAGATATGGGTGATCAGATTCAGCTCGCTGCGATCGCATCTTTTGTTCTGAATTTTGCTGCTTGACGCAATTGCAGAATATCGAGAAATTGGAGAAAGTGGTGAGCGAGGGAAACTTTTATGGAGCTCAACAGATGTACAAGACTGTCAGCGCTAGGTATCGATTCTTTCGCCATAGTAATTTGCTCGGTCCCATTCTTTCGATTGGTATTTGGCAGCGAAAGTTGGAGCTTTCGACATCTTATTGATATCGATGCTTATTCTTTGGAAGCAGTGAATGATGTTTGAATGTGCCTCCTGCTTAGCTGCAGCAGATTTTTTAGATATTAACCTGTGGGAGAGGATGATACTATTTGTGTTTATGAATCTTCCCACCAAGCAATTTTTTTCTGGAAATGATCGAAATCTTTTAGAAGTTTAAAGCAATATTAGTTAATATCAGCGAACTGAAAAAGTTCGTCCCTTCTCATTTTATAAAGGCGAATTTTTCTGGTAATCTTGGCTACATTGACCTTCTTTTTGAGGGCTTGAATACCCTCTTGAATGATGTAATTATATGTTCGTATTTCAGATACATAGCTGCTGAGAGGTATGCCGAAGCTTTAGATATCCTAGAGTCAGGTGCATGCCTACAGCTGCAGAACGGTCAGGTTGGTGATCTGTACACTTCAATCTGATTTCATTTGAATCTTTTCTGATTGTGCACAAAAGTGAAGTATCTATGTGTTTGATTTGATATATATTGTGGTATTGTCCCAGCTAAAGGCTCATGCTTGATAATTTTCTCTTCTCAATAGACATTTAGTCAAGTTGACTAGGCATGTGAGAATTTCTTGCGAGACCTCCCTCTTTGAAAGGAAACAATTCCAGTGCCTAACTTGAAGTCGTCTGCTGATGTTATGCTGAAGTGCAGATTACATGTGGAGCTGAGCTTGCTGCATTATTTGTGGAGGCACTTGTTAAAGGAAAATATGCTTGTGATGATCAAACGCTTGGTAAGTCTGCAACTGGCCCCTCTTCCCCTTCCACTGCTGCGACCACCATTACATAAGTACTCATATTCCCGTAGAGTCATACATGGAGGACAGACCAAGCACGCGATTGTTAGGCCCACATACACATAATTTGTTTGGAATATTTCAAACGGTGGATACAACATATAGTGCAAGAAACTTGTGTAACTCTAGAGGACCTCTAGTAATGAAGTAGGCATTGTTCCGCGAAGTGGATACATCTTAAATTATTAGGACCAAGTGCTTTGAAGCACGATCTGAAGACAGTGTTCCAACTTGCTTTAATGTTGTCAGTGTATTTCGTTGATAGGTTTAGTGATCTTTGATGCATTTGTCAGGGCCTCTTCATTCCTCATTGTTGAGCTTTCATCTATAATTTTCCCCGAAAAGAGTTCTGATGAATTATTGCAAAAATCTTATTGTTAGATCGCGTCAGCAATATGTACAAGAAATTTCCTCAGATGACAATACCAGAACACTTGGGAGATGACGATGACGTGCAGCAACTTTCAGAAGCCCTTGGAGCAGCAAAAACGCGTGTAGAATGCTGCTCATCATTCTTGAAAGCTGCTCTAAAGTGAGATCCCAGTCTTTTTGGGCTATATTGCTTTTGCATACAATAGCACGAAAGTGCTTTTTCCTTGTAAGCTAGTGGCAGGACAGAAGTAACTATGCTATCAATTTGCTGGTCATAAGTTTTGCGATCGTTTCCTTCGAGTATCTCCTCCCGATATTTTCGTTGACTTAACTATGCTGCGATGGAAATGCAGCAATAACATTTTTCCTTTTCGTATGTGGTCTTCCCTATTTGTGTTGAACTAGTGTATCTTGTGAGATTCATGTACCCCATCTAACATAGAGGGGAAAAGCTCTATGAAAATAGTTCTTCACCTGAACAGAGTGATAGGTATTCTTTTGCCATGCTTTAGTTATGAGCTTCTGTTATTGTGCAATGATTTTCAGCTTTTGTGGAAGACCCTGGTGGAAATTTCTTTCTAAATAGCTTCTCTTTATGAAGCTTTTCCAACCTATTAGACCAAGAATTAGAAGCATATGTACTGTATGCTTATTGGTTCTGCTTGTCTGTTACGACTTTCACTCCTAGTTTCTGCTTTGAGATTACAGAAGTTATGATGCATCACCTATTGTTCTGTCCTCAAACACATTAGTATGGGTTATTTTGGTCGTGTCATCTTTTGAGTTGTTCTAATGGTGTTGCTCTTTTTTCTTTTGCTTGCTAGCAGATGGTCTTCTCAGTTCGGACCTCATAGGGCTGGATCACCGGAGCTGCATTCTATGCTAGCAGAATACATTTACTCTGAATCTCCTGAAGTAGTATGTCTGGCAACAAGTACATCATTTGCATTACCTCATAGTCATGCTTAATATTGGTTTCTTGACTTTACAGTTTTTCATGTCAAGTACCAGAAAAAAACCCATTGTTGTTAATTAGAAGCACTTTACTATTTAAGCAAAAGGTATTTGACTGTTCTTTCCATGAATACTCAGCTAAATCAGTCAAATAATGCGTGGGTAATGATTTTACAACAGCATTAACCTGCATATTTTTTATCATGTTGCATTTTCATAGTAAAACTTATGGTTCACATATTCTTTCGTGAGCAAATAGGTTAAAAATCTTTTGGCTAAAATGTTGTACTTGGGAGAACATGTAGTTTTTCCGTTATTCTCATTTTCTATGGTCAGCACTGCAACACAAAAACTTTGAGACTATGGCTGGATGCGATACTTATTAGTTTGAATATAGGAATATGGATAGTCTTGTAAGGATGGCTTTTTGTTGCTTAGACTCCAAGGCTTCCGGCGTTGGTGTGTGATCATGATGCATGATACTGTGCCTACTTGACTTCTTGGCACAAAAATGCTAATTCCTCTAATGCGTCCAAGTCTTCGGGACATGTCAAATTTTGCATTTTAGACATGGTGTTCGTGTTGGAACCAGTGGTCTATGCTGAGACAATATATCAAGTGAGATGGCACAGTTGTACACATGACTTTCGTTTTGGCCCCTAAAATATCAGGTTGGACTTTATATTTTGGAACATTGCCTTGTGATATGGTTTTCTGGTACTTTGTTTTTGAGCTAGAAAGTACCTAGAGTGCCGTGAATGCTACAGGCCTTATAAATTTGCTTTTATGATTTGTTACCAATGTCTACTGCAATGATGCCAAAACTGATAGTTAATACGATGCAGAGTCATTCCATGTTCAAGTTCCAGAGATGATATAACAAACTGCTGCTTTTCAGGATATGGCTAAAGTGTCCTTTCATTTTGTTAGAGGAAACAACCCAAAGAAGTTTGCATCAACTCTAGTAAATTTTATGGGAAAGGTTGGCTTCAGTTTACTCAATGTACTTCCTTTCCGTTTTTCTGTTTTATACGATGTAGTAAGCATAATAGGTTATTTCAATCCATGGTTTCATACTATGAGCTTTTGGCTTAGACTATACATGCCTTAAGTGTCTTGCAGATTAGAAGAGGAAAAAAGTGATTCCTAGTAAATTCCTCTTCTAGTTCTTTTATCTTCCTTTTACTCATTTTTAAACCTTTACACTTACAGTCTTCTTTATCTATTCAGTGTTATCCCGGTGAAGATGATCTGGCGATTGCACGAGGAATATTAATGTAAGTTTTCTTAGAAGATGGCACAGTTGATGGTATTGTGATTATGGTTTTGCTGCATTGATGACTTGTAGTCTGGAGTGTAAACATCGCCAATTTGAAGCCGATGGAAATAAGAAGTGAACTGTATTAGTATTAATAATAGCACTAAGACTCTAATTTAGTAGCTAAACCCCCATTACATGGCTCACCATTTCCTTATAATTGTTGCATACATGAGCCTTGATGTTTCATTTACATCATTATATGAGCTAATTCAGATTATCATATGGAAAGATCACCTCATTGAATGTTGTCTATGTGCATTTGTTAAATGGAGGTTCCTCCTTTGCTGTGACCTGTATTCTGTGTTTGCACCTCAGCAGAAGCTTATCAAAATTTGATTACCACTCCCAGTTGTTTGTCTGAAGCAGGGTAGGTGTGGAAGAATAAACTTACCCCCCTCCGCATCTATTATCTCTTTCAAACTCTGTCTACTCATAGTGTGGTAGATAACAAAATTCAGATGTCAGCTGAATGATTTGGGCTTTACCTGCACGTGCCCTGGATGCTGTGGCAAATTGTTTTATTATTTTATGTAGCGTTTGTTTGCTAGTTCTTTTCTTCTCCTTCTTTTCTTCTCCTTCTTTTCTGCTTTTGTTACTTCACCATGAAATCGTTCCATTCTGCACACTCGTGGTGATATTTCTGGTGGTAAGTGTAATAAGAATTGAATCTACCCTTAGTTGAATGAATTAAGTTGACTTAAACCAAATATAGAAACTTTGAAATCCCAATTTTGAACAATACACCGGTTCAACGATATTTAATTGTATTCGACAGTTCAATACGCCAATTTTGGACTTCCTCTCCTTTTGCGTAAATAATGTTGATATTCTGAGTGCTTGTGCTTATGATTCTTTCTGCACCTGGCAGGTACTTATCTTCAGGTAATTTAAGAGATGCTAATTATCTGCTGGATGAGATAAAGCAGCAGCTAGAATCGAAGCAGCAGGACTTCCCCAAGTCAGATTTGATGCAGTTCATAAACTATCTTTTACAAGTGTAAGTTTTTCTACAAACAAAAAATTTCAACATTTGTATGTGTGATTTTGTAAAAATCCTCAGCGGTTGAGGTGTGCCTTGAGTGCTCACAGATTGCACCAGCTTATTATCAGGATAGGGTTTTCCTCGTTGTTCTCTAGATTGAGAGCCAGAAATGTTAAGCTTGAGACAGATGCATTGAGGAGCACACCCTCCCATGACTATTAAATGACCATTGGGAGATTTGCAATGCAGATTACAGAGAGATGCATTGCCTCTATTCAATATGTTGAAAGCAAGTTACAAGCCAAGTATAGATAGGGATCCAGCATTCCATGAGGTATGCTGTCTAAATGGACTCACCAGTCATCAATGTAAACTTCCGAACTTTCTAATTTCGGATGGGTTTTGACTGCTCATCAACTGTCGTCAACTCTTGCTTGCTTTCGCTTTAAACCATATTCAGTCATATTCAGTCAGAGCTTCTGACATTGAACATTGTGGTTCAGTTTCTAGATCTAATAGCGGAGAGGTTCTATGGTGTTCAACGCAGAAATCCCTTGCAAGGGATGTTCGGAGATATCTTTAAGGTGAGGCTTTATCAAAGTAATGTGACATTCGTATGCTATATGACGCAAGCAATAAACCAATGTGGACGCCGAGTGAAATCTTGCTTCTCACTTGGAATCCCTCTGTTCATATTCAGATGATGGGAGGTGAATAGAGCTGCCTGCAACTTTGCGGTCTTTCTGATGAAACACACCACATCCAAGCAGAGGATTCGCTAGCAATTTTGTACGTTGTTGTTGAACTAACATTTACTGCAAAAATTTGATGGGAAGTTGTTGCAATATTCAGATGGAACTTCACAAAATGGAGTTCTTTGCTCTTTGTTCTGGTAATTAGTTCACTGGCCGGAACGAGGATGATGGTAGGGACAGAGCAATGCCTTGGTATGGCTTTATAGCATGAAATCGAATCATGGCCAGGAGCGTTGCTGTGAAACTCAGCTGATTGGAATGCAGTCTGAGCTCCTTACTCTTTTATCTTGGGCTTTAGTCTCTACGTTACATACTTTTGAAGGTTTGAAACTGGAAGCGCTATCGCTGCGGTTGCACCAAGAACTTCTTGATCGCAGAATAAATCGAGTTAATTCGATAATACTTGTTCTATCCTTTTGCCAGTATCTTTTTAAATTAGGACTATTCTTATCCCCGTTTTACTGTAAAATTCGTTGGAAATTCTAATGTGATGTTATATGGCATATTTACGTCAAATGAATTTTTGTTTTGGCAAAGAACATCCAGATCGGTAATTTGTGGAGGATTTATTCTAAATTGATTATCATCTCACGAGAATTAGCAATTTGGTATTTCTAACTTAAATCTAATTCTGTGGTAAATGTATCATGCTTTAATTTAGTTTTTTTAAGCATTAATATTATGAAAAGCTATAAATTGATAAACATGTGATAAATTTATTTTAAATTAATCTTTTTTATCTCAAAAAATTTCAAACTGTTACATGTACGATAAATTTATCCTCTTTTAATTTTGGTTTAATTTTAATTTTAAATTGTTGAGTTAGATGGCAAATTGACGGGTGTATTAATTAATTTATGATTTTTACTTTCTATTTGTCATATATATATATATATATATATGAATTTTAGGATTTTTATGGTATTAATTTAAATTTAATCAAAATTAATGGACGGTAAATTTATTAAAAATATATTAGTTTGAGTATTTTTGTTGATTAAAATTTTAATTTGTTAAATTTGTCACATATGTACGGTGTCCTTTTTTTTTTTTTTTTTAAAGGCCATTCTACGACATGCCGTCTCTCTCGTCTTCTCTCCCACTTTGATAAGCCCTCAAAAAGCCCTACTCTTTCGGTCTTTCCCAGTCTCTCCAATGGCGAAACTCTGAACTAAGCCGGGAAGCAGCTCGGAAATGAACCCCGTTCAGTCCCCGACGCCTCCGTTGTCGACCCCTGAGCTCATCGACCTCATCACCGCCGCTCTCACCTCGAAGAAATTCCAATTCGAGACCCTAATCCCCCATGTCCCACACCTCACGCCATCTCTCCTCCTCCCAATCTTCGCCTCCAAAACCCTAGCCCGCCGCCCCAACACCCTCCTCTCCTTCTTCAAATGGTGCCAATCCCACAACCCTTCCTTCTCCCGGTCGCCGTCCCTCCTCCTCTCCCTCCTCCCGCCTCTCTTCTCGTACCGGAAGTTCCCCGACGCAAAGAGTCTCCTCGTCGCGTTCATCTCGTCCGACCGGAAGCACGATCTCCACAAATTGATCCTCTCCCCCGATCAGACTGTCCCGAGGCCGTCCAAGGATCTTCTGGACACTTCGATCGGGGCGTATGTCCAATGCGGTCATCCGCACCTGGCCGTGCAGATTTTTAACAAGATGAAGCGGTCGGGGATGCGGCCCAACTTGCTCACCTGCAACACCCTTCTAAATGCCCTGGTGAAGTACCCTTCTCTGCATTCAGTCCAGCTGGCTAGGGGGTTTTTAGTGATGTCTTGAGGATTGGAGTATTGCCGAACACGAGGACTTGTAATATTATGATTTACGGTTATTGTTTGGAGAACAAGATTGACAAGGCATTGGAGTTTGTTAATGGAATGGTTGAAGAGTTTGGGTGTGTGCCCGATAATGTGACGTATAATACGATATTGGATGTATTGTGCAAGAGAGGCAGGTTGAAAGAGGTGAGGGATCTGTTGCAGGATATGAAGGATAGGGGGCTGGTGCCGGACAGGAATACCTTTAATATATTGGTTTGTGGGTATTGCAGATTGGGGTGGTTGAAGGAGGCGGCTCAGGTGATAGACTCGATGATGCAGAACAACATGATTCCCGATGTTTGGACATATAATAAGTTGATCAGCGGGTTTTGCAAGGAGGGTAAACTTGATCAGGCATTTAGGGTTAAGGATGATATGGAGAATTCTAATTTGTTGCCAGATGTGGTGACATATAACACTTTGATCGATGGGTGCTTCAAATGGAGCATCAGCTCCGAGGCATTCAAGTTGATAGAGGAAATGCAGGAGAAAGGTGTGAAGCTCAATGCAGTCACGCATAATATAATCATTAATTTGTATTGCAAGGAAAAGAAAATGGACGAAGCTAGCGGCGCCATGCTGAAAATGGAAGAAAGTGGAATCTCTCCAGATTGTGTCACTTATAATACTTTGATAAATGGAAACTGTAAAGCAAACAACTTGGAAGAAGCTCTGAGGCTGATGCATAAGATGGGAAATAAAGGTTTGACAATGGATAGCTTCACTCTGAATACTGTTCTCCACGCTCTTTGCAGGGAGAAAAAGCTTGACAAAGCCTATGACACGCTCTATAGTGCCAGCAAGCGCGGTTATTTTGTCGATGAGGTTAGTTATGGTACCTTAATCACAGGTTCTTTCGATGATGAAAAGATTGATAAAGCTTTGGAGTTATGGGATGAGATGAAGGAGAAGGGGATCACTCCCAGCATTATTACCTATAATTCTCTCATGGCAGGTCTCTGCCAGTTCGGAAAAACTGATGAAGCAATGAAGAAGCTGATTGAGCTTCTACATAGTGGTTTAGTCCCAGATGAAACCACGTGCAACACAATCTTGAGTGGTTACTGCAGGGAAGGATTTGCTGAGAAAGCATTTCAACTTCATAACAGGATGGTCGAAAATTCATTTAAGCCTGATGTCTTTACATGCAATATTCTACTTAGCGGTCTTTGCAAGGAAG
Organism: Rhodamnia rubescens; assembly: GCA_021437795.1. Taxonomy (NCBI): domain Eukaryota; kingdom Viridiplantae; phylum Streptophyta; class Magnoliopsida; order Myrtales; family Myrtaceae; genus Rhodamnia; species Rhodamnia rubescens. Next base: position 1,061,438 of record JAILYA010000054.1, on the reverse strand, counting down.
GGATGCTAGAGAAGGCTCTCAGACTCTTCAGCACGTGGAACTCCAACGGAAAAGTTACAGATGTGGTTACCTATAACACACTGATATCAAGCCTGTGTAAAGAAGGTAGATTTGAGGAGGCGTTTGATCTTCTTGCGGAAATGCAAGTAAAGACAAAGGGTCCTGATTCTTATACATATACTGCCATTCTCAGTGCTCTCACTGATGCTGGTAGAAGGAAGAAAGTGGAGGAGCTTATCTCTATGATGGTAGAAGCAGGGAAACTAACAGATTTCTCTTTACACAATGAGCAGGCACAAAATGCTGTGATTAATGAACCTCCAGAGGAGCTTGATTCATTTTCTATTGTCCATTCAGAACAGATAATTCAGCTATGTTCTCAAAGTAAATACAAGGATGCTATGTTAGTTTTTGAAGATTCAAAAAAGCAGGGTGTTGTCCTAAGCAAAATGGCCTACATCAGTTTGATGGCTGGGCTCATTAAAAGAAGAAAGAGCGTCTCTAGGGTTGCAAGACAGTAATTATGTTTTCTCAGGTTGTCAACTTAATATCGGCAACATGGGGGCAAAGCTGTTGATGCTGTGTTTTGTGACCTTGCACCAAAAGGATAACCTGCTTCGAGGTATTGTCACCCTCTCCCTCCTCTCCTGTTCCGTGGGCTCCAACATCAGTACTTTTGTGCTCAGTGATGATGCTCATAACTCGGAGCTAGGCTTTGATTACATCAACATCATCAACATCAACATCAACATCAACATCACCTTTAACCCAAACTAGTTGGAGTGGCGGTGATAACCCAAAAAGCAAGACCGAAAGAGTTATAAAATAAAACAAAATACAATAACATAACTATAAAAATATAAAGAAAAAATCAGACAAACCAAGAACATAGAATTTTGCCCTCCACAATGTTAATCGCTTCCCCACTGCCCTAAAATCTATGCCCACTCCAACAAATCTTGCTTACTACTTTTCCCCAAGTAAGTTTCGGCCGACCTCTCCTTTCCTCACGCTCCCTATAACACACTTCGTCTTAAGAAATGTCCAAACCATCTCAACGATGTTCTCTCATCTTTCGGCCACCGATACTACTCCAACTTTTCGTCGAATATCCCATTTCTTATTTTATCCATTCTTGTATGCCACCACCTTAGATTATCATTTCCTACTTCCATCTTATGCTCATGTTGACTCAATGTATCATGCTTACTTGTTCTATAAATTTTCCTTTTAGCTTTGCCATTTCATCCAACCCGCTCCGATTCTATCTTACATCCTCATCAACTCTCCCCCTTTGCAATATTGATGCTAAATATCCAAAGATCTTTCTTGGACCCGGAGCAAATTGACACCTCTTTAAACTAACTTCATGTATTCGGCTTATTTCGACTTAACGTAATAAAATTGCTTTCTGGTGGAAAATCTTTGTATTAGAAAATTTCTTCATGGGAAACAATTTACGTAACATTTTTTCAGTATTTGGTCCATATGCAAGAACTCAGGTTTTATGATGTGACTCTGATCGGTGAAAAGCACCTCTATGGCCGCACCAGGAGTTTTGAATAACTGAAGATTCAGTCACTTCTATTCCTATTCCAGGAAAATGTTTGTGGTACCGTGTTGGGTTGGACTGCAATGCAAGCCTCAGCTTGTAGCTAATTGTTGAGAGTTTAAGAGTTGCTGACATACCTAGGTGAGTTGTTATTAGTCATTACAATTACAATAAATTTGAAGCAACTCTTCCCATGCCTTTTTGACACTTTCTCTATTTACTTTAATTTCAGGGTAGCGCTTAAGAGAAATGGGCTGGCCCTTTTTAAGCCTAATTGAAAGTATTATTCTCCAGTGAGGGTAAGTCGAAGTAAATCTCATCTCAGAAGAATATCAAATTGGGAAATTACCTTGCTGGCCAAGAAACTGTGGTGTTACTTTTATATGTCTTTGACCGTCAAGTGTAACAGGTCATTGAAGGGATACATAAAGCTTTAATAGAGTTGGAGATGGAATTGCAGTTGGCTTATTTTGTTTGAAGCCAAAGAGGACAATGAGGATTATCACACTTGCTCTGGAACTGGGCAAATGACCCCGAGTGGCGTGCTGAGAATCATGAATTTTCTAGTTAGGTTAATTCAGTTCTGCTATCAAAGGAAATAAAGAAGCGAGAATCGGGCGCAAATTCTTTCATAAGAGTGAAGATTATTGAGTCTTGCGATTGAGATATAAGTGAGCGAGTAGCGTCGAAAGAACTCGTGAGCAGTCGAAGCTCGAAAGCCATAGAAATCCTGAAAATGGGAAAGGGAAATTTTCACCTGTACATCGACGAGATTGATTGTAAATGCATAATAATCCAAGCACCCCAGTGTACGTCTCACCGGTTCTTATGTTAATCCTGTGTGCCCTCGGCTTATCATTTCACTTGGCTTTTGCAGCGGGAGATTACCAGTGAATGTGAACGGGGATTCAAACCTGGATCATGGTTCTTCGCCTCGGTCAATTGTAATTTTGTACTTTTGGTTACTAAATGTTTCTGCTTTGTGGTTGCATTCCAAAATGTGGAATAGACATGACTCGAAACACATTTCATTAATGTTTCCAAGGCTAATATGTACAGATTTTGAAACCAGAAGTAGCAGATCCGCAACCTCATTTAGACAGTCGTTTGCTCGAAATCATTGCATTCTAGAAAGGTTGATTGTTTATCCTAAATTTTGTTGAACAATTCGACCATCTCAGAAGTCCACACACGAGAAACAATCTTAAGCCAAAAAGGATTAGCTTGACCCTGTTGCTCGAGTCACACTGTCTCTGCTCTGGAAGCATACGATAAGTACTCACTTTCAACTTTGAATAAATCTTAATGTCGAAATTAGCCGGGTTGTCATTATCGAATGACTCGCCATCTGGGTTAATCAGAAGAGACCGCAACGCGACAAAGCGTTTCCGGTTATGATACTTACAGATCATTGAAGCTCGATTAACATAATCGTTTCGGAGTTGAAACATCTGTAACCTCGTATTAGAATAGAATTGCGGAGTGAAAAAGGCTCGAAGCTGCACAGCTAATATAAGTGGGGGAAGGTGGTCGAAACCGAATGAAGCACTGTCTGAACTCATGGCAGATGAAGGCTTAGTCAAAGACCCATGACTACCTGCCCCATTTTTGTAATGTCCTCCATGCCATCTTCTTTGTCCTAAAACATTTGTCTATCTAAAAAGTACTTCGTCAAATGTAAAAAGGCGAGGGTGTCCAGGACCGTTGTCATCGTTCAATTTCTTTGCTTTTTCCCCGGCGAACCAAATTCAATGCAGCTGTTGAAAACAGAGCGCACGAATCCAGCAAAATGCTGGTTCCTCTTGTCCCTATTGGACATGACTATGCGTCCTCGATGAAGGAAGTAGCGCGTCTTCGGTACAGGCCAAATAGACTATTAAACTTTTATTTATTAAGGGTACTTCTACAAATGGTCGTAAATGACTCGGTTCAGAGCTTTTCTCTTAGTATGAAACCGCACAGAGATGATGGACTCATGCGGGGGCATCGGGCTCCATCCATCTGCTTGCAACTTCAACTCAATCCTTGTTGGTTAATTCAAATGATGATGCAGAAGAAGCCGATTCTAAGGCACAACCGACAAGTTTCAACAAAGTTCCGTTGGCTAGTCAAGCAACTTCGGTTTCTATTCAAGCCAAAGCAGTTTCTGGCCATAACTTGTGTAGGTGGGTTCATGATGCGAGAGCATCCAAATCATCGAAATATTTCCCGTGTTCTCACCTGGTTCTACCAAGATATCTAGCGATGTCGATGTGCATTCAAGCCAATGTGATTTTGGTTATAACTTGTCTGGTGGGTTGAAGGTGTTGATCCAGCAAAGGATGAATCAATTGAATGGACAAGCTATTCATATGCTACTAAGATCTCAATTTGCAAGTTTATTGTGGATTCTAAGTCTTCTGATCAATCAACGACCTTGCATAAAAGGCTATTGTAGCAGAACCTATGTTCATTCAAGCAAAGGCATATTTTGGTTAGAACTTGTTTTGACAAGTCAAAAAGGAAGTTATCAACGCGAAGATTACTGGCTGAAATATCAAATAAGGAGTTGCTAGTTCTTCCTTACTGATTATGTACCGTCTCACCATATTAGTTGCTGGTTTCGATGCGGACCAACATCATATCTTTGGGAGTGCTATTCCTAGTCATTTCCATGACTATTTGATGATATTCCAATGTGGTTATTTGATGGTCCAATTTGGTGCACGAAGTTTGGATGGAGAATAACGAGGCCGAAGAATCAAGGCAACAAGTCTCCATGTCATTTATTGCTTTCTAGTTCCTAGGTCTTTTAATGCATTTTCTAGTTACTAGAAGTTTAATTGCTTTCTAGTTTCTATGTCTTTAATAGTCTGGTAGTTCCTATGAGTCTTCATGTTTTGTCTAGATCCCAAGTCATTGTTACGTTGGGAGAGTCTGGAGTCTTTAATTCCTAAGTCTTTGTCCTACGTTCTATTCCCTCTGTAAAGGGGCAAAATCTCAATTGTAAGGCAGATAATGATTTGATGAATATAAAAACTTGCGAGAGTTTGCTCAGCTTGAGTGAATATCTTCGGAGATTAGATAACTCTTTGGTTTCTTTATTCTTAGAGCGTGGATTACTCCTCGGTGGTGAACCAAAAAGCCATTTATCCTTGGCTGGTGATATCTTTAGGCATTGGTAGTGAGCTTTTCTATCCCGAAGCACTTTATCCTTGGAAGGTGCGTAGCCTTTATGCCGTGGTGGTGAGATTCGTCAATGCCGATCTCTATCTTTGGCTGGTGTTATCTTTAGGCGGCCTTGGTTGTGATCGTTCTATCATTCCTTTTGCATCGTTGGCTGGTGTTATCTTTACGCCTCGGTATTGTTCGTTTTCCATCCTGCATTTGCGTCATCCATCGGTTTCATTCCCCCATACACTCCGATCTATCTCATCCATCACTCAAAAAGACATTCGCCCTCCGTCGCGCACGCATCATGGACTAAGCAAGGGCTGTCACTCTCACACAATTTTAGAAACCTCTTTTGAATCAGTTTTAATTTTGCGGGTAAGGAGAAGTTGGCATTCCGTACTTGCGTTGACTAACAATGTTGATGCGATGTGAAAGGGGGCATCCGCTTTTCGCTCTTGAAACGTGAAACATGGTCCGACCGTGCAAATAGAGTTTGCTGTGCACTCTCGCGTCGGGTGATTTGCAGCATTTTTTGGGCAGAGAGAAGCCAGCTCTCCACGTGAATTGTGCCTAGCGTTCGGATTAAGAAATAATTAGCGCAATCACGAGTGTACAGACGCCAAAGCCAAGCTTGCATGTTTGATGAATAATTGATCGCATCGCTTACGAAAAGTGGATTAATGAAATAAAATTTTTCTCGTACACGAAAAATACTTAGACATAAATTTTGGTCGACAATGAAAACATTTCTTATTGATTAATTTTTTTCAAGTAATGTAAGCAATCGGTTCTTGAAAAATGTTTTCCAGATCATATATCTTTCGCGAAATATACGACCTCAAATTTTTATTTTGAATGTGGAATCAGAATGGCGGGCGATTTACGTATTCATAATCCCCACCAAGAACGTGCCAAGCGGGTCGGTGACAAGACAGTGTATCCTTTTCTACCTTTGAAAACCAAACGACAATGGGAAGCATGCGGATCTTAGGCCAACGCCTCAGTAACACGTGGAGTTTACAAATTAATTAGGATTCTCGTCATTTGAATCCATCAAAAGGTCATATTCCCGTGCAATAAGAAGCTTCCAATCTTCAATTGGTAAGAGATTAATCAAAATTCAACATCGATTGTGTCCTAGTGTCTATGGTTTATTAGGAAATGTTGAAGTGTTGACCCAAATTATTTGAGAACGAGTCCTAAATGCTTTTTATATTCACGCGATCTCTCTCCATCTATCAGTCCTAAATTTTTGAATTGAAATTTTTAACATGATATTAAAGTTAGTGTTATCCATTCCGCGAATGCACGTGGTCGAAATTCCAGATGAATGTGCCTAGTCGAAATTTCTCGTAATCCGGCTACCGCATGACAACGGGTCTTAAATATTTTTATATATATATATATTCATGTGGAAGGTTGCGATATAACGAGTCAAGTGCATACTTTCTTTTGATGGGGTCTACTTGAGTCTTGTCATGGCGCTTATTGACTCCAAATGAAAGAGACAACCTTCCATTTACACAAGTCTTTTTAATTAGTCACTTGATATGTGAAATGGAGAAAAAAAAAGACGGCAAAAGGGCAATTGGAAAAACTATGCTCCATGCTAAATTAAATAATAAAATTCCAATTCCCAGCACGTACGCTAAGATAAGGAAGAAGGAGAAGAAGAAGAAGAAGATTGGATAAAAGTCTTTGAAGGGAGAGTCTATGAACATGCTAGGAGCATCACTCTTTCTAATCCAATTTGCAAAGTTGTGAAAAGAACGAATACAATAATCGGTCACGACGTTAAAGGAACTTCAAGCTCTATGAATTAGAAGACAACGCATGTTTGAGCCTTTCCAATCGGCGTGCAAGCTGCTCCGAGTCAAGGCCTTTGACACAGCCGCAGTCCCGGACTTAACCGGTTCATGGATCTTGCACGGCGTCCCGTGGCCTTCAACTACTCGGGCATGCCCAGCCACGTGGCCGCACTTAACCGATTCATGGACCTCACAGGGTGCTCCGAGATCTTGTACTAGCAGAGCCTCTGCGCTCACGCCTTCGGATAATAAAAATTGAAATGGAAAGCATACAAGTTGTTGCTCCTCAACTCTAAGGCTCTATCCATACTCAAAAGTTATGTATAAATATTTCCTTTTGGCCCTTTCCCAAGCACATGCATGGTACGTAGCCGACACGTAATGAAACAACTTCTGGAATTCCTAAAAATTCGTCACCCGTTATTCATGTCAGGGTCATTAGATCTTGCGTAATGTCCTAGTCAATTAATTTTTCTTTCCTTTTTCTAGACGTGATATCTAATTTAAGCTGAGGACTTTACCCGCCAAGAAGAATTCAAGTCCACTCGAACGTATACAAACCGCAATTAAGAAAATTGACACTTGAATCAACATCACCCACAGAAGAAACAAACGTTGCTATGTTTGAAAACTTGTCACTTGCATAAACATTCATTTTAACCAACTTTATTTCGTGGCTAACGGGCCAACCTTTCGCGACGGAAATTTTTGCGATTTGTCGTAGCTTTTCGGCGACGCATAATCCCGTGGTTAATGGTAAAAATTTCGTAGCGGCTGGATTAATCTTTACCCACGAAGTATCTCATGGTGAAACCGTCGTCGGAAAAATCTCTACTTTTAGCCAGGAGAATTTTCGTGGCGACAAACCATTTCGTGCGTCTAAGAGTTCACACGTTGTTCTGTATGCCATTATTTCGTGGATGAAGGGGTGAGAATTTGCTACAAATCGTTGCTAAAAAGTCATTTGCAAATTAGGGATTTCATATTTTGGGTTCCATTTGCTAATTAATCTAGGCATTTTAACTTTATATTTTGCAGCTATTTAAACGAATCATTAATTGAGCAAATGAGCCTATATAAAATCAACGTCACATTCCCGATGGACTCGGGATATTTTGCTATAATACTATGTGAGATTTTGAAGGATCACTACCGATTACTATTCTAAAAGCATGTAGACATAGGTGAATGAGTGATACTTAAATATTCTAGTGACGGCCTAATACACTAAAACACCCCGACTTTATATCACGTTCCAATTTTGCCCTAAACTTTGTTTGTCCCACGAAAAAAATACTTCAGGTCTAGTCCCAATTTTATCATAATTTCTTTTTCCCTCTTGAAAAACAAACCATTGGCAGCTTTTACTTGAGTCCCAAATCCTCGCCCGTTAACCCTCCCCCCAAAATTTCTCTTGACAATCGAGAAATGGAAAACTTTCGAGAGCGAGCTGTTCAAACGTCCTCGAGCCGAGTGCCTCGAGCACGAGCTCTCCGATCGCAAGAGATGGAAGACTCCCAAACACGAGTGATTAAAAGCTGAGTGCAAAATCGAAAATCCTCGAGCGAGATGAAAGGAAACTCTTAGAAAAGTAAGAGCAATTAAAGAAAACCAACCTAATTGCTCCAGTTTTTACCCAAATTTCATATCCGAAAAGACCTAGTTTGAGCTTACGTGGAAATTCATCTATAAAAGGCACATTCTCGAATGTAAAATTTGGGAAAAAATTACGGTAATGGCTTGAAAATGTCCCATCATTAAGGGCGATGGTGGATAGAGCATTAATGGAGGCCGACAAGACACTGAAGTAAAAGTTGATGATTTTTTATGAGATGAAAAAAATCACGGTAGAATTGAGACCGGACCAAAGTCGGGAATTCTTTTATGAGACAGAAAAAAAGAAAAAGAAAAAATTGAGGTTGAAGTTAAAGTTGAGAATGTTTAAGGTATCCAGCTCTCGGAAGTCGTAACGACCGGGCGGCATAGGATTAGGAGGATCCCCATCATAATTCTTCTCCTTCCCTCTCTCTATATATAGACATTCGCTCCCTTCTTTTCCACGAAACTCCGCCGGAAATCTCCTCCCCGCTCTCTCTCACTTCGGAAATGGAGAAGAGCGACGAGTTCTCGAAATCCCCAATGTTACCTGCGCCCATCGCCATCCCTTCCTCTCCTTTCCTCCCTCACTCGCCGACCTACTCGCATCCTCCGTCTTCGCCCCAGTTCTGCCCGGCGACTCCTCCTCCTCCGCCGGCGCCTCACAACAACGGCTCGCCGCCGTCTCCTCCAGCGGTGGTCCTGAGCCCGTGCGCCGCCTGCAAGATCCTCCGGCGGAGGTGCGCCGACAAGTGCGTCTTGGCCCCGTACTTCCCGCCGACGGAGCCGCACAAGTTCGCCATCGCCCACAGGGTCTTCGGAGCCGCCAACATCATCAAGTTCTTGCAGGTATTCCCACGCGAAAGATGAAAATTGAGAAGTCCCGTAGTGTGAACTCGTGAGCGAGGTGGTGGTTCGCTCGCGCTCCTTTTGAGGCTGTTGCTTTCTCTTTTCAAATATCTTTTCTTGAGCTAGTGCTTTAAACAAAGTCGCCGCTTAACTTGATTATAAAGAGATTAATGGTGTTTCAAAGCTTGTTCAGATGCATTTATCGAGCCTGTCCAGCAAGAAAGTTTTCGATCGCATGATCATAAAGTGTCATGCATCACAAGCAAAGTTTAATACATCGAAGTTGGTAAAGTTTTCTCTATTCAAAATCCCTTCGTATCCTACCAAAGAGAGAGAGAGAGAGAGAAAAAAAAAAGCACTTTCATAGGTAAATAAGGCAATGTTTCACGCGTTTGTTTGAAAGAAATTTGTTTTCAAACTTTTGGATGGGCTGATGGAAAGTTAATCGATTTACGAAAAACGTTTTTCATGGATTGAGAATAATAAGTTTAAATTGAGGGAGAACGGCTTTCCTTTTCTGACGAGAAGGAAAATGCTTTTCTTAAATCATTAAATAAATGAAAATGGACGTTTTTCTTTAAAATGACTTTCATTTATTATGAAATTTTCAATGAAATATACGCATCTATATATCGAATGCTTTGTCTTATTTCACTGTGTCTTATTGGTCATCTTGATAATTTTCGGGTTTAATTGGACATTAGAGCACATAGTGATTGATTGATGGACGATTGCCAAAGCAATTTGACCGTCATTTTTCAGATTGAGGAAGTACCGGCCTAATTGGTCCACTAGATTTCCCATCAATACACTATTCATTGAGCAGTTGTTGACCGTGAACTCGTGCTTTTCCTTGACCTTTTTGTTTTTTTTTGGGCTAAGATCCAGTGCTGTCGATCTTATTGTTTCTGTCAACCTCCGCTTGGCTATTGATGGCAAAGTTTCAGATTATTCAGCTCTAATCTAAAGTTCTGGAGAGGCAATTTAGTAGAGGTGATATGACCATAAGATATCATTTGTGTAGCGGGTTGAGTCACAATTCATGTACGCATTTGCCACATTGCATTAATCTCTCGTCAAACGTCGGAGTTGGTCGAATCCTTGCGCTTGATATTCGATAACGAGCCCCACGGGGCGTGCAATTTATCAGGAACTCCCCGAGCCCCGGAGAGCCGACGCGGTGAGCAGCATGGTCTACGAGGCGAGCGCGCGGATCCGAGACCCGGTGTACGGCTGCACGGGGGCGATCTCCCAGCTCCAGAAGCAAGTGGTGGAGCTCCAGGCGCAGCTCGCCAAGGCGCAAGCCGAGATCGCGAACGTGCAGTGCCAGAACGCCAACCTGTTCGCCCTCATCTGCATGGAGATGGCTCAGATCCAAGACCAGCCCGCTTTCCAGCCGCCGTGCCCCGCGGTGGACTCGAGTTGCTTCCTGGACGAGACCAGCCTCGTCTCTACTTGGGAGCCACTTTGGACATGAAGACGGACGCAAGCTACAATGGCGTTCGACCTCCATGCTGGGGTTTCGAGGGAGAAAAGACGGACACGAGGAGAGGAGGGGAAAGGGAATTGTCAATAAAGAGAGATTAGTCAAACCGAGGGTTTCGGCCCATACTCAGAAAAAAAAGAGGGCAAAAAAAAAGTTGATGGGATGCTTGCGAATCTTTCTGAATTGCTGCTACAGAAAGTGTTCAGAAGGAAGGAAGAAGATGACTGAAAAAAAATGGCGGGAGACCTCAGAATCACTTTCCTCTGGACTATGACAACCTTGTTTCAATCAATACTATGGTTCTATATTGACCTAATTTATCTCTGATCAGTTGTCAAACCTTGTGACGAGCATATATTTTCTTTTGAGGATTTGACAGATAAGCCATCTTTTCTCTCCTATTGTTCGTTTATGGGAAGCATGGTCTCAACCGGAGTAGTAGCTACTGGCTAGCTCATGCCAAGGTCTATCCACATGTTTAGACTAATGACTAGTCTTTAAAAGTCCTAAAATGAAAATATACACGATCCCCGCTACCCATTGATCATCATTTTGCTACGTTCAATCAAGGACAATAAGTAACGGTTCATGACGGTATTCATTGTAAATCTATGCGAAAACCCACACACTATAAAGATGTAAATTTTAAACGATCCGAACTCCAGTTATCGATGTTATATATCTGCGATGAAATGTCCTATACTTTATGTAGCGAAATCAACAAGAACCGTAGTAGGTCCTCAACATATGATTGGAATCAATGAATTGTGTTAGAGTTAGTGTGATTTGATCTGAATGCTATTCCCACTTATAGCCCAAATCTGAAGGTCAACTCAACTTGCAAGCATTCCCATTTATAGCCCGACAAGAACCTCCTATCCTAATCACACAGCGAAGACAGGCACCTGATGTTTCTACGGTTCTCGAAGCTTTTCTACGAGATCGATTTGCATTTCTATAATGACAATCCCCCGTTCTCCGAAAACTGGATTTGGTTCTGCGATTCGTGTGAATCTAGGGTGTGAAAAGGAGAACCCGACATGTCCACGACGTCCAGGGTCGCTCTCATGGTGTACTGTGACGTGTGGCATATCTCACTATTACTCACACATTGTGCGCCACTGCCATTTTCTAGGAGAAAGCAACCTAAGTGTCAGCGCTTTAAAAAAAAACCTAATGCACTTCTAGGTAGATATATATCTATACATGTGCTTAGATGCTCCACTTACCCAAAGCCAACCAAGAAATCAGAGCTTTACGCCGTTCTTCCCGCGCATAAATTCAGTACAGCTGAGTATGGGAAATTCAATGTGTATAGATGAAAGACATTGTAGAAAAATCCCATGTTATAAATAAATGGGAACCCGCAAGTGGTTAAAGAAAGAGAGTACTCGAAATAGAACTCGAGATTTATGGCTCCGACACCTAGGTTAAGGTATATCGGAGAAGGACTCGGGTTTGCAGTTTATGTCTTAACCTAAGTTCCATCTTCTTCCATGATTCCACGCAAAAAGCTTTAAGCGACTAATAAGTTAACCAGGGAGTTGAAACTTAAGTCAAAGTCGAAACGATGCAGTTCACCAAACAAAAGTTGAAAGCATCGATCCTTCAAAGTCCACACGGTCTTTCTATCTGTCGTTGCTGCGGTCTCCGTCTACGTCTTCGCGAAGGATAGTGGGGGAGCAGCGTAAGCTCCTGGCCATGTATCCATGGACCCCCCCACACCAAAGTAAGCTCCACTGAACCGTCACGAAGGGGCATCTACAGTGACGAAATTGCTCTGATTGGACGAATTTTTTCTGTGCCAATCTTCCATGTTTTCGAGCTTGAGCCATGAAATTGGCCTTCCAAATGTGAATGAGTCTTATTCCCTTGAGGTCTTGGGCAGGCAACAAGCTCATTAGTTTTTCACATTGTACATGAAAAACAGAAAAATGGGTACATACCCAATGTTGAACGTGTGAATTAGAAATGCACAACTAGCCAGGAGAAGCATCTATAACGACGACACATCCACATTTAGCGACACCCAAAAGGGCAGAAAGGCACGGCGTTCATTTTTTTCCGTACCCATTATTGCATTTATATCAGGACATCATATGGCCCGTCGTCACTTAATCCGAGTGATTAATTGTTTACATAGAAGCTACGTGAGTTTAATTATGGGCTGATTTCGAGCATGAGAATCACATTTCTCGTCAAAGTCCGCCATTTCCCAATGGCTGGAGAGACTCTGGACCTCGTTTTTGCGTCCCTCATGCGTTGTACCAACGTTTTGCAAGGTTAAGAAGGGGACCCTCCCCTAACGTTTTCTACAAGCCATGGAGACGGTTGCTTTGCTGGTCGGCCATATTAGGATGTTTACCTTGGTTCTCCCAATCTCTTTGGATCGTACGTATATCTCGTTTGATTGACCATTCTCCTGATTGAATATAATCGGTACTATACTTATCTCATTAACGTAAGTAGCCATCTAATAAAGCATTTAAATAGACCCGCAGAGTATTTATTAGGACGCACATTGGCATATACATAAATTTCACAAGTCTCTCTTCTGCATTCTAATGCATCTTCCACGATTAGCTTAAACAAATTCGTCCGTCGTCGTACGTATGTGTTCCCTGTCCACCTCGCATCGAGATAGGTTCCCGATCCCAAATTTCTCATTTCCTGGCCGATGCCTCTTGCGGCATTAGGGTCGTGGAGGGAATGTGATGCATCGGATATATCTCCGATCTCCCACGATACCCCATGTCTAGGTGCTCGTAGATAAGTCGCACTCAACCGGCCTCCAACAAGCACGACTTGTTTCAAGGTCTAACGAGCGCGTTACGAGCCGGAAGCTCAGCGGAAAAGGCAATATCAGGTCGACGGCGGATACGTTTATGTTTGAATAAGAATTTCACCTCTAAGGTCTTTGTCCAGGAGCATGTGCATTAAATCACGTAAAAGAACGCATGTAACTGTCATATGCAACTGCAGTCATGCAGATGATGCCCCTTCTCTCAGGGAAGATCAACTTAGAATTTGTCTGAAAGACATCTATCGGTCAAACACTTCCATTTTTTTCTTTTTGCTTTTCTTATATCTCTGTCTATTTTCACCGTGATATATTTATCCATGTAAACAAATACACCGAAAATTTTAAAAAACGAATCCTTATCTAAAAAATTCCGAATTACTCAAATCACTTTAGTTTTTTATTAGTCGGTCAAACTCAAAAGAAAAAGGAGTACACATTTTTTTTCTTTTAAAATTTGAATTAAATTAGTAGTTAATCAAAGGATATATGATTTTATAAAACTCATCTTAGTAATTTTGTCTTTTCTTTTAAGTCTATTTCTTCTCCCTAGTATTGAAAGAAAAGTGTGGGATATGCTAGCGTTTTCTACAAAGAAAAATAAATGTCGTTTATTCGAATGAAAGATAAGCAATTCTACCATGAATTAGTTAATGATTATGAATAAATGAACTAATTCTTTTTTGTATTGGGCCAATTTTGGTATACACCATCCTAGACACACCATACTACGAAATTCAGCTGGAGGTCTCGTGGCTAAACATTGAAATTATTGTTTCAATAAACATAATTCACAATGAGACGAGGTGAGGGATCGTAGGAGAAATGACTAGGTAAAGAGGGAAAAGTACAAAAAAAAAATATTGTATTGATACTAATTCAGTTATAAATCTTTCAATTGGATCACTTTAGTCCTAAACATTTTTACATTGATAATAATTCAGTCTATCCAACCAATTTAGGCCAAAAATTGTTGATGAGAACGCCGGCAATCCTAGTGGCACCGGTGGTGTTGACGTTGATATATTTCACATACATTTTATTTATTTATTTTCATTTTTTCCATCCCCTTTTCTATTTGTCGGTGGGCGGCGAGGAGCCTCTTCGAGCCGTGCCCGATTGAAGGCAAGCACCGGCGAGGCCGACTCCCGCCCAGGCAAGACCAGCCTCGCCACCACCACCAGAAACGAAAAAGGGAAGACAAAAAATAATATATAAAAATATATTAACAATACTTAAAAATGTCGGCCGGCGTCGATCATCTCACGTATGATGGTGGTATTCACACCGGCGATGTCCAACCAAAGTTCGCTAGACGGACTGAATTGGTATCCGAGTGAAAAGATCTAGGGTTAAATTGATCAAATTGAAAGGTTTAAAACTTTTTTGGTATTTTTTTCGGGTAAATATATTAATTTCTTAATCCGTACGCATTGTGATGCATTCAATTAGGTCAAGTTTGACTTCAGGATAGAGTGATTTACCGGTGAAAAATCTTTCTTCCAATCCGACAAAACCGCTCCTAAAACCTCCTTAATACGTTAATGTGACATTTCTTGTCCGTCAACATACGACAAGGACGTGAACATGCATTCCGTGGTCCCTAACGCTGGCGGTCCATTTGAAGCATACTATGCAGACGATCGGTGACCATCGAGGAATGACCGTGAAACCAAAGACATGCCAGCTATCGGTGCAGCGCAGTTCAATTGAGAAATGTGTGTCTTTTCAACGCAGCGGAAGCTCCGGTGATGACCGACCCTCGATTCTTCTCCATCTGTTCTAGATAGAAGTCTTTTTCTAGCCAAATTGCTTCACGTTTTTCTCGATAATGTCCAACATCAAGAGTGTTCCCCTTTTTCCACATTCCTGTCTTTGTAAGAGACTTCGACTAAGAATTGGATTGCCAACACTTCACATACGATCGCGACGCGTGAAATTAACGAGTTGATTCAGGGGGTATTCCGAGCTGTAACCCAACGAGAAAGTCGATTCTTCTTTCTTTAGAAGAAATGGCCACCCCCTTTTCTATTTGCTAAAAAATTAGTGTGAAAATGATCTGATTGCTTTCCCATCCGTAGCAATAAAATGGTACAATGTACAGTTGGAAAGCATGTTTGCTAGGGCATGGACTATAGAGAAGTAGAGCACGTGGCAAGGGGGTCAAGAACAGTTCTTAGTTACGAGTCAAAAAGTACGTTCTTAGCTGTAAAAAGAACTGCAAAAGGCGCCTCACAAGTTTCCAAGAATGTTATCTATTGACCTTCGGTTCGGCAATCTTCACTAAGCACCCAAGAAGATCGACTGTATATACCAAAGTTTATCGGAGAAATTCCAGCCCGCTGCTTCTTTTACGTCCAAAACTTCCAGAAAGTCGACAGGAGAAAATTGTTTATTTGCTTTTAGCTACTCTGTACTCCAAAGTCATGTCTTATTATCGCTTCTTTGCTTTTGGACGTACGTGAATGTGTTTCATGCAACAGATGCTCGGCTTGGAAAGTCTAGACCTACTATCGAAGAATTATGTGCACATTGGGAGGAAAAGAAAAGAAAGGAAAAGCCGAAAGAAGGAAGGTGCAAAATGCGTAGCACAAGAGGAATTCGAACTGTTGCTAGCGTTTTGAGCTGAGCAAGATCGAAAACACAATGTGAAACTATGTTTAGCTTTTGAGCATCGCTCTACACCATAAGCCATATGACAATGCAAAGCGGTAGCGATCCGAGCGCACCTGCGATCCGAAGTTCAACTTTCAAGGCTGTTTGTGGCTTTGGATCCGAGAGCGCCGTGTTGAAGCTGGGGAAAAGAGTCGCGAACAATGTTCCGACATCCAGGGTGCGTCTGTTTCGTGAAAAACGCAAGATTTGAAAAAAATATTTTTCAAAAAAATAGTCGTTTGTATCGCTTACAAAATGAATGGATGAAATATTTCCAACACCCACGAAAATAGTTTGTCTTAAATTGATGTCGATAATGGAATTATTTTACGTTGAATAATTTTTCCAAGCAAAAGAACCAATTATTTCTTGAAAAATATTTTCCAAATCTTGAATTTTTGGTGAAACAAACACATCAAAATGCGCAAACGTTTTCCTAAGAGGGAAAGTAAGGGCAAGATTTTGGAGATGTGTGTATTATCCATTGGGCCGTTAACGGCCCGGAGCAGAGCGAACGTCAGTCAGTCTAACGGGCCATGCTTCTATCCTTATGGCCCAAACTTCTGCTCAGGCCCATTATCACTTCCTCGCGGAGAACAACCCAAATATAAATAAATAATAAAGACAGGGGAGAGCGAGAGAACAGCCAGCAAGCGAAGAGGAGAGGAGAACGAAGGCTATACAGCCTGCAACACAGGAAATCCCTAAAATCTCCATCTTTCCGGCAGTCCGCGAAACCCTGGGAGAGAGAAAATGAGCGGCACGACGAAGAAGGTGACGGATGTAGCGTTCAAGGCGTCGAAGAACATCGACTGGGATGGCATGGCGAAGCTCCTCGTCTCCGACGAGGCTCGCAAGGAGTTCGCCAATCTCCGCCGCGCATTCAACGAGGTTAACTCCCAGCTCGAGACCAAATTCAGTCAGGTACTCGCATCTCCCAATTTCTACTGCCTTCTTCCGTATGTTGGCGATCAATCGGGCGCGCGTTGCGTATCTTTTGGATTAGTAGATCTTTGGCGTTTTCGACTAGGGGAAACTGTTCCTTTCCTTTGATTGGTTGCGATTCACTGTTCGATTCTCTCTGATTCGAAAGGGAATGCTGCTTTCTCAAGGTGGTGGACTGTGATTTACCTTCTTCTGGCATATCATTTCAATATGCTTCTGCCGCAACATGGATTTGATTACATCTATCTGCTTTAGGAGCGCCCGGCATGAGCTGATGTTCTGGTTTAATTCGCTGCTCTTTGTTTGGCAATTGTTGTGCTTTGAGGTTTTATGAACATTTCCGCTATTTTGGGCAATATGAGCTACCTCTTTTGTGGAAATGTGGTCATTGCAAGGAAAAACTCATTGTTTCTGCTCATCGTAGTGTATGGCAAACAGCGTTTCCTGTCTTGTTTGCTTGAATTTGTTGGCGGGAAGTGTAGCAGCAATAGTGATTGAAGGGATAGCATTAGCCATGAGTGTAGTGGTACATATGGTGCCTGGCCTTATTGCTTTTTGGCTGATCCTTTATCGTTTTTACCTACTCTTTTGCTTGCAGGAACCTGAACCCATTGACTGGGAATATTATAGAAAGGGAATTGGGCCTCGCTTGGTGGATATGTACAAAGAAGCTTATGACAGTAAGTTACCCTGACTCCTGCTGAACTGATTAATGCACTTGTTCTCTCGAATGCAATGCATTTTCTTAGGATGGACAAACGAAAAGAGATGTTCAGCTCACTAATTTTGGATTGATTATCTGATTATTTGCTTGCACTTTAAGGTATTCACTTGTGCCTAGTGCAATTTCACTTATTTCTCTGTTGCAATTTCTCTGAGTATCACCATTGATGCATTGCCAGAGGAATGATCTGAAATGAAGGCAATTAGGCATGTGGATTTGATTAAGTGAACTATTTCGAGGAATCGAGTTAGAGTTGGTCTGCATGTACGTGGCCAGCTAAGTAGCATTCCCTGGATTACATGGTGAGCATGATGGGAATGGTTTTACTAGGGTGAAAATATAATATAAGGTCAATATTAAGCATAGTGAGTAGAATTTCTGGACATAGTGGCATCGTGTGTCCTAAAGATTGACCTAAGTTTGGAGAAAAAACAGCCTTTGGTTACTTTTCTGTGCAATTTATGTGGATTGCTGCTGGAGTCTTCTTCTGCTCTTGGACATATGTTTGCTCTGAAGTGTAATACTGATAGCTTGGTGGAACATTCCACTGTTTGTTTTTTATTTCTCTGAGCAAATTAGGCAAGGTGAGACATTATTAAGAGTTTATAGTCTCATAGCATTTCATTTGCAGGCATAGAGATCCCCAAGTATGTGGACACAGTCACTCCTCAATACAAGCCAAAGTTTGATGCGCTGGTGAGAGTTAAAGCTGGTCCTGACTCTTTAATTACTTATCAAAAACCAATTACCTGCAATCTCTGTGTTTGTTACAGTTGGTGGAACTGAAAGACGCAGAGGAGAAGTCCCAAAAGGAGTCCGAGCGACTGGAAAAGGAAATCGCAGATGTGCAAGAGTTGAAGGTAGCGGATCACCCTTTGTTATTATGTTTCCCCTCCCTAGTGAGAGAAGGTAATAATATCACTTGCAATTTTTTAGCACTCTTTCACAAACTGTGGTTATTCAACAGACAAGGATCAGCACCATGACTGCGGATGAATACTTTGAAAAGCATCCTGAACTGAAGAAGAAGTTTGATGATGAGATTCGCAATGACTACTGGGGATATTGATGAAAAAATGAGCAGATAAGTGCCGGTTCCTTACAGGTTGGCCACAGTAATTGAAGATCGTGTTCTGCACGTTTGATTTAAAATAAAATTGAGAGAACTCTTTTCTTCTGTATCTTCTTGCTTTGGGCTTGAGGAATTGTGACCTCTCATTGACTTCAATGTCCGAAACTTGAATTTTCATGTGAAGCAATGGATGTTCGTTTTTCCCAATAATAGCCACTCTTTTGCTGTAAAAATGGCAGTATAACGGGTGGTACCATCCCTTAAACTATTTCTATTCACGATTAGTTGTGATGGGGCTTTAAGCTTAAAGTATGGCTTGCGTGTGTAGTTTTATTCGTAGTCTGACACTCCCGATTCTTCTTGCACAACTTGAATGTGCTAACCCGAGGGCTTTTGCCATGGTGAATCTATCTATGAACCTCCTTTAAAACAGACGCATGAGGTGAAACGTTTCCGGTAACGGTGCATGGCGTGATGGGTTGAGGAATAAATATGAACGACTTAACTACTCGGAATGCTGTCATCATAGTTAAGGCAGGGAAGAACCGTTTTGCGCTTACAAGAATGGACTGAGATGGCGGCAGAAGATGCTGGATGCATCTTCTCTGCATCATTTGATTACGGGCAAGGTCGGATATGATGCCATAACATAATATACGGGCGCACTGAGACGGTCATGTTGGCTGTGTGAGTCGTTCGATTGAGGCATCCCTAAATTTTGAAAACCCCAGAATTTCACCTTCAAGATTCTTATATACATACATCAAACCCCATCGACCATTGCCCCCATCGATCAATCAAAAACAGCGGAGTTCGACTTTGAACGGCTCTTCCCAAGCGCAGTCATTTCTAGCCTCCACGAAGACAATTCTCCTAGTCCGGTCCAAAGACTACTGGTATGGGTCGCCTATTGGACCTTTTTCATTTTTTTTTGGGTCGAAGCCTATTGGACCTTAGGAGGCAACTTAATTTTTCTTTTCTAAGTGGAAGCGTAGACAATATATCATCCCACTGCCATTTGTATAAGGTTGAACAATCTTGAATTAGGCAGGTTTGTCAACACAATTTGGTTGAATTGACAATCAGCCTCGTTTAACGAAAAAAAAAAATCACCCGATAACGTCTGGCGTGCTTTTCTTCCTTTTTCGCTTCGAGAAATAGAAGTGGAGGGAGGGAGGAGAGGGAAAAAAAAACAACATCACCCGAAGCAAATCCTATTTACAGTTCCAGGTCTCTGTCGAGTTTCAAATTGCGCAGATTCCTCTAGTACTTCATCCAACTGAAATTACAAAGGCAGGCTTTATCCGAGCCTCTAGACGAGTTAGGCGAGACCTCCATCCACGTATTAATCTGCGTTGGTAATTGGTTTGACCGTTAAATGATGAGCAAAATCTTGCTTTCCTCAGAAGGTGAATGTGAATAGACAGAGATCCCCGTAGAGAAAACTCCAGCTATAAGATCACAACTACGTGTAAAATCAGTGTTCCCATCGCAGAACTCATCTCTCGGAGCAGAAAATAGCTTCCTGTGAGTCTGAGATACCATGGGATCAAGTACAGAACTGAAGGAGGGCATCCGTAAAGGGAAGGGCATCCGGCACAACAGGGGGAGAACAGAAATCGCAGTATATGTAGGAAGGAAAGTGCAAAGACTAAGTAAATCGAACTTGATCGAAATAACTGCACAAATTGTACAAAAGAGAGAATTTTGAGTACATTACAAAACTTAGAGCAGAACAGTTGCACTGTCACCGAGGGCAGAAAACTAAATCACAGTTACTGACAAAATTGTATCCAGAGATGTCGACAGATAAAAACTGTTAAAAAGTGTGGAGAAGAAAACTCAAAATTTCCCGGCAGCATTAACATGCTATATGATTGGAATATGTGGTCAAATCTTCAGCCGAAAGCCTCACCCGGAATTGGTTAGCTTCTTCTGAGACAAAGGGTTGGCGCCAGCTACCTCCTCATTTTTGTCCATGGCCTTCCTTGCAAGCTCATAGCCTGCAAAGTTCATGGCTCCTAGTGGAGCTATCCAAAAGAATCTGGGCACTGCCCCTTTAAATAAGCCTAGAGGGCCCTCACGACGTAGTATTGAGAAAGCTACCATTGTCATTGACACCGGTCGACCCTGTGGAGCAGTCATCATTCTTGTTTTTATGACATCAAAGGGTGTGGTAGTAACAGCAGCTAGCCCGCCTGATAGAGCTCCAACAACAATTGTTTCCCAAGGCTCCAACTCCCGACCCACGAGATGCTGGACAAGCTGATGAAAGCATACAGAAAGAAAGAGTGAATCTGTTGATCAGACTTCAACACTGTCTCCAACCACAAAAAGTAGTGATAAACAGTACGGAGCCAGCATTTGAACATAGGAGAGGAACTACATGAAACACAGGAACAGTTCAAAAAATTAAACTGTAAAGAAAGTTAGTGGACCTCGATCAATTATAAAACAGCGCAAGACAAAAATTAAGAGTATGATTTTCGTTCATCAGATACCCAGATATCACTTGGCAGTAACATTTATCATGGAAATGGAAAGAGGTACTTTCTAAGTTTCGCAGTTCAACCATCACAAAGTTAAAACATGCATTACAGGTTTAGTTCTCGATTAGCCACAAACACCAAGCATTCTTGAAACAATTGCGAAAGACTACTCACATTCTCCCAGGTAATGGATAAGTAGTTCCATCCCATTCTGCATTCATGGTAATAAGGCACATCCTTTACATACCTCTCAACTACAGCTTTAAATCCAATATACAGGATTACCAAATGAGAAAATTGACGTTATCCATCTCGAAACAGACAAATATTTCACGTGTATATCCAGTCACAGCAGTACGTGTGACATCGAGCGGATAGATCTCATGTCATATTGTCCAATCACAGATTATGCAAAATCAACTTTGCAGCAGGCAGCAACCAGTGATGCTCTATTGCATAGGCATGCATAAAATTACATGATGGTACCCCCTCACAAACTGAAAGATGGCGGCATGCCTACTTGTGTTATTCTACGTCCACTATTCACCCGCCAACAACAGAAGTATAACCATCCATCCAATCGGTGCATAATTGAAAAGTGGTATTTTGACAAACCGCAGCTCGCAATACGTATCAGGAATTAACAAATTATCTACGACATACCTCGATGCGTTAATTTTTTTTTTTTAAATACATACGCCAACGAATAGTCAAATAACAAGGTGCATAGCAGGAAATGACGACCATGGGTTATATTTCATATCATTCTCTAAACAAGAATGGAGTACTACTTAAGGAATGTAAATTCGTAAATTCCTTAACATCCTCAGACCTGTCCAAAACCTTAGCTTTATTTGGCACAGGAGGTGGCGGGAAGATGAAAGTTCGGTGGAAAATGGAAAAACATCTAAAATTTTGGCAATAGGAGGGAATATTCAAAATTTCAGGCATTTCCACCCAACCAATGCAAAATCCTCAGCAGAACTTGAGCCACTGGCATTGACATAGAGATACGAAGGAACCTTACCTTTTTGACTCGGCATAAAGTCCCATGCCAGCAACATAGAAAGGGATCTCCCGACAAAGGGTAGCACCAGTACCCCGGAAAAAGCCTTTAGGACCATCTTGCTGCCAGGTACCAACAATAGCCTCCCCGACATTATCGAAAATTCCGGCTTGCAACCTCTGCTTTAGGACCTCACAAGGAATCCGCACTGCTGTCCCAAGAAAAGTGCTACAAAATGATGCTAGAGATTGAACCTGACAATTATTATAGCTTTGTATTAACCCTAGAACTTATCAAAAAGTGCCTTTCCTTTCAAAGGCACAATCCATACATCTTGTCTGGAAATTGCTGAAGCTGACGCAACGACAATGGGACAAACACATCCCCACAGGCATATGCATGCAAACACATCCGTAAGCATGCTCATACAAAGACAAACAGAGCATTGTCACGAATTAAAGGGTAAGAAAAAAACCACTAAATACTGAAAGCAATAGAGTACTTACTAATAGAAAATCTAAAAAATTGAGAGCTATTGTAGTTTCCTTTTAATCTCATTGATTATGCATACTGTTACTAACAGAGCCCGTGAAAACAAATAAAATGAATGTGGAAATGGTGAAACTTACTTGGATATCAGGGAGATTTGGCGCCACATTAATCAATAGGAGCTTGCTGGCTTCGAATATTCCCGTTCTAAGGCCATGGCTGCAACGAAAAAGAAAATGTGTCAACCACCAGATCAAAAAAGTAAGCATATTGCAAACAAGGACAAAAGTAAATGACCAAACATCCAGGACCTTGAAAACTGTCCAAGAATGGCAGGAATAGAACCCCTGTATACTCCGCGCACTCCAATTTGTGGGAGCTTTGCAATGATATCTGGAAAAGAGAGTGTCGAAGCTTGCACTCGCGTCTGATAAAACCAAGAAACTATCATGATAGGTTTACAAGATGCACAACGTCCACTACTGTGTACACCAGCGCATGTAAGCGTACTACATAGCATATGATGGCTACCTCAACGTGTGAGGTTGGAAAAGACAAAACTGTATGCACTCACAGAAAGAGCACCTATACAATGCTTAAAGGTAATTATAATCCACATTGCAAGCCCCAAAGCGAAATATGATTAGGTTGGCTCATTCTGGCAAGGTAACATAAACAACATAGTGCTTGAATGCCTCTGCTAGCACTAAGCAATATTTATCATCCCCCAAAAACAGCGTGAGTATCTGCCTATGTAGTTTTGAAATTTTAGCTTAACTCTGTATTTCAACTCAATAAGCAATTTCAAATGCCTAGGTGATGTTTAACTCAAGGATTTAACTCCGTCTCAAGGGGGAAATAGAAATTTGCATCAAGTAAGGGGAAACTAGTTTAGATCCTTGATGAAATTCAATTCCAAAATATCTGTGTATAACACAGTTTAGTAATCTCAGCATATGTAAACAGTTTTTACCTTTACTGTATCAACTGGGTGCATCAAAGAGGTGGACAGTGCACAGGATAGTCCTCCTGCCAATGCAGATTTAAGAACGCTTCCAGCTGGTATTTCCATGGGGGGTGCAACGGGGACAACAGTAGCAGCTTCAAACCAGACATTTCTGCCCAACCATTGACAGCGACTACATCAAGCACCATCCCAAAAAAATTGCGTAAAATTAACTGCAACACCAGCAGAAGTTTCTGCTCTACATTGACTTCACATTCTTCATAACCACTTTATTACTTCCATAATTCCCATCCCCAAACCAGCAACAATATATTGAGTTGCCCTTCATATTATTTCCCAAGTAGAGCAAGACATCATATCAAAGAGGAAATAACATGGATGAATAAATCAATGAAAACTCAAAGCCAGTAGATTCAAACTGACACAGATCCTCTATCAGCTAAAATCTCAAAGAACTAGAAAGTTTACTGCTGGCTTTGGCCATCTTAAAAATGTGAAATGTGAGTATATCGCAAAATGATCGCTCAACTGGACAGAATCTCACCTAGGATCATCTTGCAGTCGATCAGATGGAAGTAAAAGCATAAAGTTTCTAAAATGTCCATATGCTATGGATCCTTGTTTGTCTGCATCAAGAAATCGCATCATAGCATCAGCATTATCTTCATTTGCTGGAAGTCCTGCATGTTTTAGTGATTCCAAAATTTCACTCTTCTGGAGAGTCCCAGACTTGCTCAAACAGAGAGAAGTATAAGCTCGAAGGATTGTTGGCTCCCTCTGTTCCATTAATGATAAAAACTGCTTCCAACCAAATGACTTCGAGAACAAGTGGCTCCTCGTACGGTGCATGAATTCACGAGCATATCTCTGGGGCAATTTCCGCTTTCTCATAGCAATCTCTAGGTCATCCAATGTCACCTGGCCATCACCATCTCTATCCAGCTCCTCAAAGAACCTTCTCCCTGAAAGTGCACGTATAGAAGGAGGAAAATATCTTTCAGATAACAAAACAAACCAGGAAAAAGGGAAGCATTGATTCCAAGCAGGAATCAAGCAGAAGGATCTACACCAGATTCTCATAGAAAATATGCTCAAGCGTATTAGCATACCTTCAGATTCTGTATATTTAAAGAAATCCTGGACAGAGATTAGCTTCTTTTTGTCTGGATACTCTTTAGAAGGTCGACCAATTTGGGGTACAAGTTCAATAAGCTCTGTCAGAGAAACAGTAGATAAAGTAGATTTCAAACGCTCCACATTTGATAATGGAATGCTAAGTATGCCACCAGCCAACTTCTGCGCTGAAGTAGTGCTGTTTGATTCCTCTCTACTCCCATTTGCAACTCCATCGACGGTCTCTTCTTTAACCGAAGAAGTAACCCCAACAACACTTGGAGGAACACCTCCCACTCTCGCGAACCTCAAGTTTCCAAAAAAATCATTTACATCTGCTTTTCGACCTTCCCAAATACTAGCAACAGCCCTCAGGTGACTAAATTGTACCGGAGGATCTACTGCAGAGGACGCTTTCAGACCATCACCCTCAAACTCTTGCTGAACAACTTGATCGACTATATGAAGATTCTGCGCCAACTGATCAAGAATAAATCCCAAAAAGCACTCAAACGATTCAAGTGGCATGTGCTTGTCTTCCTTATTGACCCCAACATCTTTCTCGGCTGCTTTAACGTGCCGCCGCTTCAACTCCCTCCCTCTCAACTCAGACGATGAGACCTTACACTTTACATCACGACCCCCCATTCTCTTCATCCATCTGTTTCTGCAACCGTTTCTTGCTCCCTTTGAACTGACTAGGAAATGCCTGAACGAAGCTATTCGCCAACAAAGAGAAATGCACCGCAAAGTGCAAGCAATTTGCACACGACTCATTACCATCTCTCTCTTTCTCCACATCCCTCTCCTTGCCTCCCTTCTTGCCATCTAACCCATCCCGGTTCCCCAGATTTTGGGCAAACACTCCGACTATGTTCTTTATGGGGCCTTTGATGGAGAAGCCCTTCTTCTTCTCATCACTAACCACACTCTGAGCACTCTTCTTTTTCAGCACACCGATCTGAAATTGACCGTTCCTCTCACAACCATCAAAATGAGTAATGAATTCAATACTGTTAGAACCTTTCCCCTTCGAATTGGAACTGGGCCAGCAGGACTCAATGTCCTTGGCAGCCCTCCTGAAGCCAGATTCCAAAGGCGACAGAACACCTTTAAATGCTTGAATCGTATTGAAAAACGATTCAATCGGATCATTCGCCGACACCATTACTCAAAGGCCAGAAATTACCATAGAAATCCTCGCACACCAACTCACAGATGAAAAGAACAAGCGTAATCCAGGCGAGAGCCGAAGCCTCAAATCTTGAAGTAGGAAGTTTCACAAGAATCGAAGCCTCGATTCACTAGGTTGCGACCTTCGACAATCGATTCAACGGCACTTAACTAAACCGTCCCCACGGAAAGAGAAACCCTAACCGCAGAGAGACTGAAATCGAGCAGTTACGGCGTGCGTTCATCTCAATGGAATCGGGGAGCCACAGTCGAGACTCGGATAAGGATGTGCGGATGTCGCTAACAATCTCTCTTCTCTGTGAGAAGATGGAGATTGGCGGTTCGAGACTCGAGAGCTCCGGGGAATGTGATCGGCAGTGGATAACGCAGGGTCTGTGGCCAGTGGCGTTTTGCGAGATAGAGAGGACAGGGAAGGGCAATGCCGAGAAATGCCACTTCGACCAAGACGACGGGTTCCTCTCTGCGGCAGCAGAACGAGAGAGACGAAGAAGAGGCCTTCAATTAATAGAAAATCGATTAAGAAATATAATAAAAAAATATAAAAATTTTGAGAAGATGCTCCTTTTATTTATCGACAACTGCAACCAAAAAAAAAAGAGGGAATAAATGCGAAAAATGGAGAACGGAGATATCTTTTCATTAAACGTTTTTTGGGTGTGGATAACGATTGAGGAGTGGATAAAAAGTTGACGTGGTCATTGTGGGAGTACAGCTTTTTTTTTTTTTTTTTTTGTGGAGGAGGAGGTGTTTGTTGGGATTTAATCACTTGGAATCTTAATGTCTATCCAGATTTGATTCGGATGTAATTGAGGTCATTGCGTGTATTAAATGCATAAGATTGCATGATCCTATTGACTGGCAATTAAATTATTAGAGGTCCCGATCGCGAAACTCAGTGCCCGGCGCCTTTTCGAAATGTCTTATGTGTTTGTGATTAGTGCATGATTAAAGATAGACAAACAAAAATCAGTGGAGACAGTTGTGGATTCGATTTGAAGAATGAATACGAGTTAGAAGAAGCGTGTATGAAGACGTTCAATTGAGAAATCGAAAAGGGTCAAACTATCGATAAAGTAAGATCTTCATTTCACGGGTTCATCCGAATTCCGCCGGCAGTTGAATTCGATTGTGCCCTAGGATGATGATCTAGCGGGAAGAAATCGGATGTCCATCCACGAAAGTAAAACAAAACAAAAAAAAAAAAGGTAAGAAAAGGAGCGATAAGCCAGCATATGAAAACGAGAGATTTGGGTCGGATTAGAACGACACCTTTCCGATCCAGTCAATTGATTTACTTAGGAGCGTCGAGCAATACAAATGAACAAAACACGCGAACCTAGAAACTTAGGCACACGAAGTGCAAACAATCATGTCCACGAGCACGAAAATCACGTCACTCCATTTCACCAAGAAAATCACTCAAACCATCTGTCGCGTTGATTTGACCCGAGGATTAGGTTGTCGTACTAATGTCAAAACTCTTCCTAAACTGTTAATAATTTGCTTTGTGCTTCGGCTTAGTGATTCGCGGGCCGGCTCCTCCTCCTCTTCTTCTTCTTCTTCTTCTTTTCCCTTTAGATCAGCGGGTCAAAGCTTAAATGATTTCGACGAAATTCTAGAAAAAATAATTAAGGGACAGACCGACGAAACCGAGGCAACAATGGCCAACGGACAAGACCAGACAAACATTGTCTAGAAGCAAGCGAAATACGACTAGCTAGTGGCTCAGGACCGAGGGATTGGTCATGAACACGTGGTGCTCCCAGCATCAATACGTGTCAAACGCCCGGAAACGTCCGACTTGGCATTTTATCTCTTGCATGCGTCCCCTCAGCCACCGTCCAATTCTTTCCCGCTCTCATTTTTGCCTTCATCGTCGTCGAATCATTCTCGGCTGATCATGCCTAACTTTCTTTCGATACTTAAAAAGAGTTTCCTTACTTAAAACAGAGTTAACAATCACCTCCGAGACGATAACATAAGCTCATCCCATGGTTTAACATGGCCTGATGCAGCGGGACAATGCCGAGGTCGGAGCCCGAGCTCTGCAAACGAGCCCAGGCGCACAGGAAGGAAAGGACAATTCACATTTCGAAAAGGGCCCAACTTCAGCTTGGCTGATGTATATGTAATGTCTCGTTTCATCTGCATTATTGTCCTGGACACCTCCGGGCCACTTACATTTGACAAATCACGAATTCAGATAATGCTATGCTACCCAAAAAAACAAGAATCACGGGTTCACCAAATGCGCAAGTCCTCAACTCAGAATAATTTACTGAAAGACAAAAGTCCTGAGTCTCGACGACCTCATGAGCCTCGGCAAGTAGTCAGAGGCTGATGTTCTGTGGGTGATGCTGTTTTCTCCGGAGAATTCATCCGACCGAGCTACCCGTTTGATGCATGCAGTGCTTCGACTTGTTAGCTTTTTCAACAGATGAGTTAGAGAGACGCAACTAATCAGCCCGAACTTTAACCAAGGAGGCGATCATTTGCACAAAGCAAACCTCCCCTTAGACCAGGAGCAACACAAAATACGCGGCGTCAAAATGCAGATCCACTGCCCTTCGTCTTCCCTAGCATGACATCCTTGGCTTCATTGATCTTAGAAGCGAGATAGTGACTGCCACCAGCATCCGGGTGATTCGCCACCATTACTTTTCTGTGCGCTTCCTTGACCTTATCTGGAGTGGCGCTCTCCCTGTCAAATCATATTATTAGGAACGAACTGTTTATTCCCAACTCATCCTAAGTCAATTGTTAAGCATGATATGCAGTTAAATAGTACCGTGAGACTGAGACAATAAACAAATGAAAAACAAAACTACGGTCGCCTGTCAAGCAAATTCAGTTGAAGGCGCTTAATGTGCATGTAACAGTGACGTCTATCCAATGGTCTTTCGCATGAAGGTTGGTGTCATTTACTTCCATTACCTCCATCCTATAGAAAGCTGCCTTTTTTCCAATCTAATGGATCGAGAAGAGCAAGAAAATGATTCTCTACCTTATACCGAGAATAAGAGCAGCTTCCCTTCTAGTCATCTTGGGTTGGAAACCGCCTTCGTAAAATCTACGCGGTCTAGGTGGCCTCGCCTTGAA
Source organism: Rhodamnia rubescens (assembly GCA_021437795.1). Taxonomy (NCBI): domain Eukaryota; kingdom Viridiplantae; phylum Streptophyta; class Magnoliopsida; order Myrtales; family Myrtaceae; genus Rhodamnia; species Rhodamnia rubescens. The sequence continues at coordinate 1,032,441 of JAILYA010000054.1, read as the reverse complement.
CGACTGCCAGGCCTGGATACCATACCTACCAGCAAGAGCGGCAGCAGCCACTGCTAGGCCAGCCAGTAACGGTGTAGCCTGAATGCGTAACACAGCAAAAAAAGACCAAGTCAATGAGTCAAAACAAAAACAGAAGAACTAAGTGCTCCAAAGGGAAATCAACTAAATTCAAACCAAGGATACTCTTTTTTTTTTGGCCGTTATGGAAAGAATACGAAGCATGAGGATCATTCAGCAAGCACTAGATAAGAGCACTCTGTCATTGATCTGTTGCAAGGACTAGTCACTGGACAAAATCAGGAGGGATCAAGCACAGAGTTGCACTCATAAGTAGTGACATTTACCGGCTACGAATTTGGACGTATCGATGTAAATGCATGACGCACTTTCAATCGACTTTAAAATGCTAGACATATCGGCAGCCCACTTAACCCAGACAGACTCTTTGGAAAGGCAACTCGCAAGTTCAGACAACTTCTCATTTCAACCTCCACAAGAAATGATATCAAATGGAGGACAACGAGTAACCCGTTTTCCGAAGCAGGCATACAAAATCTTCAACAAAAGAAGGAGAACATCCAGCTTCTGCCTCACCATCACCTGCAATTAGTGAATCTGCTATCGAAGATACGAACCCCGCTGAACCTATCCATTTCAGCTCTAATTTCAGGTATGAGAAGCTGAATCACCTCAGAACGATCAGTTAACGAGCCAACAGAACCGTCTAATGCCGGCAGAAACACATCAAATATGAATTTCACTCGGAATTCAACATGCTGCACAAATCGAAAGGCAAGATTTTGAGGGACTGCCGATAATCTCACAACAGGAGGGTTCATAGTCAAGGCTTGTTGAAATTCAGCCCAAGCATCGTCCCCCAGCACGCGGCTTCGAAAGGTCAGCTCTATTTCAGCGAAAATCGAATTCATCTCAGCAAAAATCAAGACCCTCCCCAAAAATCTTCCTACGATTTCGCACTTCGTACATTGAGCTCGTCTACACTCCATTAGCAGCAAAAGAGAATGAACGATTGAAATAAAGAAAATAATTGAAGAGAACAAAAAAAAAAAAAAGAACTTCACGTTGATAATTAGCGAATTGTCTTACCATTGTGGTGAGGAATTCTGGGGTATCATTCGACAGCTTCGTCGGTCGTCTTTGTGAGTGCGAGAGAGAGAGAGAGAGAGAGAGAGAGAGAGAGGAGAAAGAGAGTCAGTCTCAGCTTGGTACCTAGAGCCCAACAAATATTGCCAAGATGGATTCAATTCAGTTCGGTCCGGGCCCTTTTAGGCCGAGCCCGCAATCAGAAAAAAAGATTGCTTTGGAGAAAACTTTTTCATTTTAGAGAACTGATTCATGGAAGATAAGAGTGCGAATGGTAACTATTCTCTTTACGGGCTCTATTTCTCGCAAAAAATAGATCTTTTTATTTTTTATGTCATGGATAAGTTTCCGAGCAGAGACACGCGTTTGATAACTATACAAAATTTATGTTCCCGAAATACAATTTTGTTTGGTATCGGTATAAAATTTCTATGGTTGCCACCACTGGATCTCATCCCGTGACCGACAGACGACAAATGGTGAATGAAAAATGGGAGAGGGTACTTAAGATCGGCGGGCGGCGAAAGGTGATCAGTGAACTACTCGGCACGGCAAGGGCACGACAAAGACGACAGTCGGGCATTGGAAGAGATGCGAGAGAGAGAGAGAGAGAGAGAGAGAGAGAGAGAGAGAGAGAGAGAGAGAGAGAGAGAGAGAGAGTGAGCAATAAGTAGAATTTTTATTTCTACTTTTTATTTCTATTTCAAACCTACTTCGAGCCAAGAATTTGTCCCGAGAATAGGACAATAAAAATGCGTTACCAAACGAATTTCTATTCCAAACATGTTTCCCGGAACAAAAAAAAAATAAAGAAATTGAACTGTTGTCATGCATGCCCTAATTTGCAAGATAAGCTTCGTGATAGGTCTAGAAAATGAGAGTTGATAAGCCAGACGGGTGATTAGTGGGTAGTGATAACGGCAAGAACCGGCCTTCCAACTTTGGTCACTCTTTGCGGTTGCATTTTTTATCGAAGCGGTGAATCAAAATCACCTCTTTCATTAAATAGTGAATAGTCTTATTAAATCTAGCTCACCGAAATGATGATTTAATTTTATATTAGTTGAAATGAGCTAACCAAAGAGAAGAAATGTCAAAAGTGCTTGGTAAAATTAGTTTGGAATTGTTGCATCTATCAAATTTGAAGATCGAGTAATTCAATGCTACATACTTGGTGTGGTCCTTTTGTTGATGGTGTTACTCAAACTATTAGATTTACCGTTAGACATTGCTTTTGAGAAGAGATGGGAATGATCTTTGTTAATTTATCCCGATTCTCATGAGGCGAGGACATGTGAGTAGTTGCCCCCTATTCTTGGGCTGCTTGGGAATATGGTTTTGTCTTTTGAGTGTGAATAGTGATGGTGACTAGAAGGAATAATGAGTATTTGAGTATTGTCTAAAATTTTCTGGTGAATCTGCTGCGAACAATCGGGATTAAAATGCGTGAGAATGATAAGGTTTGTCCAAACTACTTTCGATTGACTGACCTTTCGGGCGATTGTTCACTTAAGTTGTCTATTATTATTGCTCTCAACTATTTTCATCGGATTCAAGTGTAACCCGTTACTTTTTTTTCCATAATGAATGAGTGGTCTCATTAATGGCATGACATATTGATGCGGAGCGTTTTATGTGTACTACTCTCAAAGATATTAGTATCGATGTTGTGATCCGGTTTGTTGGTCTTCTAGGTTCAAGGAGGCGGAAATGCGAACTGCTCGACTTGTGATGCTTTTTTGGGTTTAAGAGCCAAGGATTTTTTCAAAGGTACAATGTTTCTTTTTCTTGGTTTCGACTTTTCTTAGTAACCATATCTTTTGGCTTCTATGGAAGTTGGATTTATAGAATAAGCATGTTGGTTTTTTACAATATGGATGCTCTCTTTAATTAGGCAGTTGATGGCACCCAAGGCAGAGAAATATTTGGAGAGTTAGGCGAGAACTTTGCCTCTCAACTGCCATGCTTAATACTAGCAATCAAATTTTCCCTCAAATGGAGACTCTCTCTCAAATGGATGATGATGGCACAAGGTAATTAATGTCTTCATGAAAGTATGTTAGTTTTTCTTCTGTTTTATTGTTTGTTGTTCAAGTTTATCTTCTAATGATGCCACTTTGTCAACTATTTTTTATGTGATTTTATCAGCCGTAATGATTAGACTCCACAAGTGGGTATGGAATTTAATGATGTAGATGAGACATGGGAGTTTTGGAAGATGTATACATTGAAAATTGATTTTGGTGTACGTAGGAGAGTTACTAACAAAAGTAAGAATGGTTCCATAACTTCTACATGCTTTTGTTTTGTAAAAGAGGGACGTCGACGAAAAGATAAACGGTTGGAATTAGTAAAAAAGCCTAGGCCTCGAAACGAGGATAGATTGCCATACCCGAATGGGAATCAAATTAGTTCGAGGGAGCGGTAAATATTATGTATATGATTTTGAGCCAAAGCATTCCCATCCACTCCACTTTGCAGAGTGTACTCACTTGATACTGGTCACATAGGCAAATAAGCGATATTTAAGCTCAAGAAACCGTGTTGGTTGATAATGCGGGCCTCACATAGAGACAAAGCAGCATGACTTGTCTAGTGTACGGGTTTGGGGAAAAAAATGTTGGTTACATTAGGGTTGATCTAAAAAACTATCTTCGCAATAAACAAGGGAGAAACATGGAGTTTGGAGACGCCGAGATGTTTATCGAGGTATTTCGAGAAATGACAGATCTTAGACACTTCTTTTTCTATGATGTTCAGCTTAATAGTAATGAGCAAATAACAAACATATTTTGGGCGGATTCCGGGATGATTATTGATTATGCCCTTTCGATGATGTTATAACCTTTGACACCACATTTTCCACCAACAAAGAGTACAAGCCACTCGATGTATTTATTAAATTCAATCACCATAGAGAGCTTGTGATTTTTGGGGATGCACTTTCATATGATGAAACCACGATTCCTTCGAATGGCTTTTCAAACATTCTTGGGGGCACACAAATATAGGAGGCCTGCAACAATTTTCACTATCATGATGCAGCAATGTTGAAGGCATTAGAAGATGTGATTCTCGAGACAAGACATGGATCGTGTACATGGCATCTAATGCAAAATGCCATAAAAAAATGTTGGTCATTTAATGAAGAGTGGGTCTAATTTTTTGACTGATTTGAATAAGCTTGTGTACGAATATGTAGAAGTGAAAAAATTTGAAGAGGCTTGGAACTCATTACTTTCAATACATGAAGCTAGTTACAATTCTTGGCTCCAAAATCAGTATAGGTTGAAAGAGAAGTGGGCCAATTGTTATGTGAAATCTACACTAACCTTGGGAATACGTAGTACATAGTTGAGTGAGAGTTTAAATGGAGATTTGAAGGATTATCTTATATGTAATATAAATCTAAATTGATTTTTCAAGAAATTTAATAAGGTGGTGAATGATAAGTAGTACAAAGAGTTACGGGCCGAGTTTAATGCTAGAGAGAAATTGCATACAATTTTGTGTCGACATCACCTATGTTACAGCAAGCGGGTAAAGGTCTATACACCTTCGATGTTTGAAAATTTTTAGGCAAAATGGATGAAAATTTTATCCCTAGTTATCAAGGAACGTAATGAGATGGGTCTCTTGCGTGAATATGTTGTTGGTTCATTTGATGCAAATGAACTAGAGCACAAGGTCACTGGTGGCCCAAGTAATGAAGTGGTGAATTGTGAGTGTAATCATTTTGAGACCGTTGGGATTTTATGTTGCCATGCATTGAAAGTGCTTGATAACTTGGACATAAAGTTAATTCATAGTGCTTACATTTTAAAGAGACGGACACGTGAAACAAGAGATGGAATACTAGAGAAGCATGGTTTAGATACTCAAGTATAAATTGTCGTTATACTCTTTTCTACTCAATTTAATATTCTAAATTATTGGTAACTTCTAATAAATTCTATATATTCGTTCAAGGGAATGGTGACATGGATGCAACCGATAGATATAGAGAGGTGTGTCTCGAGTTTGTTAAGATAGCAATTAAGGGCTCACAAAACTATTCAAAGATATGAATCTATCTAGAAGATGATATTGACCATCAACAAATTTCTCGATGAAATGTCACTTGGAAGTAAGTCTCGGGGAAATTTGACAGTCTTAAGTGAAGATATGAGTCTCCTTGCAAAATGTACGGGCCTCAAGAAGAAAGATGGTCGCAAAGAAGGAAAGCGACACATGAGCTGTCTAAAGAAGAATAAAATAAAAAGAAAGAAGAAACGAGACGCACCTCAAGCTTCTTCGCATCTCAAGTTCTTGGAAGTTACAATAAGCTTTCGGGTTTTTACGGTAGTCTACTCAGTAGGTTTGAGGCATCACAAGACTTGAATATGCCTTCCATGATAGCACCGCTTGGTGACGGGTAATGCACTATTTTATTTGCACTAAGTTATATTCATTTTATTATGTAGATTTTGTCATGCTTTCTAATTTCGATTAAATGAACTCTTTCTATTTCTTCTATTTGACAATCAAGATGTTGTAAAAGATATTCCAATACACTTACGTGAATTGGAAAAGATCTTCTTCATTGGTTGGAGTCCACTTGAGTCTCATTATTATCCGGGTATCCGTTTCGTGACTATAATTTTATCGTGCTCTTGAAATGCCTAAGTTCTCGTTGTAGAGATCCTACTCGGTAATGTCAATGACCGATCGTTCTAACGTTATTCATTCTAGTGCTTCTTTTGGGATTTTTAAATTTCTTTTTTTCAATTCCAGGATGGCAATGAGAAGAGGACAAGTACGAAGTTGTGGATTTGTTTACTTGCTTATTGTTTTTCTATTCCACTTAGTGAGTAGATGCTTATTTGATGTTATCGTTATCCTGGATTAATGGTTTTCACTTTTTGAGGGGCGAGTTTTTCATATTTACTAACACTCGGGACATTTCATTGTAGATGTTTAGGCTTATGAGTCTGGTTATATAGCTCCACCACTCCCCCCAACTTAAAAGATGCTACAATTGACATAAGGCAAGAGTTTACTTTAATACGCTTGCACAATTAGCTAGTTAGCTTCATTTTAGCTTGTTGTGATGATTTATGGAGAACGAGAATTGACTGGTAACGCCTTTATGCATTGTGTGTGTGTCCGCCTGGTGATATTTTATCATGAAGTTTGTGAAGAAGCTTGGTTGTTCCAAGTCGATTTGATCATATTGATGGCTTCGTTTCATGTTTGATGGCGGTGATGGCTTGTTTACTCTTAAGGCATGCCCTATACCTCACCAATGGTGACGATGAAGATGATGCATTTGCATTTTTCTCTGTGAGTGTTCTATTTTCTTATTTCCTACTAGAAGTTTATCAATTATCTATTCGGCATTAGTTTACTAGTTTTTTCTTTCCAGCTTGTTCTTGCTTAGAGTGCTTGACTTTCTTCTTCCTTGCTATATTATGGCTTGCCACTGCATGGATTCAAGACTTGCAAAGTGACACTTTCATTTTTGCAAGACTTACGATTACATGGATTCAAAGTTAGTGTGTCAAGTAGTGACGTAAATGTAACATCTACTAAAGTTCGATCACCACCAATGAAAGTATTGCGGGAAATGATAGATGCTGTGTTTTATTATGGTTCTTGCATCTCATTACTTCGTATGTATTTTGTTGTTTGTTTGAACTATCAACTAGCAAGTAGATGTTAGAATTCACAATCCGTGTTCTCTCCGATGTAATCCACACTCAATTAGATGCTAAATTCGGGACCACGACTTTTTTTCCCTCTTTTTTTTGTTACAAAGTGAAATATGAAGGTGCATGAAGAACAAGGGTTGATGCATTTCCTTATTGGTTTGTGTAATAACGACCTCTTTAGTACCGCATACATTTTTTGTGACAAGCACGTTTGCATTTTTTTTTATGTGATTTTATGTCCTTTTTATTTACATGTTATTATGGTCATGCACCAAAACGCATCGGGAACACAACAACTTTTACGCCTTGTTGGTCTCTCCAAATTGCTTGAGATGATACTTTGGTACCCTTTAGCACCTGTAATCGCATCGAGAAGACAACAGCTTCCACGCCTTGTTCTTGGGTTCGCGCTGCTGCCTTTTTGTTTGGCATTCTGTCTTAATCCAAGCCGGAGACAAAGCAAAAGTGCAAAGAGAATTCACGAGGAACATGAAACCAAGACTTGCAACTTTTCTTGGTTGAATGGATGACACAGATTCAAAGTTAGTGGGTGAAGCAAAGTCTCGATTTTTCACTTTTCATTTTATGCTTTATTCTTCTTTTGGTGGTCAATTGGTTAGTTACCTCCATTTTGCGCAGACTACCTACGCACATTTTGGTATAAAAAAGTCGACAATGAAATGGAAATGAAAGGGAAAGAAGGGTGGAATCTGGAATGGTTGCATCAAAGTTACTAGATTGCGTACAATAGTTTCGCATTTCGGCGGGGGTTATTTGCCTTGCCACACGGACCCATTGCTTGCAATAGTTTGGCAATGGTTTTCACTTTCTATTCCACTGATCCACATTCTTTGGTGGAAAAGACAAACATCCCAACATTCGAAACCATAACAAACATATAGGATGCACAACTCAACACATAAGAGATAACGAAAACACCCAAATTATAAGACTACACAGCCATATTTCCAAACAAATACTACATAGCCAAATCCACTTGAAACAACATAAAGACTAGTACTTTCTAGTATACAACTCAACATCCTCATTTAATAGCGATACCAACATCCATTAAGCTTATTCTAGTCTAGAACTTCACAGTTCACCACATCCAGATTCTTGAGTGCGTGAAGGTTGCGAGATATCAATTGAAGCCTGGTTTGGTGAAACTAGAACATTCCTTACTAATCATATCTCGAAAGTTGTCATTCACCTCCTTTGCATTACGTAGCTTATGTACGATCAATCGAAGCGAACCTTAGGTATGTTCCAATTCTTGTATAGTCAATCGATGCGAACATTGGCTATGCTCTAGCTCCCTTCGGGTTTGTTCCAGCTCAAATTGGGTTTGTTCCAACTCCATTTCTAAATCTCTAATTATACGGCTACATCCACTGGGACAAGCATCGTCCCGATTAGATGTAACAAGAAGCCATATAATTTTTACATCCCTAAACTATTGAAAAATTAAAGTGTCATATTACAAAAGTAAGCAACTAACATACCCGTTTCGAGATGTTCATTATTGGGACAAAATCGTATAGGCAAATGAATTGTTGTTGGCACCTCCTTCATATTGAAAAATTTCAAGTACGCCTTGTTTTGCGGCTTCCTAATTGTTATATCATTTGTAATTAGCATTACTAAAACCACTTACTTGGACTTCGGTTTGAGGCCAACGATTGTATATGCTGATATTACGGCCATTGAAAACAACATAGTATTCGTTTGGCATTTCAACAAACCTAAAATAGCATGGATAAATGACATACAACACCAAGGGGCATAAACATTCACTTTACCACGTATATACACCATAAATACTAATGCGATATACTTATTACAGCTATTTGTATACTTCTTTTTGCCTTTGAAGGGATTAAGCAAAGAGATGAATATACACCGAAAGTTACGGCATTCAATATACCTCTCAAGAAACCATGCATCTAAGTTGCCACATTCAATCGACAGACTCACCGTCAACACTTGACCGTTTTCTACACTAAAGCCGGCCACAAATTACACTCCTCGACCACTCGACATTTTCGGCAATCGAAAGGCCAATTGATATCATCCAAAGGCCCCGCTAAACATACATGAAATCATTGCTATCATCCAAACATCCACAAAGCCACATCGGAGGCCAACTTGTACATATTACTTCCCTTATCAAAGCCTCCCTATTTGTCTAGGGTTCCAAGCCACTTAACAAAGTAGATGCCGGTCCGATCCTTAAGCCATCAAAATAAGTTGATCTCGAGACCACCACTAACTTCCTCAACATTTCGGTTGAAATCCCGAAACATAGCGGGGTTAGGCTCCACGTTCCAAACCAAAAGAAGAGAGATCGTAAATAATAACCCTAACGGAAAATTACAATAATCCCGGAACGACACATCTTGGAGGCGGCATACATTGGAAAAATTAGGAGATGCGTTAGAGAGAAGAACTCGCATTGTCCTCGTGGCACGTCTAACTTGAAGCTTGTCGAGTTGCTCCTTACGTGTCTTTCTCTCTCTCACGAGTCCGAGATCCGCAAAGCCACAACCCAACCAAATTCAAGGGGAGACGCAATGCCCGAAATTGAAAGCGGCGAAGAATCGAGGAGAGAGAGGGCGATAGTCGTGATGAGGCGACCTAGAGCGCGAAGGTGAGAGCAGAGAGAATTTCGGAGAGGATTCGAGGAGTCGGAGAGGAATTGAGGAGAGACTAGAGGAAATCCGGGCATAGGAGGAAACGGATATGAGGAGGCCGATGGAGGATGCCGTCGCAGCTCCGACGAAAAATAGAGAAGAGAGAGGCTAACGATCGCGATTTCGAGCGACCCCAAAGCGCGAAGGTGAGACCATCAAGAATTTCGAAGAGGAATCGAGGAGAGAGAAAACGGATATGAGAAGAGAGAGAATCCAGGTTTCAAAATGTGCCACCCATTTTTTTGCCTGCCTCTTAAAATGACATGGCGGATTCTTCAGCGTCGGATGCAAATAGGCGGTGGGATTTAATGTCATGTTACTACTAACATTGACCTTTAATGTTAGTGAATCCGATTCCACGAACCGACTGGTTTGGGCCGAAAATCGAGAGAGCTTGTCCAATTCCCATTTTCATAAAATAGGAACCACTGATTTTTTATTCAAGGGGTGCAACAGTCCATCTCGAGAACGAGTACTTTTATGTTTTATTTCCCTTTTGCATTTGTGGTTAAATCACGTAGTCATTTATCTCTGGTTTTATGAGGAGAAAAGGAGGTCACCACACATCACCCAAATTTCACCGCATCGCAGCGATGATGACTCATTTATCGCCAAATTCGCCCAGAGTTCATCCTGCGTTGCTGAAGAACAGATTAGGCACATGCCTCTCCAATTCGTAACTTGCCTCAAGCCACTCCACGCTCAATGGCAAATCCCTCGATCGCATTTTAACTCCTCAGCAGTCAGCCGGAAGTTTGTCAGTAATCATCTCACATCAGTCACGACATGAAACACTAACCAATGCAAATTCCTTCCCTGCCGACGGTTCGACCAAATCCCGCCTCAGTCTTGGCCATCTATCCAATCACATGAACCAAAGACGGTTACCATGAAAATCACGACAGTCAGAGATATTGCGCACGGCCAATGCAATTCTTCCTATGACCAAGCACACGCCAAGAGCATTGAACATTATGCAAAATAATCGGAGTGAGATAGAATGAACTCCGAATCATTTGACAAGACAGTGCACTAAGCAAAAATAAAAATATAGAAGTCGACAGAATCCATACGAGTCTAGCAAAACCAAAATTTTAAGGCAAACTAAAATGTCCCCTCAGAGTTACTAAAGACTAAATGACATCAAAACAAATAACCAAACATCTCGGCAAAACCTAAAAACCGAGGGCTTCCAATTAAAGACATGTATGAGACACTTGAAATGATGAAAGCTCCCAAATCCTGCAATCAACAGCAGCCTCACTTCTTCTTAGCAGCGGACTTTGTGACCTTGGCGCCCGTCGGGTCCTTCTTCTCCACACTCTTAATGACACCAACGGCCACGGTCTGACGCATGTCCCTGACAGCAAAACGCCCAAGAGGAGGGTACTCCGAGAAAGTCTCGACAACCATAGGCTTGGTCGGGATCATCTTCACCATCCCAGCATCACCATTCTTCAAGAACTTGGGCTCCTTCTCAAGCTCCTTGCCAGACCGTCTGTCAATCTTAGTCAGCAACTCGGCAAACTTCACAGCAATGTGGGAGGTGTGACAATCGAGGACAGGGGCATAGCCATTGCCAATCTGCCCAGGGTGGTTCATGATGATGACCTGGGAAGTGAAGTTAGCAGCCTCCTTGGCAGGATCATCCTTGGAGTTGGAAGCAACGTAACCACGCTTGAGATCCTTCACAGCGACATTCTTGACGTTGAACCCAACGTTGTCACCCGGAAGGGCCTCCAGGAGAGCCTCATGGTGCATTTCAACAGACTTAACTTCAGTGGTCAATCCAGTGGGCCCAAAAGTGACAACCATACCAGGCTTCACAACACCAGTCTCAACCCGACCGACGGGGACAGTTCCAATACCACCGATCTTGTACACATCCTGAAGTGGGAGACGGAGAGGCTTGTCCGAAGGCCTCTTTGGCTCATTGATCTGGTCAAGCGCATCAAGGAGGGTGGGACCCTTGTACCAGTCAAGGTTGGTGGACCTCTCAATCATGTTGTCACCCTCAAATCCGGAGATGGGCACAAAAGGAATCTTATCAGGGTTGTAGCCAACCTTCTTCAAGTACGAAGAGACTTCCTTCACGATTTCATCATAACGGGCCTTGGAGTACTTGGGTGTGGTGGCATCCATCTACCCAAAGGCAATTTTATTGCGTAAGTATATCTACACAAATGCCGAAAAGCAGTGTGATAAGATACAGAACATATAACTAAAATGTACCTTGTTGCAGCAGCAAATCATCTGCTTCACACCAAGAGTGAAGGCAAGCAGAGCATGCTCACGGGTCTGGCCATCCTTGGAGATACCAGCTTCAAAACCTCCAGTGGTGGAGTCAATGATGAGGACAGCACAGTCAGCCTGGGAAGTTCCAGTAATCATGTTCTTGATAAAGTCACGATGTCCAGGAGCATCAATGACTGTGCAGTAATACTTGGTGGTCTCGAACTTCCACAGGGCAATATCGATAGTGATACCACGCTCACGCTCCGCCTTGAGCTTGTCAAGGACCCAGGCATACTTGAATGACCTCTTGTTCATCTCAGCTGCCTCCTTCTCGAACCTCTCAATGACACGCTTGTCAATACCCCCAAGCTTGTAGATCAAGTGACCAGTTGTGGTCGATTTCCCAGAGTCGACATGGCCAATGACCACAATGTTGATGTGAACCTTCTCCTTACCCATTATAAGATACCTAGGAGATGGAAAATACAAATTATGCAATTAGACAGCCATACCACGACATAATCATCAAATCTAAGAGTCCAAAATACAATAAAACTCGGGCAAAGCATCAAGAGAGATGAGCACATTCACAAAGTAGCAAAAAATCTGGAAACCATGTCAGACATCTCTACCCACTAGGGCCACTACACTGCAGACAAAAGCATATTGGAGATTTTCAGTGAGAACAGAGTCAAACATGAAAAGAACTAAAATATATCACCAACCAAGCAACTAAGAAAAAGAGCCGAATCATAAAAGCCAAAATAAAAACAATAATTGCATCTGCCGATAGAGTTTTGCAAAGCAAATGTGGTTTTGATAAAACTTATAAAGATATTGCCCCCATGCAGGATCGAACTACAGACCTTCAGTTTACAAGCTGACGCTCTACCGCTGAGCTATAGGGGCATGTTTTAAAGCAAACCGTAAATATGCTAGTCAAACAATTCACCATTACAATATTTTGTATATCCAAAATAGATTAAAACTTCAAATCAGCAGTTCACAAACAAAATAGTATTAACAAATTCAAAAGCTCCTACATCACTCTCCAGATCAGTTTAATTCAAGAAAAGCATATAGGCTCCACATCTCCATTAAAACAGTCCACGTGAAAAAGATGTCGGCAGTACTCAAAATCGCTCAAAACGATTCACACATCCTGCTTCAGATTGCAGAGAGATCAGAGACAAACTCGCAAATGGTTTTGAGATAGATCTAAATTAATCAAGACATACAGATCCAATGCATGCCAGGGCATGCACAAACACACGATAAGGGATTGCAGATCTAAATAGCCAGATCCAATAGCAGAACTATCAACAGATCAACCGACTACGATTCAACTGACGATCTGAGTAAATAAAACAGGACAGAAGAACGATAGAAGCAATTACAGTCAGCACGTCTCAATTTCACAAGCTCCTCAGCTGCAAAAACAACGAATAATACCAGAAATGATGAAGACCACGACGAGATCTAACAAACAGAACAATACAATCTCACGTCAAATGACCGGATAGATGAATCAAGACTCACGAAAAAAGCTAGCTCATAACCAAAAAGAGCTCAGAGATATGGAAGCTTTACCTAAACCGCGAACGACGAAGCTCAAGAAGGAGAAGGGCAGGGAAACAGAGTTACAAGGAGCAATTGAAGACGGTCAGCTCCCATGACCTGAGTGCGAGAGCTATATAGCCTCAGCTGAGATTAGGGTTTCTCGCCAGCGTTGGATCCAATCGCGCACTAACCGACTGAGGGTCCAGATCATGCCACGTCGCCATTTCCTTCCGAGTGCGTTCATATTCGATTTCCCTATGACGGTTATGTCCTCGGAGTATCCGGATTTTCACGCAGCGACCTTCGCACGCAAAAGCCCTAGGGTTTTGAAGAGAGTTAATCTAAGCCGTCCATAGTCCGATCTGAGGGTGGAGCGGTAAAGAAAGGGTTTCAGACTTCGACTGAGCCCAGGTCATGAGATTGCCTTTCCCAGTGGCGGCGGCACCGCTGATAAAAAGGTGAAATCACGCCAAGGTCCCTCAAATGTACCGAAATTGCAACATGTGCCCCCGAGAATTCCTCTCTAACTACACGGCCCGCCAAAAAAAAAAAAAATTAACTTCGAGCAGAAGAAGGAGAATCAAGCAGAAGAAGAGAATCGCTGTGCGTTTGCAAGGAGATTGAGTTTGTGAGAAACGTGTGTTTGTGTTCCTTAAGTTTTCCCCTCGCTTCATGCTGTTGATTGTTCATGCGGGGTTTGTTGTGCATTGGGCAGAATCGTCGGGTGCTGAGGTAAAAAGAGCATCAAGAAGATGGCGAAGTTGGGGAAGAAGGCGAGGAAGTTTGCGAAGAAGAATCTGCAGTCGGTGCTCAGACATAAGAGGAAGACAAACTCCATGTTCAAGAAGAAAGCTTCTAAGAGTAAGAACTCAGCTTCTTCTTCCTTCTGTTTTTTGAACTATTTCAAGTATTCTCAGCATTCGAAATGCACCTGAGCAGAGAATTTTGACTAGGTTTAGTTCGGTATGGCTTCCTAAGCATAGAAATTGATGACTCAAAGGGCAATTCTCCAGTATAGAATGGAAGTCAGGTAACTAGTGGTAGTTGCATCCCTGCGTTATGCGACCTGAACCCCATGGATTGCTTACAGTGCGACGCGAATCTCTTGAATGCGTAGCTCGTTCTCTATTGCGACCTGATCCTCTGCTGGAATGACTGACTCTACGATAATTACAGTTTCAATGCTTGTCTTTCGTATTTGCTAAGGAGATGGAACTTATCTCCTCTTCCTTTTGGAATTGCTTTCTGGTTCGCAAAATTGTGAGTGGCCTCTCACATTAACCGGAAATTTTTTTCCCTTAGGGAAGCAGCACGATTCAGTTGAAGACCATGAGGGTGACAAATTAGATCTCCCGGGTGAAAGGTAAGAAAGTAAATTGGTGCTTCTTTGTCAATTGTCGAGCCACATGAAGTTTTCCATATCTTACATCATTCGTTAGGTGATATGGTGAAGGTTAGATTGTTGACTTGGTTTTATGGATCTCATTTTGCTATGTAAAATCATAAAAGTCGCTCTCTTGATTCACAGTCGAAGTACTTGTGAAGCATTTGCCAATAATTTGTTCTGCTTCCTATGCATTTGCTCTTAGGAAGCCGGAGGTTCAAGACATTGAGGACATTTCACTGGATGCATTATTAGGTGGAGACTGCAGCGATTTGGGTGAAGATGACTCCGACAGCGATGGCTATCTTGAGGTGTTGAACATGTCCCTTATAATTCTTTCATATTGCCAGTTCAATAATTTTTAATTGCTTTTACTTTTCTTATGATATTATGCTAGGTTTCAACGAACGCCTTTGAGGCTGATATGGATGATGAGACTTGCCTAGGAGGTGAACGACCTTGTTGTTTGGTCTTTAATAGTTAATCAAAATTCAGATATTCACCGTTGCTCTTTTGTTTGTACACAATGATGTACATGCAGAAGATGGCGATGTCACTGCTTTATCTGTGCAGAACAAGGACATTGATTCAGAGCTGGTGGAAAAGAAAAAGAAGTTGGACAAGTTAAAAAAAAGGTAAAGTGTATTGATTTTGTGCCATTGTTCTTGTTTGTTTTGTAAATAATATTTTACGTAGGCCAGATTCATATGATTGGGAGGTAGTTCCTGATGATGTAAACGAATAAAAACCACGTATCTCAGGATTCTTGTTTGCTTCTAGTGTGGTGAAGATTGAAAACCATTGTTGGCATAATTCTGGCACCATGACATTAAAGTGCCTGAGTTCAAATTTGGTCCCTTTCATCCTTTTATTTTCTAAGATGCTTCTATTTGAATTCTTTTTCTATCTGGACAACGTGCCATTATGTTCTTTTAACTAATTTAATATCATAAATTGATTTGTCTTCAGGATCCATGGTTCTGTAAATTTTTGGAGAACAATGATGAGCGTGTCCACCAACTCAGTGATGAAGAAATGGTAAGTTTCCTTGTTACTCTACTGAGTTATTCAAGAAGTGTTTGCTGGTAATGATGGTTTAGTTTTTCCTTATCGTACATCTGTATTCGGAATTGGTGGCTTATCAGAATACGTTCAGAATTTGCTCAGATGGCTGAGAATACATAGAGTTTTATTGACTATTCTGAGCCCATGTGATATCCAATCACTATTAAGTTTCTTACGACCAAAGGATTTTTGTTTTAGGATGGCTGCAGCTGAATGATCGCCATATGAAGTTAAGCTGAGAGTCTAGGGATATGATTTATTTGCTGACATGTAGTAACTAAATGGATATGTTCAGGATCGAAACAGCATCAAGGAATTCGATGGTTGTGGGCAGCCTGTGCATTAGGGTAAATCAATTTAGACATAATATAAGGGGAAATGGTATTTTTATTTTGTTTTCTTTTATCATAAGGACTGCTACAGAGTTTTTTGGTAAGGAATGACAAAGGGGACGGACTGCTACAGAGTTCTTCTTTCACAAAAATGATGTCTGTCCATGTTTCAACTGTAATCATGTGAATTAAGAGAGACAACTTGGCCTTGTGGTGGTCCACCTTTACTAAGAGCTAAGAGGTCTCATGTTTGATTTCCATCTTTTCCTTCCCCGTTCTACTTAAAAAGAAATAGGTATATACAATATGCTTGATTTATTAATCATCTTTCTAAGGTTTCCTCTTCTCTCTAATAACAAGAAATTAACTCTTTCGGAAGGCAAAGCTAAAACTCCTCTATAGTTCATAGTTTTTATGAAATTGTGCATGCTGCGTTCTACTGGTATGTGTGCAAACTGATATTTGAAGTTCTCAACATTGCTTGAATTATATTGGAAACCATTCCCTCTCTTTACCGTCTTGGAAATGGTTCTTGCTCAGCAGCATTCTGTTGATAGCTTTCTAGTGTTTTGGAACAGTTTTCTGATGATGAAGAGGCAAGTGGTAATGACATTCAAACAGTTGGAGAAAGCTTAAACTCGAGTAAGCTCAAACTGATAACTGCATCTGCCATCAACGTTTTGTGTCAAGAATCTACAGAGCTGCAGAATGTGTCTGCGTTGACTAGCCTCTTAAATTGTTACCATGCTGCATGTCACTATGGAAGTGAATCAAGTGGGTTACCTGATGGTACTGCAGTCTACAAGATTCAGAATAAGGAAGTTTATTCCACTATATTGGCCTTCATGCTCTGTGAAGCTGACAAAATGTTTCGGAACTTACTTGGGATATCATGCTCTAATTGCAAGAAGGAGACTATTTTGGAAATGAAGAACACATCAAAATGGAAAACTACAAAGCCTCTGATGAAATCATATCTGAGGAGCACCCTGTTCCTCCTGAACCAAGTTACAGACTCTAAGATATTGGTTTTCTCCTTAACACAACTTAGGGCTTCGATAATATGTTTTGCTGGTTTTCCTTCTCTGCTGCATCGACTGATCAAGGTACATTCTTTCACATAGTCAACTGCATTATATTGTGTCACTGATCTTGATGTAAGGAACTAGTTCATATGGCATAAAGACCGTTAGTCAACTATTAATGTGAGATTGCTCTTAATCTCATTATCTTTTCTTGTTCTTCTAGCAAGGGGCCTTTTGCTTTTCTATATCGCTCGGGCGTACTGTACTTTCATTTTTCTTAATATTATCTGAGCAGTTTTTGTACTTACAGTTGCGTACTATTTGTTTAAGCTGTATTTAGCCCCATTATGTGCTTCTCAGTTCTTATGTTTTGGTATTTTCTTTTTAGATATCTATTCACTTGTGGGCAACCGGCGACAAGACTCTGTCGTCACATGCCTTTCTTGTAGTCCGTGATGTGGCTTTTCTGTATGGGAATGATTGGTTTGACATTTGTCTGATTAGAACATACAAAGCCTTCATAGGCCATTGCAAATTTCTGGAGCCAGGAATGTTTAATCATATAAAATTCCTCAGGATTAGCATTGTTGAATTATGCTCCATGGACCTACAGAAATCATCTAGTAAAGCATTGGTCTCTCTACAGCAACTTGCTAAAATACTGCAGTTGGCACTACAGACAAAGAAGAAGGTACATAAGGAGTATGCTTTGTCCTTCACTAATAGTTGCTCTAGATGTGTAGTTCGTGCTTTATCCTGTTCTTTGCGTTGGATACATTCTTAGGAATTTCTGAATGTTTATCAGGATGTGTTCTCATGCTAGGATTGATTTTTCATGTCCATATGCAGGAAGCAGTCAAGAAAATATGCAGTTGGCAGTTTGCTAATTGCATTGATCTCTGGGTTGAATTTGTATCATCAAACATTCGTGATTATGACCTCCAGCCACTGCTTTATACGATCATACAGATTGTAAATGGGGTGGCTTGTCTTTTTCTTGGACCAAGATATTTACCCTTGAGAATTAAGTGCATTCGGTGGTTGAATCATCTCTCTCGTTCTAGTGGGATTTTCGTTCCTGTTGGATCATTTGCCTTGGACATTTTGGAATACAAGGTTGGCAAGGTGGGCGGAAAGCCTGGAAAGGACTTCAACTTTTCGACATCTGTTAGAGTAAGTGAATTAAAGATTTGTGTTTTGTGTTAGTAGTTCTTTATTATATGTTTCTGTGGCTCGATGACAAATAGTTGTGTACAGTATATGCTGAATCTTTGGAGCTCATAAAGAAGCGGTAGCCAATTCATTATCTTCTTTTCTCTGCAGTTGCCAAAGCATTGGTTAAAATCTCAAAACTTCCAAGAACAGTGTGTTTCTTCAGCCATTGAGTTGCTCTGCACACACTTTGATCAGTGGAGCTATGACATATCCTTTCCTGAGCTGGCTACGGTACCGCTCATCCGTCTGAGGAAGTTCTATGAGACAACAACAAATGAGAGTTTCCGGCGTCTGTTAAAACGTTTAATTGATCAGGTAAAAGAGAGAAGACAATACTGCATGTCTTTTCCTGTAGAAGACATGTATACTTGTTTGAATTTTCATTTTAATTGGAAGCTATGGCACTTTAGAATCATTTTTTTTAAGTCAAATGCCAAGATCTGATTTAGGATTCCAATAATTATTACTAGGAGTCTATTTTTATAAATGTGTGAAAAATGTTGGCTACATGTATTGAGTTTTTGTCAAGCTCTCTCAGTTCAGATGTCGGCTTCTCCGGATCCCATCTGATACAACTCCCTGACAAATTATGGGCAGCCAACATGTGACTGTAGTTGTCCAAATGATTTAAGGGGTTATGGTGATACTGAAGTTCTTTTCTATTGGCTTGCTATTAATGAAGTGTAGTGCCATAAAAAGGCCAAATTAGGTCAAAATCAGTCTTGTTTCTATATATATGAATGCATAAAGCCACCTGCTGCCTTGGCCTACAGGTGGAGCTGAACGTTGAGTTTGTGCGAAAGAAAAGAGATGAGGTGGCTTTTTCGCCCAAAGATCAACAGTCTGTTGAATCATTTCTTCAGGTTTGCTTCCCTGAAACTAAAACTTGTGGTCTCTAAGTGAAGGCATTTCCTTAGTGACTTAGTCTGCCAAGTTAACTGCAGTTTGAGAAGAGCAGCGGAAATGCTTCTTTCAAACAGTACTATGGAAGCATCATACAAAAGTCGGTCTCACAGAACTTGTTTACCAGTGAAAAGTTTAGGTACTTTTTCCTCCGACTGTTGTTCTCTCTCTTTATAGCTTTTCCCCCCTTATGGGATGAACAAAGTACTAACATTATCGTACTTTATTCTATTAAAAAGGAAAATTCTTTTTAAATTCAGGTAAGATTGTGGATTTTATTTTATTTATTTTTGGGTTCATCGACCGCCGACCTCAACTAGTTTGGGATAAAGATGTTGTTGATGTTGATGTTGATGTTGTAAGATTGTGGATTAGACTTGGGATTTGCTTGGTATTGCAAATAGAGTTTTTATCTAGTTAAACATATAATTTTTCCTTCGCTTGGCAAATATGCTCCTGAATAGATGAGTAGATATGGATTGTCTTCCCAACTATTGACATCACTTGTATCAGTTGTCTTCATATTGGAGATCCATGGTCATCCTGCTCTCAGGTTCCGCGGTAATTTCAAGTAGCCTTATGTAGATTGAGACTACATGGAATGCTTTCTCATTTCATCATGGATATTGATTGGGCAAAAAAGTACAGCAACTAAAAATTGGTTTTGGCAAAGCTTAGAGAGGTGAAATAACTACAAATTGTGAACTTGTGATCAGTCAAGTGATAAAAGAAAAAATTTATTTGAGATTCTAAAAGCATTTCCTAGAGTTCGGTTATTATACATGTGGAGTTCTTCTAGATTAGTACGGTACTATCAAAGAGTTTTAATGCTGGCCTATTGGTGGTCCACCTTACTAGATTCAAGACCTTCGATTGCTTTGTTTCGCTCCTCATGGGCTAGAAAAGAAAAATGATATCTGCTGTAGGACAGTTACTTTTGTTTCCATTGGATTTGTCTTCTTTGAAAAAACCCCTTCCCCGACACCCGAAAAGAAGCGTTAATTTTTTGGTGTGTTGGTGTGCTCATCCATGTAATTTAACCTGAAAATCAAATTTTTTTGTCCGTACACTTTTTGAAGTGTTCCATGAGGGGAACGGCTAAACACCTGTGTGAGGAGCAACGACAAATTTGTGAATGGCTTTTGGGGAAAGCTTTAGAAGATTCGGATTTTGCGTGAAGAATGGGGAAATTAGAAACCTTGGACTTAAAACCCAATCTTGCAACTGCTAAATAGCTGGGGACCTAATTATTGTGGAATTTTGGTTGTACTGGATCTGGACTTGGATTTTGCAGGTTCATTTTCAGAATTTTTTGGGTCACAAAATTTCCATGTCGCCAATGGTGGCAAAATCGGTCATTAGACGGGCAAAAGTGCTGGGACAGCGGGTGGCAGTATCCCTTGCTTTGCTAAATTAGTTTATACTTGACTCTTCCGAGGAATAAGTTCCATCTACATATTTGTTTATGTAGTTAATTATTATCATCGCTGCGAATCCTGATATGTGCTAGTGAGTTTCTTATAGTATGAGCACGTATTTTTCATAGCAGGGATGAGGTTTTAGTGCCATCAAAAGAATGCAGCATAATGTATATTGTGGTTTTTGCAATTGGGGCCCTACTGCGTGCTTTCATTTATTCACTGTCCTCTCTTTTATCTAGCTTCCGAAGTGTTCTCTTCGACCTTAATCTGTTCAATCATCATACTGGATACATCTAACAGAAGCTTTGTCCTCTTATGCCTATATTCCCATTTTTTAAACTGTAATAGGTGAATTTATGTACGTGCAGTTTGGAAGAGCATAAAAAATCAACTAGGAACAAGGGACGGCTTGTCACCCATATGGAGGTTGTAACGCTCAATGACCAAGAAAATGGTGTAAGAAAAAATATGGAGAAGAGAAGAAAGAAGAGAAAGACTTTGAAGAGTGCTACTTTATCTCGGTGACTGATCTAGGAGGACTAGCAGTGGCTGCCGTCTGCCTGGCGCTTGGTGCTCCGTGCTCGGTATGTTTTTGTTGAGTATTTGTATTCTAATTAATGAAGTTTCATGTAAAGTATTTATATGTCCCCCCTCCTTCCCAAGTTAGGTTGCCATTTCTAATCAAAGTTTCTCTGTCTGCCACTGCAGTAGCTCCTGAATTGTAAAATTTCGACATATGGTTGAAAGAAAAGTGAGGTTAGGAGATTGTAAAATACTTTGCGGAAGTGATACTTGTGTCGATGCTGGAGTGATGTCGGGATTGTTCGTTTCTTGGAGAACATATTGTTACTTCTCTTGATCATCGCACATGCACATAATGTAGCTATGTCAAAACCGAACTAGAAAACTGATCGCTAACCAAACTGAACCGAACTGAAAATTTCATGCATTTTAGTTCGGTTCGGATAATCGAAAATAACCATTCTTTCTTCTTCTTTTTTTATTTTATTTTTTAGTTTGGTTATTTCGGTTCGGTTAATCAAATTGCACTGAAAATCTCCAAAATAACTATTCTTTTTTTATTTTTTACTTATACTTTTTCTTTCTTTTCTGCTTTTTTAGCTTAGGGCTGGCGATTGCTGCTGGCCCATAGGCGAGGGCCACGACGCCCTTGCTGACGCTAGATCCGGCGTTATGCCCTCGACGAATTGAAAATCCAGATCTGGCATCGAGGGCCGCGAAGCCCTCATCGGCTTGGGTGGGGGTTGCCAGACCTCACCTAGGGGCTGGCCACGCCACCGCCGGCCTTCAACTCCTATAAAAATAAAAAATAAATAAATAAAGGAAAAAATAAAAATAAAAATCGAAAATTGAATCGAATTGGATTTTTGGTTCGGTTCAATTCAATATTACATCCTAATGATTTGATTCAATTCTTGCTGAATGTTTAAGAACTTGTGATTATGAATCCTTGGATTGGAGTAGTCCTTGAAGTACTTGCTGAGAATTTGCCCAAGTAACCCTGTTTTGGGGTTCCTGGCTAGACACAAGGCGCAGATATGTTGAATTGTTTCTCTAGACATCACGTGCTTTAAGGTTGCGCATGGTAACCATTTTAATCGAAAAATTGATTCGATTAAAATAACTTTTTCCGATTCGTTCATGGATGAGTTTTAGAAAATCATAATGCGTTTGATAATTGCCCAAAATTTCGTTCCTAGATTAGAAACGCGTTTGATAACTATACAAAATTTCTATTTCAAAAAACTATTTCTCTTCCTAATTTTTTTTCATTTAAGTCAAATAACTATGTAGTTATTTGGTAAAATTTCATCATAAATTGAAGACTAATTTCAATGCACACTAAAATAATTTAAAATACATTATTTTTTTAGCATGTCATAAATGAAACACAAATTTTAATACATTATGTTTGAAGTTTGATTGAAGCATAAAATAGTTCCCATATTAAGAACTCATTTTTTTTTCTTTAAATGTTGCGTTATCCAAAATACATACAATCATAGCAAACGAATAATCAAATTATCTACTGACAAAAAAAAAAAGCCAAAGTATCCTCCTTGATACAAAGTACAAGTCTTTCACTATCATTTTGCAGCTTTTATCCTAAATTTAAGTGGGTATTTAGCTTTAGCTCCACGTGCAGATGTTTACGTTTTGTGACGTATGGCTATGAGTATATATGTTATCATCCATAAGTTGGATGCCATCATCTTTTGTGATATTTTTTGCAAAAGAGTGAAATCTATGAAATCTAAAAAATTTAGACCCAAATTAATGAAAATGAGGTTAAACTAGTCTAATCTAAGCTTATTCTATTTTTATGGATTTTCTAAATTTTTTGTGATTTTTTAAAAATTTTCCAATTTTGTTTTATTTTTATTAGGTTGAGGGAAAAGTGTCGAGAGAATTAAAAGGAAAAAGTGAGAGATATGAGACTTCATTTTGTTTTGTGATTCTCAAAAGTGATTCTTTTTTTCGGAATCAACTTTTTTTTAGTTACGGATTTTGCTTTCTAAAACCGATTCTGGAACGAGAATCGAATCAAATTTATTTGCATTACCAAACGCGACTCTCATCCATTTTCGTTCATAGAATCGGAATCAAAGGATGAGAATGGTTACTATGCAAACCCTAAATGTCCGGACCCTATTGGCTTGTTATAATTCAAGTCACCAAATGACTTCGCACGTCTGAATTTTGACGAGTCAGTGATGTCTAAACGTGCTCTGCGGGCACAATTGATCCTGCAGCAAGTAAGTCGTTCTTGGTCAGCGTATGTATTTTTCTCCTCCGAAGACAAAGTTAGGCTCTATTTTCAAATTTCTCTCGCATGATTCCCATCGATTGACGATCGAGCGCGATCATATGAAGCAAACAAATGTTGGATGTCTCGGATAGAAGAGAGCTCTCGGTACATCCGAACCATCAGCACATATTTGTTTTTTCTCTTTAATCCAAGGCAAGGGAAATAAGGTATGAAGATGGGGGAAAACATCACACCATGAACCTCAAATAAGAAAAAAATTTCGACAAGTCTCTCTATAGCTCATACTTTTCCAAATTTAATTTGGATTGACCTGCGGGTACGCGTTCACAAGAGCTATTCAATCAGTATTCAATCACGAAGGTCCTCCATTCAAATGTTTTTTTCTTTTTTTGGGTTCGTTCTCAACAAATTTGTCAAATTTAACACGGTTCTTCCAATTAACTGAGAAAAGCTTGGACATCTTTGATCAATAGCATCCTATTGTTCTTCGTCGAAAGAAGAGAAAAAAGAGACAAATCAAGAGTTTTACCTCATGGGTTGTGATGTCCAACAACATGAGAAACAAGATATTTCAGCCTCAATCCTAGCTAAAATCGAGCTAAAATTCCCCTATCGGTTCCCTCTGAGCATATACTCCACCCTCTTGCATATGTGCTCAATCGTCAAAGTTCTATGCGAACGTCAACGTCGTCTGATACATCTGTAGCAGGCAACACCGTGATATCACGAGCGCTGTGCCGAGACGATCGAGGTTTTCACCATGGAATTTGGATGGTAACCTTTGCAACTTAATGCCCTCATCACCCCCCAATGCCCCTTCTGATCTTTTCTCCCATCGCCGGCCTTAACAATGTCCCTGCCATTCAAGGACGGATGCGATCTGGAAGGGCTCGCGTCGCGTTTCTTCTTGGCGTCTCTCAGCTCCATCTCCATAGGAAACTTAGACAGCCCGTACATTATGAAATAGCTTTTGGATTTGGGAGCTGGGTAGGCCATTGCCGTTGCTTTGTAACCAGATGACATTTTCCTATTTGCATGAGCATATTTCTCCAATGGCGTGACTTTGGAACCTCTCGCCCTTTGCGGGCTTGGGGAATGGACTGCGTCCGTCTTGCTTTGTTGACCCTTTAGACCCTCTGAGATGGTTCTTGATCTTGAGGAGGAGGAGCCTGGTTTGCTGTGCTTTGCAGCCTGCCCTTCCCTTGAAATTTCGCGGACTCGCGGCCATGGTTCCTCGCAAACAATGAGCTTTCCGCAGAAGATGATGTTGCTCGCAGGTTGAGTCGGAACGGCAACGCTTTGATTCGTGAACTCAAACAAGTCCTCTTGGCCATCATCATCGTCAGAAGAGGAGGAGGAGGAGGAGGAGGAGGTTTGATTCTCTGTGCTGTTGGAGTCATCCAAATGAGCAGCTTCATGACTGTGCAGAGGGAGATCGCAGAGAGAGAGTGTTTCTTCTGCTTCAAACGAATCCCCTGCGTCATCCTGGCCAAAATTAGCTTCTGGGTACTGGTGAAATTCTTCGGCTGCCATTGATGAGGATCAAGAAGCTGAGCAAATGGAATGAGAAAGTGGCGAGAAGTGATGGGAGGAGAAAGAAAGGATGAAGATCAGGTACTAAGCGATCATGCAAATTTGGGAATCTCCATTGTTCTAAAAGGTGAGTCCAAGGTGCATATATACTGGTCTAGGTTGAGGGACAGATGTCCTGGCTGGTGGGGTTAATGGTAAAATTATTCGGGAATTGACAAGACAGATAGAATGAATCGACATGCAAAACAAACACAAATACAAACGATGAGCGGACAATATCCTAAATTTATTATATGGCACCTAATTCAATCCTAAATATTTTAATTATGTCAATTCAATCATAAACTTTTCGATTGTGTCAACCGAGTCTTAAACCTTTTGAAATTTTATCAATTTATTCCAAATCTATATCGACAAAAAGGACTACATCGACAAATTGTTAAAAAGTTTAGGATTAAATTGACACAATTCAAAATTTTTATGACCTGGATTAGCAAATCGTCGAAAAGTTTAAGATCACATTGATACAATAGATGAAAGGTTTAAGATTGAATTGGTCGAAGTTGAATAAGTCCACGACTTTTTTGGACAATTATCTCTTAAAATAGGCATGGCCGGTTCCATCAACACGAGAAAGGACAATCTTTAGGTTCGGTTTCGAGGGTGGGTTATTGGAGGAACGCTTTCTAGATGGACCCCAAAAAAAAAAAAAAATATGTAAGCTAAGTTACCCAACGCATGAAAGAAGTGGATGGAGAGATTCTGAGGCAAGTGGATCGAGAGATTCTGAGGCATGCTCTTTTGCTGGCTCTTCTAGAAGATAGGACCAGGCAAATTGAGATAATTTATCTTCTCATTTAACAACTGTTTTTATTTTATTTTGTCCTTTTGTTTGAAAGTGTTTTTATTGATAGATGAGTATTGCAACTTGAATATTTCTTGTTTTTTTCCCCCCTTCTTTTCTCTTCTCTTGATGATGATAGTAGTTTCGATTCACGTTGTTAAAAAAAAACAAAAACTCAAGATGCGTAAGATGAACAGATTCATTTGGACAGCGACTGCCATCTTTGCCGTGGGAGGCTCCGCAGAGATTGCCTTTTTCCTGTTTGACGTCTATTTTGGAAGCATCAAAATGACAAGTTGTCTTGAAAAGAGTTGGAGAAGAAGATGGTGTGAATAGAAAGCCTACCCATTTGGCCATAAAAAAACAAAAAAATTTCCAGAATGACGCGGTTCTCGTCTGAATTGTTAATGGGTAGTGTCATGATCCAAGTGCCTAACCAGACGAATTTGATGGTTCGGCGTTCCCCTAATTGCGTCCGCGGAATAACAAGATATAGAGCCTAACGTTGCAATTTTTTTTTTTAAAATTTTTGGCATGGTTACCTCTTCAATCAGCGACGTATTGCGGTTAGATTCATGTCGTATTCTGAGTCGATTAGCTCATTTTAAAAGCAAGGTTTTTGCGCTATTTTATCCGGAGAAATCCGTGTTAAGGACAAGGACGTTATCAAGCGCAGCTGGCCGTATGTGGAGCTACACAAAATGCGATAAAGTTGACTTATGTATTAGGGCTCGAATGATAATCAATTTGTTCCCGAAAGATGTTTCTGCTCCTTAGACGAGTTTCTTAGCGAAGAAGTTCATTGGACAATGATACAAAATTTATGTTCTCAAAACAGAAATTCGTTTGATATCATCACGAAATTTTTACGATCACCGGTCGTTGGATGAGGCCCCGCGACCCGCGAAAAGTACAAAACTTTCACTTCTCGTTTATGCTCCAAATCTATTTATGGGATAAAAGTTTGACCCGGAAACAAGGACACGAGAGATGGGAACACAAAGAGAGGGAGGCCGCACGAGAGAGAAAAGGAGCGAGCGACGAGAAGAATTCTTATTTCGATTTCGTTCTGGAAAAGGAAAAGTATAAAATATCCACTTCTCGTTTATGCTCCAAATCTATTTATAAGATAAAAATTTGTCCCGGAAATACAAAAAATGAAATTATTTTATCAAATCGATTGCTCCATTAAACATATTCCCTGGGAACAGAAAAATAGAGAAGTATAGAAATGGAACGGTTATCATTCGCACCCTTAACGAACAAAGGGAAATTCCAGCAATTGCAGCAAAATTTTCGCTTGTCGACACACCTAAAATATTCTGGTAAACAATCTACTTGCTTAGAAATAATGAACTTTCTTGAAATGCATGCGGGAAAATAAATTGTACGGAGGGAGAAGTTTTCTTTTCTTTTTCTTGAAGAAAGGAGAAATATTCATGTCATACCGATGCCGTATAACAATATAATAGCCTCGGAAACGTGACTTATAGGAAATATCCAATTTCAGGGATCAAATGGTAAGCGTGGTTCGATTATTATTGGGGTCTCTTTTCCCTCTTTGGTATTTGTTCATGCAGTCGACCGTATGTGGTCACTGCTTATGTCATGCAAGCCGTGTGTGATGGTGAGATGTTCTCGTCAAATTAGACTACATATCACGACCTAACAAAAAAAAAAAAAATTGTGTGCGGTGACAAATGTAAATCTCACTCCAATTTATTGCAAGGGGAGAAAGTTCAAACAGGGACATTTATTTTCCATTCACTGCATTAATTATCTACCTAATTTGACCATTCGGGAAAAAAACATAAGAGGCCCTTTTTTTTCCAAGCAAGTGACATTCTTTCCATTTGGTCTTTAGACCACATGCTCATGTCTCTCGCGATTTAAGTTATGGGCACCCCCATCGAATTATGAGTAGGATTCCGACCCTAATTTACCAAAGTATATGGAACGGCTTTGTTGAGTTGTGGTTAATACCCTCCATTTACAAAAAGGCGCGAGGACCCCGCTCCCGATGAGCGGACGGGCGTCTCAACGGCAGCTTTATTTGGATGTTAGAAGCCTTTTATAGTTTGAGCTTATAATTTATTGGTAGTTCGGATTTGGTCCCATAAATAGCTATTGAGTGAATATATGATATCTTTCTCTTGAATCGATTGTGTAAAGAGAGGTAGAATGTCTTTGGATGTAGCGGCTTCGAGTGGGAATGTGAACAATTCATGAAAACAGTGAATTTCTTTTACCTGTTTTGTTCTTACAATGTATGGGGGCTTCCTTGCAAACCTACGCCCTGCTATGCTCTCCAGGATCATGCAAGCATTCCCTCCCTCTTGACAATTTGTCTCCCGAGATATTTGAGCTGGTCAAGCATCCATATTGTATCACCGTCAACAGTCTTTACCAAAGATATTTGCATAAAAGCTTGAATCTCAGTCCGAGGATTTAAGGGTAAATTAGGACAAACCTTGTATCTCCATCTTCTCTTTCTCACCTTCGCTTTCTATTTAGTTATGTCTATGCGCCTAATCCTAACCGTTTCCCGATACTTCATCTTAATGATAACAACGCAATCTCCGACAACATGTACGTTTAACATGAGAATGAACTTATAAAAATGATCGCATTACAAACTTATGTTTGTATTGTTTTCTCACTTGTACTTTACCGAAAGCCAAAAGGGTAAAAGGCGCAATTTTCCTAAAGTCCGGCCAAAAGTGGTGGTGATAATCTCCAGGGAGATATCATTTCACCAAAGGTTAAGGGACGGTTGATGATGATTCGCACTTGGGTGGATGTGGATCTTCTTCTAGAACAGCAGACGATTCGAAAGGGGACACGACCGGCGTACCATTTGTATTGTATTGTATTGATGACACGAGCGGTCGTGATTTAAAGACGCGTTCTCCGCTCTGTAGATTGTTGGGGGAGGCTGTTCTCCTCCCACTGGCACTAACCACGAACAAGTGTCTTTCTTCGGCGGGCGTTTTGGAAGTTTCTCTTTGCCATTTTGCTGGGGGCTGCGCTTCCATTGTGAACGAGAAAAGGGGAAAACGGGAGACCCCCGTCGTCCACTTCAAAGGTCAAATAGTCCACAAAATGATGCTGCGTCGCCCCATCTGGTGGGGTCATTGCTCTTCGTTTGGTTTTGCTTTGCAAAGACATGGTTCCGGAACTGATCGAGCACCGGCATGATCTCCACAGAATTGCCTCGTATGTCCCGCCGGCCCGACGTATACGGGAACGATCACCGAAAATCATACGCGTCGTTAATGTGGGTGACCAAAAGAGTGATGCCTAGCCTCGGCCTTCTTCAGAAGTTTTTGTTCAATTGCACGTCCCCCGACAGCGTCGAGAAGTTATTCGACAGACAGATTTGGTTCGATAGGTCACGGCAACCACGCGTCGAGAGACAACGGGTCTCGGAAAAGGGTATAAGTTTCCACTACGACGAGCTCTGTCCACCGGATCGCTTTTTAGAAAGAGGGTAAAGCAAAAATTTTCTGTCTCGATTGTTTGGATCACTGTTGGAAATTATATAAGAGGAACGGGCTACAAGATATTATGAACATTTGGGCCCAAACAGTTAGCTGAAGAGCAAGCCGGGCCGCGGGACAATTATCTCTTATGTAAAACTCAAGGCGTGGACTAAACGAAGCTGAAAAGACGATTGAATCCACGTCGGACGCTCCCCTAGTACGCGCCGATTCAACCATTTTACTTTATAAAAATAAATTTAGGAACATAAAATCAAAGGAGGGCATTTGGTCTAGTGGTATGATTCTCGCTTAGGGTGCGAGAGGTCCCGAGTTCAATTCTCGGAATGCCCCCACAACGCTTTGTTTCGTTTTTTGTCTTCCGCTCCTCTTTCTTCTTCTTTCCTGTCTCTTTCTCTGTTACAATTTTTTCCTTTTTTCTTTTTTTGGCATTTTCATATGCAGTCTTCTAGATTCGCTGTTTCCTTCGAAGAACGCGCAAACTAGATCACCCCAAAGAATAAAGTAAAGAAGCGAACGAGTTGCAGTTCTAGATGGTCTACTTCTGCCTTTTCCCCTCAAACAGACACACCCCTCCAGTCAATTTCTAACGCCTGCGAGTTCATCTAGATGTTGACGATGATGCCTTACTCACAACGGAAACTCCACACTCTCTCTATCTCTAAAAGCACCTCCTTCAGTTCTAGAAGCCGTCGCTTGACCCCCTCCCCCTTATATACGCCGGCTTCCACTTCCTTCCTGACCATCAAGCACAACCACCCACTCTCCATCTCTCTCTTCTGATCATCTTTCGTCCCCTTCTTCTTCATCCTTCCAGCACCCAACAGCCATGGCGGACACCCTTCTTCCCCGCGACTTCGTGAACGCCGACGACGATGACGACGCCCTCTCCTTCTGCGACCTCCCTTTGGCCGCCCTCCACCACCAGCCCGACGGATCCTGCCCCGCTGCTCTACCTCCTCCGGCCTCGCCGCTTCGGGAGGCCCCCGACTTCGAGTTCCCCGCCGGTCCCGCCATCTCCGCCGTCGACGCCTTCCTCTTCTGCGGCCAGCCCATCCCCTACGACGAGCGCGAGTGCCGCGTCGATTCCCTGCTGCTGCACTCCGACTCGTTCGTCCGCCTCAACAGCTTCCGCCGGGACGGCGCGAAGCTCCGGTTCGCGAGCGGGCAGCTCCTCCGGTCCAACTCGCTCCGAGTGGCGCGTTCGCGGAGCTCCGTCGCCCCGGCTGCCGCCTCCGTCGGACCATCTTCTTCGCGGAGGAGGCACCGGGCTCTGATCGGGATCACCAAGTTCCCCGCCAGGATGGAGTTGAGCGACATAAGGAAGAGGCAGGGCCGGCGTGCTCCGGCGCCGCTTTTCCCGGCGGCCGAAGTCGGGGAGCAGGTCGTCGCCGGTGGGAGGAGCGGTGGCCACTGGAGTCTGCTCAGGCCGTTGCGGTGTCGGTCTCACCTCGTGAACGCGTTGGCCAAGGCTTCCCTGGGATGCATTTCGCACGCGCGACCTCACGCGTGCGAGGAGCGGTTCAATTAAGCTGACTTTGACTCGGTTGATTATTTATTTGCTTCTTTTTCTAATTTGGCTGGGAGAGTTTGGGCCGTGTGATTTGCAGCAGTCGGATCGGATCATGGCCCATGGGATTCATACTTTTTTCTTAATATTCTTATGTAAATTATTTTGTTCGTGTAATTACATTACACCTTAAGTTTTGTCCATTCTATTTCGATGTAAATAAATAAGGAGTTACTAAAGTGACTATATAATATTGTAAACGACCGATATTCAAGGCCTTTTTCTTTTCATGAAAATAAATAATTTTTAAAAAAATAAACATCCAATTATCGATGAAATGTAACGCCTAATTTATTCATTTGTTGTTTCAAAGACAAGATGTATCATGGCTCACCTAGACTAAAAAGAATTTAATGTCCACGATAATGTTCGTACGTTGACGAGGACTTACCATCCCTCCAAAAATCAAAAGTTAATGATCAAGCCTTGAACCGCATTCACTAATCTAAAAATATAATTATTTAACTCGATGGAAAATTTATATGATCCAATTGATTGGTAATCTGTCGTTGCTTATGAAAAATAATTTCATAGAGCCTATGACTGTTCAATTGTCATGGTAGGAGGTTTTCTCACGTGCAATGATAGATTATTTTTCGGAGTGGTGGTGGTATGAAATTGGTTAAGTCCCCAAGACGCGGCGGGAGATTCGAACCCGAGGCACTCATCGGTTTAACTGTCTAGCGCTACGAATCTCACCAACTCAACCAACGTCTCATTAACTGAAGCACAAATTTTTATACTAAAAAATTAAAGAAAATAATAAAGCTCGCTCAAAAGGCCGTTTGTGATTCTAAAATGCATAATGCCTTTAGAATATTTCGAAATCAGATCAAAATGCAACAGATTTCGATCTTCCGGGGGACTTCGCCACGACTGGCTTTGACCATTTAAATGATTCGTCGCATTTTAATCTGACGACCAAAGATTATAAAAGTGCGACGTGCGCTTGCTCATCGTGGGGGGACATAAACATAAACCTCCCCAAAATAATCCCGACCGGAAATAGTAAAAACGGCCCCCCGGTCAAACTGGCTATTGCCAGAAAAACCTGTCGAGCCGTTTTTAACCCTTTCTTTGATGCCTTCTAAGGGAAAGAATTCTCCTCTTTCCTATTGGGCTGGCATCTCAGGAGCGGGGAGGGTTAACGGACTTACTGCTTTGGCTGCCTAAAAGTGCTAAAACCCTGCAACGCCGCCCTTTGTGAAAGCGGCGCCACTCTTCTCGGGTTTCCTCCGCTTTCACGCTCCAGAGCAAGCTCGTCTTCTTCAGGTGATCTCTCTGTCCTTCTCTGACCTTCTTGTTAGTCCCGATTTGTTCTCGCAATCGTCTAGACCGGACTTGAGAGGAAGCTATGCTTTTGATTTCGCTGGGGTGAGCTGTTGTTTCTTGTTCGATTCTGTGGAGAAACTCGGAGAGAGAGGAGGCGACGCGAAGTGTGCTTATTTGGCACGCTTTAGGAGGCGCCAGCTTGAATTGAGGCCCCCCGTCAATGGAGTTTTGCTCGATTGCGCTTGCTTTTTTTTGTTGTTGCTGTATTAAGTTTTTCTCGTTACCCGCGGTACTTCGCGAGTGGCTCGTACCCATCTCCGTAGGCGTGCAAATCCGGCGCGTGCGCATGCTCTTGCATTTTTCCGTGGCCAGCCGTTCACCGTAAACGCTAAAGTTCACTTCTTTTGGTTTTCTTTTAGTGCCGGATGGAAGAAATGGAGTTGGATGGTTTGATTCCATATGTTGGGACGGTTAATTCCGGTTCCGAAGTTGAAGCATATGACCACGATCTGGATCAAATTCTGGTCAAGGTTAATGAGGTAATTTTTTTTTTTAAGCAACTAGTATTAGCCTCTAAAAATTGTACAACGCAAAGGTTTGCTTCTCATGATTTCTTTTAGTCATATTGTGTATGTAATGCTAAGTCCCGTTGGATCCAGATAACTTGGATTTCCTTGTGCTAATTTGGATTTTCCTAACAGTTGGAGAAAAGTGTCAACGAGATCGAGCAATTCTATCATGATCAAAGTAAAAAGCAACCAAGCACCTCCAAAGGTAGCACACTAGGCAAGGACGAGAGGCAGATTAACGGTCTCAAGAAGCTGCAACAGGATGGTGGTAGTAGGGAAGCCGCTGCGGCGAAGAGAATGCAACAGCTTATCAGTCAGTTTGGCGTAATTCTCCGCCAGGCAAGTTGTTTCTTACTTGCGTCAGCAGACAGCAATTGTACTGGAGTCATGCATCCGTTCTATCATTGCTCAACTAATCTCGAACATGCTTGGTTCTATTCAATGTTCGAACATTTATGTGAATGTCGCTTTGACCTAATTTGTCTTTTCTATGTCCCATGCTAGCAAATTCATACTCCACATTTTCATTCCAAATTCCCGGATATAGACCGTATGATTTTGATGTTGTGAGATTTTTGTGGGACCAGGTGTCAACTGTTCTAAAAGTTTAAACTGTTAGATGAGGGCCGAAGGCGCGGTTTAATATTTATATATTCTAACACTCCCCCTCACGCTTAGTCCGGTCTTTTTACCTAGTAGTAATCGTGGACATATTTAATTGAGGAGGCAAATGGGGTTTAGAAAGATTTGAACTCGGGATCTTCCGCTCCGATGTCATGTGAGATTTTGGGACCATTGCCAACTATGCGAACTGTTATAAAAGCTGAAGCTGTTAGATGAATGTTGAAGACTCGGCTTAATATTTATATCTTCAATCAGATGTGATCCTTTTGCACCCCCTTGTTCTCCTTTTACCTTTTTGCTAAAGTCAATCTCACCCCTTATAATTTTTCTAGAGTCATGTACTGCTCCTTGGGAACCAGTTGAGGATGCTTCCTTACAAAAAATTTAGCTTGCCGATATTTACTTCATTATGTTATTCGCTTTGTCTGTGGAAGAGTTAGATCTTATGGTTGTCCATCATTGATTGTTAGAATGTACGATATTCAAAAAAATAGAATCCAGAGGAAGTATTATGTTTCTCGAATATGTCTCTGCCCTTTTTTGTTCAATTACTCTGAGCATTTTCTTGGTCCAGAGGAGCATAATCACTCCCTAATTCGGTGATAAGTATTAAGTTCAGTGGTTTTGCTCTATTCCCAAACGGTCTTTTGCAGTTTTTTTTTTTTGGTGAAAAAGCTTTTCGCTTGGAACACCATGGATTTTTTTCTTGTAGGAAGAGAAAGTCTGGGGCGTCCTTCGGTGATATACATTTTACATTTTTCTTTCAGATCACCCAGCACAAATGGGCGTGGCCCTTCCTGCAACCCGTAGATGTCAAGGCTCTTGGTTTGCATGACTATCATAAAGTATGGCTTTTGTACCTTTTAATCTCTCATCTTTTTTATCAGGATGCTCAGATATTATTTTGATCAGTGTTTAGAGTGTTTAATGTTGTTTGTCAATGTTTGTTGAGCCTTGCTCAATGTTCTCTACACCTATAGCTTTGTGTATCTCAGAATGATGCAACTTTCTTGAAGGTCAAACCTTTGTTTGTCAACATTAACTACTGTTTCTTTTTGAGGAAGGGGATTTCTAAACTTGCTAAAAGTAATGTACTAAAAATGGGAATTGATTGCCAATAACATTGTTTGGAGGGGAAAACATGAAGAGCAAAAGTGAGGAACTTTGCCTATTGGGCCACACAACCACTCAACTCATATCGTTTAATGTTTGGATCTATTTATGACAGTGTGCAGCCTGATTTGAATATCGCTACAACTCTTTTGTATGTCTTCTACTGCTTTTTATTTATTGGATTAATGAAATATTCTAGGTAATCGACAAGCCAATGGACTTCAGCACGATTAAAAAGCAAATGGAGGCCACTGATGGTACATCTTATAAGAACGTTCGAGAGATATGTGCTGACGTGCGGCTGGTCTTCAAAAATGCTATGAAGTACAATGATGAAAAGAGCGATATTCATGTCATGGCCAAGACATTGCTCCGAAAATTTGAGGAGAAGTGGCTCCAACTACTTCCTAAAGTTACAGAGGAGGTGAGTTGGTCCCTAAGTTTCAATCAAAAGAAAAAAAAAAAAAAGTAGGTCCCTAAGGACCAATCATGATTTACTGTTCAGGGTTTCATTACCAGTTTGGCAGGCTGCTGAATGTGTTTGATTGTTAATATAGTTTCTTCTAGTATGAGGTGCTAATATGTTGATAATTCTAATTACGCTTTTCATTTCTAAACCATGTGTGTAGGAAAAAAGACTAGAACAGGAAGAGGCAGAGGCACTGTTCGACATGCAACTTGCTAAGGAAGCTGCTAATGCCAGAATGGCCAGAGAAATAAGTAGTGAGGTACTTTCCAATGAACATAAAAGCTACAGATTTTTTTGTGTAAGGGGGAAATATTTCATTAAGGACAGGCAAGCCTTTTCATTAGGAGCGTAGTCATCTAATAAATGGGAAAGACATCATCTTCTGTAGCATACCCATCTTCTAATTGCTAACTAAAATACAATTATTTCTCAACTACAATTTGTGAAACTCTTTCAGCTTTTCGAGGTTGATATGCATCTGGAAGAGCTCAGGGCAATCGTCATCTCAAAGTGCAGGTCAGTCGTGGCGTTGTTTTCAAGTGAAGTCGTGGTAGGAATTGAGAATAGAAAAATTGCCTGTAATGTCTCTCTTCTGTTTCCTAGCTCTGGTTATATGAATTTTTCATTTTCATGTAATTAATAATTAAGCTTGTTAGGGTCTCACGTTTGTGTCCTTGCATAAAGGGGATGTCTCTTCCACCCGTGGTCCTGTCGGATTCATGTCGATTGTCGTTGGTGCCTTTTGGTTTCCTGTAGCACCTGCAAATGAGAGATCGTGGGTGCCTGGTGCAAGGCAGTCACTGTAAAATGCACTAGTGTATCTCCCTTAAACGTGTCTGTTGTGCATGCATTTACTCAATAACTTTCAGCTGAAACGTCTAATAAAAAGACATGCTCGACAATTCCATCCCAGGAAAATCTCCACAGATGAAAAAAGGAAAATAGCTGCGGCCCTTGATAAATTGCCAGTGGAGGATGTCGACAAGGCTTTGGAGATTGTTGCTCAGTATGATCCAAGCTTCCAATCAAAGGGTGATCTTGTGGATCTTGATCTAGATGCTCAGGTTAAACTCTCTCTCTCTCTCTCTCTCTCTCTCTCTCTCTCTCTCTGTGGCACACGGGTGCTGGTGCAATCTACAAGTTTGTTTTGCTGGAGTTGAGAGCAATACATTGGCGGTGCTACTTACTGTCGATCTGATGCAGAGCGAATCCGCATTGTGGAAGTTGAAATTTTTCATTAAGGGCGCCCTTGAAGTTCAAGGAAAGAGTTCAACGGCTGTCGATGTCGACAGCAATCACGAGCGTAGCAATAACAACGGCGGCAACAACAATAGCGACAAGAAGAGGAAGAAGGAAATATGCAATGCCATTGCTAGAACCGCGAAGAAAAGGAGCCTGAAGCCCTCGTCCTAAACATGTGGGAACCATAAAAAAGGATTCCCATTCCATCTTTTTGGAGAGCTGCGCTATTTCCCTTTTTGCGTGAAATGCGTATCATTTTGTTTACGGACCAATTAGACTTCGACTTTATTACGTATGTATCACTGAGTATGCACTAACACTTCGTTTCAGGCATATTCATGATCCCGACCCGAGTTGTTACTTTCCCATCTCAATTTAGTTCAAAAAACTTCCTTTTTTTTTGTCTTTTTTTCCTAACGTAGCTTGGAGAGAACAATTTATCTTTTCCATTCAAAATAGCAAAGAACAAGATCAATTCATCTAGAAATTCAATTCAAAGCATTACTTCGTCTGTTGCATCCATTCAATCTTTAGGCATAAAGACTAGAAAAGAAAAGGAAAAGGAAAATGAAAGATCAAGATCGAGCTTCTAATATTGGTCGCCAATCATTTCCTCCGGTTGTAGTGACAATTACAACTGCCATTAAAATCACTTAAAATTGGGTAAACGATTTCACGTTCCGTATGAGCTTCATCCGGAATCTACCCATTAAAACAAGTTCCTCATTTTTTGAAACGTGAAAAACCTATTCTCGCTATAAGTTCCAGGGCATCCGAGAACCCGTCAATTGCGTTTTTATTTTTATTTTAGTTATGCAAAATGAGAGTAAACACAACAATCGTTAAAGAGCACGAAAAAGGGAATCGTGAAATCATAAGATTTTAACAATCACTTAATAACTTACAAAAACATCATCCCTTCTAAAAAGTAAAAAAGAGAGTCCAGTTGCTTCCTATATAACACCGACATGGCACACAACACGCGACATGGCACGACATGTCGACATGTGATTTCTCCAGAGCGTGTTGGGACAGCATTCAGATATTAAATATATATTTTTATATATACATGATAAATTATTATTTTTATATAAAATATTAGAGGTGAGTTTCTTCCTTTTCTTCCGTTAGGGATTCACAATTAGGTTTTTTTTTGCACCAACTGGGTATATTAATTTTAGAATGGTTGGATATATGAATTAAGTATATATATTTTTAATAAATTTATATTTTGATCCCTAATTTATTGAAAATGCTTAAAATTGATCACATTCGTGTCGGAATCTTTGGACTCGCTTGTCGTTGATGCATTGCGAGCACCGATCACACGTTGGTCACATGTCGAAAAGTGTCGAAGTGTTGGACACGACACAAAGACTTTGAGAAAGTTTCGATACTACATAGGTTGGGTCACGCTAATATATTTGAGAGAGAGAAGAGCTTTTCATTTGATAAATTTTTTTTGGAAAGGATGGTGATGAGAAACACGAGTGAGACTCGCTTTCATGCTTTTCTACACTGACTCATGTATAATTTAGTCACGTCAGCTAAGACTTGGGTGCAAACCAACTTAAAAAGACCATCGCAATAGTGAAGAGAGCGCCATTCTATATTCAGACTTAGCATCTTTTGCCATCTGATGGTCTAAAAAAGCATCCCAAGTTGTTCTCATCAACTTTTGAAGGTGTTTATCGAAAATGAATCGGACAATCACACGTAGAATCAAAAAGAATTGAAAGACGCACGAGATTACCTAAGTTCATTCCAAGATTAGGGGTACGTCCCGTAAAGAGATTTCACTAGATTTCTTTCGATTCATGACCAATTCTTGCATAATACGATGATAAAACCGAGTAAAATATATATGCCCCAAAAATGGGTTAAAAACCTAAAACACTCTTAATTCCAACCATACGGTAAATTAAATAAAAGCCCAAACCGTAGAGGTTTCGAGTATTGCGCCCCCCGAACCCCTCATCCCGCGCGAGGTCAGGCGTAATGCCGTCCGGGTAACACTTCAATTTTCCTAACCATCGGCAGGGCGTGTCGTTGGTAGACCCGGTTTCCTAAGCTCACGTGCGTACGGCGTGAAACAAGGCCCCCAAGTATTCGCCAACTCCAACAACTTTGATGTATCTTCCTACTTGACAAACACTAGAATCTCGATTTCGATTTCAACTCTCGATTCCGATTCGATTCTACTAAAAATCGACGGTTCTTAAATCGGACCCTAGCTCATGAGAATTGGGAATCGGCGGTTTGATTCTCTGATTTTCGATTCTACCTCGAAATCATGTATCCCTAAAAGAAATTATCTAACAACTCAAATTAACCACATTATCATTTGTGTTCATTAGGCAAAATTGGAAAATGTTTTCTATCTTGAGAAAATATTTTTACATTTATTAAATCACATGACAACCGTGATACGTGAATGATACAGATGATGAGATTAATTTCTAGAGAGGAGAGGTAAAGTTAATTCATAGATATCGAACCATACTTTGGTACTGAAGGAATTTCGTTGGTTAACAGAAAAACGACACCGTGTGCTAAATGTATAAAAAGAAGGAAAAAGAGTTATCCCGTCCCTCGGGCTCGGTATCCCTACTCCCTGGTCCCCGTCATGATCATTATTACATCACCTTTACGACCGGGGCTTAACTCAGTGACGTCACTCTCCGCCTCTTTGCATTCGGAACCACACCAGGCGCAGGCAAAATCGCCCGGATTCGGCCCTGCCTTCGTCGCATTCTCATCTCGCTGCGAATCACAATTTCTTCTTCAGCCTCCCTCGCATTCTAATCGCTGAATCGTTTCGGTAATGCCTCTTCTCTAGTCCCTTCTCCTCCTCCTCGTTGCATTCCGGTCTTCTTCATAGTTTGCTCGAATGGCTTTGTAGCGAAACCAATCAGCGATGCGTAGGCGTTATTGATTTTTCTTAAACCTCGGGATCTGATCGTCCGCGGTAGATCGAGCAAGCTTCGGTTCCTGCCCTGGCTTGACCTCATGCTTGCTCGGTGTTTGCGAAGGTTGTGGATGAATTGGGGATGCGTATATATTCTTCGCTTTGTTAAGTGGCGATTTTCGCACGATTAACCATTCGGTGTCTGGAATCGCTCTTTCTTTGGAGGCTTTTTGTGGTGGCTCAAATGGTTTACTAGGGCTCTTTCTTGGTTGAGTCTGAGAAAGTTTCTGTAATTTCTCAGTTTGGAAAGTTGATGCCATTTTCAACGCAGACCGAACGTGCTGGCCTTTTTTTAATTCTTTTAGAAGTAAGCCTGTGGATAAATTCCAGTCTGCCACATACATGCTTGTGGTTTCTTTAGCTGAGATAAGCGTTCACTCTGTTCCAGTGCATAAAATGGAGAACCCAGCTGCAACTCAGCTTCCTGAGGTGGATGCTTTGCCGGATGGTTTCGTTGATGGCACCGCAGAGCCTCTTTGCCCTCCAACTCCTAACAACGGGGAAGCGAAGCCGCTGAGCGATTGTAGGATCCATAGCGGGAATCATTTGGATGGGTTAGCAGATGAGTTAGTGGATTTGGACAATAAAGGACACATTGAAAAGAATTTTGGCTCACCCTTGACTCCAGGATTGGCTCATTCCACTCACGTGGATTCTTCAGAGATTTCTGGATCCTGCGAGGTAAAAGAACAAGCTCAGGAGAAATTTCAAAGTTCAGACGAATGTAAATACCTATTCCTTGAAGTCAAGACTATTATCCTTCACATTATTCTCTTTTGCTTTTGTCCTTTTGTTATTTAGGTCTTCTTTACTCTTGTAGATTCTGATTCTTAGCACTTTTGCTTTAGCAGTATCTGGAAGCTTGATTAGTTTTATCTTTTTGATTCCGCTCATGGGATTCTTACGTTGCAGCTGCTGAAGGTGAGTTGGTCCCGCAGCCAACTCATGCTAAGGAAATATCTTTGCCAGACGGAGACGATTCTTTGAAAAACAAAAAGCAAGTAGGTAGATGGCCCAATATAGTACATCAGTGAAATTTCTGTTTGGCTATTAACGCTTGTATTAGAAATTGTCAATCTGGAACTTACAACATGTTGTAAGAATAGCCCATCATCTTGCTTGTCCATGCGGGCATATTCATTTGGTATGTCACAGAGCATTTGGCTTTAATTCATAAAGCAGGCATGCGCTGATGCATTGCCAAGTAAGATGATGGGCTATTCTGAGAACATGTAACGAAGTCCTAATTCCTAATCTTGTGATCCTTGAGACAATCTAGGTTAATGAGTTGGGCCATTATAATTTCTCAGGAAACGTCTGAATCAAAAAAGAATGCCAAGCGTAGTTTTAAGTCAGAAAAGGAGTTTTTACAGTTCACTCTGAAATATCAACAAGTTCTTGCTGAACGAGATGCTGGTAATTTTCACACTTCTCGTGCACTTTCTAGCGACTGTCATTTGTTGGTTGGATTAGTTTTTTATTCGACATTAATGAAAGTAACATTATTTGCATCTGTGATCATTTTGTGGCAAATGTAAAGTGCTTTTGGATGTTAGAATTTGCCTTCATTGGGAGTTCAGTGTCAGAATAATGCTGTGAGTTTGCACAGCATGGTCACTGTGGAAGCTGACAAGGTTTTCTCACCATGATTTGAGACGCGTGATAATTATGGCGGAGATTAATTTAGTCCTTTCATGAAGACATTGTTTTAGCATTATGAATTGTCTGAGAATGGAGAAAATTCCTCAATATACAAAAGAGTCCTAAAATAGAGCAATATGGTTCATGCACATAGACTAGGTGATGTTACTATTGCTCAAGAATTGTGATTGTTGTGATATGGGGTTCTCTCTCTTAGAAGTATCTCTTATTGATTGATGAGGATGATCAGGGTTCTTAGGACTTCTCTTTTCTAGGTTCAACTGTTAGCTAAGTGAAGGCTTGGTAAATCAACACCAGGTTCGATGATGAACTTCCTGTTCCCAAGTCAGGATAAAACTTATTAAAAAAAAGTGAAACCTTTTATCTTTTTCTTTTTTCTTATTTCTTTTGTAAAATGTACCATCACAATAGAATACTTGCACCATTAAATTGGGTGTCGCTAGCTCTATAGTGATGAACTTTGTTTCTTTGTTTCCATTTAAACTTGCAAGTACAACAGTTGCAATCATGTGAACTTTACTTGAGAATCCAGATGAATTACGTGGAGGCTGTTTGTAAGCTTCTCCGCAGCAGCTTCAACTGTGAATAGGGGTGTTACAGCTTATATAAGGTGTTTCTCAAACACCTCCTAGTTGCAGTTACTTCAAAGCTACAACCGCTTTTAGAAAGCTACCTCATCCAACTGTGATTTGAAATATATAATTACTAGGCATTAAAGTTACAGCAACACAGCACAACATAGCCGTAGCTAATACCAAATGGGCTCATAGTGCATAAGTGGTCGTTTTTGTAACAGTCTTTGCTTTTTTGGGATAATTTAAGCCTAGATATCGAATCATTGTCTTTAACTTTTAATGCATATTTACCTCTGCCTATCTTTTCTACCAAAAAGGAAATTAGAAGTCTCTTCTTTTGTATAATTTGAATACACTAAATTTAGGTCTATCAAGTGCAAACTAAAATAGCATGGTATTTGTGGGAGCCTAGATGCATAGTTGGAATCTTAGTCGATGCATGAAGTAAGATTGTCTGGTGAATCTCTCTCTTCTACATGAACATTCGGTAATGCTATCCCCTCCTCCTCCCAACCCCCCCCCCTCCTTTTTCTTTTCTTCCCCTTTT
Source organism: Rhodamnia rubescens (assembly GCA_021437795.1). Taxonomy (NCBI): domain Eukaryota; kingdom Viridiplantae; phylum Streptophyta; class Magnoliopsida; order Myrtales; family Myrtaceae; genus Rhodamnia; species Rhodamnia rubescens. The sequence goes on along the minus strand of JAILYA010000054.1, from coordinate 990,535 downwards.
CCTTTGAATGTTGACATTTTTGCACTAATCATATGCATTAGCACACAACCAATACAACCAATTTGTTTTCCTTTAATTATCTTTATATGTTCAGCATCTATGGTCTTAAGATATAGTAACTAGCTTTCACATTGAGAACTGTCACAGCTATTGCCGTTCGAGATAAGCTTGAGTCACTGTGTCGGGAGTTGCAACGTCAAAACAAAATGCTAATGGTACTTTTCCTTCACAATCTGCTCCTAATGCTCTCTCTCTCTCTGATTTTCTTTGTAAATGTTGACCCTTAATACTATCCAGCTACATTCGGTTGACTTTGCTCGTCAACACTTGATCATCTTCAACAAGACATATTTAATGGATTGTTCTTTTGAAAATCTCATGAGTTCTTCGAAGGAATTTACCATGCACCACTAAGTTACTTTACTCTTCTAAAATGCGTCAGTAAAGAATCTTCCTCTTCTTTAAATAAGTTTTAAGTGGTCGTAGAAAGTAAGATTTAGAAAATGAAAAGGTTACAAACGGTGCTCTTATTAAATTTTCTTTTGTGGTTTCTGTCTTCAGCAGTTTATTTCTTGTACAGGGTATTGTTTGTTAAGAAGAGATATGTCCATTATAGTACTAGAATGTGGCTTTCATGAGAATTTGATGTCTTGCATATGGATTTGCAGGATGAATGCAAACGGGTATCAACTGAGGGACAGAGTTTGAGATTAGACTTATCAGCCAAGTTTCAAGATGCAATCCAGGTCCATTACTATTTTGGTTTTTTCCTGTCATGCTACATGTCTACGCAGGGAATGTTCCCACAATGAAAAAGAGCGATGCTCACCTTTTAATTTCAAGATTATTTTTTTTCTTGCATTGACATTGCTTATTTAAGCCTCTCGGAGTTCAATGATAAATATATTACTCTTATCTCTTGTGCATTCTTGTGCTTGTTTTGATTTAAATGTGCTTTCTTCAGGAGGTGAGCAATAAACTAGAACAGCAGAAGGATGAATGCCTTTCTCAGCTTAAGGAAAATGAGATGTAAGACTTTTACTCACACTGTTGTGTTAAAAATGTTCTATTTTGGATCTGTTCTGGCTATTGTATAGTGTGGCTCATGTCTACCACCTGTCTAACACATGCAAAAGAAATACTGCACTTCAATCCTCAGATATGATTCGACCAAAAAAAAAAAATCCTCAGATATGATGTTTAGGAAAAATATGTAACTAAAGCATGTAGCTGCATGCATAATAATCTGATAATCTCAAGACAATTATAGAGGCAACACTTCAAGCCTTAGATATGATGTTTAGCAAAGATATGTAACTAAAGGATGTAGCTGCATGCATTTATTTTGATAATCTCAAAAATTGTAGACTTTCCTGTTCTAGGAGCAATTATGTGGAATAATCTAAGCAAGTTCTTGTTTACTTGATTATTTTGGGGCGTTTACAATTCTTATCACCTATGAAATGATGTTCGTGGTTGCCATATTGAGAGCACCTCTATGTAAGCATGGGCTGAAGAATGCAATTGTTGAATTTGGATTTTTATCTGTCTGCCTCTCCCTCTCTCTCTCCCCCTCTCTCTCCCGCACAAAGATACACCGGTGCATGGATATTTAGCTTCTTGTATCAAGGAAAGTGCTTGTCTTGGATTAGTGTTTCTTAGCTTCTTTATAGGCATTCTATTTGATGCATTTAGTTGTCTATGGGATTCTTTGGATTTAGGTTAAAAGTTAAGTTGAAGCAGCTAGCAGAGCAGTATGTGCTTTCTGAGCAACATCATGAACAGGAGGTAAAGTTCTTTAAAAGTGATTGATTTCAGAGATTTATAGTCTCCAGTTATGAAGGACTTCGCTCAAATTCTGTGGCTTGGAACTTGAATATGCAGTTAAAGCAGAAAAGTCTAGAACTCCAGATTGCTGATTTGAAAATGAAGCAGCATGAGGAGAAAGTGATTCAGGAACAGTCCCAAATGAAAGTATATGCTGAACAAGTATCACAGTTGCTAGAAACTGAGAAAAACTTGCGGTTACAGTTGACAGCAGACGGAGAGAAATTTCAACAATTCCAGGTTACCTCTATCACTTGTTTGCCAACATTTGCAGTTGCATGTGTCAAGGTTTTTTTTGCCTATTGGCGATTGTTTCACCCTAAGGAAATGCCTAAGGCAAGGAACTTCTACACTGGATGGTGTTCATGTGAACTGTTTGTATGAGGGATGACTGGATGCTAGATTTCCTTCTTTTGTCTGACTTGGATTGCACTGATCCTCACTGTTCAATTACTTTGTTATATGTGAAATAATGTCGATCTTGGCTGTAGCTTTCTGTGCTAAATGCATCTTCAGGTGGATGTTAGCACTGTTCTTTTGAGGCAGCTTGGCTATTAGAAGTTATATTTGAGATTGACCCAACCGTACTATCATGTGTTAATCTACTTCTTTTGGGTGAGAATTTGTTGGCAAACTATAGGCTGTGTTCTTTCTCTTATGGGTGAAGTTTAGCATTCTCATTGCTGCTGAATTAATGGAAGGCAGAACCCACTACAAGCCAAATAACTTTTCGTACAACACCATAGAACAAACCTCAAGTAACCCAACTCCTATCTGAGGAAACAAGTACCTATACCAGCAGTCAAGCAATGACAACAAACAACTCAAGATATATCCTGGCACAAGGGAACAAGCAATATCATTCCTTATCAACTGCTAGAAACTAGCAGCTAAACTGTGGGCTACCTTGTATAGACAAATTAAGCACCAAGATAACTAGCTTCCCTGGGAGCCACTGGTTCTTTGGAAGAATTTGTGATCTTCAGCCCAGTTAGAATTTTGAACCTTGGACCTTTGGGGTGGGTGAGATTTGGGAACCACTGGGCATTCTCTTATACCACAATAGGGAAGGGAAAGGAAAAAGGACAAAAATAGTACTTCTCACCTAAAGTTCCAAATGGTGAGGTAACTAAACTATTTGGCATCGGATGCTATTTTTATGGATCCTTTACTTGCTCAATTTGCACCTTCCTTTTATTTACGGGTGCTCTGCCTCGAGTTTATCTGTTGGATCCTGTGAAGGGAACTTACCTCCCACTCCCTTATCTCATTCACTGTCAAAGGTTTTATCTGTACAAATGCTATCCCTCACAAAGCGAACTCATCTTGGGTCTTCAAATCTGTTTCAATTGTGCAGGATGCATTGACAAAGAGCAACAAAGTCTTTGAAACATTTAAGCAAGAGATCGAGAAGGTATGAGTTATATGACACCTAGCTAATGAGATTCTGTTAATTCCTATGTTTCAGATCAGCATAATTACTACTTAGACTTGATTATTTCTGTTTTTACTGTCTGCACCAAAAAATCAGATGGCAAAATCAATAAAGGATCTCAAGAAGGAAAATGCATTCTTGAAGAACAAGTGTGAGAAATCAGATATCACACTTATAGAACTTGTTGATGAGGTAAGGGTCGCATCTGTTACGTTTGTTCTTCCTTATCTTAGTTCAATCTTCAGCAACAGTGATGGCTTATTGCAAACTTAATGGTGTGTTTGCAAGACCTCTCTTTTGGATTTTCCGTTTTTCGTTTTGGTGTAACATTTGAAAATGAATTTATATGTCAAGTACTTGAGATTTTTTTTTTTTTATTTTTTGATGACACACCCCCCCCCTCCCCCCCCCCCCGGGGGACCCCGGGGGGGCCGGCCCCTTACAACATACAAATACAAAGATCAACCTGTGGAATTTTCTTTTTGATTTCTTTTTTAAAATTTAAATATTCTTTTTCTACTTTTTATAATTGTGGAGGGAAATCAATAAGTGCTTCTGTAAGCTGAAACAAACATCTCGATTTAGACTACTTTGTACATACCCCTATCTATCAACAGATTACCCAGTTCATATTATTGCTGGTGATTCTTTTGTGTATGTCTTTTTGCAAGCTACCTTTAAGTTACGGAAATAATCTTACCCTAGCACGCAAAGCCTATTTTACAGCCTTGGTTGCTTAAATCAGGCTACTGGTCCATGTTCTCTGTTGACTGCCAAATCTCATGCATTTGAGCTTTCATAGGACGACCTATGAAGGACTTACATAAGAAAATAGGGAGGATGTCTTTGGCTGCTGGATGTGCATGTCAGTCTTAGCTGGGTTGTTCATGTGTTTAGGATTTGCCTTTCGAACATGGTGCTTAATCCTGTCAGTTAACTGGAAAGTCATCCCACATCTCGTCTTGGTGGATCATACTTGACAGATGTTCTTGTGGGCTTCTGATGAGCATTTAGGAGCCCTAACAGTGGTTGCTGGAGATTGTTGGTGCTCATATTTAGCTTAGGCGCTGTTTTTTTTCTTTTCATTCCTCCTGACAAGGGTAGCGCTTAGCTCAGTTTCGAACTTGTGAGATGTGACCTCATAGGATGCATGAGAAATTAGGAGATTTTTCGTCATTTTGGCTTTTGCTTATTTAGGTTGTATATTAGGAATAAGAATCTTCTTTTCTCTGATCAGCGGGAACGCTCAAAGAAACAAATGGAGAAACTGAAGAATCAGAAAGAGAAGCTAGAGTCTCTTTGCCGGTCACTTCAGGCAGAGAGGAAGCAGAATTCTGTTGGTGGCAATGAGTCTGATCCAAGTCTCGGTGTAAATTCTGGTTCTTAGCTCTTGAAGGGCTTGTGGAGCTATCCTTTTTTCTGTCAATTCTGCATCTGCATTTTTGCAACAAAGATTGCAGTACAGACCAAGCCGAATTGAGCAACAATGAGTCGTGTATTTACGTGATTGGGTTTTTTGTTTATTTATATTTGCGCACCCTCGCTTGTCTTTACCTGACCATTCTGTAATTTTGATTTGTCTAGACGATATCTTGATGTGCCTCGAGTGTGCAGCATTCAAGTATATCAAATGACTTGATTACATCATCTAAGCTGGAGATCAATTATGCAATACTCCTCAACTTCTCAATGCATAATCTTGGCCAGTGAGTGTGTCATTTGGATAGATTTGACAGCCGTATGAATAGTACTTTGAATTCGGCTCATTGTAATCTAATTGAGCAAACTGACTAAGCGTGGGCCATTTCGGCCAGCGAGGCACATTACTCTTACCTCATAGCGCATGAGAAAATACTCGTGTGACCACTCGAACGGCCGGACTACAGCGACACCATCAGATATGTGCGGCGCTCTTGGATTTCAATTTTTGGAAACTCTCGCTAGTTTGGGTGAGTTTTCAGAAAACGGGGGCCTTATTACTGGACACATCACTTCTGAGATGCTTAGGTTTAGCTTTAGTAGTTCTGAAAAGAGTGATCTGGACAAGTTAATTTAATGAGCGTAAAATGTTAAAAGGTTTCATTCGGTAGAGATTCGTCTTCCAACATTGATGGTGCGTGTGGTAAGGGAATGCTCAAACGCAAATGGCTGGACAAATTATTTTGGAGAATTTTGGAGAATGCAATTGCATTTTCAAAGACCTTTAAAGGCTTTTAGCCCAAGGCAAGCCTGGAGTTCCTTGGGAAAGTAACATTCTTGGATGCAAATCTTGGCATGTTCACTATTTATTGCATCTTCCCTGCGGTTTGCACAGAGGCATTGGACAAAGGTTGGCGACCGCAGCTTGAGGGGTCACACAAAACCCGGCCACCGCCGATTTGGGTCGCGGGACCCAGGCAAACTTCGCTTGGGTTGCGGGGACCCAAGTGATGCTTGAGGTTGCACGACCTAAAATCATCTTGCGTGAGGTCGCATGACCCACGCAAGCCACCTAAGGCTGGCCAGTGGCTAGATCTAGCTACTGGGGGTTGGCCAACAATGAGTTGTGCCGTTTGAGAGTTTTTTTAAAAAAAAATATAATAACAAAAGCCCTTTACAAAAAATAGTTTTTCTAAACGATATTTATGCAAATACTTCTCAATGTATTTTTAACATACAATTTACCAAACATTACTCGCATTTCTGCAAATCTCTTTAGCACGAGGGCCTTTGCATTTCCTAAAGGCATTCCTACAAAATTGAACCAAACGCACCATTAGAAGGGTAACCAAAGTAGGAGTGAAAATTTAACCTCTTTGAATAGAGATGATATGGAGAACGAATTTATGAATTTGTCATGCATGTATTAGTCGGGCGAGGGGTTAGGTTTAATCCCCTAAAAAACCTAAACTTAAGATTTAGTTCCTGTCCAAAACTTTTTTTTTATCTAAAAGAATTCCAACTTTTAGGCTTAGTCTCAATTCTGTCTAAAAAATTATCTCCAAAATAGTTTGAGATAAATTTGATACTGAATTTAAAGTTGGAGGGTTTTTTAAGAAAAAAAATTAGGGCAAATTTAGACTGATTCTAAAATTGTGGCTTTTCCTTAATGGGAATAAAGTTCAAGATGGGATGAGGATTTAAACTAGAGTTTGGGAATTTTTTAAGGCATCAGTGTTATGTCTGTTGGAAAGAGTATCTGAAAAACCGTTGTCTCCTCTCTCTCTCTCTTCTCTCTCTAATTTTTTCACTCCCTCTCTAGCCATGGACGACAAACGAAGCAATGGCACGGCCGGCAACGACGGCGCCGGCAGCAGAAACAAAGCCGCCGCCACCTCCACCAAAGACTATGCGAACGCCAGCTATGTCTGTAGCGGGTTCGTCGACACGAGCAAAGCGGAGAGATCGGTATGGCTCATGAAATGCCCGCCCGTCGTGTCCCGGTCCCTGTCCCTGGCGAGCCCGCCCGCGTTCGAAGGAGGCGGCGATGGCGTCGCGTCCTCCGTCCCCGCCGCCAAGGTCATTTTCTCCGTCGATCTTCTCCACGGCGGCGAAGATAACTCTGAGGTATTTCGAAGTATATGCCGAGCGCGTCGCGGTTTTTGTTGTAGTTTCTGAGGCTCGTGGTTTGGATTTTTATTTCTAGTCCCTCGTCGTTGCGTCATTGTCTAGGGCATGCCGGTTTTGCGTTGAGTTTCATTGCGTGAGCTCGTCGCGTTTGTGTGCTGCATTTTCCACATGTTTATTTCCGTGGAGTTGTCGAGCGAATTTGGTGGTGGTATTGTTATAGGCTTCTGGCCTCGATTGGCGTTTTTGGTTCGTCTTTGATATGAATTGGATACGGTGTCTGGTCTTCGTATTTGTTGAGTTTGTGATTTGTGATTGTCTGCTTGGCATTCTGGTTTGCGTCACTGGAATTTCGATTTGAGGTATCCAGTGTGCTTTCTGTTTCAGGAGTTCCAGGCTGCCATTTGAGAGATGATTTCACATGTTTTCGCACATGCTTGTTGCATCCGTTTCTCTGCAATTTATGGCCGTTTTCTCTGCTTAATCAACCCCGATGTGATCATGTCAACTTCACCAGCTTCTGATCAAAATAGTGACCTAAACTTCGCCATTTGTGGAGTTTTCCATTTCTGTAACAGCGTTTACGTTCAGCATTGTAGTAGTTTTCCTCTCTCTTTTCGACATTTTCTTCTTTCAGGATGAACCTTAAGAAGTAAAATTTGACACGAATAGTCAGAGTAAGCCCCCCAAAACATGTTAATATGGGACCAGGTGATTATACATATCCTCTGTGCCCAAAAGCCGCCATGGATGAGGTGGAGACTCGCTAATAACGCTAAGAGTAAATTTTCAAGTTCTAGGTTGTAGGGCCCAAGGAGCATAAACCTCACTGATATATTTGCTTTACTTTGGACTGTTCTGATATAACTTTTTGCCGGCACTGTCAATTTGTGTATCTTATATAGCATATGGTATGACATGTCTTGGAATGCTTTCAAGTTTTGCAAGTGGAAAATGACTATTGCGCTTCCAATAGGAGACGTGTGGCCATATGATTAAATCTGCTTAAGAAAGATAACATTTTTTTGAACTGATAATACTGTATTGGGAGAACTAGAAGACCTTATGAAATTGCTTATATGCACCCTGCATCCATCCTTATGGAGGGAGACACATAGACCAACGATTCGTACTCCTAGTTGGAGGAGTAAAATTTTAATTTGTTTCCAGGGTAAAATAGCTTGGCTACATCTCCTATAATGTCCTCCCAGCTCTATCTTGATGCCTCGGCTACTTTTGCTATACCTTCCTCATCAACGGATTATCATTTTTTTTCAAACTCAGCCGCGTGCTTAATATTAAATCCTTGCATTTATCTTTTGAAAGAAATAGATATGGATCGTGTTTTGATGAGCACGGATGGCAGTTTTATTTCCAATTCTTGGGCTGTTGCATTTATACGTTTGGTGAAATTACCTCAGTTTATGATGGAATTGGCTTCCACTGAATCTGGAAACGTACCAAGGCGGTACTCCATGGAAATGTCTAAGGACTTCATCCCGATGTCTGTTTTTTCAGAGTCTTCTCAAGGTACACATAGAAAAATAATCTTTCTCTAAAACCAAGTAGGCATCGGTTACTTAGTTGTTAAATTACAACCTTAGTCGAATTTCAAATTCTTTCATATTGTCGTTCTGACTGCTTATGTCTCAGACCCTTCTCCAACATGTTGTGCTTCAGTTTATTTTTGTTACCAATTCTTGCGAAAGCTGCAGATGGATCATTTAAGTCATTGCATACTAGTATCTCAGTGTTCTCTGGTGAAAACAGTAGTTCTTAGAGATGTTTCTACACTCCTATTTTGAAGGATTGTCTGAATTTTGCTGCAGACTTTTACTCTCGCAATCCCAGCTAAAAAGTTACGGTTTTTGCTTAGGAAAAATATCTGTGGAGGGAAAGATCCTGCACAAATTTGATATGAGGCCCCATGGTGAGAATATTGAGACTTATGGAAAACTCTGTCGTGAACGAACAACCAAGTGTATGAACAGATCTAGACAGATACAGGTTTCTTCAACTTGTCCCACTGTCCTCACTGTCTATTATAAAGATGCTCCATAATTTACCAAACTTTCCTCTCCCTTAATTTAGGTGATTGACCATGATACTGGCTCTCTTATGAGGACTATGCCATTGATGGTGGGTCCCTGGCTTCTAGCTTGTTTACTACTGGTTGATTTTCTTTCCTGCTTTGTGTCCGCTTGGGACCTTTAATTTGCTTGCCATTATCTGAGAATGCTCCTTTGCTACAACTGCTTATCTGTAATGACATATGAGGACCTGTGTGAAATAGGAGAAGAAGAAATTGCCAACTAAGGTGCCAGAAACAAAAAGAACAAGAAGAGATCGTGGAGAGATGGAAGAAATCACGTTTAAGCTCTTTGAAAGGCAACCAAATTGGACTTTAAGACAATTGATTCAAGAAACTGGACCAACCTGAAGTATGTAGCTCCTTCATCCTGGCTCTCTGAATTATCTGGGTATCAGTATGTCTGCTAGGTGAATGCTGTGAGGTATGATTAGATATCTATGCAATATGGCTTCATATAAAGATGGACCATACATATGCTACGCGACAAGCTGATTTCTAGTAATTGCCCATTGTGCCATCAATAAAGGCCTAGCTTAATGAGTCCACTTGTCTTCAATCTCTTCGATTGAGGCTCCAATGCTCGATTTTAAGGTATAACCAATGACACTGTCTACACATTCCAATCACGTATGACACTAGTTTGGGTTTTACGCCGTTTCGGCAGATCATGTTTAGCAATAGGGATTTGTCCTCAAACTACTAGGGCATCATACTGCCCTTGAGGCTTGTATACTTCCCACTGGTGGAGAGTTTGGTGGATTGACTGTTTGCAAGCGCTTGCATTGTTATTTTACTGTTGTTTTTGCTCCAAAGAATTGTAGCTACTTTATGGAAGCAAGAAGTGATACTGAACCTCCTAAACCTGATGAACCTACGTTTTTGTGCTTGGGGATCCAAACATTTTTGTAGTTGATGCCTTGTTCTCTCGCTGCAGCAATTTTTGAAAGACATCCTGAAGGACCTCGCTGTCTACAATAACAAGGGGCCCAATCAAGGAACCTACGAGCTGAAGCCAGAATACAAGAAATCAACTCGGGAACCAACTTCTGGCTAGGTTGTCTTACTCCGCCTAACTGCTCTGTCGAAACAGTGATTGAACTAAGATTTTGCTCTTATAACAAAAAAAAAACTAAGATTGCCATGCTCATTTTGGTCCTGAGAAAAAGGTAAGTTTTTTTTTTTTTTTTGGTTTTGGGGGGTTTGGGGGCGGGTGTCGAACTGAGAAAGGTAAGTTCGAAGGGCGAAAAAGCACAGGCCCTGTTTTTTAGTGTTATGCTTGGGCTTAATATGTGAATATACTCATCTCTCTCTTTTCGAGCATTTGAGCCTCAAATATGTTGGAAGACTCCATGATTCATTTTGTTATCGGTAAACCAAAGGAGGATGAGGTCCTAAAACATTGGCAGCCTAATTTAGGAAATCCTAGCAGTCCTAGGAAAGCAACAGCTTCGACAATAAAGTTCCAAAGGCTTCAAAGATGATGATGATTCACGCTTGTTTAACACTGCTATTCATTCTTCGACCCAAAAAAAAAAAAATGCTATTTATTCGTTGATACATCTAAAACTTGAGTATGTACTGTTTTCAAAATGAAACTGCTTGTAAGCGGTCCAAGTTGTATGTGGTGAAACTAAAATTATCTTACCATGTTTTTTCTATGCAATGAATGCTTGCTGTTAGAAAGCATTGATACATATTCATGGAAAGGGCTGCAATAATTTTAGCCGAAAAGTTTCGGAAATAACATTTGATCTTAGCCAAAAGGCCTAGAAAGGCATGAAAAAGTTGGTAGATTATGTAAAACTCGCTACGCTAATGGTTATCTTATCATCTCCTAGAAAAGCCCGATGAATATTAGAATAACATCCACGTCAGCATTTTTTTTTTTTAATCTTTGTTGTTAGTACAATAGCTAATTTTGCCGTTTTGGAATTTGCGTGTATTGTTGAGGAATATCTAATGTGGATACTCACCGGATCATGGAAAACCGAAACCGATCCAAATAACAAACCTGAGCACAAAAGGAGTGGACCCGCATTTGGTTGACTGGCTATGTAATCAAATAGACCCCGTTAAATCTAAAGACCAAACTAGGTTTTTCATTTTTGTCCAAAAAAATCAAACAATCGAGGAGATTCCCAGTGCCCGGGCAATGACGACTGCAACTTCACGCACATTCGGACTTCCGTGGCCGGAGCTCAACGACGGAATCCTCTACAAGGACGTCGTTTCGTCTTCCGATCACGGTTACCTCTCTCTCTCTCCTCTCTCCGTGCTTCTTCTTCGACCTGAAAGTTTTTCAACTCGCATGCATATATCCTTGCAGAGATGACGCTCATTCAGTTCTATTCGAGCAAATACAGAAATTCAGCTCCAGTTGATGGGTACGCCCGTTTGATTTACTCGAGTGCTGTCTGTTCTGTTGATCGCCAACTCCTGGTCGCGCTTGTTTCAAGTTTGCGCTAGAGAAAAGCTTGTAGGGTTCATTATTGCGGACGAGAAACCGCGCGTTACAGTGGATCAGGATCCTGAGCATCGAGAAATTTTGTGGTATTGGCAATTCGATGCGTTATGTTTTGAGTGCGTGGACCAGGGTGGGAGTGGAAACTTATGGTGTTGAACGGAGTTGTCCTCCCTTGGATTGCAGGGACTAGAGAGTCTTGTTCTTTTTATTCTTGCGTTTTCTCTTCCATTTACGGATTGGCGATTGGTATCCATACACTGAGGGTTTTGCTTATCACGATGCAGTTGGTTGCAGCGAATCCAAAATGGACAGGTGCCTCTTCTGCAAAGAACCGAACTGCAGTTGGTTATCTATCTAGTTTGGCGGTTTGTCGTAATGTTGGCAAATGTGAGTCCTTTTAAGTGCTTGTTGGTTTGCCTTCTCAGATCAAAATCGATGGGAGAGTCGTTACGGATCCAAACCAAAGCTTAAGGTGTCTTTTATTGGTGAATAGTCATGCTTATTTGTGTTTTCTTCACTATTGTTGGTTAAATGAACCTAACATCTGGAATTTGCAAATTATTCTTATTTTTCTTTCTCTTTTGTTTTGTTTGCACTTCCCAGTGGAGGATTAGAAGTAGTCTATCATAGACTTCCTTGGAAAGAGCCTGACGCGCCTTACTTTCTTGAAATCCTCTATGAAGATGATAATATGGTAATTGCATTTGTGTACTGATGAAGTTCATGTTTTCTTATGATGGGAATGTCTAATTGAGAATTTGTTTAGGATATAAATAAGCAGCCTAGGCGCCCGATAAATGTGGACATAATACGTCCTAGAAGTTAGACCCGTCTTCAGACTGAGCAGATCTTGCTTACATTTCCTTACTATGGAACATCAGTGCATATATGACGCAAAGTTATGCATGCATATAGCATGGACAACACAGGAATGAGCTTTAGAAAGGACCACTACAGCATCGGGTGGTGCTACTGACACAAATTCAAGTTGGAGTGTGTTGTGTTGAACCACTCGAACAACAGGACTTCGGATAATCCGTGTCTGCTTTGAGGACTAGAGAGTTTCCTGTTTTGGAGTCTATATAGTTGTTCATAGTTTCATTTCATGATTCTCGTTATCAACTTTCTTTGGAACCTCTTTTTTCAGATTGCTCTCAACAAGCCCTCTGGGCTGCAAGTTTTACCTGGAGGACTTTTTCAACAAAGGACTGTCTTGTCGCAGCTCCAAAGGCGAGAAAGCGAGCAGAGCACTTTGTTAGCATCACGAGAATCACATCCTGTACCTGTCCATCGGCTTGGAAGGGGCACATCAGGTTAGTCTCTTTGGCTGCTAATAATTAATGAAGGCTTAGTCTGACTATTCAGAAACAACAATTACTTGTTTGAGTAGCTTAAACATGAGATGAGAAGCATGTTGGTGTAAATAAGTATCTATTAAAGTTGAGGCCATCACTTGAGATTGGAATGATGATCACAAAAGAGATTTAACTGAATGTTTGTCATACTTGTTATCTTTATGATGTTGCTTCAAAATCATGGAAAGTCATTGATTAGTGAAGAAACATTCCGATGGTTACAGGCATACTACTTTGTGCCAAGACAAAGATTGCAAAGTCTCGCCTTTCAATCTATTTTGCGGATGGAACATCTCTCGTTGGAGGGTAAAGGTTCAAAGGAATCTCTCGATTGATGGTCTTCTTTTTTACTAGTTCATTGTGTTGAAAGGGAACAGTTGATACTCCCTGATAATTGTTCTTGTCTTCCCAATCAAATTTGACAAAACTGCAATTCTTTTGATGTAGAAATACCACTAAGGAGTCCAGTTCTGTCAGGAAAATTTCAAAGATATACCGTGCACTAGTAAATGGACTAGTTGACGAGGATGAGGTAATGCTACAGCATTTCTTTATTGTTCTTCCTTTCTATCACTTTATTTCCATGAGTCTTAACCTGCTATTTTGATTTGTGCTGTTGCACTGGTTGATATGCTATTAGCAAAAAAGTATGTGACTAAGGCCTTTATTTTTGAAAAATGACTCAATGTTTTTTACTTCATTTTCCATGTGAAGACAACTTTTCACACAAGGTAGATAACCCCTGCAAAACTACCAGAGAATCGTTATTCAATATGTATGATATTTTTCTCTCTGTAGTGAAATTGCTTCATTCGTGTCCTATTATATGATATTATAGTTGATCCCTATGAACAATAGAAACTGAAGTACATTGGCATGGAAATTAGCTCAGAAGGAAATTACTGTGTATAGAAGCTAAATTCCATATCATTTGAAGTAAGAATTGCACTTTAAATATCATGCACCCTTGGGTGGTCCTGTAAAAGAAAATGCAGAAGATTTAGAATAATTCTATGAACTGATTACATTAGAGGTGATTTACAAATTTAGGGTGGGAAATGCTCTACTCGACTTATTTGGAGATTGCGTCCTTGACCTTTGCTGGTTCGTGAACCCATACATCGTCCTTGCGGAGCTGTTATGAATCTTCATTTTCGTCCAGATCTCTCTATTTCTCTTCTTTTGTTAATCTTGAATGAATAAAGAGGGTTGGGGGGGTGAAGTTGCAGGAAAATAAGGGCATGTTTGGGTAGGCTTTTACTTGTTGCTTTTTGCTTAATCCAAATTTTGCAACAGATGCGTTCTGATCTTTTCTTAGGCCGTAACACCTCAAACCTCACAAGATACAAATTTTGACACCTAGATTCACATATAACATTTTCATAATCTTTTGAAATTTGGAAAATTTTAAATTGCGACGGAAAAGCAAAAAGTTTATTATTGCTGTTGCTGAAACATGAACAAACATGCCTCGAGTATCTGAAACATAAACAAACATGCCTTGAGTCTCTAAAAGACTCTGGTGATATTTTGCTGTGAAAGTTAAAGAAGGAATGGTAGATGGTTGAGTCCCACGAACCGCTGAGTCAGGAATTGCCAACCATGCAAAGGATGTTCTTGAGATAAGATGGACAGACTAGAGAGAAACATGAAGTAAGGTGGTTCAAAGCAACAGAAGGCATAAGATCACAAGTCCCTTAGCATAGGTCTTTGGTTGCATGGGTCCGCTTCAAAGAGGTAGAAGTATAGTAAAGTACCTAAGCATTTGGAATTTAATAAAAAGGAGTCCAGGCTTATTGGACTTCTAGCAGTTTGCCAAGATGCAGCAGATATTGAAGCTCTCTTGTGATGTTAGTGTTGGGTATTCTACTTAACCATATTAATTTTGAATGACTCGTCAAGCCTTATTTTGTGGTCAAGCCTGGCCGTAACAACCAATTCCTGCGAGGGAAACCTAATATAGAGGTGGGTTGCCAGTTCGTGCTTAGGATTTGTGCTCATTGGATTTATTTCTATACAAATTTGTTGTAATAGAACTCACTTGATAAATTCCTAGATCTTGCAATGGATCATGTCCTACTATTACACAGACAATCAAATGCTACACTACAAATCAATGTTCCATTATAGTAACGATACAAATGAATGTTCCATTATTGAATTTTTTCGAAGTATTTGTATGAACAGTTGATTCGAAACCTCATCAATTTCTCCGTTGCTAATATAGTTGCGAATTTATTCCTTAGTGCTTATGCATCGTGTTTTCTTGTCTTTTCTTCTCTAGCTGATTGTTCACTTCTTATTTCTTCTGTCTCCATTCAAGAGCTGCTTGATTTTTGTTATTTTAATAGTTCTCATTCGGATCTAATTATCTTATTTGAAACTTCCAAAGTGAATAAGGCATTGGTCATCTTGGTGCTGATTGCCCTCTCTTACTTTCTATGTTTTCTTTGAACTTTTAAATATTGGCTCTTCATTTTCTTCTCTGCAGGTTATTATTAGTGAGCCAATTGGAGTAATAAAGTATCCTGGTGTTGCTAAAGGGCTCTATGTTGCTTCCCCTTCCGGTTCAATGATATTTCCTAACAGTACTATGCTTTTTACGGGTTCTATGATTTTGTGAATACCATGACCTCAAGGGGACCACAGTTTCCTAGCAATTCTCCTTTCAATTTTTGCTGACCTTCTGGTTGCTTCAATGTGTTCTCTTGCAACTGGGATTTATGCATCACTGGCTCATGCAGCTTTTAACTGTTTCAACCAGGTAAGCCAGCTCTGAGCAAAGTTAAGGTTCTTGAGAGAAATGTGCCGGGAAATTGCTCTTTGATCCAGGTATTCTGCACATGTCGCACCAGTAAACCCTAAAGGATTTTTAGTTTCATTTTCTGAAGTACATATGAGGGTGAAATCTAAAGGAGAAGTCCTTGAAAGTGATGGTACTTGAATATCCACTTAAGCATGCCCAATCATAAGCATTAGAGCAGGGCCTTCATTGTAAAGGAGTTTGTTGTCTGCTGTTTTTGGACCGTCTTTCAATATTGCACATTTCCACTTGCAAACAGCTTATCTTAGACAAAGTATCATGCACTCTATATTGTCCATAGTTTGCATGTATTTATGCACAAGTTCACTCATTTGCGTGGGACTTTAACAGGTTGAGATCCAGTCTGGTCGCCCACATCAAATACGTATTCATCTTTCATTTATAGGGCATCCCTTGTTGGGTAAACATTCGCATTTAATATGTTTTTCATCGATATGAAGTTGTCAGTGCAATCCATGTAGTGTTAAATCTTTTTAGAAGAATTTGGATATGTTCATTGAAGATAGGACAGTGATGGATTACGAGTTGTTCGTAAGGAAGGAAATGTTGTGATACTGCGAGAGTATAAAAGGGTATCTCATTGTATAAATCAATATAGTCATATTCAGTGCTATGAAGTAGCTCCTTGAAAAGTACTTTCCCATCCCAGCAGATATGCTTATCAATGTCCTCCCTAAAGAACATGGTGCAGGAGGTCCGTGATCTGGCCTGAACTGAACAATGGCAGCATGTTCTTATTGAAGACTATATATTAGGTTAAATTCTTGCTAAAAGGGTGAAAAGCTCAGTTATGATAAGGGCATCTTACAAATTAAGGTTTTTAACTGGTGTTGAAAGAATGTCTAGCAGATGATGTGCCATATAGCTAGTCTTACGTAAGCAATAAACGTTGAGAAATTGTGTATTGGAGTAAGACAAAAAAGAAGCATCTCATCGATACGGAGGGGAGAGGCTATATCTTGTTAGAAGGGCAAAATGTATTAAGCAGGCATCAATTTGCTTATTCAGATCAGCAAGATATGGATGGCTTCAATAAACTGATGGAATTTGTACAAGTCACTAAAAACGTGACGGGATGAACATAATTTTAACATTGAAGATGACTCAGTAACACAACTTGTGGCAAGAAATTACTTTGATTTGGTTGATAATTTGCCTTTACTTTTTTCTTTTGATGCAAAGAGTGAGTAGCTGGAAATTGGATGGACCAAATTTGTAAAGTGGAGTACTGCAGATAAAAGGCCTATACTCAATTTGTGAAAATTCTGGACTTTAGTTTCGTTCCCGTAACTTCATTTAAGATCAACGAAAGATAGACGAATAGACCTACATGCAAACTGATGTCTGATTATTTCTTAAATCTTGATTTAGTTTTCCTTTTCAGAAGTGTCAAAATTTTGTTAATCTTCCTCCTTTGTTTTAATATGAAATTTATCTCTTGCTTGCAATATGTAGTTTCTGATGTTTAGTTCGTCTGATGTCATTTATCAGGTGACCCTCTTTATGTTAGTGGTGGGAAACCAAGATGCTTTGATTCTCAATCTGTCGATGAAGGTTTTGCGCAGGATGGGTATGTAGATGTCTTATGGATTAACAGTGGATAATAACAATTCCTTCTTACTCTTGAACCTTGTAATGTATGGCCTCTACACTGTGATAAATAGTGTGGCAATATGATCTCTCTTCTTCTGGTCACAAGTGTGTTTAAATTTAGAAACAAAAAGTAAAATTGGTTTACAAGTGAAAATGCCACGAAAGTGTTATGATGCTTTGTTTTTTCTTGAACTGTTAGGACAAAGGTGTGAAAAACCCAAGTTGTCTCACTTGAAAACCGTATGCCAAACATGCTTGTAAAGAACTCTTTGAAATTTTTTAGTGATAGTGAAGAGACTGTTCTGTGGAACCTCTGATCTTTGAGTGTTCATACTAATTTCAAATGTTGTCAGTGATTTGACTTCTTCGTTATTCCAAGTTCAATACAAATTAGGACCCACAAAAGTGAGTTTAATAATTGATGGCTTGGTGAATTTGCGTAGTCATCCTCCTCATTGTTGGAAAATGTGTTCCATTTAGACAAGGAGTGGAATGGAGAAGATTTTGCGAGGATGCATCATCCTCCTTACGCATCTTTGAAAATGAAAAGATGAGAGGACTGCCTGACTGGTTTAGTCCACTTGATTTGCTTGATTAATTTATTTAGAGAAGTACGCGTTGTCTTACCATACATTTTATTTTGGCTTGCTTAGTGGGTATTGTAGGCCTCAACATGCAGTTCCAGGGGACTGTGGCTACTTCTTGCATGCACATCAACTGCTTCTGTCACACCCAGTTACAAACGAGGTAAGTGCGGGACCAAGCCTTAGCTGTCAAGCCATCAAGCTATCATTCTTATGGCTGCGCCCCCCTTCTCTCTCTCTCTTTTCTTCTCTCCCTTGCTTCTTTTTCCACTGGACATGAATTCGACACCTTTTGATTTAGTGACTGGAATATTCGAAGCTACAAGATATTGACTTGCATTGGTCGCATGGATGAGATTGTGTAATGGACCAAAATCACACTGCCCACGTAAAATGCATCCTAACCGTTTTGTCCTTGAATTCTAAGAAAGCTCATCCCTCGTTGGTTTGCTTTTCCCACTTATCATGACAAGACAGTTGTGTATTGACCGCTGTGGCAGGTAATTAAGATAACTGCACCTTTACCATCTATCCTCCAAACTCAAGGAGAAGCCCAGAGCATTCAACAAGAGTCGGTTGGAAACTTTTAGTGATCTTGCTGGGTAAGAACAATGCTGCTTGGCAATGGATTGCGCATAAATCATCGTAATTCTCATATGAAGATTAGGACCAGAAATCTAGCATGATTGCATTGAGGCGCTGGGTCAGCGCACGGTTTGTCAATGCAAAGTTTGTTTCCCTTCTTTTGGGTGTTGAGGGCAATGTTTTCTGATGGATTAGGCCTTTCTTATTCGCCTTGACCCTTTTTTTGCTTCCATGATTATTATGATGGTGATGGAAGGCGATTGTTTGTTTCCTAGATAACTCGACAAGGAAAGGTTTAGAAATGAAAATTGAACCAGGCTGTAAATAGACTCGGGCCATAAGGTATGACAGGCCCATTTCTATCATGTTTAGCCTGGGTCAAGTAAGTCCCCATGCCCTGACCCCAAAAAAAAAAAAAAAAAGAGTAAACCCTCATGCCAACGCCACTGGAAATGACGGGCCTGGCGATTGGGTCATGCCGTCTTCCTTAGGTCTTTTCCGAGCCCTATAACTATGCTTTGAAGCCCAATTTTCAGTTAATGGGCCAAATATGTCCTCTGGACCGAGCCCATGGACTAACGGGACTACTTGAGGACCGTAAAGGCCCATATAATGTGCAATTGACAGCCCATTTTGACCTTCAGGAGCTGAATTGAGGCTTGATTGTCAACTAATGGACCTATGGTATGGCCCAGTGGGCCTGATCAATGAATATGGACCATGATGGACTCTGCGAACCCCATTGGGAAAGGAAAAGAACTGCCGGTCCTTGCTGTGGGCCTTAAAGCCCAATAAAGTGGGGAATTGAGGGCCCATTCGTTGACCTTAAGCAATCCAATTGAGGCCCAACTTTCAACTAATGGGCCTATTCTGGCTGACTGGCCCATTAGGCCTAGACATTAAAGTAACGGGCCTAGTAAGTGGGCCTTGGAACTCGATGCAATGGGCCCAATTTCAGCAGTCAGGCCTGACAAGGCCAGAAGTGCGAGGGCCATTGGGCCCAGCTTTTGAACATAATGTGGGCCTTGAAGCCCAAAATATTGGGCTACGTAGTGCCCACATCCATACCTGCATGAGCTGCTGATGGAACTTCGCTAAGGCCATTGGAATTCATCAATTAAAAACGAGGGGTCGATAGGCTATATATTCTTTTTCAGGGTTTTTGAGTTTCCGTCCGTTTCACACAGAGAAAATAGCACTAGCTAGGCAACAGTGTTGACACACCAGTAAAGCAACAGTGCGCGAACACACATCTGTCCGAAAGCGCAACTTAAATTGAACATAAAATTCAACAGACGTGATTATTAGTCTGACTATGGAATATAATAACAGCAAGAAGAAAGAAAATACCTAATGGTTTCGCAAGCACAGCTATAGGACCCAACGCAGCCATGAAGTCAAAAAAGACAAAACACACAAAGCTATGACCTACCCACCACCATGTTCACCACTCTTAAAGGGTCAAAAGCATCTTTTGACAATAAGGCGAGATGCTCCATCCCGCCTCCAGAAAAAGGGTAGAGAAAAGGATAAAAGATTTCCAGAGATTATTGCTGTATATCCCACCTAATACAACAATACAAGGGCTGCGGCTGCTGCAGCTGCAACATTACAACCAACTACAATCATTTCTTCTTCTTTTTTTCCCAAAAAGCGGACAGTTCTCCTGTCCGTCTCGCCTACATTTTAATTGAACAATACGAAATCTAAAAGAAGACTTAAAATTGAGCGATACAAAAACTATTATACAAGTCAACGGCAAAAAGAGAGAATTGCCGTTGAGGACCCCTTTCAAAAGGCCCGCCCACCGTTTCAACTACCTTCCTAAGTCCCCCTTACCTCCTCTCCAAGACTCTTCCTCTCTGACAATGTTCCCATTCTGATGCCCCACCAACGGATCAGACTGCGCAAATTGCATTTTGATAGCCGTCACAGGATCCGAAACAGTATTACAAGGGGCCCCCACAAGCACGCCTCCTCTACCCACAACGTTCATTGCAATCATCCCCCTCCCTTGATGCTGAATGCCGGCAGACACTGCTTCAAACCCATTATACCGTTGCATCTCAGAGCATGCATCTTGACGTTGCTTCACATCTATGGCGAACGGTTTAACTTTCAATTCGTCCCGGCTCCTATAAAGCCGATAATCCACAATCCCATTGCCGTTGGTCACTTCTCTCGATGGGAAAACGGAGACGCCATTCAAACTACACTCACTGCTCTTGGACACCGGCTGCATTGTGTGCTGCTCCAGTTTATTCGCGGGCAGAGGAAAATTACTGAAGGCAGCCGGATACTTGGCCAGCAAGAGTGCTGAATCAGGCAAAGACGAAATCTGAATTCTGTTACCATCCCAGAAACCGTAGCTCCTCAAGGGAACATTCTCCAAGCCTGTGTAGTTATTACGGTCGAACTTTAGCATCGCTGAATTCCCACCCTCATTATGATTACTACTGGGTTTCAAATCAGACTCCTTCCTGCCCAACTTCCGTTGAGGGACTCCATTCTCATCATTATCCTGGACATTTACCTTGGGTGTAGGCTGAGACGGTGGATGGCTGAGTATTTGGCCAAAAAGTTTGAAATCACCAGACTTACTCTGTTTCTGAGAGTCTGGTAAACTCAGAATATCACTTTTGGACAAGCCAATAGGTTGTTCTGATTTATGTGGCAGGAGAGGAAGCTCAGCTACAGAACTGTGAGATTTGCTGGTACTACACTTCCTAAGATGGAAATCCGGCACCACATATCGACAGGTAAAACTATTCTCAGGCTTTGAATGCTTATGAACGTCGGAAAATTCTCCACTGGTGGGCCCACTGTTCTCCTGTGCATGCAACTGTATCGGATAACCTCGAAGTATCTGGGATGATTCCATCTGGCTCAGCAGAGGACTTCCAGAGACATGCTTGTAATATTCATCATTACTGACAAATTGCTTGTGCTTCTCTTTATTAGGTGGTCCATCAGATGTTGACGACATTCTATCTTGGGTTCTACTGTTCTTGGAATAATTGGGAGCAGAATCTGATGACAAAGACCTAGTGGCACCTTGAAACTTCTCATCATGCCGTGAATCACTGGAAGATTTTTCGACAGGGTCCAAAATAAGTGAACCTTGATGCTCTGACTCAGACTTGAGACTGAACCCAAAACACGGGCTTCTATCAGCAGGCAATCGAGAAGAATTAATCTTCGCATCAAACTCCCCTGACGAGCAGAGCAAACTACTTCCATGAGTTGTATCGCCATTGCACTTCAGAGGAAGCAACGCCTCCTGTCCCCATGCTATATTTTTAAAACCTTCCGAGCATGCTTGAATTGTATGATTACCATCAACAGAAGCTGAGAAAGGGCAGCTGCGATCAGTATCTTGCCTGATAGATGCTGAATCTACCAGAGAAGCACCTGCTCCAGTTGCCTCCACTCTAGTGACGTCTGAATTTGCTATAGATTTCTGAGTTCCAACTGATGTAGAAATGGAACCAACACCTTCAGAAACTACCTCATCCCCATCTCTCATCTGACAGACATCAGGGACCACAATTTCCATATCTTTGACATATTCACAGCTTAACTCTCCACTACCGGTGTTCCCATCGGATTTGTTCAGGTCATCCTGAAAGTTCAAGGATTTACAATCAGATTCAACTTGATTTACATCTTTGACAAGTAAGTCCTCATCCATTTTAGAGCCTAACTTATCACCACAATTGGCTGAACTAATTTCTAAGCCACAGGCATCCTCCATGTCACCATCGCCATTGGCATCTTCACTGACAGGCGTATCCCTACTTCTGCAGATAGGAAGCAATGAATCCAATCCAAGGCATTTTCGAGCCTTACTAAAGAAAACTCTACACTGATCCACGGATCTTGTCCCAACGAACCGTGAGATCAACGCAAAATCTTTACCATAAGATGATACAGCTTGCATGAATGCAGACTTCTCATCATCCATCCAATCAGAGGCATCCATTTCCCCAGAACTCTCACCTGAACATGTCTCCTCCTCTACATTCTCCATAAATTCAGGTGTAAAAGGCCGTTTTCGGGCAAAATCCACCTTTGAACACTTCAGTTCCCTGCTTCCCTCTCCTGGATCAACAGAACTCGTGACACACGAACTCATTGCTTCTGATGATAGCGACCCGCATATTCCAGCTAAAACATCAGCAGCAGCTGTCTCCCTTTCGCTCCCGAGGACATCAAAACTGCTACTCCTCTCTAAGTCACCACAATCAGCTCGTGATGATCTAGAGTTACAATAACCATTCATATATATCCCTCCAGCACATCCTTGTCGTTCTAGCATGAATTCATCCCGCTGGGCTGCCATCGCAGAAGCAGCGCCAAGGACATCAAGGGAGACAGCATTCACCTCACGGCTCCATCTCTTCTCTGATGTTACCAGGTAATTATTGGCAGCCAGTGACTTTCCTCGCTTTCCAAAGTCCAGCTTCTTCATAGTTCTCTCAAAAGTATCAGACTTGTGGTTTTTGTAATAGAAATCAACACAATCCGCAGTTGTCTTGTGATCAAGGAAAGAAGCAATCTTGCTGAAATCTTTCCCAAAGGTTGCCAACTTATCCAGAAAAATTCCTCTTTCTTCTGCCGACCATGGATTAATCATTTTCCTCTCTTTCTCAAAGGCACAAGGATCTTCAATTAGACCATTCGTGGAGATAAACCTGGATGCAATCTTCTCCCCGTCATCTAAGATCAATGCCGGCATTTTTAAGTACTTCCTGTAAGACTTCATTTGGGAATCTGAGAGCAGCTTGCTTGCATGGTTTAGAACATGTGATGATGGTACCAGGCTCAAATTTCCCACTGTAAGGACAAAAAAGGTATACAGTTCAAAATATCATAACATAAACAAACGGCCTATGTTGCCTAGAGTAATACTTCATCAGAACATCAGCGCGGGGTAAAAAGGTGGCAACCTACACTAGTCAAACGATTTCAGTGAACCACTCAAAAATCAAATCACAACCAGAATGTCAACCCATATATATCTACTTTCTGCAAAAAATGACGAGAATCAAGCAAAATATATAAGATAAGTAGAACCACGGGAAATTCCAATGCAGCTAAGGTGTCAACCCAAATTTCTACTTTCAGTGAAAAATGACAAGAATCAAGCAAAAATATCTACGATAAGTAGAATCACAAAGAAATTTCAAATGCAGTTGAGGTGTCCATCACTGTCATTATTTCTTATAAAGACAAATGGCAGCCAGCATAAACCCAGTAAATAGCTACCGTGAGAAAATGGTGCCAACACAGGCGCGCGCGGCTGCAGACTAAGGATGTAAGCAAGTCAAGCTACTCGAGCACAGCTCAGGAATAACTGAACTCAGCTCAACTCCTCTAGTCCCTTGTACAATAGACCTCTAGCCTAATTGAAGAAAGGCATCTTTATACCATTCTATGATATATGTTCAAGAATACAGGATAAATGGCGCAATTCTTCAATTTACTTATTGTTGTGAACTTCGTTCAAGCTAATAGAAAACTCGATCTGGTCAAGTCCCAATCAAATGTGAGTCAAGAATTGAGCCCCACGTATTCATTTGGAGTCGCCCTTTAATATCAAATTGCGTCAACTCCACCCAATACGACCCCATCGAAGACTAATTGGGATAGTCCAGATGAGTTTGTTGGAGAGCCTAACAGAGAATAATCCAAAAGTACAAGCCCAATTTTCAGCTTAAAGTCATTGATCATGATGATAGAAAAAATCATTTTCCATCAATCATCCAATTTCACTTTGCATGCCTAGTTTGATGGTTTTTAGGTCCAAAATACGTAATATGTAAAGGTCGCAGCTTTGAAAATAATCTAACTGGAAACGAGTTAAAAGATAAGTAGTACAAACAAACAGAATGGAACTTCTTGTTCTTTAGAAGTAAAAACAATTGAGCATTTGCTCTTTAAATAGAGTTTGCCAGTAGGAAACGCGGAAAAAAAATGTAGCCGAGACAGTATAGTATGTCAACGATAACAAAGGAATATCCAAGAACAACGTCATAATTCATCAAAGTTGACTACAAAGTGACAATTAATTGATCTGGTAGCAAGAAAAGTAAAGTGAAATGCAGCTTGAGCAAAGCATAGCATCAACTACTTAAGAAAGGAAAAACAGGACTCCTACCATAACAGACATGCGCAAGCATATTTACGTATACCCCGACTTGGGAAGGTCACTTACCAGGTGAGGAGAAACGAGAACGAATGGAGGAGCGATTCTTCTGATATCCATTAAGGGTCACACGAAGGCTCGACTCAATCTTCTTCTGAGATTTTGCACGTACTTTCTTCAAGGAAAGCAAACGCAGATCTTCCTTCCAGATGTAGTGAAAGGCCTTAAATTTAAGTGTTACAGCCCTCTCCTTAAACCTTAGAGCACGCTTCCTCATCACAAAGTTATTTATGATGAGTGAGTCAATCTCAGGTGATGCAACGTAAGCAACCCTCGATACATCAAAACTCCTTTTATCTCTCGGCAACAGCTTGTCAAAAACTTCACATGCTTTGCTTGCAGTTTCCTTATTAGAGGCCACAATAAACTCGGGTAGCATCATTTCTGAGTTAATGAGCATATTTGCACTATTATTGGCCCTATCTTCCTCACAGAACAGCACCATGGCTTTATCCCTAGAGGGAGATGCATTAGTTTTTTCCACAGATATTTCAAGCGATAATGTTCCTCTTCCAACGTCTGCAACCTGTGTTGCATCCATATCTTCAGCACGTTCACCTTCCTTCACTCTATCAGTGGTTACAGCACCCTTCAAAAGACAGAATGGTTCGGCAAACTTAGATGTAGCAGTTCCAGGGCTATCAACACCAGCATTATTTGCAGCATGAATTTCCTCTGATCTTCCATCACCAAGAGGCAGCCCTCCCTTGTCCATGTTCCCAGAAGAAAAGATCTTCAAAGGAGATGGCCGAGAAACAACGTTAGAGATTTCATCATTTTCACCAGGTTTTGCGTCGGCCTCAACTGCTAGAGAACTGGACGATGCTGTGCATGGACAGTGATCTCCAAGCAGAGAAATGAGGGACTTACGTTCAGTTTCAAGAGAATCAATTTCCGACTCAGTCATCTCCAAGGCTTTCAAAACATCTCCCCTCAATAAAAGCAACTTATTCAGTGCAGTAGCTCTCACGAAACCAGAATCCATTGAGCTAGGATCATCCAATTGCAGCAACTCAACAAGTGAAGACCCCATATTAGCAATTGAATTTGCATCCATTGTTTCCAGATTAAAAGAGAAACCCTCCTGCTGATCCTGGGAACTAGGATATGGTGACTGACATAGATTATTGAGATCAGTATCCCCATGTGATCCCTTCAGAAAAGATTTATCCTCAATCCCTGTTCAACAAAATAAAACTCTTCACATCAAGAACCAACAGCAGAAGTAACAAAAAATATCTGTGCAACATTTTTCCAATTTAAAGACCAACTGCACCTAATTTCATTGATGCAGTAAAACAACAAAAATCAAAGAACTAAAATCATATCAACTGTACAAAGACTAATCTCATCTTTTAGATAAAGAATAACATAATCAATAATCACTAACTGAATTTACCAAATCAAAATTCGAAAAAGGTACGAATACATGTCAAAAAGCAACTATTCAAAGCTATCTCCATGACAAAACTCAGAAACAGACAAAGAAATGTGGACAGACTAATCCAATCATCATATTCGCCCGAAATGTGAATGACATCTCAAGGAGTAAAACATGGAGGCCAAACCATGAAGCTCAGAGACAGAATTGAAGTTTTCAAAAAAAAAGTCAATACACTAGTAATAACAACAGCAACATCAGTCCACATCCGGATCTGGTGGTTGTGGATTCCACACATGATGTCAGTATACTAAGTGAGATGACCCACCACCAACACGGAACTGGTCTTGCTTCTTGACATCTAATAAACATATATTCCACTTCTGCATTTCAAATCATATTTTGAGCGTGTTGATTCTTTAATTGAGTTACTCATAGTCAAGCATACAGTACACATAATTTTCACCAATGCTACTCAGGAAATTGAACAGTTTTATATCAGTCCTACATAGCTTATTTACTTCATCTATCGAGAGTCCCCTTCTGACACAGAGCTCACACGATGGTTTTGGTTTCTTATCAAATCAGCCATTTATCGGTGCATATACTCTATCTTCCCTAAAGATAATGAAATCTAGCTAATCTTTATGTAATTTCACATCTTTTTTTTACACATCTAAAGTCAGCCTGATGTCTGACCAAACTCGCGCTTGGTTTTGTTTTTGCATCAAACCAGTCCAACTTAATCCCAAGGTGGAACGTGACATGGAATAAAGCACATGTATGAACATCAAAATCCAAGTGAATACAAAAGAACTGTTGGCTGCAATGCTTAAGATAGCTCAGATGGTGCTATGCGCCGACTCAACTTGACTCAAACACCCACCAGCACCGCAGCAGACTCAAAAGCACACTTGACTAGAAGATCTACAAGGCATCACATTCAATGGAAATCGACACGACCGTCGACTTTACATCCAACAGAAACATGCCTAAAACCAAACTCTAAAAAAGCTGCTATACAAGCACAAACAATTGAACAGAGGAGAGCAGGTATTTCATGGAGGCCAAACATCAGCTTAGCTAAGAGTTCTTCCATCTTCATATTTCCGAGGGCAAATTTTATATAGAAGCATAGTTAAAAAAATTGCCCAAAAAGAAACTTTGTTTACAAGAAAATTCAACATAATACGCAAATGACTTCACAGCACAAAAGCGAGCTCTACAAAAGCTGCACTGCAATATAATAGCAATTGAACATAGGATATCAGGTCATCAGAACAGAGGCCAAACATTAGCTTTAATATTTTTTCCATTCACAAATTCTCCAGGAGAAGTAAGAAGTAGCTGGAAACTTTGCCAAGAAAATCAAAAAGCTTGTAAAGCGGTCACAAACGGCTGCAATTTGTGTGCATCTATTTAATCATTTGCATATGCACCACAAATCCTATGCTAGTCCAACCGAATACTCATTACTAACTGTAAAGGGCTATGCGCCAGTCCAAATTAATTGTCGAGAGCTGTTCAGAACATCAAAGCGATTGTAATCCAAACAGACACTGAACCTTGCAGTATAGAATGACAACTAAACTCCCATATGGATTCAACAGAAAGATAACTGCTTCAATCATACTGAGATCATTTGGAATTTCAATTCCATGTGAAACCATCAAAAAAAAAAAATTTAATTGACTGCCCAGAGTACGTACACAACCTACCTGGAGAGGAGCTGCAACCAACAGAAGATGGAGTTGCAGGAGAGGCGCAATCAGAAAATGCTGCAAGTCTAGGGCTTTTGTCAGCCACACTAACACCAATAGAATGGGCAGGCTCCATGACGTTCTTCGATACATTTTCATCGAGGCCTTCAACTTTCTTCTTCTCATACTTTGCCAGCCCTTCACCCCACCCAAGTCGAGGCTTCTTCTTTGAAGTCATCTCTTCAGATGGAGCAGCAGAAGTCACACATGCAGCTGCATCCTGGGATGGGGATGGCACTGAAGTTACATCCTTTGTCGATACTCCAACCTTTGTTTCACTGGAATCAACACCCCCCATGCTTTTTGAGCTGCTAGAATGACTCAAGCCTGACCCACGAGAAGACAAGCTCCCAGAACGGGACCACTTAATAGGCTTCCACTCCATGGCCACTTGTGACTTGTCAGGCTTTGGGCCCAAGGTCAACCCATTGGCATCACTGGTCTTGGCACCGATCAACTTCACATCACTAGACTTGTCATGATGGTCTTTCGGGTGCAGCTGATGGTAATCCCTTAGGTTTGTGAAGTCACCATGAGGGGAAGATGTTTGTGTGAGCATGTCAGCTGGCCTCTGACTATTATTATCAGTAGGCCTCCCAGGTGTATAAGAGCCGTTGCTTGTTTCCCATGAATGAGATACCTTCCAATCTCTCTGCCCAAAGGACCCTCTATTGTCCCTGTAGCTTCGACTATATTTTCCGTCTCCACGGAGACCTGATCTACGGCTACTTTCGTCCTCCAACAGCTTGTCCGCAGATCGAGAAGGCACATAACCATAACCAGATTCCTCGGGAAACAGGTGCCACCCACCCTGCTTACCATGACCTTCAGAAAATATATAAAACAAAACAGGGAAAATCTTAAAAAATCAACTTGAGAAATATCCGTACTCCATCCAAACAAAGAACAAAACTTTACCAATCTCATCGCCACAAAAAGATATTATTCCATACTAAAACCGAGAGAGAAGAAACTACGATCCATGGACAATAGAAGAAAGATAAAAAGGTTCACAAAAAAGTTCTTACGGACCATCTCCTTTGCTTTTCACCTAAGGACCAAAGGAGATTAAAGCGCCTCAACTCAGATCATCTGGCCGAACGATCGCAGGCTTGCCAGAATATCAAATGAATAAGCAAACCAAAAAATAAATATCTATCTTACACATGCTACAGAAGCAAAACCAGAAGAAAGAAAAAGAAACGGCACCGCAAATGGGAAAAAAAAGTTACCTGGTGGCCGGCGAAAATCGGCGGATCCCCAGCGAGTGAAGCCACGAGATCCGGCATGATGAGAGGACGACGACGACGAGTCCCTCCATCTGGCGACGGAACCCAACGACTCCGATCTCTCGTGCTTCCTCTCCTTGAAGTCCTTCCGATCGCAAGGCAATGGTTCTGGCGGCATAAATAATCTGGCCACCCCTATCGCATGGGCTTTCACAATCTCCGCAACCCCAATTCGACCAAGATCCAACGCACGACGCCAATATAACTCAAATACCTCTCACCAAGATCTCTCAGCTCCACCGTAACGAATCTAGGGTTTTCAAAAACAGGCACGAGGAAAACAGCGCCTGCAAACTGTAGCTCCCAACGTTTTCAACCGGAGATCGGATCAAAACCGCCTAGCAAGCGAAGTCAAGGTCCCCCGATCAGTGCCAGACACCGGAGACCTCGAATCTAGGGTTTCGGCCGCAGAAGTAAACCGCAAATCCTGTCGGCCGACCTAAAGAGGGACTGTTTCACAGTCTAGGGCACCAAAACTCCCCAAAAACCGCCGGCCAGGGCGCAGGAACTTCGAGAAGCTGAGTGCTGGGACCGACACCTTCCCCGACTGAACCAGATCCAATGGATTTCGACTCTAGGGTTAGGAATTCTCTCCAGGGGGAGGAGGAGGTGTTTCAGGCTGTAAATTATTCGCGAATAAAATCAAAATTTTCTCTGGTTTTCTCTCTCTTTCTACGCAAAGGAAAGAAAATCTATGGAGCAAGAAAGTCAGAACGTGAGCCGATAAGGGACAAAAGCGAGCCTTGAGTGAGGAGAGAGGAAGAGGAAGGAGAGAGAGAGAGCTGTGTGTCTGTGCGTGTGCGCGCGTGTATTCGGATCTGAACGCCTTGTTGAACGGCATTGCAGACCCATTTCGCGTCCGCATTTATTAATTTCCCGAAAATAAATGGCGAGGCAGCGAAACAATTCTTTATTATATTAAAATTAAATTTAAAACCCTTTTCTTTTTTTTTTTTATTCTCGCGCCCAATCGACTTTATCTTCTTCTCCTTCTTTTTTCTCTCCTTCGTTTTTTGCTTTGGGCCCCCCACCCCAGTGGCGTTTTCTTTAGTATTCCGGAAGTGCCCCTGTGTCGGGCGGGATTTTACGGTGGAAAAGGGAGAGTGCTCCCACGCGCCGCCCATGGGATTCTTTCCTTTTCGATGACGAAATTGGCCTTGGGAATTTCCGGAAATGGCATCACGCGCGTGTCGAGATTGTGTTTGCTTGACCCTCCGAAGTTCGGATGCCTGCCAAATCAGGGACGGGCCTCAAAGAAGAGATACGAGAAGGCGTGACATGGCCCAAATTGGTCAGGCCCATTATCTGGTCTTTTAGCCGGAGGCCCATTACGAAGTCCAAATTCGGCCCGTTTTAAGCCCATATGAAGTTCACGGCCCTCTCTTCCTTCTCACTCACTCTCTCCATGCGCACTTACGGGGCGAATGAAGCAAATGGACCTTGAACTTTCAATATGTTTAACGTGGGTCTTCGAACTTTAAATTCAATACATAATATAGTCCCTAAATTTTTAATTTGTTATATTGAATTTTTGGTACATGCTCAATCTAAATTTATGAACTATATAAAATTATTCATTATTGCCATTTTAGTAGTCCAAGATCGTAGATAACATTGAACATCTTCATACGACTCATCGATTAAACATGTACCAAAGTTTATAAAATATGAAAATTAAAAATTTAGAGTAACATTTCGTTGGGTTAAAGTGTCACGAACTAATTGAAAATTCAATAATTACGTTGGATATTCAGTCAAACTCCGTGAATGATTTGTATAATTATCTTGCACTTATCGTGCACGCATCTCATTGGCCGTTGACCGTTATTGAGATCTCATTGGTTGATGACCAGCAGTGCGCTTGTACTCATTGGTCAAACCAATGAAAGCTGTCAAATTATTATCGGTACGTTACTTTATTTCTTGCGAAGACTAAAGGCAAAAATAGACAAAATCCTCACTCCAGCCGACGCCACCAAATAGGGTGCGACGTAACTGCATCAAATCTCTGTAATCCTTTGCTCGCAAACAGATTATAGACAGATTATAATCTTCGGGAAAGGATCTTTGATGAGATTCAAACAACAATCTTTCAATATTTGAGTCTAAAACAATACGGGTGATGTAGATTCGAATTTGAAATTTTGATTGATTTGAAAAACATTTATCGTCCTATCTATTTATGAATAACTAACTATCTTATTGTTGTGCTTGTAATCAATCATAAACCGATTGATTATGCGTGGATTACGAGAGATTAATCTTTGTGGTAACGGCAACCAACACATTCCCTACATTCCATAGATTTCATCATGCTTGGAGTCACGTATGTATGGATTTTAGTTTTGATTAGATGATCAAATCACACGTCATTGTCGCATAGTGTATCCGTTACATAAAACACGCTTTTTTGCTTTAGACCGAAAATAGCATTAGTAACTTCATGGCAATAGACATAGGTCGAGGCAAAGGCCAACACCAACCTTAAATAAATAACCAGATAAACATATGACATTTGGATTTCAAATTTTAGGAAGGTTTAAACAGCAATGCTCAAAGACATTGGTATCAAGTGAACTCGACACGCATGAGCAATCGAATCATAAGAGGCAGATCGAGTATGATATCTCACACGCGATGAGTTCACACGAGGCTGGTGCATGTTATAATATTCCACCAATGAATGTTAAATTCATAGCCAGCAACTAAGTGTGGATCCTTCAATAATCTCGTTGAGCTAGCATCATTAGCCTACCAATCTATTTGTCCATACTATACATAAAACCAACTTTTAAGGCGGTGTCCATTCTTCATATTACCAACACCCCTTTATCCCGTGTCGATATTGAAAAAGCAAATAGATTGGTATCTAATATTGATAATTAGAATTTGCATTTCTGGATGATTACCAAACAAATCTTCTATTTCGCCGAGCACATATGGTCACATTGTAAGTTCATATACAATTTCTCTACTAACAATCATTCACAATAAACTAATATCTATTATACGTACAAAACCAAGTTTTTCATATTTAAGATAATTACTTTATTATTACATTTTTCAAAGCACTCGTGATGAAACATAGTTTTATTTATCAAAAGAAAGATTGCATTCACGTATCATAATAACAATCGAAATGGTGAACATGGACAATGGTGCAGGCATAAAGCAAATAAACACTCGAAGAGAAAATTTTAAATAAAGGCCCGAAGTCTTTGATTTTCTCGAATAAGGGTTTGAAGTGGACCTTGCTTTAAAAATTGGCATGAAGTCTGCTCTTTATTTTAAAGAAGGGCTGACCAAAGGGCATTTTCTTCTTTTACTATTTATATTTTTCCTTTTTTCTTTTTTTTGTTTGCCTTTATTTCATTTTTTTCTTTTCTTTTTTTTTCTTTTCCCTTCCCTAGCCAACGCTAGCCTCGCCCGAGGGTCATCCATGCCACCATCGAGTGGGATCGCCCTCTCCTCGATGCCGGGCACTTGCTTGCCCAATCTAGCAAGGAAAGCCCTCACCCACAGGGTTGCCTTGCGGAATATTTCAATTGATCATCGTTTCATGAACTTGTGAAACTCTTCCATATCACTATATCTCAGTATCATCACTTTCGAGGTTGTACTCTCTATAAATCAACCTGAAGGATCTATCCATCCAGGGATCTGGCAAGAGTGGCTTGGTGTTCCCTGGTGGAATTCTCGAGAATTTGCTCTCCTCTTCTTTCTAGCATTTGTGATGCTTCCATTGGTCTTGTTGCGTCGTGTTGGTGAGTATTTGTAGACCATCTTTCTTTTGACTCCCATGCAATCATTGGAGCGAGACAATTGTGGCTAGGAAAGCCCTAGCCCGGGTTGGTGGGGCCGGGGTTGGGCGACCCTCATCTAACGGTGGCATGGGCGGCCCTCAGGCAAGGCAGGTGTTGCGGGGGAAGGGGAAAGAAAAAGGGAAAAAAAAAGAAAAAGAGGAAAACAAAAAAAAAAGAAAAGGAAAAAAATAAATATAAAACGGTAAAAGACAAAAATGCCATTTGGTCGGGCCTTGTTTGAAACAAAAATGCACCTCATGCCTTTTTTCGAAATAAAATCAATTTCAAGCTCTTATTTAAAAAAATATATACATCTTTGGGTCTTTATTTAGAGTTTTTCCATATTTGAATGATCGGATATTTACATACCCATCGACAAACTTCTCTGCCATTCAACATTTTTTCCAGTTTGTTATGTTCATTCACTCTCAAATTCCATTATTTTTCCCGAGTTTCGTGATTCAAGTTTTCTAAAGAATATAACCGGATGCAGAACAATATTTCATTCAGAAAAATATATTCGTGTTTCTCAAGTGGAGAAATTTAAGGGAAACTTTTATTTTACTTACGTCTATTTCGGGAGAAAATAAAAACGGAAAAGGAAGAAAAAGCCAAGCAAAAGAAGAAAAATATCGTCCTTTACAATCAAACGGAAAAGGATGTATACGGTTACAGTTGCCGCTCTTTGATCCGTTCCGCTAAATGCCATTTTCGCTCTATCTCGGGAATCGTCCTTCGTCGGCATACGTCAGGCATGACGCTTGACGACACGTGCTCAGAGGCTTTTACTGTGCGGAAATACACACGAACCCGGTCCCCACTGAATCACAAATCAAGACCGTCGAATTTTGTGGAGCCCATATCAGAAGATATATCAATGGTTGTGATTTGCTTAGATCGTGTCTTGTAGTCCATGAAGCAGGAAAGACGTACGCAGCACGTGCAAGAACATCCAAGGTACACTCGAACTGGTCGGGCACGACAAGCGCGTGAACAACGGTAGGCGTTGATATACAAATAGCAACTGCTAATATAAATTAGGGATTTTTTTTTCTTTTTTACATAAAAAAATCCTAAATTTCTATTGTAACATATTTATCCTAAATATTTTATCAACCTCAAATATATACTCATTTGACACATTTATTATCCGTCAATATTTCATAAAGTGATGTTTCAAAAAAAAGACGTCGATTTTTTATTTACACCGCTTGCCTTCCGCCATTCGTAGGGGTAAATTTTTAAGGATGTTCATTTACGAAAATCTCATCGAAAAGTACATGTGTCATACGTGTACAAGTTAATGCCTTTTGGTATTATAAATAAAGTTTAGGATTAATATGTCAAAATAGAAATAATTTGAGATTTTTAATGACTTTTTTTCTATAACTTAAAAATTTCGTTAACAAGTGTGCCAATGAATCTAGGTCAACCACGCGAGCATTTCAATAAAATGACATTACTGACCTTAAACAAAGGTCTTAAGGACACTTTTTATCATTCACGTTGAGTTAATTAGCCTAATGGGCGAATCTATACAATACTGATTAGCCTAATGGGTATTTTGTGTGAAACACTAGTGTAAGCTAGTTCGCCTTTTTTTTTCCACAAGAAAATTCAAAATAAATCAAAGTCCTAAATCTAAGAAAATTATCCAAAAAGTCATAAATTTATTGTACTTGTGTGGCATTGAGTTATAAATATTTTAATTTTGCCAATTAAGTCATAAATATTTTCACCTTTTGTCAATTTTGACTAAAGATCATTAACATGGACGCAAATCGTCTTACGTGGCAAGACTAGCATTAACGTAAATAATTTTTTTATAAAATTTTAATACTTATTTTAATTATTTTTACTGATTTTTGTTTGTTTTGTTTGTTCTTTGTTGCTTTAAAGGGATGGTAGGGCCATTGGCCATTGGTTGAGGGCCAATGACCTTTGCCAACTACTGACCTACCGGCCACTAGGCGAGGAGTCGTGAACCTAGCCGGCTGAACCTCACGGCGAGGGCTTTGTGAGCCTCACTCGGGGGTCGGTGACCAACCCAATGGGCGGCGAAGGTCGCCCGCTCTTTGAACAAAACAAAAAAGATTAAAATTATATTGATATATTATTCAAAACTATCCATGTCATCGATGGCCATGCCGCATAAGCCGACGTCCACATTGACAATTTCCGCTAAAATCGATCGTATGAACTCAATTGGCAAAATGTGAAAATATTTGTAGGTCACTTGACACAATTAGAAGGTTTAAGAATTTTTGGACAATTTTTGCTCCTGAATTTTGAAAGGTGATTCTTATGGATACTATGGAAAACACATTCCGCCACATTCAATTTAGTTGGTAACTAGTATGGGTTAAGTTTACGTACTATCGAAGGTATACTTGCTTGATAGCCATCATACTATTTTATGCTCACAATATAGGATGAACAATTTTTTTTTTTTTAAATAGCGGACAGAGACATGAATTCCATTCAGGTGGGTACGGGCTTGGTTTGACACAAGATCGGTAGTTCCGGCTCCTGGACGCTTGGCGGGATTCTATATCTTCTTACAAAAGGGTCTACCTTAACTAGATGAACTCTATGGGATGGGATTTACCAACTCTTGTTACTATGGTCAGATCGTCCCAGGCTAAGGCGACCAATTGATGTCACTTCCCGCTTTAGGGACGCATGGTCCAGAGTAGCAAATTAGTCGGAGGCACTGGAATCGAACGCGATCTAGGCTGGAAATGCACTTCCACTCTCGAGGCCTTTGATAGAAAGCTTTGGAGCTCGTGGCCAAGGCAGAGGGAGCGGAGGCCTCTGGACTAGAGGTGGGGAAAGGAAAGGCTTATTTTCTCGGGGATTACGCACAACGCGACCTAGGAACGGTGCTCATTGATCGTGCGTCGATGCAATTTGGCAAAAGCGTCCGAGCACATTCACTCACGAGCATGGGTATTATTATCTCCTATAACTTTAAAAACATCCCATGACACTTTAAAAGCGTACCATGACGATATCCATACAATCTTCTTAGGTTTGCTTCCTTAATTATAACTATCATTGTGCTATGTACGTTAGGTGATTTATTTACATGTTATTTGTGAAAGCAAAATAACAGACTCAACGTCGAAAACATCTGAAGATGGCCTCGGGAAGCGGAAACCGTGCGGATGTCACGGCCCAATACGGGCAATCATGCATCAGCTCGTGCGAGAAGCCATCATTTCTTGCTTCACTTATTTTCAGTCCTCAACATGGTAGGTCCACTTTGTGGTCGAAAGAGAAAACATGGTAGGTCCACTTTGTGGGCAAGAACACATAATTGTGTTTACCTGAACGGACGTCTGGGACTATGGGCTATTGCAACTTTCAATTCAATCCATCCGATTTTTTGCCTCAAAAATCGCTGACGTGAATAATTTTTATATATTTTTTATTATTTTTTATTACTTTCATCTATTTCGTTTTTATTTTTTATTTTTTCATTATGAGTAGCGAGGTTCGACAAGGCTCGAGCCTCGCCCGACCACTGGTGAAAGTTGCCCTCGCTGGATTTGGCGAGAGCTAGACACTTGCGGCCCTCGCCAGCCCAGATGCTGGCAAAATCGAGCCTAAATCGAAAATAAAAAGAACGAAAAATAAAAAATAAAATCATAAATATTCTTATTTACATTAACGTCGATGGCGCCATGTGGGACGACCAATGTTTTTGTCGGTAAGTTTCAACTAAAAATTTACTTGGATGGATTGAATTAACAAAATTAAAAAGTTTAAGACCGAATTAACACAATTACAATATGTTTAAGACTTTCTTTTTGTGATTTCCCCGAAATTGGAGTTAGGCCATCCATGAAATCGAAATAATACAACGTTCTACGTAAAATTCATGTGATCTAAATGTCGAATATATATTAATCGTACATATCACCTCGACATCTTCAAGGACAATGCTACTTTTTTTGTCGAAACTCTCGTCGATCAGTATAGGGTTGATGGAAATTGTCCACTCACGGCAAGATTTGCGTTTCACTAATGCACTCTATTAGAGGACAAAGATATAGGCGGTGAACCATTTTTCAGATTTGTGGATGAAAGTGAGGACCTGTCTTGGTCGGTCAGTCCTATGGTCATAGCGGTGGCTCTAGCATAGTGTTTTTTCCTACCACTAATCATACGACAAGAGTAGCCGTCGATGGGCATCGAATGAAGCGGCGTGGATAAATGCTGGATGGTAGACAACATCCTCAACCTCCAACCCATTTGAAAGCTGCAAGTAATAGCCATTCTGCGCGATGTCTTCCTTTTGGACTGGTTTATGAGTAAGGGATCTGTAAACAAAGACAGCAAAAAAAGTGCTTTTGTTCCTAAATTCGACGAAGAAAGTGGATCAATAGGCACCTAATTAAATCCTCCAATTGAGCGGTATTGTGTGGGAGATGTTGTTCCATGACGTCTCAAGTCTTAACAAGCCATGCCAAATGAGAATACGATGTTAGAAACCCAAATCGGTTTCTCCCCCATTTCGAAAGCTCTTAAGTGATTTCATCTAAGTCAAAACGAGACATAGAGAAAGATTAGTCGTATTGGGAATGATTAATTTTGAATTGATTGTTATTAATGACGAAAGTGACGAAATACCTTTGTCTTCACATTTCTAACTCATAAGCATTGCTAAAGTATTGTCTCACACCGCCTTATTAACAGGCCTTGAATGTTATTTATCCACGTAGTCTTTTTCCATTTGTCGCCTTAAGTTTTTATAATAATTGATAGTGATCCCACCAAAATCTCACATAATATCGCCTTTAAGTGCGTAGAATAATAACAAGTGGTCCAACTTCCCGATTGTGGTCGATTGATTGATAAATTGAAAGGAGTAAGATTTAGAGTAGGAGAATAAAAAAAAGAGGCGACAATATGGATCACTAACCCATTTTTAAACTCATATAGAGTGAGTCGGGTTGAATATGAGTTATTGAGATTTTAAAAACAAGTAAAAAATGGATTTGAAACGTTAAAGTCTAACTTTATACGGGTCTAATATGAGTTTGTATCATACCCATATTCAACCCATTTAAGTTTTTAGCTTTGACCCAAATATGACTTTGTGAAATGTACTCTGACGAGGCTTGTGAAGCTCCCGGCAAGAGACTTCGCCTGCCGTTGTTGCTCGTTTCTCAAGAACCGCCATCATTCCCGTCCATCGTCGATCGCACATCATCCCCATTGCTCGTTGCTCATATTGTCACGTTTCGCCATCTCTCATTGCTGTCATTGTCCATCCCTCGAGCACCGCCGCTAGGGCTTAGATCTCACTCCCAGACTAAAAATCTCTTAGATTTGATGCTGACAAAAGGTTCGCGACCTTGGGTTGGAGGTCTTAGACCTCCGGATCCGCAAAGATGGAGGTTCACGACCTCTGATTTGAGGTCGAGGACCTCCGCCAGCTTCGACTACGATGCCGAGGACCTCCACCTACTTCGGCTGTGGCGTTGAGCTCGGTTTTCCGAGAGTCCTTGAACTCAGGTTGAAAAAAGGCGACGGCCTGAGGAGGGTGGCAGGGCGATAAGGGTGGTCTGGCGTGACTGAGTGACCAGGACTATGCGGGGAGGTGGCATGCATCTGCTACTTGAGGAAGAAGACGACACTCTGCAACAGCCAAACCGTGGAATTGTTTTCTTGTGTTTCAATTTTTCTTTTTTATTTTCATTTATTCTAAAATATTAGCTCTTTAACTTTTATGTTTTTATTTAGTATTTTGAATTTCCTTTTGCACTTGAGCGCATGGGACCAAGAAAAAGGTCATTTCGACCAAAAAAAAAAAAAAACTTTGTAAATTCATTAGACCGGTAAACTTCGTGTTCGTACTTGAGCATCGAGCTTGTGAGATCTTGCTCGAGCAACGCGTGGTCTGACAGTCATAATTCAGTAGTGGTGACAGTTTACTTATGAACGGCGAGAGTTGGTTGTCCACCGCCAAATTTAGAAGAAAAAAAACGAGAAAGAAAGAAAAAAAGGAAACAAAACATAAATATATAAAAATTGCATATATTTATATATATTTATTTTTTTAATATCAACTACATTTGTATTGCATGATTTTTTTTTGACAATGTAATTAAAAAAAATTAGGAAACAAGTTTTTCTAAATTGAGTCAAATTTAAAATGTTTAAGTAATACCGGTTAGGTATGGATTGAGTTGGATATGAGTAATTATATTTGCAAAACGGGTTAAATGGGTCAATATGAATTAAGCCATATTCAATCCGATTCGACCCAACCCACCGTTGACGTTTCTAGTAAAAAAGTATTACTTCCTCGGTTGGCTTCTCGACAAAAAAAAAAAAAAAGGTTTCGTTGACTTTGACACTACAATAAATTTTGGCACATCGTGCGATTTCACAAGTAGATTGTTCATGTAAATCGAACTCTGAAAATTAGTTGAGTAGAGAAGAGGGTGTCGAGCTGGTACTAGGATGTTGGAATTGCATTTTCTCATGAGCCCCTAGCAGCGCCACTCAACATATATCGCGTGCTGCGCATTACCCACACCATTCACTCAAACCCCGTCTTGAAAGATGATAATTTTCCCTATCCTGACAATAGCCATCTAATATATAACAGAA
Source organism: Rhodamnia rubescens (assembly GCA_021437795.1). Classification (NCBI taxonomy): domain Eukaryota; kingdom Viridiplantae; phylum Streptophyta; class Magnoliopsida; order Myrtales; family Myrtaceae; genus Rhodamnia; species Rhodamnia rubescens. The sequence continues at coordinate 951,165 of JAILYA010000054.1, read as the reverse complement.
AAATTACCCAATTAGTTTTAATTCTATTAAGCGGACGTCAATCATAATCTTTTCAATTTTGTCAATTTAATCCTACACATTTGCGTGAAATTTCAATATAATTTTTGTTTTTTGACAGAAAAAATCCAATGTAGTTATTCGGCTAACTTTTGTTGAATTTTTTTTTACGCGATAGCCCAAAAATCGATTTCCGATGAAAATTGACCGAAAGGACGACATTGTAATTTCGCACAAAGATTTAAAACTAAATTGACAAAATTGAGAAGTTAAGATTGAATTAGCACCCGTAGAACGATTTATAACTCACTCGACAATTTTCCCAATATATAACAAATGAGTACCTTTGATCTCACATTCAGTATATTCCTAATAATGCCCTTCTAAAGTCAAACAAATTGCTAATAAAAGGGACGAAACCGTCAATACACATCTAATTAGGGGCATGTAACTTCTATATGTTGGTAAACCTATTGATTCCTCATCTTCCAGTTCCACTATTAATTTGTCCCGCCCGTATAGAACCGGCAATTCATGGTTTTGGGGTAGGGATGGAGCAAAGTTTCAAGCACCACATGCAGGGAGGTTGGGAATGGGGTCGGTCAGCCCCACCCACTCTGCAAATCTCCATTTTAAATATTCCTAATTCTAGTTTCCTTAAATGAATTGTTCAATAACTTCATCTTTTTTTTTCAAATTTTTTTCTTTTTATATTCCGAAGGATTTCAATAATAACCTCTTCTTGTTTTCGTTTTTCATTAATTGCTTTGGTACATGAGGAGACTCGCACGTCCGGGGAATCGAGGATGAGGCGCATAAACTTGCCCGGCACGGGGCATGGAGCGGGCATAAGGCTCCTCCAGTAAGTGTGGCCAGGGGATGGGGGATGCAATCCCATCTCCCGGCTCACCGCACTGCCATTCATATCCCTCAATTACGGGTTTTAAGGCGAGAATCGCTCTTGGTATTTGGTAATTGAATTTCGGCATCTTTAGAAGAGAGACTAATTGCGCACGGGCATAGCCGTGCGGGCCCAAACATCGGTACTTCTAGCTGGTCTCATATCAGCCCAAACATTCGCAAGACTTAAAGCGATTAGCTACAAGTCCTATTCGTTCTTTGTCTTTTGAACGTTCAAAGCCAGAATTGCTAGAATTGTACATGGATTGATTCTCCGATCCCTTTTGGCCGCTACCCATCTTTTTCCTTTTTCCCCCGCTTGCTAAGTTGACTTCACTTCATTTAAGAAATCAAATTCGTTACATACACCTCCTCACCTCACCTCGCCCGGCCAATCCAGATCGGTCCAAGATCAGAAAAAGCGCCTTCGACTTTCGCGCATTGAATATGACTAAATTCGACAACGAACCCCATGTGCGCCTCCATAGTTGTAGATTGGTCATCTTTTGGTTGCTTGATTGGCCGACTAAAAGCCAAGGATCGCACGAGAACACATCACCTACACTCAGTCTACATAAACTAGCCCTTCCATGCGTGGACCCCACATCGGGACCTCCGGTAACTTTTCCGCCCAATGGTTCCGCCGCATTCGCGGGAATCCAGTTCGCCTTCTGTGGTCGGGACTCAACTTTGCGAACCAGGTTGATTTTCTCAAGATCGCAGAGGGATCAATGGTCTCTTCAGATCTCATGCTTTGCTTTGCCTAAAGATATCATATAACGCTGTTGCATTCTCACTTCGAGTTCAAAGTGCAAGATCCGTTGATTGACTTACTAATCTTGATGTTGATAATTGCTTCGGTACTAGATTCTTTTTATTATCTCATACAGAGTTATTTCATGTTTTATTAAATAATAAAATAAGGACAATAGACATTAAATTTTTGTGTTAGGCTTTAGTCCTGTTTCTTAAAAAGAGATTTCCACCAAAATGACGGCGGTGGTGAATTCATAGGGGAAAAAAGACCAAAAAAAAAAAAAACCAAAAAAGACTGAAGGAAACACAAGCTAAATGCCAGTGCAATTCAACCTAATACCATACCTAATTGATTTCACCACAAATCCTTCTTTAATGGGCGGCAAGAAGTAGTGCCGTATTATAAATGCCTCGAGGCAGTTATCGAAAATACTCGAAAATGAACGGAACTTCGAATATCAGCATTTTCCGATAAAAAAAATATCAACATTTCAATTTCGTATTCTTGTCTTTTAATTTCTTAATAAATCTTACTCGTGCCCTAAATCGGTTTACTAAGGCACACATGCAATTTGGCCGTGAACAAGGAAATAAAATCAAGCCCGGTTTCCCGTTGTCCATTGAGCCCGCTCTGAATTACCCCTGGTTGTCCTGCCGCTGCGCCTCAATGCATTTCATGGAGAACCGGCTAGCTCTGGCACGTATTTCGCTAGATGTGACTCGACGAACCTCCGGACCCTGGTAGATAGAATTACTACAAGAATGATTTCTTCCGTTTTCGTCAAGACACGAGCGATGAAATGAATGATGATCAAACGTTACCCAAAGAATTCCTCGTTCACAACCAATCATTCCCATTTTGAAATTTTGTTGTTACTCTCTTTCTCTCACATGGAATCTCCTTAAATGCCTGTGAAGTGTGAAAGCTTGTCGGGATCTGAACCTCCCATCTACCTCTCGGTCGCAGAAATATCCCGGCTAGCCATTGAATGCGCTCTGCTTCTTTCCCCATAAATTTCACTCCTTTGCACGGCGGACTGCTTCGTGAATCGCGATTCCCGTCCCTGTTCTTGATCCCATCGGTCTGCAGTCAATTCAGCTTTCGAGCTCGTGCGCGGGTGTGATGTGTTGTTGACTGCGAATCCATATCGGCGCTCGTGGCTCGTGCCTTTTTTTTTTTTTGGGCCACGAATCATCATGGATCGCTCTCGCCTTCACTTCCTTCCGCTCTCTGTGGTGCTCTGCCTTTCGCTTCTCTCCGTCCTCGCTCCTAGCGTTTCGACCTCGCAGGAGCGGGACAGGATCGAGGAGTTGCCCGGGCAGCCCGGGAATGTAGGCTTCGCTCAGTACTCCGGCTACGTGACGGTGAACCAGCAGGCCGGAAGAGCGCTGTTCTACTGGCTGGTTGAGTCGCCGGCGAGTCGCCGCCCGGAGTCGAGGCCCCTCGTGTTGTGGCTCAATGGGGGCCCCGGTTGCTCTTCCGTCGCTTACGGAGCAGCTGAAGAGATCGGGCCTTTCAGGATTAGGCCCGACGGGAAGACCCTTTACTTGAATCCTTACGCTTGGAACAAATGTGAGTGCGGTGACATGAATATTCGATTTTGCTTTTGTTACCTATTAGGCACCAGTACAGAGATATGGGAATTCACTTGAGTCGTGTCCAATTGTTTGGGGCAGTGGCGAATTTGCTGTTTCTCGAGTCTCCAGCTGGTGTTGGGTTCTCGTACACCAACACGACATCGGATTTGTATACTGCGGGCGATCAGAGGACTGGTAAGTGCTGACCGCTGAGTGAGTCTGTTTGCTTGTAGTATACGCATAGAATATGGGCTCCTGCAGAGTCTGGTTTTAGCATAGAAGACGAAGAATTTGAGTTTGACACCCATGGTTTGCTACATGAATGGTTTAGCTGAAGATGCGTATGCTTTTCTGGTCAACTGGTTCGAAAGTTTTCCAGAGTACAAGTACAGAGATTTCTACATTGCTGGGGAAAGTTATGCAGGTTTCAGATTTCTTCTTCGTCAATTCTTCTTGTTATTTATGAGTCTCCATGTGGGATGTGACCAGTTTAACTTTACGTACTTCATTTGTGACAGGCCATTACGTTCCACAGTTGTCTCAACTTGTTTATGGAAAAAATAAGGGAATTCAGAATCCCATCATCAATTTTAAGGGATTCCTGGTAATGATAGATATTGATCTCAAGCTGGAAGAATGATGTCCTGGCATCATCAAACCTTTACTTTTCCTTCTACCCTTTTTCAGGTTGGGAATGCTGTTACAGATGATTATCATGATTTCATTGGCACTTTCGAATACTGGTGGACCCATGGCTTGATTTCTGATTCTACCTACCATGCCCTTCGAGCCACTTGTCTGTATGGATCTTCGCAGCATCCCTCGGTGGACTGCATGAAGGCCCTTGATGTTGCGTCGGTGGAGCAAGGAAATATCGATCCGTACAGTATTTTCACTCGGCCTTGCAACAGTACTTCGTCGTTACGGCACCACTTAAGGGGTCACTATGTAAGTACGTATACCTGACAATGTTCGCTTGAGCTGAATAAGCGGATTTGACACATGCTTACCGAGGTTCAGTGATTGAGCTTTACCATAGATCCCGAATTTTCTCTAGTTCAGATTCTCCATAAGATATTGGAGAGCTTGGTCACCACTAATGATATACTCTGGTGGGTCATCTGAGATCCTCAGGCACCCATGGGATTGGTCATTTTAGTGAACGCCTTCCGTTTTCTGAGTCTCATCCTCATTGGATGAGTAACTTTTTCTGGCCTATCCAGGGATTTCACCCTTAAAATCTCTCATTTTAGAGTTTTTGCCAGAGTCCTGTGAGGGCCGCGACGCCCATGCCTGGTGGTTCTGCAGATTCAAGTTATTTATTGTTTCATCATCATGGACACAATACATGGCACTTCTCATTGTCCCAAAGACATATACTGTGATTTTTCCTCTGTTGCTAACTTGCAAACTGCCTAGTGAATTTTTCTAAATCAAGTTCTCTGCTGCCTTCTATACTCAGCCGTGGATGTCCAGAGCGTACGATCCCTGTACAGAGAGGTATTCCGAGGTTTATTTCAACAAACCGGAAGTTCAGAGGGCACTTCATGCCAATGTGACCGGCATACCATATGCATGGAAGACATGCAGGTGCAAGATTGCTCTTGAGTCGATCACAAATATGTGCCGGTCATATAGTAACTGCCCACCAAGCAAAAGTTATGCCTGCTAATTCATTGAATTTTGTTGTCTACAGCGATATTGTTGGGAATTACTGGGCAGATTCTCCACTTTCTATGCTTCCTATATACCAAGAGCTTATTGCAGCCGGTTTAAGGATATGGGTGTACAGGCAAGTTTGTGCAGATTCTCCCGCTGTTCTGTTTCTATAATCTTACTTTTTTGAGAAAATCCTTGATCATGACACTTGATAGTCGTTAAAATATCTAGACTCATCTTCTGCACGACCAGGTGGTGAGTACTTGATTTGATATAGGCAGCCTTGGATGGTCAGAGTACCATCACTTGTTGAAATCTGTTCCTCTTTCATTGTTAAAGCGCACATCTATTCCAGTTGGCCGATCAGCTATTATCAATCTTTAGCAGCTTCTTTTCCTCTTAGAATGCAATATTGTAGCTTATACTGAAGCCTGATATAGTTTTGATTTGAGTCTGTGTTTCCCTGGCATGGGTCCTTAATTTACCTTGGGAGATTCCTTTTGAATGATTATCTAGTGAGGTGCTCCAGGAAGTCTTCCCGAGAGAAAAGGGTAGAACACTGAGCATGACTTGTTCAACGGTTGTCTGTCTACCATCTCTATTGATGCATATCTTTCACAGTTTCATTTTGTCTATCGCCGTCTTTTGAGTTTCAGCATGTCATGTTACGATGTTGGTTGTTATGTCCTACATCTGACATCTGATCAAAATCTCTCTACAGCGGGGACACTGATGCTGTTGTTCCTGTTACTGCAAGCCGATACTCAATTGATGCCTTGAAGCTTGTCACTGTTATCAATTGGTACCCCTGGACCGACAATGGGAAGGTCTGTAGTATTTACAGTTAAATCGAGCTCTTCTTCTTTTACTTGTCTGCAGTTAAACAAACTCAAATTTCTCTTTTGCTCTTACAATCTTTATCTGTAATACGCCGGCTCACATCTCACCTGCCTAAAGTAGCAGACCATAGCAGCTGTTTATGCAGGTGTTCGACAACCTTTCGACTTCTCTTTCTCTTATGAGATGTCACCTGGCTAGTTAATCAGGCGATATTCACAGTGATACTTTCGGTATCCTAAACTGATAAAACAGAATCTGATTGTTGACCCTCTTGTCAACATTAACCAGCCAAAACCGTTTCCAAGGAAAGTTGATTGAGAACTTTATCTGGAAGTGCTTGCTTGTCCTCAAACTTCTTCTGGCGATACAGGTTGGCGGGTGGAGCCAAGTTTACAAGGGGCTGACATTCGTAACGGTGACTGGAGCAGGACATGAGGTTCCGCTCCACCGTCCTCGACAAGCCTTCATTCTTTTCAGATCATTCTTGGAGAATAAACCTATGGCAAGATAGAAGAAGCCATTACTTTGGTGCAGTTCAGTGTGAATATCCGAGGAAAATTAAGGGAAAAATTCTTTCTATTTATGAGGATACAGAATAAGAAAGATGCACTCCCCTCGAGTGCCTATTGATTCTTGCCTCCTTTGTGGAGTTTCTATTCAATTGTTTAGGCCATTCATTACAGATTGTTGGTCATTAGAAGAAAGAAAAGGGCCATGATGAAGTGTATTGAAGTTGTCAAATCCTTACCCTTCAAAATCCAGAAGGAAGAATGATTCTTTGCAGTTTTCCTATTGATGAATGTAATGTAAGACTCATATTTACTCTCTCAACTCCGAGACCTTGCTTGTGGGGGTTCCGGGGTTCTTGAATTCGTCGAAAACGACTCAATATCTGTTCTTTCTGTCATTTTATAATCGTATTCAGAGATCCTGGTGTCGAAGAAAGATAACATCCGGGTGATATTTCCGTTCGGCACATACAAAAAAGTCAGGAAACAACTGATGAAAAAACAAAGTCATTCAGAGATTAATAATGCCTAGGCGTGGATTATTTATGTTTCCCTCATTTAAAAAACTCGGTTTCTTCACAGGGGATCTAATTCTCTATAGCCTAGAACAGAAGCCCGTGAGCTAGGGCATGGCACGGGGAAAAGTGAGCTGCCCTCACTTCTTCGGATCCAAGAAAATGCCCTGTTCAGGAAACGTCAAGAAAATGCCCTGTTCAGGCCTAAAGTAACCTCCAATTCAAATAAAACACTTGCCCTGTTCAGGAAATGTCAAGATGGATCAGCATGATGAAAGGTGTGGATTGAAACCACGTGACCTGTAACTTGTAAGTGATGCCTAATGGTTTGTAAAAATAAACGGCGCCGTCCAAGGACTAAGAAAAGGTCAAAGGACGGGGGGGATGTTAGTCAACTGAACAGTTAGCTGATCCTTGATCCTGCAAAAGAGTGAAAAGAAAAGAAAAGAATGGTAAGTAGAGTCTCGAATGGCTCATAGAGATCCGATATTAGGTCAACTGTCCACGATGAGGCCTTGATGTGGATGGCTTTGACTTGTGTGGGATCCAATGAGTTCCTGATTTTGATGATGGCTGTCTGAGGTCTTAACTCAGTTTTGTTTCATTCAAGAATTTTTCCAGATCATGAGATTGACAGCAACATGGGTTCTAACTTCTCACAGGATCATACCTCCTTTTGCTGAGCGGATTCATAAACTAAAGTTTTTTTTTTTTGGGGTAGTTTTCGTCGGATTCATAAACTAAGTTCAGACTGTCCAAAATAAACTCCGCAGACCTTATGTTGAAACTGAGTGTAGATCTGCATAAAATTCCACAACACGAACTTCACACTCGGCATTTTCAGTCGAAGAATAGCATAAAAAAGGAAGAAGAAGAGCAGTGCACATCAAAGTCAGCATCCAGATGACATTCTGTTCAATGTATTAGGTACATACAAACCTACTGATCCCCACAAGGCCCTTTCCTTAAGTACTTACTGATTAAGCATTTTTTTAGCATGATTTAGAGTAGGTGAGATGGGGAATTCACATCAATCATGTTGTGCCGGTCCGCCTTCCTCCCCAATAAAAGATAGAAATCTAGCTCAGACAAGAGATAAAAAGAGAACAATTCGAGAGGTTGAGATTGTTTTTTCGCGAAATTTCATTAATTTGAGGACCTATAGAGGAAAATTATACCGAGTATCAACCGACTGGGCCGATGCCCCGTCGATCTCCCTCAGTCCGTTAGTTATATAGTATTGCTACCCTGTCCCCTTCGAAAAAAAAAGTCAGAGCCAGCATGAGCTAAGAAATCGAGCCTCACAAGCAACATTAACAATAGTATAAAAATGATGCCATCCTGGCCATCCTAGAACGAACCTATGAATCATTCACAAGGCACAATAAATTCCCAGGGCATCACTTAGAAACCAATTCACAAAAGTTTCACGGGGCTGAAGACGAACTCCTTTCCAAAAGCTAAACAGGGGACGTTTCTTCAAACCCAATCATGAGCAATAAGAACACGAGCAAGGACACTTCTTGTTCTTTGTCTCACCTTCTTCTAGTTCTCGCGATCTTGCTGCTATCTTTTACTTCTGCAACTTCCGTTAATGTCCAACAAAAGAGGGACAAGATCGTGAAGTTGCCGGGACAGCCAGGGAATGTGACCTTCTCTCAGTACTCCGGCTATGTCACGGTTGACCCGAGTGCAGGGAGGGCTCTGTTTTACTGGTTGATGGAGGTGCCACGCAGTCTTGGTCCAGCGTCGAAGCCACTGGTCCTGTGGCTGAACGGTGGGCCTGGCTGCTCCTCGGTGGCGTACGGCGCGTCAGAGGAGGTGGGGCCGTTTCGCGTGAGGCCGAACGGCAAGACTCTGTACCTCAACCCCTATGCTTGGAACAGAGGTGAGCGAGCATGAATTGTGGATATGTGGGGTGCAATGTGCATGAAATGTGACTCTACGTCTTAACATCTTCATGGTTTTGCAGAGGCAAACTTGCTCTTCCTGGACTCTCCTGCTGGTGTGGGTTTTTCTTACTCCAACACGTCCTCTGATGTGTACCGCCCTGGTGACAATAGAACAGGTCTCTCTCTCTCTCTCTCTCTAAATCGAAACGACAAAAATAGTTCTAACACTCAAATGAACTCGTCTCTATAATGGTTTAATGTGAACAACTCGGGTTCATCTGAACCATCTGAATCAATCTGGCTGTGGATCGACCCCTCTCCAGCAATCTCATGCGAGATCATGAATTCACTGTCGATCCGTCTAGGCAAAGATATGCTTCTTACCAGCTGTTTTGGCTGTGCAGCTCAAGATGCCTTCACATTCCTAATGAATTGGCTCGAGAGGTTCCCTCAATACAAGCACAGGCCTTTCTACATTGCCGGGGAAAGCTATGCAGGTACAGAACCGATCCCATGCACCTCCTTTGTTCCGGTAACTGTCTCAATCTTTGTTTTGATTGATGTTCGCTTCCGTAATCTGCAGGTCATTACATTCCTGAGCTGTCTTTGGTCATTGCACGGCACAACAACGGGACAAGGAACCCGGTTCTTAACTTCAAAGGCTTCATGGTACGTCATTGTGTTGTCATCGACTTCAAAGACCTTCTTCTTTGTCTCTCTCTCCTTGGACAGAATGTCGACGGCACAAAGCCGTATAAAATGACACCTTATTTTGATAGAAAAGCATTAGAGATCGTGACGTACGTCGAGATAGAGGCAGACAAGGTTAGTTGGATATGGATATATCTTGTGTCTTTCATCTGATCCGGAGTTGCTGGGCAGGTGGGAAATGCTCTTTTCGATGATTTTTACGATAGCGTCGGCACGTACGAGTTTTGGTGGAACCATGGGTTGATATCGGACTCCACGTACGCGGCCCTAAATGAATCTTGCCCATACGATTCGTTCCTCTTCCCTCATGACAAGTGTAATGCGGCGCTTCTCCGCGCTTCTACCGAGTTCGGGGCTATCGACCCTTACAGCATTTATAACAGCCCTTGCCCAGCAGCAGGCACGCTGAAGCACAGGGCGGACCAATCCTTGGTGAGCCTACTCAAAACTCATATTGGACAAAAGAAAAGCCACGAATTTTACTACCCTCATTTCTTTAACAAACATTTAAAGTGTTCTCGATGGATCAAGAAAATCACGGTTCAAGATAATTGCCAGCAAGATAAAAATTTTAGGTAGAAGTCGCAATTCAAGGGATTAGTGGGCCAATTAATCTAATTATTGCTAAACTTAAGTGTTAATCTAATCGAACATATTTGTGTCAGCATATATTCTCTTAGCTCATCGTCTTTCCTCTTGACCCCAGCCATGGAGGTTCGGAGGGAACGACCAGTGCATAGTGACGTACACGAAGAAGTACATGAACCGACGAAGCGTCCAAAGGGCTCTCCACGCCAACGTCACTCGCATCCCTCATCCTTGGGTCACTTGCAGGTCTCGCTCCCTCGAAACTCGTTGTGGCATTTCCTCAAACACTTGGTGACCCCTGATTCCACCCATTGTTTTGTTCCTCTCTGCAGCTCTGTGGTACGGGGGAACTGGACAGATTCTCCGAAATCGATGCTTCCCATCTACAAACAGCTCATAGCCGCGGGTCTTCGGATCTGGGTCTACAGGTCAGCTCTCGTCTTCGTTATCTCCTCCTCCTTAGCGATGCTTCATCATATGAGACCGTTCTGATTCCCCTCCTGAACGCTGTTGTCGACAGTGGCGACACCGACGCCGTGTTGCCGCTATCTGCGACCCGGTACTCCATCAAAGCTCTGGGGCTCAAGACCAACACCAGTTGGTACGCTTGGTACGATGATCGCCAACAGGTAATTCCTAGCCTACACTTTAGGACTATCAAAGAAAATTGCAAGATTTGAAGAGTGGTCAGAATCTGACATGGGTGCGAATGCGTCAATGCGATCCAGGTCGGTGGGTGGAGCCAGAAATACAAGGGCCTGACTTACGCGACGGTGAGAGGCGCGGGACACGAGGTCCCCTTGGGCCAGCCCAGGCTCGCCCTCTTCTTGTTCCGGCATTTCTTGAGCGACCAGTCCTTGCCTGGCCTCTCTTTCTAGTCCCAAGTCCCCCCCTCCTCCCATTTGTACATTCACTTCATTTTTACCTCTTCCTTCTTAATTAGCCCCCTGAATTTTTGGCAATTTCTTTTTGCTATTTTCTTTTTGGTTTTCGAATACGAAGTCGTTGAATAAGAGGCTCTCCACATAGAAATCGAGGCGAGAAAAGGATGCGAATGCTGCGCCCCGCTACTTTCTCCGTTCGCAGTTTGATTTCTTTGTTATTTCTCCGTGTTCTTATTTGGATCGTACAATTCAAAAAGAAAAGAAAAGAGAAAAAGAAAACATAAATCTAAGGGCACTAGATTAACGAGTTCCTTAATGGCTAAGAAGTGCGAATTGTATGTGGTCGTTGTCACGTTTGGGATGTAACTTTTATAATTGAATACCCAACACACGGAAAGCCAAAAAGAACAAAAAAAGCAGATCAAAGCTATGTTTTTTTCTTGAATTCTCGAAGCTTTTTGCCCTAAAGTTAAAGGCGCAATTCAACTTGTGTTCTCATTTAAAAACACAAGCGAAAGGAGACATCGCATTTTGAGATTGCAAGAATCACCTTCCCTTAGTCCTTCCTTCCGCATACTCAAGACGCACTCATAGCATCTTTTGGCAATGTGTCGTTTCATGAGCAACTCGGTGGTTGGTTTCTTGAACCTCCTCTCGCTCTTGGCTTCGATACCCATCATCGGAGCCGGCCTGTGGATGGCAAGGAGCGGTACAACGTGCGAGCACACCCTCCAGACGCCGCTCCTCGTGATCGGCTTCGTTATCTTTGTTGTTTCCCTGGTGGGATTCATCGGGGCATGCTTTAACGTGGTGTGGGCGCTCTGGGTCTACTTGGTGGTCATGCTGTGCCTCATAGCAGCCTTCATGGCCTTCACCGCGTTCGGGTTTGTGGTCACCGCCCGCGGCGGCGGGGTGGCAGTCCCTGGCCATAAGTACGAGGAGTACAGGCTCGAGGGGTACTCGCCGTGGCTGAGGGGCAGGGTTAAGGACCCTCGCAATTGGGGGACGATCAGGAGTTGCATTTTCAGCTCAAGGACGTGTGAGAAGATTGCCTCTTGGACGCCTATTGATTACTCGGTGAAGGATTTGTCTCCTATACAGGTTAGGCTATGATCTAACATGTGCTTTGCTTAATCTCAATCTAATTTCATCCAAGTAGGTTTGATTTAATTAGAGGTACTTCTTTTAAGTGCAGTCGGGATGCTGTAAGCCACCGACGTCATGCGTGTACAATGTGGAGGTGGCGGTGGCGCAAGACCCGGACTGCTACAAGTGGAACAACGCGCCGACGTTGCTGTGCTATGACTGCGACTCGTGCAAGGCCGGAGCAATAGAGGAGGCGAGGAGGAGGTGGCACAAGGTCTCGATGCTCAACGTGGTCGTGCTCCTGCTTCTCGTTCTGTTCTATGCGGTGGGTTGCTGCGCGTTCCAGAACGCCAGGAGAGAGGACGATCTGTATCACTACCCTTACGGACGCGAACCTCGCGTGCCCAAAATCTGGCCCAGGACGAGGAGGCACGACAACTACTGGTGGTGAGTTGAGATATTCATTGCTTCATCTCGTTCCCAATGCCTTACTTAATGCAATCACTTACTCCACACCTTTTTTGGACAAGGGGTTTTGACTTTTTGTGTCTTCGAGATTACCCTAAGTTGGTCCATTTGCTTTTCCTTTTTCCTTCACGACCAGAGCCTTTCGGACATGTGCCAGACACCTTCTGTCACTCGAAATTCAGTGTAATATTTCAATTATGCCTATTTAATCCCGAATATTTTAGTATGATTGAAAGGTTTAAGATTAAGATAGACACATCATCAAAAGATTTAGGATTGAGGTTTAGATTGAATTGGTCGTACATATAAAGTTTAGGACTTTTTGGACGATAATCCCACGTCGTAATATATATCTCTTATTAGTTTTGCCATATCTTTACGTGTGATTGGCTTTGATCAAGTGAATTAATCTATAGACATGATCACTTGCTGGACACGCTATGATTTTCATGTCATTTGCTTTGCTCTTCTTCTTGTTTTTTTTTTTTTCTCTAATGGATTTTTCTTTTCTTTTTGATTTTAGGTGTTGTTGATCCGCATAGAGCTGGGTTGCTGATGAAACAGGGGCATTGAGCGAAAAGCTGGTGGCTCCACCGTCCAACGTATACACACAAGAACTGTGAATACCGAGCGCAACGCCTTTGTATATACTGTCAAAATTTTCCCTCTAGAAATCCACAGTTAATGTAGTAACTTCTTTTGTAACTTTTGGTGGGTAATTTATTCAGGAAAGAAGATCGGGGAGTTGCAAAGCTGATTGAAGGCCAGCTTTGTGTGATTCCTCTCTCCGGCCTAGGTCGAGTTCTCCCAAGCTCATTATCTCTGGACCCATGTTGGTATCATCGATAGAAACGTCTTCCGCGCAATAAACACATACACTTTAGTTCACTTGGCCATCTCTCCCAACTGAAAAAGTATAATCACTATCTTACATTCTACAAAAAGTAACGGTTCAAAAAAAATCCCATTCACATAAAGGAACGGCATTAGAGAGATATTTCGAACAAAAAAAAATAACAAAGCAAGTATAAATCTTCTTCCGAAAGAGCTTTTTTAAGAAAAGTTTGTTATTTAGAATGTAATGTCTATCCCGTGTCATGTGCGATTATTGTATTGAAAACAGAACTAATTTTACATTGGCGGGGAGCAACCGTTAATAAGATCCTTGTTAAAAAGCAATAGACAAAAAGGAGGGAAAGAGAAATTCTTAAAAGGCTTAACGACCCAGTCAAGAGTTGTCTTGAAACTCCAGAAACTCGTACCTTAAAAGGCTTAATGGCCCGACCAATGGTAGTCATGAAACTCGTATTGTTTTTTGTTACTGATATATTTTCCCTGATTCTAGATATCTCTCAAGGTTGTATATTATCTTTCTTGATTGATCCCGCTTAATTGTAATTAATATTTAGATTTCTATTAATATAAATAATCATCCTTAAAAGCCCATGCTATAGTGAAATATACAAAAAATACACAATTAATTATTTCTGATTTATGCTTATCTTGGTATCGTAGCTCTTGTTGTCCGAGTAAGTTTCATCGAGTTATACGGTGGTTGTAGCCACTAGCCATGTTACGACAGCCGCGCCGGTGTCCGGGTTTCCAACTCTACATCGCCGCCCTCGAGTGTTCTTCCGACATTTTTTGTTGTTTGATTTGGAAAACGAATATACCACCGGACTCGTCTCGGACTAGCCGGATCTTGGAGTTTTGCCATGATCCGCCATCGGATGCCTCCTCATGCTTATGAGTGCCATTTCGACACTTTCATTGGTTGTTTCGGAAAAGCCAATGCCACCATCGGACTTGCTAGTCTCATATGATCCAAATCTAGAAATTTTGCTGCCAATACAATATGATATTCCATCTCACATATTGCTCACCCAAGAACTGTGACCACCAAGTGCTCACATTTGTATGAACTTCCAATTTTCCCTCTAGAAATCCACACTTTTTTTTTTTGTCCAAATGGTATTGCATTCATTTACACATAAATACAAAAGAGAAACAGGGCAGTCCAACAGGAATTCAAGACAAATTTCGGACAACTTCAAGGCAAGACAAATTTCGATAATAAGATGAATCGTCATAATAAGGTTATGGATCACACACTCAAATAATAGATCTTTGACTTCTTCAAACCAAACATGCACTTTCGTGTCTCTCAAGGTGGTTAGCACCGAGTGTTTCCGAGCAAATGAGGCTTACACCCATTCACATTAGTTTATCCAAAGTTCCTTAGCCTTATGCACGAAATTTTTTAATGATTTTTGACTTCTTCAAACCAAAATTGAGGTCCTATGACCCAATTGTCTTCGATAATGAGCATATACTGAGATCTTCAACTATTGCTACGGTTTTGCCTTTAGGCTATGCACGTATAGGTTCGAGGTCCTCAATACCATTGCAGCTCGAGTAACAAGGTTGAACGAGCACAAATCTTTCACTTGTGACTATGAGAGCGAAATCTTTATGAAACTTTTCCGATTTTCTTCGAAACTGGACTTGTGCACTATTGAAATCAAGAAAAAGAAAACAAAAACGCAAATCAGCAAAAGAAAAAGAAAATGGGAGGAGAGGAGATCTAACTCAAACCCTCTCCTCCTTGGAGGTTGAAGAAAACGGTTGTGCAAAGATGATAGGAAAAGAAAAGAGGAAGAGATATTAGAAATCCCACTTAATGCAGTAAAATTTTTGCCCCACCCCCTAATTTGAGTTTCTTGGGATGTTCTAAAAAGCAATTTTGAAAAAGTTTCAAATACTTTGAGAAAGTCATGTGATTTTGAGTGTTCTTAATCTTTTCTAATTTCAAAAATTAGTTTAAAGGTAAGACTTTCCGTTACATTTATTGACAGATCATCAGCTCCATTTAAAATCCATGTGAAATAATATCAACACGTGACAATAGTACTCTCGGAAGCTAACAAGTCAGGTACTCCAACGATTTGTGTTGATGTTGAAGTAACGTAAAACCTAGCGACACCTTCGAAAGGATTTCGGCACCAGCCATACCAGCAAAATCACCCGAAGGCGGCGCCGTCTAATTCCAGGCACGAAGCAACGTGTCCAACCGAATGGACCGGGATCCGTCAAGTCGCGTTAAGAATATCTAGATAGTTCAGGCAAATAAGCGAGAAAAGTAGGCTAGTGATGCGACATCATTGGGATGTATCAGTGTTTGTCCCTTTGCAACGTACGTTTCGGGTCTTCCCTTGCTTGGCCCGACTCAAGCCAGCGGGTCAAAAAAAGATCAACTGCAAATTGACTAAAGAGAAACAGTTCAAGAGGAAAGAGCTTTGATCTGGGTTCGGACAGGCGAGCCAAAATCAAACATCACGAGGAGGAAAATACCGACATCCGAAACAGGGAAGTGCTTTTGCACTTGGCGTGTCCACGCCAACAAATTTGATCGGAAAGTTGCGCCCAATGATTCCTCCATCATCTAGAGGACCCCTACGTCGCCAATTGACCGCAAAGCCACACCACACTCGTCTTCACATTTCACCGGCCATGTCGAGATTGATTCCCGGCTGCTCTCACTTTCGACGACGGCTCCTTCTGCTGGTTCCTGCGAATGTCGAATTGGTTTTTATCCACAGTCGTGGAATTAGTTGACAAGACACTGGGATTTCCAGCTTCTTCCATTCATTCCCTATTAGCACGGTCCTCGTTAATAAACGCAAACTGTCCCATCCGCTGGCGCTCGAGCCAGGCTCTGCCCCACAGGGCGACCGGGCTGGCCCCCGGCCCCCAAGGGCTAGTGTAAGCGGGTGGAGTTGTGGTTTGAAAGTGTTCCGAATACTAGCTCCTCAAAATTTAATTTAATAATTTTCCTCGATGCGCAACATATGACGACTCGTGTACGAGACAGCCGCATGGAACAGACAATTATATGTTGACCCTTTCTTCTCGGACGCATTTTTTTTAAGGGCATGCTTATATTTTTGTCAACTGTGTTTTATTCCTACAAAGATCTTAAGGTCTCACTAATTTACGTGCTCCTCAAAAGGAAAAATTTGGAGGCCTCAAATGCCCTCGCTTTATCAAATAACGACAAAATGAACATTATTTCAAACAGCACCTAAACTGTTCAAATCGTTTCAAAAGGCCTCGAACGAAAGGCATTTTTATCTTTTTAACATTTTTTCCCTTTTTTCTATTCCTTTTTCTTTACTTTTTCCTCTTCCCTCTCAGGCCATCACCGGCCGGCGTCAGGCGACCCTCGCCAAATCCGGCGAGGCCAAGGACACTGTTCATCTTCTTCATTGAAGCATCTCTCTGCCTCCATCTCTCTACAAATCCTCAATTCGAATCCAATTCGTCAAAATCCTAACTCTCTCGTGTTGGCTACTGTGCGAGAGAGGAACCATTACCAATTAGCAGTGACCCAGAGAGAGAAGCCAAAAATGGAGCCGAACGAGGGACATCTTCACCAAGCTCGAGCAGAAATGACTATCCCACTGCGAGGCTGCCAAGCACACTTGCCTCCTCTGCATCGACGGTGGTGGGACCACTTGCATTGTCGCCGGTGTTGCCCTCGTCCGCCTCGAGGACCAGATCCACATTAGGATAAGCAACCTCCACGCCTCCGTCGCAACTTCTTCGACGTCATCGCCTAGACTGGCATCAGGGGCATCCTTGCCGCCATGCTCGTGATTGCAGACGACTCTGGTCGTCTGCTGTACTCCACCAAGAAGGCCGTCAAAGGGTTGCATAAGACGCTGGAGAGGGGAATAAGAAAAAACAAAACAAAAGAAAAAAAAAGGAAAAAAAAAGAATAAAAAAAATAAAAGGATGAAAATACTCTTCGATCATACCCTTATTTGAAATAATGATGAT
Source organism: Rhodamnia rubescens (assembly GCA_021437795.1). Classification (NCBI taxonomy): domain Eukaryota; kingdom Viridiplantae; phylum Streptophyta; class Magnoliopsida; order Myrtales; family Myrtaceae; genus Rhodamnia; species Rhodamnia rubescens. The sequence goes on along the minus strand of JAILYA010000054.1, from coordinate 933,943 downwards.
ATTTAAGGTCTTTATTTGATATAAAATTCTATTTTATGTTTTTATTTTAGAAAATAAATGCACTTCACACTTTTAGTTGAAATTTTTCCTCCATCCGATGGAGTCAAATTGTAATAAATAGGAGGCCCAACGAACTCGAACTTCCGTTATGCTTCAACTAGAAGATGCATTGGAGGAGGCCGTCAACTTCATCACATCAGAAGCAAACTCTCGTTCTTTCCACCATTGGTCACGTCTCTTCTTGCCACCGGTCGTGTAACGTTCCAAGACATTTTCCAAGTGATTGATCGCTTCTTCTTGTCTGAACTTTCTTTCTCCTCCTTCTTTCACTCGAATTTTCGACATTTGGTCCGGTCAAATTGTCCCCTGGCTGACCGCTTCAACCTCCACGAGACAACATCTTATCAGGCGATGGACCCAAATGAGGCAATTAGAGATCGGGAAATTCGGCCCAAATAAGTCGTCATATTAGTATGCCATACGGTATTAAGGGCTTGTATGGTAATGACTCTAATTTTAGATTATGTTATGTGAAACCAAAGAAAATGAGAATTTTGTTTGATAACGTTAATGATTTTGATTTTGATTCGTAATTAGAGCATGAACACCATGAATGTTCACAACATCTTGTTAGGCGACGGACGCAAAGAAGGCGGGTCAAATGATTGAGCAGCCGTCGGGGTTAAAAAGGAGGGAAAATTCTTAATTTGAAAAGGGGAATCTGAGACAATCGCACCAATTCCATGTCGGGAGATAACATAAGCATGTAACAAAATACAAAGGACAAGAATCGAAACCATGAAACAACTACCAAAAGTAATTTTTTTTTTTTTTTTTTTAATTTTTTTTTTTTTTTCGTTATTTTGTCCGTTCTTGGGATGAAGTCAAACACCCGCGTGTTCTCTCTCTATCGCGCAAGTGTGTGTTGGACCAGTCTCTGGATTCATTGCCCGGTGGGAAGGAGTCAAAGCTTTGAATGATCGCCTCTTCCCAAGGAGAGGTACGTCGAGTACATAAAATAGATTCTCTCTCTCTCTATATATATATATGTAGGTATCATACCAGTCACGTATATGAGTTGTAAACATAATTCTCTCTTCAAAGAGCACAAACGCTAGCCAAGAGGTCCAAGCTCTTCTTGGGAAGAAGGGAAGAGAACTCATCAAGCTCTTCTGGGAATTAATATTTGCTTTTGTTTGACACTATTTCTTGATCATCATCATCATCTTCGTCAGAGAGCAAGTGAGAGAGAGAATGTCGGAAAAGCCGGTCCTAGAGTACGAGCGGACATTGGAGAAGACGTCGACGTGGAGTGTGGCGGTCGTGTGCTTCGTCTTGCTCGCCATCTCCATCTTCATCGAACATGTCATTCACCTCTTGGGCAAGGTACCCGCTTACATCTATGTAACATGGACAAAGTAGAAATATTTCTTTGTTTCTTCATGTTTGTCTGCGTCGAAAAGATTAAGTAAGTGTGCGTTGCGCTCTCGTCTTGCAGTGGTTAACAAAAAAACGCAGGCCAGCCCTTTTTGAAGCCCTTCAAGTGGTTAAAAATGGTACATACATGATCTTCTCTCTCTCTCTGGTACTTTCATAATTTTGCCGAAGCTTGTTCAATCTGAACACGTGCGATGCGTAATAAGTTAAATATCATTGAAATGGATTAGTGATCCGAGTACTAAGAACTTATAAGTGAAAAACTCAATCCAAAAGCTTAAGCACACCGAGACATGGATGTCTAGAGCATGAGACCGAACGTCTTGAGGAATTAACGTGCAGAGCTCATGCTGCTGGGGTTCATATCCTTACTCCTCACGGTGTTCCAAGATCCCATTTCGGGTATCTGCGTTTCAAAGAGCTTCGCGTCCTCGTGGCTTCCTTGCAGCGAGGACAAGGGGAGCGACGCGAGTTCTAGCAAAGGACGGAGGCTCCTCGACTTTTCCGGCGTCGGGACCATCGCTCGCCGGAGTTTGGCCACTAAAGGATACGACAAATGCTCGGAAAAGGCAAGCTAGCTCTTCCAGTTTCTCCCGTCTGAATCTCAATGCTCAATAACTGACAAGAATGTGGCTTCGTTGTTGCAGGGGAAGGTCGCGTTTGTGACAGCATACGGAATACACCAGCTGCACATATTCATCTTTGTCTTAGCCATTTTCCATGTGCTCTACGGCATCACAACTTTGGCTCTCGGCACCATCAAGGTAATGCCCCTCTTTCTCCCCCACGTTCTCTCTCTCTCTCTCTCTCTCTGACGGATCGAACTGCTTTGCAGATGAGGAAGTGGAAAGTGTGGGAAAATGAGGCAAAGACACCTGAACACCAGCTCGATCATGGTCAGTGTCATCTTCGACTCTTGATTGACGTAAGGGTGTGGTTATCTTTAGTAGATATTTTTTTGGTGGACCAGCATTTACTGAGCTATCACTTGGCATGACAACTTCTAATATCTGGTTTGCTTATCTTTCTAAAATATTACGCGTCCAAGATTTGTAATATGCAATTCCTTTAGTTACTATCAAGCAATTATATGGACATAAATACACAAATATCAGGTTGTCATTCCGACAGGTAATCGGCTCAAGTCATTGTTCACTCAATAATTTTTGGGTCGACTCAGTCCACTGGTCGCGCTATGTAGTTATGCACTCAGTTATACGGCACGGCGACTTAGAGCCACTTCGTGGAGTAGAAATCGGTATTCAAAAATGGTGCTGTGTTGCAGATCCAGAGAGGTTTAGGTTGGCAAGAGACACATCATTTGGGAGAAGACACTTGAGCTTTTGGAGCCGTTCACCAATTTCCCTTTGGATTGTGAGTCAATCTTAGACTTTATCAATTTTCTCTGACTGTGATCATTTCTCTGTCATGGCTATAAACATGTGAAAAATCACGGCTTTAAACTTTTATGTTGATATAAATGCGACTCGTCACGTAATCATATATCTATCTCAAATGGGTTTCCTTCATTTTGCACCAGGTGTGCTTCTTCAGACAATTCTTTGGATCAGTCACAAAGGTTGACTACATGGCACTGAGACATGGCTTTATTATCGTAAGCATCAACCCAATTGATAAATCAATTGTCCCTTTCAAGATAGTCGAAAGCTAGCTTCATCTGTGGATCATCTGTATTTGCAGGCGCATTTAGCACCCGAAAACGAAACCAGGTTCGACTTCCAGAAGTACATTCGCAGGTCGCTCGAAGATGATTTCAAAGTGGTTGTTGGGATAAGGTTCATTCTTTCGACCCCCGACAAAGTTTATCGTCATTATATCGTATCCGACCGATAATGCAACTAAAAATTCTAACTTTGCATTTGCAGTCCTACTATATGGTTCACTGCAGTGTTGTTCCTGCTGTCCAGTACACATGGTAAGTTCGGCTTCGAATATTTGACCAATCGCTACAAGAAAATTTTTGCAGAAAATGATACTTGCTTCATACCATAGGACATTACTTTATCAGTGTTAGAGGAAAAAGATGCTTATGGTATTATTCAGTAAAGTAATATTTATACATTGATAACCAAATAAATCCAAAAGATTACTTTACCCTTGATACTTATAACACTCTCCCTTCAAACTAGAGCATAGATATTTATCATGCCCAGCTTATTACAAATATATTCTATCCTCCCGTTACCCAAATGTTTAGTAAAAATATATGTAAGTTGTTCACGAGTTCTAACATAATTGGGAAGAATTATTCCACTTTGCAACTTCTCTCGAATAAAATGACAATCAACCTCAATATGTTTTATTCTCTCATAAAACATGGGGTTGGAAGTTATATGCATTGCAGCCTTATTATCACACCATAAAGACATAGGAACTGAAGCTCTCAAGCCTAACTCAGTCAATAGTTGCTTGAATCTACACTAATTCACATGTAGCTTGTGTCATGGCTCTATATTCGACTCAAGACTTGGAGCGAGCAACAACACCATGTTTCTTATTCTTCTACAACACCAGATTTCCTTCGACCAATGTACAATAGCCTGTAGTGGATCTCCTATCATCTAGAGACCCTACTTAATCAAGCATCGAAAATCCTTCAACTCTGCTATGACCATGATTTTGGTAAATAATTCTTTTTCCCCGGAGTCTTCTTCAAGTATCTTAAAATTCGAATTACCGCATCCCGGTGAGAAGTACGAGGAGAAGACAGAAACCGGCTTACCACACTAACTAGAAAGGCAATGTCCGGTCGAGTAACCGTGAGATAATTCATTTTGCCTATCAATCTTCTATATCTCTTAGGATTATCGAATAGCTCTCCTCCCTCATCAACCAATTTAACTCCTTATTCTATGGGTGAATCAAGAGGTTTTGATCCCAGAATACCTGTCTCTGTGAGTATATCCAATACATATTTTTAGGGTCTAGGGTTTCAACTTGGCTCCGATACGATGTTAGAAGAAAAAGATGCTTATGATATTATTCAAGTAAAGTAGTATTTATACATTGGTAACCAAATAAACCCAAAAGACCACTTTACCCTTGATATTTCTAACAATCAGCAAGTTCACCAATCAGCCAAAAACGGATATGCAGATCCAGTGGTCATTTTAAGGTCCAAATGTGTCATTGGGAAAGCAATACATTCAGACTCACAATACAACCAAAAATCTTACCATCAAGCATTGCTCATAACATGTCAAAGAAATTTTATAAGCCAGCTTTGGCATAAACACATGAAATCTGTCTCTACTTTGGCTAAGATGAAATGAAAAGCTTTCTCTTATATGTTGATTTCGGTAATTTAGAATTAACATTGGAATTGCTCCATCTATCCTTTGATGACTAAAGATCGTTCCTTTCTCTACAACTTCAGGGTGGTACTCTTACCTGTGGTTTCCATTCGTTTCTTTGATGGTAAGTACTGATCCATGACATATTTTACTTCATCCGTTTAAGTTGGTTCGCAAGTTCTGAGTACATACCCGACACGAGATTGACCAATGTAAATTGACTTTTGGAAATAATCCTGTTGGGAGGAACCAAGCTACAAGTTATTATCACAAAGATGGGACTAAGAATTCAAGAGAGAGGGGATGTGGTCTATAAAAACCGGAGGAGTTGCCGCGTTGGTGTCGGATACGTGTCGGATACGGACACGCGTCCGACACGCTTCGACACGCGTTCGACACGCGGTAGGTGTCGGAGGTCCGACACCTGGTCAATGGAAGCGACACGCTGGGGACACTCGTGTGGAGAGGAAGGAGGGCATGGATAGCACAGATCTGGACGGTAGAGATGCGGGGAAGAAAAGGAAGGACTGATGAGTTGTCTGTCTCTTAGGCTATGAGAGAGATGAGGGAGAGCTGGCGATCCGCAGCTAGGGCCCGAAGAGCGAAGAGCGCCGGACGACACCGGGGAGAGCGCTGGAGAAGAGAAGAGGCAGCCAAACCAGGCCGGTTGTCGTTCCCTTCGCGAAAAAGAGGAAGAGGTGAGCTCGTCGTTTCCTTCGCGAGATAACGAAGAGAGGAGATTAGGCGGAGGTTTTTTAGAAAAAGTATAGAGAGGAATGGGGTGGATAAGACGTAAGATAAGAGAGGAGAGAGAGCGGGTTCTGCTTTATGTCTAATCCATTGTGCAGTGTACAGAGCTAGCTAGTGCAAGGCTCAATTGTTTTCATTTAATAAGAAAGAGAAGTTGACAGATTTTCGGAAATCTGCTGCGCTCACTCAGCCGTGCGTGGGAAATTTTTTCAAAAAGTAAAAGGAGGGGGGAGCGTGCTCTGTGGGGTCTGTCAGTTGTTTAGACTCTTCGACCAAAAAGAAAATTGTCTAGGCATTATTAACGTTAGAAAATTTGTTCCCCATTTTTTTAAAAAATTATAAAAAAATAATTATATATTTAACATATAACTTTATTTCTCGTCTCTAAGAGAGAGGGGTGTCGCGTGTGGTTAAGGGTACACCTGTGGTTCAGCCAGGCGACGAGCTTTTCTGGTTTGGTCGGCCACACTTCATCCTCTTTTTAGTTCACTTTGTCCTTTTTCAGGTACTTTCCTTCATCTTGCTACTTTCAAGCATCAGTTTTCGTTAAGAACATGTTTAGTTCGCGCCAACTTCGAAAACTGAAATAGGAAGGAGCACAGAATAAGCTCCTTGGATTGTCCTGTAAGACGAGATGAGAGAAATAGAACTTAATTTTCTTCTGAACTAGAACAGAGAATATGAAGACACATGAAATTAAACTAGACATTCTGAGGTACTGGAAAATCCTGTATATTATCATCTCAGATCACGTTTTGTGCTTACAAGTTATTCTGTCATTTTCTCTGCAGAATGCTTTTCAACTCGCTTTCTTCGCCTGGAGCACGGTAAGTATTTCGGTTCAGCAAGCACTTTCCCCTAGTTTAACCATCACCTGATCACTGAACATACTTCTCAATAGAGGGAAGCCACATTCTTGGTTTTGTTTGGGAAAAAGACAAATGTCTAGATAGCCTTTTGATGCCTTCTAGTTCGGACATCCGGTGCACGCTACTGAAAATAACCTCGTAAAATCTCCAATGATCAAAGTTTCGCCTAGCGAGACTTGTCTAAGATGTCAGCTAACTTCCATATTGTATCTACGCGTCATGCAGCTAAAATAGTCTTGCTAACTGTTCCATTAACTCTGCTTTCAGTGGCAATTCACCTTGCGGAATTGCTTCCACCACAAACTCGAGGACATCATCATCAGAATTTCAATGGGGTGAGTCTCATTCGGTAAAGACACAGATAGGGTTCTGGAATGCGGCAACTAATGAAGATTTAAAATGCCACCGATCCATCCATCCCAACACGTGTAGTTTTGATTTTTCACTGGATTTCTATTAACTGGATGGTCAGATTTTATAGTGAATGTCGGTTTCCACCAAAATCTCCTCCAAACAAGCTTATAACATAAAGCATATACCTCAATTCTCCAGGGTCATCATACAAATCTTGTGCAGTTATTTGACTTTGCCACTCTACGCCTTAGTGACCCAGGTTAGTACTTGTGGCTTACTTGATCATATCACTCTGATAATGCAGTGAGTGTCACAGTAGTGATTCTTTTCCCTTAAGAACAAAGGCAAACTCTTCTTCGATGATCATGGAGATAACACTTCTCTTCCGTTTTGCAGATGGGATCCACCATGAAACCCACCATCTTCCACGATCGCGTGGTGACAGCACTGAAGCACTGGCACCACGAGGCGAGGAAGCATGTCAAGCACAGCCAACACTCGGGTATCCCAACACCCTCTGCAAGCGCGCCAGCAACTCCAGAGCATGGCTCGTCGCCGATCCATCTCCTGCACCAATACCAACAGAGGAGCCTCGAGAGCGCTCACAATTCTCCGAGGAAATCCGACGCCGAAAACGAGCAGTGGGCAGTTATCGGCTTGCAGTCCCCACAGAACCTGGAAGTTGGTGACATGCCCTGGAGCAGGCATTTGGAAACCACGGGACAAGAGGGATCGACCGGACAACCAAACTCGATGAGTAATCAACATGAAATCGACATAACACTATCTGATTTCTCATTTCAGAAGCAATATTAGTGGTGTTGATTGATAGTTCGCTGCAATGCATCTTACTTAGAGGTTTGTACACAAGCTGTACTTGAGAGCTACTGTAAAAGGATGTTCAAACGATAGGCTAAGTGGATTTGGTCAGGGCCAATCATTCTGTAAGAATACATGGATTATGCTTATGTAGTTTCTATACTGATTCTATCAAGGAAAAATTTTGTACGACTTTGGGAGCATTCTTCTGTGTCGAGCATCAGATTTTGGCGTGCACCGAAGAATGCAAGTCCAGATTTCTATCCTCTGTGTATTAGTTTAGAAGATTTAGATCGAGTAAGCTGACTCTCGCTCCATTTTGGCAACTTAAAGTACGGCTTTCGTACTTCCAAAGGCGAAAATAGAGAGGGAATAGTTTGTTCTTCTTCACTTGTATAAGAAAACTCAACTCCTTCAGCAAAGGATAGAAGACAGGACGGGAAAATAGAATGCTTCGTGGCTTTCGTAGTGACATTCGTTATATCTATGCATAGATCAATCAAAGTACAAGCAATGCAGAGATGAGGCGAAGTTTCTCAACCAAAGGCCAGGGAAAACATGAGCCAATTTGCGGTGCCATCAAGATGATGGTCCAAGGTAGCATGAACCAAGAATGACTCGACTGCAATCGTAATGTAACATGTTTTTCAAGGCAGTTACCTGACATTCAGATTGTCACAAGTAATCAACCATTCCGCATGGCATCTTTTCGTGGTTCTTGCCATGCGTGCCTCAACCAACCTCTCTACTGCAAGCATTTGTTTTAGTGCCCGACCTCCTCGATCTCTGAACAACAGTACTTGCCCGACCCACAATTCAGGAACTCTGATAGAATCAGCCTTGACAATTTTTCTATTAGGCAAACAAAATTTACTGTATGCACTATCCATGAATGCAATCTGCCAGTTTGCTGTGAAGTTTGGATGTATATAGTACATGCTTTGCCTCTTCAGTTCGAAGAATACAGTAGTGTGGAAAGACCAATATGCAAGCTTTGGTGAAGACCACAATCACACAAATAATTGTACTCTTAAGGGCATTTTATTACACTACCGCTACAGACATTCTTACGTGAACCAGGCCTCAGTATTAGATTGTGCCATTCTGAACACAGACGTTTACATATTTCTGTGTATACCCATGTACAGCTACCACCTCATTAGAAAACTCAGAAGCTTCGTGCCAGAATCCAGCAAAGCACCGAACAGGACGAGATCTTCCTCAGATCACGTCAGTCAAGCATGAGTACGCACCGCAGATACCGCAAAATGATACAATTTGAGGGGGAAGAGAGAGGGGACTGGGGACGACAGAGTAGGGGAGCCCACCGATCGCAGGATTGTGGCAGCATAGCCATTCGGTTTGCAGAGCGCGATGCATTGGTGGAGTTTAGTTCATTTTTCCCTGTTTTCCTGATTTGCAGATACTCAGAAGTACAATGCTCAAAGCTTTAAGTATTGATCAAGCTTAGATCAAGAACCTCCGTCGATCAATGGTTCTTGTGAACGAATGATGGACTCATGAACTGCCTGTCTATAGTTACTCTCCTCTATTGACAGATACGGCGGCAAAAGGCACTAAGAAGCGAGTTTTGAGTTCTCCGCCAAAATCAAAAAGGTTACTTTGAGAGCAAACGGAAAAGTTGGTGGCAATTTTGGGCGTTCAGGTTTAAATAAAACTATGATTCGTACTTTAAATGGTAGAGAGTAATGCCTAAAGTCAAATGCGACACCCACACGATTGATTTTTATATGATGGTTCCACATGTTTGCACTCACTCAGCAATTTTTCCAATGCTCCAGCTTCTCTTACGACTTAATTACAATGTCTCAGCCTCAGCCTCAGAGTCAGAGGTACTCATATCCAAAATGAGCAATCGCTCCCAAGAGGATACATCAATTCTCTCGTGTACTACACAGCTCACACAACCAAAGTTTGCTGTATAAACTGTTAAAGCTTTCCGTATACTACACATGTACTCCACTCTCTACATGACTCATTTGATTCTACACACCTCTCTTAATGCAAGATTGACCACCCTCCATCCTGATCACTTCCCGGCTCCAACCACAGCATGCAACCGAGGTTTGGGTCGAGTGGTAGGTAAATAACTGATAGCTCTATATAGATAACTCAAAGAGAAAGAAGAAACTGCATGTCAGTCAGGCTTCTTAGACGATGCTTGCCCTCCCCACATGTACCTACCAAGAATCGTGGGAAATCTGCCCCCCACTTGGAGTTGGTGGCCACTTATTCCGATGTTACCAGTTAGGAATCTCATGTGCTGATTGCGAATCGCTTGGGAGCAAATGGCATAGGGCCCAGATAGGCTTCAGAGAGATTCACCACCACTCGATGCCAAGCCAAAACCGAAGCTGTCATGAAGATAACCAGTGAAGACCAGCAGAATCTCAGCATCAGCACTGGATCACTCTGTGCAGAGCGAAGTGCCTTCGAGAAGATGACTCTGAGCCGTCTATCTTTAAAGATGGACTGATAATCGTAGGTGGACATGGAACTTCTGGAAGGTGGACCTAGTTCACAGTCGCTTGTCCCGCTTGCCAACTTCACCTGGGAGCTGTATTGAGCTACTCGAGTGCTGCTTCCAATAGCTCCAAGCATCCACTGGTATAGTATATCCGCAATTATCCCGCACAGTTGCTGCCGGAAGAATCCTCCCTCCTTTGAAACCATTGCCCGGATCAAAGAAGCTCCATCCTGCTTGCGTAATGCGAATAATGAGAGTAAGACCTAGAGATATTATCTGCACATAAAATTGTCTGGAGGCAATGCCAATTTATGGTTCCCATTAAGCACCATGAGATCTATATCAGTTTATCCCTGTTACTAGCATTAAACCAATTACATTTTTCAGAGCCATCAGATGCAGATGAAGCATCATGCATTTCTCTAACCACTGAGAAACAGATGCAGAACACTCTTAAAGGCAGACAAAAAGGTCCAGCTCAGATGCACTTACTGCAGTCATTAGGAGTCTTCTAAGAACAGTGCCCTGTTTAGATGGCAGAAGTCTTAAGACCAAATTCGCAACATCGAAAACACTGGCGGTTCTGTTTGGGGTAATATCAGGTGAAGTGTCATCATTTGAGGCTATTACACCTTGCATGCTTTTTCTGCAGAGAAACATGACCAACATAAGAAGCTTGGCGACGAAGATTTGTAATTATTCTAAAAAGGGGTTAGAAACTGACTGAGGTATTCTCATGTCTTGTGAATATCTAACAATGCACAAACTTCTACACAATTTTCTGACCATAAGAAAACTGTCTGACAACAGATGATGTTGAACACAAAATGACACAACTAGAGAAAGATCGAATACCTAGTAACCCCCACGTTTAAAAACAAAGAGAGCCTTTCCCACCGGAACTCCTTTTTCTTGGTGAAAACCACCTAGTCAGTAAGTAAAATGTCATCTTAAGAAACATCATCAGAAGTCACATTGCTCACGGAGAGACCAGCAGACATACTTGATCTCAATGTTCCAAAGCTATTTCTTCAGTAATATTTGAACATTCAGAACAAAAACTTCTAAAATAATTGTCATCAGCAACAGAAACTCTTTAAGTAAAGATGGGCCTCAAGACCCAGGAAGTCACATCAGAGAAGTTACTTCCGGATCCATAATTGTTCATCAAGTATCAGGTACATTATGTATGACAATGCAGAATGAGGCAGCACAGTTTAGGACTTGAACATAAGGTGCTTTTTTTAGGGAGAGTTTTCCTACCGAATGAAGAATTTTGTTTGTCGCTGCTGTATTTTCAGTCAAGAGTTTCCTGACAACATATGGATATGCAGCCTGAAAAGTCTTAAAATTTGGATCAGCTGCTACTGCCAAACCTGAAAGAATATGTGGAAGAAGAAACATAAATAGAACAAGTTGTCTTCTCTGAAAAAAGGGTTAAGGACAATCTTCGAGATCCAAAACTTGCAAAGTTCATATTTTAATAGGCAGAGATCTTACAGGAATCTCTCATGTAGTCCTTACTGTGTCTTAAGAGGATATATAACCAATGACCAGCAAAGTAGTCTTTCATACTCATGTATCTTTTACCTAATATTTGCATCTGGTTTCCATTGAAGACATAATGAAAGATCCACAAGGACATAATACAGTCAATTTGGGACTTTCCAAGGAATACTGATGTCACGATAGAGATGATCCCGCTTAATAACCATAGTCTCCTTTATTCATCACAATCATATTCAGTGAGAACTAGTAAAATTTTGCATTCATTAGATAGATATTCTGGTAACCATCGTGAAAATAAAAAAATACTGTGAATGCATATTGATCAATCAAAAACATCTTATTGCAAAATTGAATAATCTCAGACTTGTAAACTTTGTGTACCCCATACATGTTCGTTTTGTTTTGATCTAAAGTTTTATGAAAGGCTCATTGAGAGAGACTCGGTCAGATAGCCCAATCCGAGAATGCTCTAAAAATGCCTCTTTTCTTTGCTGCTGGTTCTAATAAAGCAATTTTAACTTTTTGTTCTTTTCCTGTGTTGCTGATGAGAAATATAATCATTACACTCCCCTCCAAAGAAGGACACTTTTCAGTATGGTTAATAGTACTATACTTAATTTCTTGGTAAAGATTAATAGTACTATACTTAATTTCTGCTATATTCTAGTATATTCTGGTCTTCTTCAGTTCAGCATGACCCATGAACAATCCCCTTGATATTATAATATAAAGAGACACTAATGAGAAGAGCCCAACTTTTACCTTCCAAAGATGCAAGAGAACGTAGGACCAACGTGTAGTATGGTGGCATGCGGAAATGGTACTTGAGGGCAATGGACCATATTTTTCCAAGAACCTTAAAAGATGAAGTCAGTTTTAGTCCGACCAAAAAAAAAAAAAGTCAGTTTAAGTCCCTTAGTAACTAAAAGGAAGGACCTTGTTTTAATAAGTTTTCAAGTTTCCACTGATTGGAAGTCAACCGCATTGAATATAACACTGCTGTACACTAGGCTCCTAGCTAAACAGAGTTGACCAACAATAAAAAAAACTAGGTCAAAATGTCCTTACACGACTGAACTTGACATCAGGAATTCCGTCTCTAAACTCCACTTCTCCCAATGCATCTTCCAAATCCTGAATGATCAGGCATCAACATCAGAATCATCAAAGCATTCTCACAATTAGCCAATTTGAGTTTATGTCTTCCAAGGTTTCTGACACAATGCTACGAATACTGTCATACAGTTTCATGGACTAGTTCTCGATCTCCCAGCATAAGTATAGCAAAGTTGCTGGAAAGGAGAGATCTATACCATGGTAACACGCCGTAGATTAGTTCCGGGCCTTACGACATCCATTTCAGTCAATGCCTGAACAAGGGATGCCCAATCCCCATTTACTATGTGTACTATGGAAGCAAGCATTGCGAGTTGATGTCTCCTTTCCATTCGACAAATCAAACCAAAATCTAGAAACCTGCCACACAATCACCAGCAGATATGGCATGATATTACTGTTATAACTAGATTTGAACCGCACAACCATGATAACATCTAATGTTCAGTACAAGATGAAATACCCTATTTGTCCTGTTGATGTGTAGCGCAAGTTACCAGGATGTGGATCTGCATGCAGCAGTCCTGTTTCAAGGAGCTGAACTAATGTTGACTCGACCCCTTTGCTAACCTGAAATGTGCTATGAAGAAGTATCCATCACCATTTGCTTGAGAAATGCAGAAATTTAAAACATGATGCATTTGAGCCTCTTTCGGAAGGAGAGGTCAGCTGTTTTTGAGTAAAAGGATTGCTAAACTGCATAGTCTAGCACTTGAAAGAAGAAAAAAATAGCCAATATCAAGTAATTATTTACAAACTCAACTTACCAGATCAAGAAGGCGCCTCTTTGCATCAAATATTTGCTTCTCAGAGTAAACATGGCCACCGACCATAGCATTTGAAGTAGAAACTTCAAGTAGGTCAGTTGGGCTCTCACCAACCATCCACTCCATTGTCAAAACCCTCTTCCGACTAAGATGTTTCAATACTTTTGGAACACGCATAAAAGTAAAGGGGGAATGAGTTTCCTGTATTACAACCAAGAGTCACTAAGGAGCAAGAGCATTTGCACATCTTCTAACCGACAGAGAGCAAATTGGTGTCAGTCACGCTGCCAGAATAAGGACCTATGGATAACAACCAGACATTTTGCTAAAATAAGCAAAAGGATGCTGATTGTCCAAGTTAAATGAAGGGTGCTCAGTCACTGAGCACTGCTCTAAAAGTTCAGATCAACATCAACATCACCTTTAACCCAAACTAGTTGGGGTCGGGGTCGATGAACCCAAAAGCAAGACCAAAGAGCTATAAAATAAAACAAAATACAATAACAATGCTATAATAATATAAGGAAAACAAAAGATAGGATTGAAACGGCAATCGGAACATAGGAATTTTGCCCTCCACAATGTTAATCGCTTTCCTCCATGTCCTAAGACAAACGACCAATCTATGTCCCAGCCAACAAATCCTGTTTTACTACTTTTCCCCAGGTAAGTTTCGACCTCTCCCTTTCCTCATGTCATTCTCCCTATAACACACTTTTTTTCCGAGAGCATTTAGGGGTCTTGAAGAATATGTCCAAACCATCTCAAACGATGTTCTCTCATCTTTTGGCCACCGATACTACTTCAACTTTTCGTCGAATATCCTCATTTCTTATCTTATCCATTCTTGTATGGACACATCCACTTAGCATTCTCATTTCCGCTACTTCCATCTTATGCTCATGTTGCCTCTGCCAACCTCCGTAGATCAATGACTTATTTTCTATAGAATTTTCCTTTTAGCCTAAGAGAATTTTGCGATCACACAAAAATCCCGATGCCCATTTTATCCAACCTCGCTCGATTCTATGGCTTACATCTTCATCAATCTCTCCCCTTTTGCAATATTGATCCTAAATATCAAAGTATCTTTCTTGGGTACCTCTGTCCGAGAAACCGACGGGTTCATCTTCCCCTCTTGCCTTGTCGAACTCACACTTTATGTATTCGGTCTTACTCGACTTAACGTAAACCCTTTGGACTCCAACGTACTTCTCCATAATTCTAATTTAGCGTTAACCCCGCCCTTGTCTCATCGATGAGCACAATATCATCTGCAAATAGCATACACCACGGCACCTCATCTTGGATATCTCTTGTTAGCTCGTCCATAACCATGGCAAAAGATAAGGACTCAAAGCCGAGCCTTGGTGTAAGCCCATTGTGATTGGGAAATAGCTTGATGTTCCATTACAAGCCTTCACACATGTAGTAGCTCCATCATACATATCCTATCTACATACTTTTGACGTACTTTTTTTCTTCTCAAGCACCCACCATAAGATCGTCTTGGAACCCTATCATACGCCTTCTCAAGATCAATAAACACCATATGTAGATCTTTCTTCTTTTCTTGATACCTCCCATCACGTCGTATCAAGAAAATAGCCTCCATGGTAGACTGCCTGGCATAAAATCCAAATTGATTCTGAGATATCTTAGTCTCTAGTCTCAAACGATGCTCAATAACTCTCTCCCATAACTTCATAGTATGGCTCATAAGTTAATGCCTCTATAGTTGGAACAATTATATCTCCCTTATTCTTATAGATAGGCACAAGCATACTTTTCCTCCATCCATCGGGCATCTTATTAGTATGGAGGATCTTGTTAAAAAGGTTAGTCAACCAACGTATGCCACAACTCCTAAGCATCTCCACACTTCAATAGGGACACCATCGGGTCCCAAGGCCTTACCTTCATCTTCTTTAATGCCTCCTTAACTTTGTGGCTCTAATTTTACGCACAAACCTTCTATTGAATCATCGAAACGTCCTCCAAATCCATCTCCATGATATCACTCTCTCCATTAAAAAGCTTGCGAAAATAGCTCATCCACCTTTCCTTGACGTCGGCATCTCTTACTATAAGTTTTTGATTTTCATCCTTGATGCATCTAACATGTGTCAAGTCTTTACTTTTCTTGTCTCTTATCTTTGCAAGCCTATAGATACCTTTTTCTCCCTCTTTGCTCCCCAATTTTTGTACATGTCGAAAAAAACCTTGCCTCTAGCCTCCCAGCCTTTCTTGGCATTTTTCCTTGCTAATCTAAACTTTGCCAAATTCTCTTCATTAGGACAAATATGCAAACGATGAAAACACTCCTTCTTCTCGTTTAATGCCGCTTTGCACCTCATCGTTCGGATAGATGAACAAATTTACTTCGAAGGTGCATCATAGAACAAAGAATGGTGAGTTGTAGTGGTGGTTAAATTTGTCAAGTATTATGAACTCAAAATTTATGATTCGATAAATGAAAATGAAAAGAATAATTCAAGATATAACTGGTACCAAAAATTCTGTAGCATTTGATGCCTCCAGGGTGTAATCCAATTCCCCCACTAAACCTCTCCCAAGCTCATCAGCATACAGTCGGAGGTCACTTCTTCTCTTAGCTATCTTTTGCACTAGCCCCAGCTGAAAATTCAAACAAATTATTTTTTTTGGTCGAAAAAAGTCCAAACAAATTAACTAATTAGATTATGACCAAATAGAAAAATTAACTAATTAGAAACCTGAGAAGAAAATAACACGAAGAAGAAATAGCTCGTTTCTAACCCCTAGACGGAGAAGGTAGATATCTCGCACAACCACATGTCGTAAATTAGGACGTTGAACTTTTATAGCCACATCAAGTCCATCAAAAGTCTTTCCACGATAGACCTGCAATAAATGCCAGTTTCCACGCCATGGAAACAGGAAAAGTTTATATTTTAACCTACAACGGGACAATATGAAACGCGAAACACTGCAATTGTGATATGTTGAATTACTAATGACGGATCATTGGCAATGAACTACAATTTAGTGCAGAGGCACCTGACCAAATGATGCAGCGGCAACAGGATCCTCAGAAATATAACTGAAGACTGATTGGACAGGAGAGCCAAACTCTTCCTTGATGATTTGCATGGCCAGAGTCCTGGGAAAAGGAGGTATCTGGTCATGCAGCTCAGACAGTGCCTGCAATCATAGCATTATTCGAAGAAAACGAAGATTCCCTCAATACTTTATAACTGCATGCTGTTTTATGAACGTACAGTCCAAAAGAATACAGCTAGACATACAAGCTAATTTCACCTAAAGGACTTTCTTTTCCTGACTGTGAAGATCAAGTTACCAACCCCTGCTCATAAGGATATATTGGGCGATTTGGGTGAGATCAAACTCGACCAAGTCATCTTGGAGGACTACGCACGAGCAGTAAGAGAATGATTGACACAAAATGTAAAACAGGATCATCTTGCAGCTACCAAACACTATTTCAGATTATAATCAAGCCTCTCCATTTTACAGAGGCCTTCAGCTAACCTTTGAAATTTCAGAACCGATAATATCTGGCCTCGTGGAGAGTGACTGTCCGACTGCATCAGCAAGCAAAGGGGCATCACTAGCATATAAACAATCTTGTGACTGCATGGCAAATATAAATTGCCGAGTATATGATTCTAAAAGCATTATGAATAGCCAGAATGTCATTCAGCAAGCATATTTAAGATGCAAGTGTGAGACACTCATTGCTCAGAACGATCCCAAAAAAATTTACCTTTGATGAAAGTGGGCCCCAGATTTAACATTGTTTCTTTCAACACCAACCCAAAATTGTACTGGGAAATGTTGCTATCAGTGTCCTTATCTGAATTCAATCTTAAGAAACTGCCAATTCCTGATGCTCGAATTTTGACAGTGGCAGATGCAAAGGAGGAGAAGACCTATGTTTGTAGCGTGAGCAAGTTAATATTGTCAGACAAAGAATTTCTGAACCGAAAAAGAAGAATCTCATCCAACATGCAGATGACCAAGTAAACAACGACGCAATCCAGTATAATACTCCCACTAGAATGTGTTAATCAAATATGAGGAACTTAGCTGCCTACCTCAAGGAGTCGAAGGGCCACAAGATGAGGTCTACAACTGAAATAATAAGCGACATCTTCTGCATTATAGACTTCAGGAAGTGGCTTTGACCAGACCCTTGATAGACAGTAAAAATAAGCAATGTATGCCTCCAAAGCTCTGAGATCAGCCATGAGCAAGTCCACCCCAGAGAGTTCTGTCAAACGTGACATTAATCAATGTTATAGAGGGCTGAGATGGTTTAAAATAATGCCATGAACTTTCATTGTGCGGTCAATGTCCTCCCTAATCCCCACTCCAGCCATCAGGAGTAAAGCAAGGGAAAAAAGTCAGGTCAGTCGTTGGTGCCTCCTAGTCCCAGTTCTCACTAGTTGACTATTGGCACCAAACTATGGAACAAGACAGCGACAGAATATGAGACTAAAAGAGCGAGCTTTAAACAAGACATCTTGGTTAACATGCCTACGGTAAAAGAAACCGTTTCAGTTGAGATTTCGCCACACTGAGGCCGATAATTTTTGGGGATTTTAAACAAGAGCAGGTTCTCCCAGTGTTCCCTCGAGTGGTCTTCGAAAAAGGAAAATGAACTCTAATTAGCACGGACAACGACATGTTAGTGTTGAAGGAAGCATCATATTCATCGAAGCACACTCAATGTAAAGACAAGCGGACAACAAATTCCGGGAAAGGTTACCCGGATAGCAAGGTCGAGGCCAAGGACAATCCTCGACAGGAGGAGCGTCGGGATTCTCCAAAACCCTAAGCCACAGCACATCGTCGAGGGTTTTGGCGACCAACGGAACGCGGAACGCCTCGTTCGCCCACTCGATGCCTCTACCGATCCTCTTCTTCAGGAAACTGGCGTCCTTCTTGATCGCGTCGGCGAAATGGCTGAAATCTCCGAACGCTCGGACCCGGTTCCGGTTCGTTCCGGCCGACACCGTCACCGCGAGCGCGCGAGAGTTGGAGCGGAGCGCGGAGACGGACATGGACGGCGGCGGCGACAGAGCAACCGCCGTCGTCGTCATCAGATGGCGATGGTTGGGTATGATTATGACCGATTCCCGATGCTGTGAACGCGTTGTGACAATTCACCGGTTGGCGAAACGGGGAGACATCGGGGCAAAGGCGTACACGAGCGACGGAGCGAGCGAGCTCTCCCTGTGGCTCTGGTGAGCGAGAGAGCGAGTGGACAAGAAGCAAGGGGGAGAGGATTCAGTGTCCTCAGCATATCTAGTCTCGCCACGCGTAAGGAGGCTATTGGTTTTCGAGCGGTCCGGGACGGGGATTCTCCTCTCCGGTTTGCACGCTCTCCAATGATGTCGTGATACGTGGCAGAGTAGCTTAGTTGAATGCGCGCACGTTTTACTGGCGTTGGCGACGTCGTCGAGGGTGAAAAATTTGAATGTTTCCTAGTGGCTGTTTTTTTTCTTTGGGTCATAAGCTAGTTGGTAATATTCGGATATTACGATTCTTATTAACGAGTGTCCTTGCGCTAATTTTTTGAAGTTAAGAAAACACATTCCTTAAACAGAAAAGGTGAAAAAAAATATTTTTCTTAAATATTTTTCCTATTTATAAAGTGATGCATACAATCATTTTAAGAAGATATTTTTGAGATCATTCGTTTTTTTTTACGAAAACAAATATGTAGATTTGTGAGTACTTGTTTTACTTTTCTCTTGAAGAGGTCGGTGCAATTGCTTTTATAAAAGTATTTTTTAAATCATTCATTTTTCACAAAAATAAATATATTGGTTTGTGAGTACTTATCTTACTTTTCTCTTGAAGAGATCAGTTTCTTATGGTTATTAATAGGGAAAATTACAAATAAACTCCCTAAGTGCTTTCATTTTTTCAAATAAAGGCCTAAAATGCCCTCATTATCTTAAGGGTTAATACCACGAAAAATTTCAAACTAGTACACATATGATAAATTTACCCGAACTATTTTTTTGATAATAAAAAATCATAAATTGGTACACTTGTGATAAATTTACCCAAAATGGTACACATGTGATAAATTTACCATTCATTAGTTTTCGTTAAATTTAATTGTCAAATTGTTGAGTTGATGATAAGTGACAGTTGGCGAGTATACCAGGTTGGGGTTTTTACCCTCTGTTTATCACAGTGTTTATCAATTTAAAATTTTTTATAATATTAACTTAATTTAATGGAAGGTAAATTTGTCACGGTATACTAATTTGGGGTATTTCATGGTTAAAAGAATTAGTTTATGGTAAATTTATCACATATATACCAATTTAGGATTTTTGGTGGTCAAAAAAATAGTTTGGGATAAATTTGTCGCATGTGTACTAATTTAACATTTTTCGTGGTAAAAAAATAGTTTAGAGTAAATTTACCATAAGTGTGTCGGTTTAGGACTTTATAGTATTAACCATTATCTTGAACAAAGACCCGAAGTGGCCATGACTATTTCAAATAAAGGTTTGACCTCGCCTACCACCGCCAAATACTCCGGCAAATCAAGGGAATGGCATTTCATTCAAATATAATTTTTTTCTTAATTTTTAATTAAATTAAATTAAAAATGAAAAAAAATAAAGTGAAAAAAAAAAGCAAACACAGGCGGGATGTTAATAGAAAAAAAGGAAAAATAAATAAATAAATAGAAGAAAGGAAAAAATAAATAAATAAATAGTAAATGACAAAAATGTCCCTACCAATCTGGGTTTTTTTTTCAATTTAATTTTAAAAATATATATATTTACGAAATTATTGTATACTTATAATATACTTAAAGTAAACACAGCAGTTGGGCTCCGAGCGGCTGGGCTTTTTTTTTAATTTCATTTTTTAAGTTTTTTAATTATTTATACTTATAATATTTAGTTTATTTCATATTTTTTTAAATTTTTTATATTTATTTTATTTATAATTTTTTATTGTGAAGCTTATCTTTATAACATAATTAGTAAGAATTAATATAAAAAATTATTAAGATCTATAATTAATAAATAATGTTGTAATTATGTAATTAATTAAAAATATTCATAAAATAAATTTGGTAAGATATATGAAATTACGGAGGACGAGGATCCGGATGCCATTTCGTAAATATGTTTTTTTTGAAAATTAAATTGGAAAAACCCCCTTCTTTTGCTCTTTTCCACATTTCATAAATGATAAATTTTATCAGCTTTTATAGTTTTGTCAAAGTCCCTCGTCACATTCTCCAAGATTAATGAGGTCACTTCAAGCCCTTATTCAAAACAATATCCACTTTAAATCCTTATTTGAGATAAAGATAAGACTTCATGCCCTTATTAGAAACAATGTCAACTCTAAACCTTTATTTGAGAAAATGAAGTCACTTCGAAACCTTTTTTAAAAATAAATTCCTTAGTAATATTTGAAACTTCTAATGGGTATTGTGGGAGGACTTACTAAATAACCAATTAACAATGAGCACAGTTTCCAATATGCTACCTTGTTAGAGTCGATCAATGCATTTGAAGATCAAAACATTGTCATATTTAATTACTCAATAGACCGACTTGTCGGCGACGTACCCCCGATTTAAAGGCATCGTGCGAAGAAAAACATTTATAATAAAAAAAACGTCCACACTAAAATTAAGAAGATGTATTTCCGATTATGGATAGAGGATATTATTTTCCCAAACACGACAAGTCTCTTGCTACAGGCGCTCGGCAATTTTTTCACCTTGTTTGTGTTCAACGTTTTGGATTACACTTTTCAACGTACCATCAAACAAATGAAAATTAGACATTTTCTTGTGAAAATGAATTCTTAGGAAAGCATTTTCTTTTATCATGAACTTATCCGCCACATAAACATACCCTTAAATGGATGCTATATAGTTACAAAATTTTGAATGAGTTGAGACAATAAAGTTCTAGTTACATATTGAATATTTAAGCCTCCGTTTGTTTCGCAGAATATATCATTTAGGGAATTTTTTTTTAGATTTTTTGGCATTTGGTTCACGAAAAATAAGCTAGTTAAGGAAAACATTTTTCACCCATCGAGAAAACATCTTCAAAAGTCGGGAAAATATTTTTCTCTTTTTGAAAAGAGAAAAAACGTTTTCCTCTACTTTCTTCCCTCCACTCATTCACATTTCTTTTGTTTTTAACTATTTTTAATAATAAATTATCAAAATATTTTAATATTATTATTGATTTTTATTTTTCTTTAATTTTTTCTTTTCTTTCTTCTTTTTCGCCAATCGCCAACCACGGTCGAGGGACAAGCATCACCATATTCGGTGAGGTCAAGGGTCCGGGCAAGCTCAACCTCATCGCGGATGAGGCTCGAGCCTCATTGGCGCCTCGCTTGTGGTCGACGACTTGTGGAGGTAGAAATAAAAAAATAAAAAAAATATTAAAAAATCAATAGTAGTACATTATTTAAAAAATATGACTTTTTTAAGTTACAAAAAAAATTAAATCGGATTCTCCATATCAAATGAGGAAAAATATTTTTCAGCTCATTTTCAGGTTTAAACCGAACACCGAAAAAAATTGCCATTTTCCCCGAAAAAGGATTTCTTGAAAAACATTTTTCAAAAATGCCATATTTTACACGAAATAAATGGAGCCTAAATGACTACATATTTGATATATCGGATTAGAAATCAACAACATAGACACACCTTTTCTCTTGCACATTGAAGCGGCGTATCATGCGATACAAAGCATCACGAGTCCATGGAAACAAGCTTGGATGTGCATTTGAGCTATTACACAATTGCAATTTTGAGATTAAGGTTCTATTTGTTTTGCGAAAAAATATATAATTTGGAATAAATTTTTCCAAAAGTAATTGTTTATATCACTTAGAATAATTTGCCAATGAAAAATATTTTCGTTATTAACAACAATCTATGTCTATATACTTTCGTAGATGATGAATTTTTTTTTCATTTACTCATTTCTATAGGCGACAAAAGCGATCTCTTTTTCAGAAAACATTTTCCAAATCATACATTTTTTGCAAAATAAACGCACTTTGAAGTTCTAGAGAGACCAATTCACTTTGGTCGGTTGCGAATATGGCAATGCCTCAAAAAGAATGGCGAGAAAAAGAATACTTAAACTTATGTATTATAAAGCGACTAATGTTCCATCAAATAGATCATTGGCCCCGATTGGTGATCGTACTTTTCCGAGATCGACGGACCCGTAGCCCAATTGGATCGAGGGACCCAAGTCAAGATCGCAACAACGATTGACATGGTGCTTTAGAAACCGAACCAAACCGAACCGTAAAATAGAATTCTTCCAAGATGTTTGCTGAATCCAAAGTGAAATTTCCCTGGTGAAATTTTGTTAGAGCTATAAAAGATGCGAAGTCGAGTGGATTTGAGTTCTATGCCGGTGCTCTTGGCAATATGAATTTTGCACGCTTGTTGATTTTCCAGTTATGTTCTCGAGAATGCGAATACTTGTGATCTTCCAAAAGCTTTCAAACATTTCCCAAGACAGTCATTCTAAATCTAAGTGACGTTGTTGTCGTCGTCGTCATCGTCGTTGTTGTTACTATACGGTGATGTTTTCTCCTGGAAACGTTTTCGATGTTGACTTTACTTGAAGCGATGAAAGGCACACTATATATTATAAGGGCCTCGTTGATGACTGATGAGTGCCTCCTCATCGGCATACGTAATAAAGAAATGTTTTCAATTCCAGTCCATTGAACACCCAATGCATTGAAAATCAATAACTTTTTATATGTTGGAATTGAACAAGCTTTACGGATGCACTTGTTAATAAGATCCACAGATAATTGACGCAAGCAGACACCGGTCTATCTACCCCTTGGTGGGCCAATCTGGAGAGGACTGGAAGTAACAGAATGAAGATTTGGTGGAGACATAGATGAAACCTTGAATTACAATGGCTGTTTCGATGAAGAAAGATGTCTATTTCCAATGGAAAAAGAAGGGGGTCGGGAATTCTAAAGGAGAGGAGGTTGATGTTGTTGGGGTGCGGTTCATACTCCCCAAATACACCCCAACAACAGGAAAGCATGTGGGTGGTCCGGGAGCCGCTCCAAAGAGAGTCTCAAGTAGGTAACGTCCCCTGGACACCGGAAAACTTTTACAATTTAAGCCTTTTTTTTTTCATTGGTTGTTTAGTACCCATTGTTATGTATATTTATATATATACTCTTTTTTTCGCTTGTAATTGAGTGATGTAACGAGATGTGCGATATACTAATTATAGTAGAATCCTCTACTTGGACATAGTCATAATTTAAGGGTAAACCATGATAAAATCTCGTGTCTCGATTTTTTCTTTCTTGCTACGCTTTACTTCGTTGTGATCGTGCGCCGAATTCTAACAGATGTTGCCTTGCTACATGACATGAATCCGAAACTTAGGGTTTCCACATAAGTTATCGGTGTTCGATTCAAAGATATATAAGAAATCATTAATCCCGCATCTTCGACTTTTGACATTTAAGTTCCGTTCTGCCGTCCAAATTTCTAAGTAGAATACAATTGGATGTGATAGCACAAGAAATTCAAGAACTTCGTAAAATCCTATTCTATTCACCGTTTGGTGAATCGCAAAAATAAAGCCAAATATTTTCATGTTGTATCTTTTCCATTATTTGGGAGGAATCGCAATGAATATGCCTTCCTTATCCGTTGCTCGTGGAAAAATATACCGCTCTCATTAGTTATTAAAAGAAACGTTACTGGTCAAAATGCAAGAAAGGATATCAATTGGAGAAAAATAAATAGGAAAAAATACATCTTCCTCTCTTTAAATTTTGTTCATAGAATAAGCAAATTGAGAAACAAGGAGAGAAGATTGTATTGGGTGTATTACTAATGTCATGGTGGTTGCTAATGCATTGCGGGGGCTATGAGTAATGGATCAGACAGAGAATGTTAGATCTTGTGAAAGGGAGAGATCATGATCATTCGCCCTTTGGTATTCCGAAAAGTATAGTGTTTCAGCTCTCTCGCCGCTTTTTGAAGTTCTAATGTGAACTAGGGAATTATAAAGGAGCTGCGAAGCTTCAACACGAGCTAGAGTCACGGAGGAAAAAGAAAAAGAGAAGGAGAGGGGCGGGTCTTTTCGAGAAATGGATTCGATAGCATCAACGTAAGACACCCGAGTTATATCTCTCTTACATTGGGCCTCTATCCTGTCTTGGACAACAGCAAAACCCTGGATAGGATGATAAACCTTCCCGGCTTTCCTCCTGGCCACCAAACGTAGTCTCGGAGAACAAATGTTCTGATCTCGATTAAAACCATCCGGGGCTTACTAAGCCCGACATAACTTTAGCCGTAAGCGACGTCGAAAATCACCGGGAGGGAAACCGAACAGAACTTCCCCGCATGAACGGACACGGCACAGATGAACGATCGAGCGTCCCCGAAACACTTTCAGAGCGCATGGCATCATCACTTCAAAACCGAACACCAAGGGGAGAACGAGCTTCACAAGCTCTCGAGATTGATGAATAAAAAACTTTGGTTTCAACAATGACGCGAAGTACTCGGCTTTAAACATCCGAGAATGGCTCTCTCTCTCTCTCAATTTCTCGACGAAAAAGGCCACGAGAAAGGAATTCCTGAGAATCCGAAATATTGCGGAGAATAATACATTGAGCGGGTGCTCTTACCGTCGGTCAGTGTTCTTGCCCCCAACGGAAGATCAAGGTAGAATAGGAAGGAATCTGCTTTTCCTACACAAACCCGAGTACGATCGAAAACAGCATCTCAATTGGGCTTGGCATACTGTCCTGAGGTAGGAGTAGGACCCCCACTCTAGCTCGTACTCTTCTTCTTCTTCTTCTCTCTCCCTCTTTTTTTTTTTTTTGTTGGTCTTTCCATTTAAATTTTGTACTTACCAAATTCCAAATTAAATTTTGTATTATCCAGTAGAGATGAGAGCGAGGTGTCCAAATGGGTGGAAGCGGTCCCCCTCCAAAAAAAAAAAAAAAAGAGGCAAAAAGAAAAAGAAAAAGAAAAAGATAAAAAAGATAAAATTGGGGGATCATAGTTCCTTTTCTTTAAGCCTGACCCCAATGTCCTTTTTGACCTTACTTTGACCGTATAACATATTCCCTATGACCCAATCACAGAAAAGAGGGACAGGTGTGGTCCCCCCCTTTTGTGCAACCCAAGATTCCCTAGTGCCCTTTGATTTCTTCCTACTTTCTCTATTCTTCTTTTCTTTTTGCTACTTTCTCCAGAATCCAATACCTCTCTTTCCTTTCCCTCCCATCTGGCCCTGACCAGATGGGTTCTTGTCTTTGTGACTTTGGCCTGTGTCTAGAGAGAGAGAGAGAGAGAGAGAGAGAGAGGGTGCTCATGTGCCCTAGAAGGAGGCTCATCAGGATAAACCCTAACTAGCTAAGTTCATCATGTTCCTTGCTTTTTTGTCAATTTGTCGCTGCTTCATTTCTCCAACCTAAGAAAGGAGATGGGACTCTTCCTTTCTGTTCTTTATCCCCATCTTGGGGGTGAATAATGAAGAAAGGAGACGGGACATTTCGAGCTTTTCTTCCTTCTAACGATTTCCACAGGAATACGCTCCACCGACCTCCGGTTACTTTTTGGAATCCTCGTTACGGAATTCGAATAACTCGTCGGTTCTGTTTCTGGCTCTACATCGGCGATAATCGGCCATTCGATTCGTTGGGCCTTGAACTTCTCCAGTGACCGACTCATTCCGCGATCACGTGGATAACTGCATACGTGACCCCGAAACACGTTGCCAGGAGCATGTTGTGCAAATGCCACAAATCCAAACAGATTTGGTTGAGCTTCGGCTCTAGAAACTCCAGCGCGAGTGTCCTTTGTCATACTCAAGGTGCCAATAAATTGGAAGTTAATCAAAATTCCAAGATAGAAACAAAAGTCTCCAAGTTGCTAATGAAAAATTTGAAAATAAACCCTCTAAAGGCATAGATTTCTACATGTTTGTATTTGTACTTTGTACATGATGATGTCAAATGATCCCGAGCATTCCCATGGATATTAATCTTCGAAACCCCCATCCACATGGGTAATCACCATCTGCCTAACCAGGTTATGGTTCTGAAGGATTCCGCTTAAATTGTTCTAAACTAAGAAATCACGACATTTCTTGGAGCGAAGCGTGGTATTTTCCTCCTTAGTCGGATTCACCAGTTAATCAGGCAATATCCAAAGCTCAGCTGATGATCAGCAAGGCAATTTAATGATACAAAGATGAACAAACAAGCGCTAATAATGGTGCTCCATGTCTCAGCTGATCATTGTAAAAGTAAAATGCCAAGCAAATAACAAACGATATGACAAGAGCTACCGTATGATAAGTTATATCACTTTGCCTCCTCGATGAGGCCAAAAATAGACTGGTGTGTTGTATTTAATCATATAGTACATGTTTTCTTCTGCCAAGAGAAGGATGTTTTAGTTTGCTTCTTGTCCATGAGACAGTCTAAAGGCCCTGTCTCACTCATGCGGTTTCGCTGTCCCTTGTTTCCTATGGGGGGGAAACCGAGCAGCTGAGCATATACCACTGATTTACAAATCAAATCCCAACTTGCATATCAGAGACCTGATTCTAAATTCATGTTTTGAAATAGATTTTGAGTTTGACTATACGGAGTTGAGGTAGCGGTGTTATGGCACATAAGATATCACAATATTTAACGAAAAATCATCTAGAAAAACTGTCTGAGAAGTGCTTTCGAAGGCATCTCCGATCAAGTAAAGCACCACCCAAGTTCGAACTCAACCTCATCAATGGATAACATTCCAACCAAACTCGAGCCGGTGTCGACCAAAAAATAAATAAAAAAACTCGAGCCAGTTGCTTTGCCTCAAAGCCCTCATCATAATACATATTGCACAGCTTCTATTTGCAATTCGGATTACACAAAAGCACCGAGTAGGAATAACAAAGCACATTGTTTGAAGTAGCATTCAGTAAATGAAATACTTTCCTAACTTTCTACCTAGAAAAATTGCATTCTCCGTCGAGCATTAGAAGGACGAGCTGGTCCTTCAACAAAAGGCAAAATTTCAAAGCAATGGAACATCTAGGAGACAAGGCGTGAAGCATCAAATGGTTCTTTTCAGGAGAGAAATGATGGGGCGGGGGCTGAGGGTTTTTAATGCGAGCTTTTGTAACTCCGATGTTGTCAGAAAACGTTTTACGATTTAAAAAAAGGAGCAACGGGAATTTTTTGTTCTTCTGAGAGTTCCGAGGAGGGCATTCCTCGTTTCAAGCGTAACAGATCTTGGTTCATCACGGTCCCTATTAATCCCGTCGAATATTCACGATTCGAGACTGCTAATAAAAGGAAAGTACTTCAAATCTTAATATCAAGAAAATCTCCTGATTTAACTCTGCGAAATCGTAGAAGATCTATTACCTTTCGCGGGTTCAAAGCGTTCGTTTCTGATTTCTGCAGGAATCGCAACCTCGCCATCGTTAGATTTGCCTCGAGATGCCTCAAATGATCCGCAAAAAGAATGCGATGATGCTTGATAAGTCGTCTCCGCGAAGGTCTGGAGCTTGAACCACCATATTCTGTAACCCTCCCTCGACCCCGGTCCCTCTCGGGAGAACAGAGAAAGTTTTCGGGCCTGCGAGTAAAAGAATCATTGGGCAGAGAGGAAGAACATACTGGGGAATCTATATGCTTGGCTCCTCATACGCCATCCGCGGAGGCCATCGATTCTCCGATGCGCTCTCTGCACATGGCATACAGGGAGCCAGGCACATACATAACGCGAATATGTCCGCACAACTGTTTTGCTTGCATGATCTCATGCAATTATGCAGAAGGTCTATGCTTCCTGTGCAAATAATTCGTAACGTGGGCTGAAAAGAAAAATGAAATTCAAGAATGTAACAAGCAGCGAAAGAAGAGAGCGAAATTGTCCACGACTGTATCCGAAACTGCAATGCCCTAGCTAGGGAGCTAAAGCACTGAAATGACCCCCCCGGATGGAGCAGAAACTAGGGTTCGTAGCAGCATATTCAACTGAAGTAAAAGATTTGGAGATCTGTGGGGGGATTTGAGCTGATGAAGACCCGGTCATGATCATGACGATGATCAAACCAAAGGGGTTTTTTTTTCTTGCCAGGCTCCCGAAAGCGAAACCCTAATCAAATCTGGGGCATGTGAAGAGCCGAAATCCACAAAAGCTACGTAATGGCCATGGGAGGCTGGTGCTGTTTCTCTTTGCTTGGGGATGGAAACCTGCTGTGTAGTTTTGACAGGGAAGGAAGGAAGGAAGAGAGAGATGTGGGGTTGAAGTTGCCCCCGAAGCTTGCCACTAAATATAGACAACAGAAGAGAGAGAAAGAGTAGAGAGAGAGAGAGAGGGTCTTCTTTGGCTTAGGAAATTGCGTGGTCAGTAATCAACCCCTCCCCATGCCCTTATTTCTCTCTCTTTCATTGTGTTTGAAGTCTCCTTTTCCTTGGGTCGTAAAGCAAAAGGCTTTGCTTTTTCTCTTCTGAAGCTCACTTTGTCCGAAAGTGCTTGGAACAACATGGATTCCCACATGTCCCTACTCCTCCTCCTCCTCCTCCTCCTCCTCTTTTTAAAGATCACTCTTTTTTTTATTTTTTAAATTTCCCAAAAAAGCAAAAGAGATTGGAAAAATAAAACATAATTATTATAAACGTACTCCCTTTTTCTTCTCCTGACTTTATAGCTTTGCTGTATTTTCTTTATTTATATTATCACAGTGCACGCTAATGGTGTAGTAGTTCCTCTCCTTTTTGGCCATTAGCGAATCTTAATCTCGGCCTTTGTCCATTTCCCCTTTTCTTTAGGCGCCCTCAGGAGAAAGAAAAAAAAATCCCCGCCCCGGCTAATTCTGTGCCTACATAATCGAACTTTGTTCATCCCTTTGCTTGATCCGTCGGCACAACTGTCTCACATTACTTGTATCCAGCTTTGATTCTTTTCAAATCAAATCATGCACCTAATATGACATCGGTACGTCCGAGGACGTCGCTAGGCGAAAGTTAGACAATATTCCACCCCCCCGCCACTCGAATTGGTGTTACTTATGTGTAGCCTATGTTAAGCTCGCGAGCATAGGAACATCCGCACCTAACATTCCGATGAGCATCGAACCCGTTGGTTTTTCCATGTTCAGGGGTACGCGTGGGGAGAATCATCTCACACAAACGTCGGTAAGTTTTTTTTTTTTCCTCGAAGGATGATGGCATTTTAAAGTAATTAATTGATATATTCGCCCGGAGGGGGTTAAATGTTTACTTGGTGATATGTCTAGGGTCTTCTTTGAAAGGAGAATGCAAAGTAAAAGATTGAGATTTGCAAGACGCTGTCAAATTCTATGTGCACAGGTTTCTCCGCAATCGAGGAGTAAAATTCTGAACGACCAAATACCTTTTTTCCCCCACCTTACTATGCTCTACAGAATAGTCGAAAATTCAAACTCGTCAAAACTTCTTTTACTCGTCTTTCACGTGGGTATGCAATGCACACAAGATGTCGATGTTCATGTTGGAATTATCTCGTGAATAATCGTTCTCAAAGCTTTTCCTTCTTCCGGAAGTAAACCTCCATGGAAGTTACCGTCGATTTGTGGAACTAGAAGTGGTAAAAGAAATGGACCATTTCATCCTGGCCTTGGACCCCAGGTTAAATTGTAATTCACGCAACGCCCTTTCCTCAGAAGCAAGTTTCACCGCAATTTTCCTCCTCTCCTTCTTTTGATTTTTATTCGATTTTATGCGCGTCTCTTGCCAAAAAATTCTATTTTTTTTTTCCACAATGGAATATTAGAGCACAAAGACATGCCGCTGCAGCATTCTGAACTCTGCTCTAGGGTTTCATCATCTCATGCTCGCACAGCGTCGCGATTCCCATTTATAGCAGGACCAGCTGCCCTTTTGGATTTTCCTAATTTTTCGAACATTTACATGGTTTTGTTTTCCCTGAAAACAAGCAAGGCTTTCGTACGAGCATGATATATATTCTACGGTTGATATTATACGTACACATGTAACGTTTAATATCACAAGTGCGGGTTCGATTTCCACGCTCTGCAGCAAGCAGTAAAAGCCAGAGAGAATAGAGTTAGAAATAGGACAGACATTCAAAAAAGAAAAGACTTTTGTCGTGTATTTTCCGCATGTATTTTCGATGAAATTCTGCATCTTCTTTTCTCTTTTTTATTCTGAAGTAGATCGAAAGTGGGAGACGTTTTCGACAAATGGTCAAAATGGGTCCATGGGAATGTGAACGTGAGTTCTTTTTTTGTTATTCGAGAGCATCGAAAAAACCATTTAAAAAAAAAACGAATATTACAATAAGATGGTGATACAAAGTGAAATGGCATGTCTCGAAGCATCATCCGAAAGATCGGGCTCATACATTGTTACTGTTTCAATCGTTAGTTAATTAGGTTTAACTCACATTTCTTTCTATTTAGTTTCTCGATATTTGCCCAACCCCGGATTCACGTGAAAGTGCATGGTTAATCAGGCTAGATGTTATAGAGGGGAAAAAAACGAGACTGATGACATGATTTGCATACTTAACGGCAGCAACTCGCAACATTCATGCGATTTCCAATGTGAAAAACGTGAATCCGGGGTTGGGCAAATAGCGTGGCATACCCACATGGATCGTGCTCTCTCTTTGTTTCGTCGGGGTGATCTATCGTACATACCACAGTATCGCGATGTCGAGATATTTCATGGACGCATACATTCGAAGAGATTATTTCGACAGGGAGACAACTAAAAATCCTTGGAACTGTTGTATTTGCGTTGCTTTGTTCCATCAGCTTCGTTCACATGCGCGCTTGATAATCATTTTTCCGGTGGTATTATTATGTTGTCTGAAATGGTGGCTCTCCATCCATAATTATGCTCTTGACTAATGGGGGAGTTCTAATTATAGCTGCCAAAGTTGCTTTTCAGTTCACCATTTTGTCCAGAGTCTGATTTGAAAGCATTAATTGTTCGGCTGAAGAGACTTATCTAAACTCATCTGTTTTCTTTCCTTTTTTTTTTTTTAAGTTAATGTCATGAAAAACCCCAAATCGACATATATTTACGATGAATGTATCATTCATTAATTTTCATTAAGTTTTACCTTCAAATTCTTGAGTTGGATGATACGTAACTATTGACGGGTATATCGATTCGAGATTTTTACCCTTTATTTGTCACATATATATCGGTGTGGAGATTTTTGTGACAATAACCCAACTTAATAGAAATTAACAGAGGATAAATTTATCACAACTATATTAATTTGGAGTTTTTTATGGTAAAAAATTAGTTTAGGATAAATTTATGGCATAATATACTGATTTATGGGTTTTCTTGATAAAAATATTAATTTGAGGTCAATTTATTACATATGAATCAATTAGAATTTTTCGTGATATCTATCCTTTTCTTTTTTTTTGGACTAACTGAAAAATGTCCGGAGCACAACAATGCCATCTGCAAAGTGCCCACGATCAAGAACCAAATCCTCCTGAATAGAGAACAGAGAAGAGTCCTTTTTGAAAGTCAAAAGTGAGCAACCACCCACCATCCACTTTTAAAGGGGGAGGAAAGAATGGGAAAAAGGTCAATGGCATTTTTGCTTTAGCGACATGAGTGATGCTTTAGGCATACAGTGGAAGTACAGGTAAAGCTTTTTAAAGTGGATTGGTTCCGATTTTGCACCTTGGATATGCTTGATCTAGTAGGGTTTCGGCAAAGTCCTCACCGAAACCCCCATGCATATTTTGGTGAAAAACACACCATGCACAACAGCTTGAGTATGCTAGAAACTTCACCCCTACTTAAAGGGGTAAATTTTTTTAGACTTGTTTGAACATATCGCTTAAAAAGAATGTTTCGTAGGTTCAATCCATTATTGAACAATAGTTACCTCCAATTCGGGCAAGAGCCATCTAGCTCTTGTCCTCGGCCGCGGCGACAATATACGATTCGATGGTCGTCGCCCGTAAGTAGTTCTAATAACTCGCATCAATGCAGTTTTAACTTCACAATAGTCGATCACGATTTTTCGTGCAAGAAAGGCGGGATAAGCTCTGTGTGAATTGGCGGAAAGTGTTTTCAGTTTATATGTAAATAGTCACATTTTAACCCTATCTAGGATAATATCGATCTAGGTATTGGTGACATTGTGTAAATTGAAAAAAAAAAAAAAAAGCGTCGTGGAGTTTAAATATACAAATGTTAATCGTGTCAATAAGTGTCCTCGAATCACCGATTAAACATACTTCATGTTAAGTATTTCGGTTTCCAAAATATTGGTTAAACATGATTAAGGTCAATAGTATGGGGGAAAATACAAAACTCACTTTAATTGACTTCTTACAGGATGTCTAGGAGACACTTTCTAACGAATTTGTTTAAAAAGTTGTACAAGATAATGGAAAGAGTGAACCAAAGAATGTGTCGGTAATGGTGATTAGCGAAGCTGGAGGAACCCATTTCGACAACCTGCATGACATTGAGAGAGAGAGAGAGAGAGAGAGAGAGAGAGAGAGAGAGAATCCATGTCCAGGATGGCAAACAAGAAGAGGGGAAAAAAAACAAAAGAAGGCAAACAAAGAGAAAGAAATGAAGCGAAGAAAGAGTAAGGCAAGGGACAAGTGTGGGAATCTAATCTGGGTGTCAGGTTTCTCAGACACGCAGCACGTCTTTGGGTGTTTGCAGCCATTGCTTCTGTCTTCCTCCTCCTCTTGCTGTTTGTATCTTATTTGCATGTGCCTCTCTCTCTCTCTCTCGAAAATTACAGACAGTTATTCTTAAGCAGAGGTTGAAACAGATCGGCACTCAAAGATTTTTGATCGAAAACCATTTTGAAAAAGACACGATATCACCACATTTGGAACAGTTCTGCATGAATCCTCAAGGCTGTCTTAATGCCTCCACGAACTCAACCACATACATGTCGTGCTTGAGCTGATTAGGGTTAGAGAGAGATTTTGTTGATTTGGGTAAATATTCTTGTTACATAAAAAAAGGGGAAAAAAAAAGCATAGGATGTAGTTCATTTAGGCGTTGTTGATTAGGTTCGATTTTTCGTTATAATTTTTTCTATCTTTATTTCCATTTAACTTGGTAATTAAAGTGGCCCACGTGAAATGTGTTTGAGATTATTTTGAAAACAATTTCCAAAACTAAAACGAAGGAAATTGTTTGTATATTTAAAATATGAACTGGAGAGACATTTTTTATATTCTTGTTATCCCAAATGGAAACAAAATAAAAAAATATCATTTCATTTTTTTTATCTGTCTTATATATAACTTTCCTCTCTCGCCTTTGAAGAGAGTGCGATAGTCCAATCCTGTATCTATAATGCTTGCATCTCCACCGCCCAATCCCTTTACCAGCAGGGTCGTAGGCCTATCGATATATTTTGATTTCTAAAATAAGAAACTTCTCTTATCACTGTGGTGCAATACTGGTGTACATTTTATTCCTAAAATGGGTTTTTCCTTTCCACTTCTCAAATGTTATTTAGAAGATAACAAATCGAAAACTTTTCATCTTTCATAAAAAAAAATGAAAACATGGCGGTCTTAAGCTCAATTACGACATACTTTTTGATAATCAAAATGGAAACTTTAAAAGACATAGAGATACGATACAAAACATTTTTTATTCTGACGCACCGTTCATATCTTATTATATCATCAAGTTGAATCGAGAGACTTGGCGACAACATTTCCTCGTATAAGTTGGGACCCATTAAAACTTATGAATGAAGCTGGTAATTTAAACGCAGACAGGAAATTCAAATAGGAATTGGAGACCCTAAACTAGCTTGTAATTTAGGCTCCGTTTGTTTCCGGAAAATGTGATATTTTGGAAAAAAAAATTCCGGAAAGTCACTTTCCAGAAAATTGACGATATTTTTTTTTGTGTTTGACTGAGATTTAAAAATGAAATGGAAAGCAAATTCCATCATTTGGCAAGGAATTGATTTTCCTAAGTAAAATTACCAAAAAAATTGATTTTTTTAATTAGTTTATTTTTAGAATAATTTTTTTGTTTATTTATTATTATTATTTTTCTTTTTCTCTCTTTGCCATCCCACAACCGGCCACAGTGCTCGCCCAAGGCCAACGGTCGAGAAGTTTTTTGGTAGAGCTTAGGAGTCTAGGAGACTTTTTTTACAAGAGGAGGTGCGTTGGCACAGAATTAACCCATGCTTATTCCTCATATACCGTCCCTATCCTCAACTATGCTATTTAGTTTATTGAGGTTCATGCCGCTAGCCGGGGAATCGGTTATAACCCCAAACCCGACCTACTAGATCCTTTATGTAAAAATAAGGGTAAAAAGAAATTTTATCCATCTAGGAATGTATACCCAATGAATTATTTGATCCATATTGATGCAATGCAGCTATATGAAGTTTGGACTAGGTGTCTTCTCAATAGGTGTCCAGCTCACCAACCTTGGGCAAGCAT
Organism: Rhodamnia rubescens; assembly: GCA_021437795.1. Taxonomy (NCBI): domain Eukaryota; kingdom Viridiplantae; phylum Streptophyta; class Magnoliopsida; order Myrtales; family Myrtaceae; genus Rhodamnia; species Rhodamnia rubescens. The sequence goes on along the minus strand of JAILYA010000054.1, from coordinate 898,999 downwards.
CTGTGGCCAGTCGCCGGCGACCGGCAAAGCAAGAAAAAAAAAAGGGAAAATAAAAAAAAAAAATTAAAATTAAAAGAATTAAATAACTGATAAGAAATACAATTTTTTAAAAATTAATAAAAAAATGAGTGTAAAGGAGTTGAGGGAGTAAAGATGAGAAAAAATATTTTCCTCTTCTCGAAAGAGGAAAACGTTTACCCCGCCTTTGAATAAGTTTTTTCCAGGATGGAAAATGTTTTCTTTGACTAGCTTATTTTTCGGAACCAAAGCCCGAAAATCCGAAATTCTTTTTCCTAAGAATTATTTTTCGTGAAACAGTAATTCGTAGATCACTCTAATTTTGATTCTTAATTTCAATGTACCGGTTAATAAATTCGAAGCGTTGGCAAGCTTTGGATTCAATAATTGGTTTGTTAGTCCAACAAATATAGCTTGTGAAACAAAATAAAAATCATAAAAGGTTTGATTCCCCACCGCACCACGAGCACTAAAGTTTCTTCGAAATTTCCCAACTGAAATATCATCTCAAGAATTCTCCAAGTTGGGACAAAAAAAAATCACGAGAAAATCAATATTCAAATTCTTTTCCCTTCCTCCTCTTGAACATTCCCATTCTTAGTTTCTGTGCTGTGGAGCTGGAGTCGCATCACGTCTCTCCCGCAGTCTTCTCCGACCGCCTCAGTTCTCTGCTGAGCCGCCCACCTCAAGCTCCGTGCGACGGTCGCGCATGAAGCTCTGCTGCATCCGTTTGACGAGGAGGCGCACGCAATAATTTTTATCTATTTTTATGCTGTCTTTTCTTGCAGGATCGAGTGGTCTCTGCATCTCTAACCATTCGCGCAATCTTTTTCTTTTGTGTTTCTTTTTGCTTATGGCCTGTCCAAAGACAAAGCAGGAGAAAAAAAAAACATTGAAAAGAAAGAAGTGTTCCCTCGAAGATGACCCAAAGCTGACAACGCATGTTTTCAGTATTCTCTTGTGATCGTGCACCCCCACCACACATTCTCTCTCTCCTCCTCCTCCTCCTCCCCCGTCGTTTTGCATTCCGCCGCTTTTTCTTATCCGATGAGTCCGCTGTGCGTCTCTCTCTGGGAAACCTGAAACCCTAGTTTTCATCGTTCTCTTTTTCTCAGTTTCTCCGATGGCAAACGATGTCAGTTGTAGAGCACGAAACGTGTCTTCCTTTTTGTTCAATCAGGTGATTGTTTCCAAGTTTACGATGTAGTTTCCAGCCTCTCATCTCGCGTGATCATAACCCTCGTCTGCACAAGCCCGTGAAGGGATGGATGCGGCATAACATAACGAAACTTTGTGAAAAGTGTGTTTGTATATGCTTTGAGTCGCATGAATGAAATCTTTTTATGACTCCGCCAAATTTCGACTCATTTGACCAAGCACTAGTGTAACTAGTTAGGGACTCAAGATGGTTCTAAAAGATTTAGGTAAATGAAAACTGGGAAAAAAAAATACAAAGAAAGGCTTAATACATACAAGAAATGTGAAAAGTGTAAAAAAAATTGTAAATATATTGCATTTGTGCCAATTTATTCCTAAACAGTTTGTATTCGTGCCAATTGAGTCCGTTCACCAATTTTGACGAAAATCAGATGTGGACATCGGTCGTCTCACATGATAGGGTCGGCGCGACGTGGATAATTTTTAAATAATTTTTTTATATTTTATATATATTTATTGTTTTCAATTTTATTTTTTATATTTTTTTTTTTTCGAGGCTGGCTAGTGTCGCCGCCAACCACTATGGGCTCGCCTAGATCCGGCCAAGCGAGGGCGTCGTAGCCCTCGCCCAGGCCCCGTGAGGACCACAAAGCCCTTGCCTAGGGCCGGTAGGGGTCGGTCGGGCCCTCGTCGGCCCTCAATAAAAAAAAAGTGTACAAAAAGAAAAAGAAAAAATCAAAGAAATTATTGAAAATATAAAATTATGTTAAAAAATACTTAAAAATATCCACGTTAGCACTAGTCGTGTCATGTAGGATAACCAAAGTCCACGTCAGCGACTTCCAGCCAAAATTATCCGGATGTGCTCAATTGACACAAATGCAAAACGTTTAGGATTGAATTAACACCGACAAAAATGTTTTGGATTGAATTGACACTATTTTTTACACTTTTCCCTAAAAAAACAGTCAACTAGGAAGTAAAATTAGCAAGGAACTTTCAAAAGTCCATGAAATTACAACACTTCTAATGCGGCCTGAATTTGCATCGACACTTCCAAGTCCGGATGGGGCATCTTCCCCGCAGGATTATGGCGCTACTAAAGATCTCTTGCTAAAATATTCTTCTTCACTAAATGACACGGGACAATTCCATATCGGATGCTTAAATAAGCCAATCCTCCACAGCACGAGCAGCACCATCTGTTTCAACCCTCGATATTAAACTCGCCGCGTCGCTCGATAATTTCGCTCTGTATCTTGTAGCGTTTCTTGTATTCTAAATGGGCATGAATCTTCACATAATCCTTTTTTTTTTTTGGTCGAACTTTTTCCTTCATTTAATAACTGCAAAAAGTGTGCAGTTGCTAGATCGATCCATTTGTAGGTGTGGGAATTGTCGCAATTGTTTCATCGTTCAATAGCAAATGAACCGTGGTGTAATAAGAAAGATCCGGTTGAGGTGTGATCATCAATTTGTGAACTCAAATTTCATTGACATAATCCTAATACCGGCCAAACTTTGGTAGGAGTAGGAGGTTTGTGAATCGTTCCTCGACCGGGTTCTAAAGCATGGGCAACCCCAGTCCACCATAAGATTCATCGACATATTTAGCCCTCAAAGAATTTGCAAAAGTTCGTACGAATCACCCCCAAAATCGGTCCAACATAATCATTAGTCAACAGCGTGCACAGTGCTCTGATCGTTTTGGCTTTGCGATCAACATGAGCAGGAGGATCATGATGGAAAATGATTGAAACCCGCATTTAGTCCGCATAATCATGACCCTTTTCGAGTGCGTGGAATGCAAAGGAAGAGAGAGAATGGCGGACCAACGAAAGGGTCACCCGGTTTCAAAGAAAGGAATCATCACAGCATAAAATCGACGTCGCTTCCCCGGCAATGCAGGGCATATAGTATCTTGGCACTTCGATATCATTCTGCCTTTGCCTTTGTGCTTTTCCTTTTGCCTTGGGAGGATAGATTCAGTCGACTCAGATGTGTTTTTCCCTTCTCTCTCTCTCTCTCTCTCTCTCTCTCTCTCTCTCTCTTTGGTGTGGATCACATGATTCTACAGAAAAAGACCAGGATAATTGTATAAAGAGCAAAAGGGGAAAAAAAAGAAAAAACATGAAGGAGAGGTTTTTCTATTTGTAAGTTTTAGGCTCACATTGTGCCGGGAGCATGCAGTAGAAACTTAGTGCTTTTACTTGGGGAGATCGCTAAGAGGGAGATCGCATCTAAACTATCTAATATATTGATATAGACTCATTTTCACTCAAAAACTTAATTGAATTGTTGTGTGCCCATGTATTACCTACCCCACATCAGTTTTTTGATGTGAATTTTTTTTTTATAACTCAACCGATACATGTATCTTAACAATCTCCTCTTCAAGCGGGAGTTCGGTGTTAGGTGTGCTCCTTATAATTCAAGTATCATTCCGAATCTACATGTTTTAACTTGAATTTCTAACGCCACCTTTATTCCTTACCAGTTTCTCGAGGTTGAGCCATGAAGTTGCCATTAGAACTGCGTCATTACGCTACAATGTCCACCTTCAACGAGGTCTCTTTCACCAAATTAAACCATGAAGGTTACCCGAAGATCGCCGCCGTCGCGAGATTCCTTTCTTAAGATATGAACCAAGCATGAACATGCATCGGAAGGATGCTACTTATCGGCTTTGTTACACATGAAGGTTGCCTGAAAACTATCGTGGTCATGAGATTCCTCCATTGGGATGTTAATCAAGTGATGATACACGTTGGGAGTGCGACACTTGCTGACTCTAGTACAATTTGTTAGGAATGCGCAGCAAAAGTCTAGTACATTTACTTGGAGAGATCGTTAAAATGAAGCCCAAATTTGAGTTTGTCAATGTAACCAATTGCACTTATCTTCACTCAAAACCTTGAATTAATAGGTTACGAGCCAACTGTGATATATTAACACCTACACGCCAAAGTTTCTATGTGAATTTTTTTAACACAATTCACGTGTGTATCCCAAATGTATTAAACCGAAGAGATAGAAGAAAACTTTTGACAATCCTTTCAGAATACATTTGTGTCTACTTGTAAATTAGTATATTTTTGACATATTACTTTGGAATAAAATGGATGACTACTCATATGAAAACCGAATACACATAACGATACATTCTAAAAAAACGTTTTCGTGGTGATCCCATCAAAAGAATAAGATTGTTTCAATTATCCTAACTAAAACGATAGATAATCTTCAATTAGACAAATGATTCCTTCAAAGTCTCACACATGTAAATTACAATACTACCTTTTATGTCCAACATTCATTAAAGTCGTTCCTGAAATTACCTTGATTTGAAGTGTGATGTATTTTCTAGCACTCTTTCCTCATCTTTCCAATACGGCATGTGCTCTTTAATTGCGTACATAAGATGAAGATTCCAATCATCCAATCTATTGACAAATACAGTCTCGAATTCCGAAATACATGGGTGCATTTATTTCACGAAAAATGACTACTTTGTAAAACATTTTCCTCAAAGTAAATCATTTGTGTAGCTTATAATTGAATGAGCGAAAAATATTTTCATCTAGACAGAAATTGTTCCGGATAATAAAAAATAATTTTATTGATTAATCAATTTAAGCGATTCGTAGGGATATTACTAGAAAAATATTCTTTAAATTATTTATTTTCATCTGGACAGAAAGGCTCTCTGCCCTTTCTTGGAGAGGCCTTGCTAAGGATTGATTTTCATACGAGCTCCAGGATTTCCCCCATGGAAATGGGCTTTCGGAAACGGGCCTGGCCCGTTTCTTTTGGGCTCAAAAGGCTTCTCGAAAGTGTACATGCAGTTCGGACCCAATCAAGGACACGAAACTGATACACGAAACTGACACATGTCGCTACCTAGAATCACTTGGGACATTCTATAATTATAATCCTTAATGTGATCAAAAGTTTGGAGAAAAAGCCACAAAAAAAAAAAAAAACTTATGTAAGCTAAAACAAAGGAAATGGTCAAAAAATAAGTAAGGTGACAAGGTCATTTCTCAGTTTATCTATTGTAATTAAATGGAATTAGCAGTGCAAATCTTGAAGCCACAGAATTAAATTATCATCATGTCCTGATTTCGAGTCGGTAGACAAAAAGCAAGCAAAGCATATAAGGTACCTAATTCATCATTTTGTGTTATACTTTTCTTGATCGGGACATCGTCTTTCATTGTAATTCATACGTCTAGTGTCGAGCAATTCTTGCAATTAGTTGCAATGTGCGGCATAGGTTGCCCTGTGAAAAAAATCCGGGGAGGTTCAATCTTTGCACATCTTCTCTCCCGATCTAGAGTTAAGTTTTAGATTTGAGGGCTTTTCTGTTTCGATCTAAAAATAGATTTGAAATTTACAAGGGAGTGAATGGCTTAGCATTTGGTGTAACAAATAATAAGATGGATGGCACCAACAACCCACGAGGAAAAAAAAGGAAAAATGACACAAATGATCTCTAAACTTTAGCTTGATATGCAACTTGATTCTCGAGCTTTTAATTTGACTAATATGATCCATGAACTTTAGCGCAATGAGCAATGTGGTTTTTTGAACTTTCAATTTGTTCAATGTGATTATCGGACTTTAGGGACATATTCAACTTAGTCCCTAAACTATAAGAAAATTTCGAGCATCGTCCCCGAACATGAATTGATGGAAGGATTGCGTTGAATGTCTTTTCTATACTTGGGACTAAGTTGAACACGTTATAAAAATTTAGAGATCATATTGGTTAAATGAAAATTTCGGGGATTACATTGTACATTGAGTTAAAGTTCAAAGATCATATTGGTCAAATTAAAAATTTATAAATCGTATTACGTATTTGGTGAAAGTTCATGATCATTTAAGTCATTATTCAATAACAAAACAAAAGAAGAAGCGTGGGACCCGAGTAGTTGGTGTTGGTGAATGTGGCAGAGCGGCCCAAAAAGATAATGGAAAAAAGGGCAATTTACAGATCAAGCAACAATTTAAAAATAGAAGCAGATGCGAAATGGTCCAGCCTCACCAACCCCAACATAAGAAGCCAGAGAATCATCAACCATAAAATATAGAAAAACGGATGCAAGCCAAACCTTTTTCAAAGATTCAAAGTTGGCACCTACCCACTTCAATCAACAAGAACGCCGCCAGCACCTACGTTTATCCCATGTGGCATTGATAATCAGCACATGCAAAGAAGAGAGTAATAGTTTTTTTGTTTATTGTTTTTTTTGGGTTGAAAGGAAGATCCCATTCATTGATGAGGATAAAATTCGAGAGTTACATAGAATGCTTTCAAGCTCGTAAATAACTACTGAAAAGAAAAAAAATAGATAGCAGAAAGTAAATTCTGCAGCAAGCAAGACACTCTCATCATTCAAGAATAGATCCGACAATCATCGATTCGGTGATCTCATCATTCAAGAATAGATCCGACAATCATCGATTCGGTGATGAGACACACCGAGAACTCTCATACCAATTGTAACGGCGTGCGAAACGTCCCCATTACCATCGCCAAATAGCAATACCAACATCAATATGTTGAAAGAACACCGATCAAATGCCCATAAGGAACTCCTAGATCTATCTCTATCTATAGTTCGAGAGAGGAAAATCCCTCGATCTAGATCTAAATCTAAATCGGAAGAAGAGAGCGGTATAATTTCGGAGAGTTTGTGGAGCGACGTCACGAACATTCTCATAAGTGGCCGTTGACCGGAAGAATTACCGAACTATTCTCCACATTTACCCAAGATCAACGATAGAAAATTATTCACATTCGTAAACTCCCCAAACAAAGTGGACGAAAAAAAGGAAAGACAAACCAAGCAAGATCAGCCGTAGAAAGATAAGAAACTATGGGGAGAGGGGGAGGAAGAGGCTCCCTTAGAATTTGAGCGGCGGCTAGGGTTGGGGTTGGAGTTAGGGGAGAGGGAGAGAGAAAGAGAGGGTTGACAAATAATAATTATACCATAAACTAAAAAGAATTATTCAAATTTAAAAATGATCTTTCTAATTCTATTATACACGTGCGGTGGGTGTATGGGCTAGCTCGACGAATGAGGGGCAAGACTTTTCACAGTTAGTATTTTGGCAATGCACTATGAGACATTCTTCTATTATCCGTTTTTGTATGTTTTCGAGTTCATTTACATCGATACGTCGTGTATACCAAACAATGAACCAGATGGCGTATTAATATATCCATCTTTATTATAGCAATTCACCAAAAATAGATAGGATACGACAAAACATCGAGATTTCATATCATATCCTAACTCATTCAATCCCGACTAGTCAAACACAACTTTATATCTTTTTGACCCCAAAAAGGGAAACCTTTATGTCTTCTCTTTGTTGCGATGTCTTTCTTAGAGATTCACAGGATATTTAAACGGAGACGGAGCAAATCTCTTAAACCATGATCTAAAATTACTTGGGCGTCCTATTGATCATGAATCTTCTTATGGGGACTTCGCCATCAACGAAGCTCGAAGAGAGTCATGGAAGCTAGACCCTTTCTCTTTGCCTCAAAACTTTTCCACAGACAGTAGTCAAGGGTGACGCATTTTCCTTAGAAAACCAGCCCGTCCGTCCAAGAGCAAATTAGCTGGGCTTTAAGTGTTCTGTTTATGAGCAGGATGAAGACGACGTCTCTTCTAAGCTCATTCATCATTCCATTTGGCGACAGCACGTCAGGATTCTGACTATACCCCCGCTTTCTCTCTATCATAGGACTCGGAAAAATTAGTTGTCTCGTGGGATCGTTCTTGCATGCCCATGAGACATGTCAATGGTAGAAGAGAGGGGAGAACTAAATCAAAAGTGCCAAAAGTTACACATAGCGCTTATTTACGGTGCTCACTTTAGTACTAAACTGTTTTTTGGACCACTTAAAATGCTAATTTTTTTCAACAAAAAAAAAACACGTAAGTGTCAATTCCGATTTGCTTGATTGGAAATTTAATGTGACATTTTCTTTATTAACATCTGAAACCGACGTACCTCGCTAGAGATCCAATCAGCACCCAAGGCATAAAAGGATGTTGTTTTATGTATTCCCCCAAATTTTTTTTTTTTTTTTCTCTCTTGTTCCTTTGGCTAGTCGCCAGACCGGAGGAAGAAGGTAAAGAACAGAAAAAGATGATGGCAAAGGCCACGTACTTCTCGCAGAACAAAGAGCATGACACCTTTGCGGCCGTGAAGATCCTGACCCCGCCACGGTATGCCGGCGTCTGGACACGGCCCTGCTTGTATGTATTGACCTTGGAATAGAGTCAAACGGCACACACGTACTGTGGTGATTGGGAAGCCTCGCAGGTGATGAGGTGATCGGTCCTGATCTTATGTTAAATTTGATATTCTTTGCGTGCTTTTTGGAGGATCAAGTCTGAATCTGATCTTGACTTTGTATTATTTTCTTGGGTTAATACCATCAAAAACCTCAAATCGGTACATCTATGATAAATTTACCATAAACTATTTTTTTTACCACAAAAAACCCAAAACTAGTACACGTGTGATAAATTTACCTCAAACTATTTTTTTGACCACTAAAAACTCTAAACTGTTATATCCGTAACAAATTTACCCTAAATTAATTTTTTAACCACGAAAAATCCCAAGCTGGTACGTCTATGACAAATTAACCCTCCGTAAAATTGGGTTAATACCATGAAAAATCTCAAATTAATATATTTGTAACAAACAGAAGGTAAAAACCCTAAACTTGTATACTCATCAACTATCACGTGTTATCCAACTTGGTAATTTGACGATTAGATTTAACTAAAATTAACATACGGTAAATTTGTCACATGTGTACCAATTTGGGGTAAATTTGTCACAAGTGTACTAGTTTGGGATTTTATGTGGTCAAAAAAATAGTTTAAGGTAAATTTGTCATAAGTGTACCGATTTGAGATTTTTTGTGGTATTAACCATATTTTCTTCGCTATGAACCCTTTTTTTTTTGGGTTGCAATTAAGTCCGATGAATTGTCTTTTATTTGCATGATTTGATCCTTCAGTCTCTCTCCTCTTTGTGTGTTTCGCTTGTAACTTTCTTGTGAATTGCAGGGGGAGTGACAAGTTGGCCTCGTATGACCATCATTTTTTCTAAAAACTATTCACGTGAGCATTGGTCCTATCATGTAAGACGTTCGATGTTCACATAGACATATTTGAAAGAATCATGATCGAGTTGGCTAAAATGTAATAGCTTTAAGATCTTTTGGACAATTTTTTTGAGAAGCGTTAAAGTTTCGAATTTGAACATGCAAGTTTCATTGATTTGTCCTAGGAGCCACGAGAAAATCCAGTCTAAAGGAGCTGAGATAAAATAAAGACTTTACAGCAACAACAAACTCTCGTATAAAATCTCATAGAGCAAAGTAGGCTTGGCAGTACTCGAGCATCAAGCATATGGGCTGGTTCTAGACCTTCATCCATGGGAATACAACAGGAAAAGAAAGGTGGAGATGGGGAAAATTACACTAGAAGTGTCATAATTTTTTAAGACATTCACTTGAGTGCCATAACTTTTAAACGTTCACTTAAATGCCATAACTTTCAAAAATCGTTCACTTGAGTGCCATGTTAACGTGGACATTGGAAAACCGACGTGGCAACCGGAAAGCCGACGTGGCTCATCGAAAAGCTAACGTGGCACTCGAAAAAGTTAATGTAGCACTTAAGTGAACGATTTTGCTCCCACGTGACACTCAAGTGAACTATTTTTAAAAGTTATGGCACTTAAGTGAACGTTTTGAAAGTTATGACATTCAAATGAACGCCGTATCCCGTTGAGATGCAATGACCGACTTAGAAGGTCATCCGATTGCCCGGAGAACGAAAATGGCAAAAGTCGGCTAGCGAGTGGCAACTAGCGGTCTCGATGGAGAGAGATTCGGGGCTGCCCCATTTCCACCGGGTGGGCTCCACTTGCCAAGCCCGATTCCCCTCTCTCTCTCTCTCCAGCGCATTGAACTAGCAAGGGCTCATGCAATACGACGCAAGGTGACCTCTCTCTTTTGGGGTTTCTTTGTTTTCAAGCGGGATGCGTCCACGCTCTCGCTTTCGCTTTCTTGGTACCCATATTCTGCATGCGGGTTTTTCCCTTCTTTTTTTTCCCCTCCCATCGTGCTTGCACGCCGCCCATTGTGGTGGTCGAGCTTGGACGAGCTGTCTAGATGGGGCTAAGCGAGGACCTCGATCCAAAATTGCTCTTATGTTGTGTTGTGGCAACCGTTTACGGATGTTGCCGGGTGAACACTTATGTGTTCCTTGATTCCGTCGTCCGTATTGGATATAGACTTTGGCGGGGGTGATAAGGATGAGGAGAAATGGGGTTGGACCGGTTTCTCTTTCTAGACCTCCTTGTTTATCGCAAGTCTCTACACTTGTAACGCAGATTAGCTAGATACTCGTTGCCGGGGATGTAGTGTTGTGATGCAATTTACCCCTCATGGACGGGCTTTAGTTATTACTCGGATTTCGATTGCCATTCATTTCCATGTGATAAGAAAGATAGATTAAAAGAGAATGATATTTGTTCTTTAATAATGGTGTGATAAACATTGTACATGAGAAGCCTTTATATAGGCTTAGAGGAGAAAATGAGCCTAGCATTCTTCCTATGTGGGACTAAAGAGAAAGAAGAGAGGTAAGGAAAACCTACAAAACTATACAACATATTTTAACACCCCCCTCAAACTCAAGGTGGGTCAAATAACGAGAGTTTGGAAAGAAGAAATTTAAATCGTTGTGATGTAAGAGCCTTCGTAAAACAATCGGCAAGTTGATTCTCGGTTCCAACAAAAGGAAGTGAAATAGTGCGAACTTGGAGATGATGACGAGTCGAGATGACAATCGATCTCAATATGTTTGGTACGCTCATGAAATACTTGGATTTGCACCGATATGAATGGCACTCTTGTTGTCACAATGCAGAGGAGTAGGATCCGAAATGAAACACCCATATCGGCAAGTAAGCGGCGAAGCCAAACAATCTCAACAAGAGTGTCGGACATAGCACGATACTCGGACTGCGAGAGGAGCGTGAGACAATATGTTGTTTCTTGGATCGCCAAGAAATAAGTGAATCGCCAAGAAAAATGCAATAACCAAAGTGATAGATTTGCGATCAATGACATTGGAAGCCCAATCAAGATCGAATAGGCACGCAACTTGAGAGTAGAAGAAGATGGTAGAAATAAGGAACGCGATAAAGTGCCTCGAAGATAGCGCAGAATTCTTAGAACACCAAGCATAATGAGTTGTTCGATGAGCAAAGAACAAACCGATCGACAACATGAACAAAGATAGGCGATGTCGGGTCGGGAGATAATAAGATAAATAAGATCACCAACCAAGGTCCGATAGCGGGTGACATCGAAAAGAGGTTCTCCATCGTCCGGGCAAAACTTCCGATTTAGCTCAATAGGAGTGGTAGCAAGACGTGAATCGATAGAGCAGCCTGGACAGAATATCGCCGGTATATTTCTCGCCGAGAAATGAGAATACCACGTGAACTCGAAGCAATCTCAAGCCCAAGAAAATAGCGCAGTGGTCCTAGATCCTTCATGGCAAAGTGTTCTTTGAAGGTGCCGCTGGTATGCTCAATATGGTCACGATCATCTCCGTGAATGACCATATCATCAACATAAAGAAGAAGAATAAAGTGCAACTGAAGAAGATGTATGAACAAACATAGCATGATCAGCCTCACTTTGAGTGAAACCAAACAGATCGAATAGCATCATCGAACTTCTCAAACCAAGCACGAGGGCCTGTTTGAGACCATAAAGAACCCGTCGCAAGCGGCAAACCTTTCCCGAGGTATGAGCAAGACCAAAGGGAGGTTGCATAAAGATATCTTCCTCGAAGATCACCGTGAAGAAAAGCATTCTTCACATCAAGCTAAAAGAGAGGCCAACTGCGAATTGAAGCAACAACTAATAAAGCACGGACAGATGTCATCTTTGCTACGGGAGCAAAGGTTTCCTCGTAGTCGATACCATACTCTTGCGAGAAATCTCGAGCAACCGGACGAGCTTTGTAACGCTCAATATTGCCATCGAACGAGTCTTAATCTTATATATCCATCGGCAAGATACGAGGGAGCGACCGGAGGAGGAAGAGGCACAAGCTCCCAAGTACCAAGCATTCTCCAAAGCCGAGAGTTCCTCGGACATAGCCTCGACGCCATTCTACATGCTTGAACGCCTCACGATAACTATTAGGTTCTTGTACAAGCATGAACAAGCAGCTAAAAAGGAACCAAACTCAGTAGAATAAGAAGTAGCAAAGAACATATCGGGCAGGTGGACGACGATCTCGAGGAGGATTACGGCGTGGCTCTAGTTGTGCGTGAATCGTCGAGGGCGTATACAAAGCAGGAGGTGCAAAGACAAGGGATAGGTGAAGATGGAGAAGGTGGTAATATATCTAGATCCGATGTAGAAGAGGGACTAGAAGGGTCGAGTAGAGGATCAACAGGAAAATCCATAAATGGAATAGGAGACGAAACATGAGGTGTAGTATTTGTCGGAAAGAAAGGGATGTATTCATGAAACGTAACATCACGAGAAATACGTACACGTCGCGCATTTGGGTCATAACAACGATAACCTTTGTGCTCGGTGCTATAACCCAAGAATGCACATGGGATAGAGCGAGCGGTAAGCTTTGTACGTTCAATGAGAGTGGAAGAATGACAAAACAAGTACATCCAAAAAACTCGAAGATGATTATAGCTAGGAGGTCGAGAGTAGAGACGCTGAAACGGGGTGTCTTGATGGAGAATGGATGAGGGTAGGCGATTAATTAGATGAATAGCCGTGAGAAGAGCCTCAGCCCTGAACTCAGTGGGAACGGATGTGCCAAGTAAGAGAGCTCGAGTGGTCTCTAGAATATGACGGTGCTTGCGTTCAAGAACTCCATTTTGAGCTGGAACCCCAGGACAAGATAACCGAGGAAGTGTACCATCACTAGCTAAGAGGGAACGAAAGACACCAGAGAGATATTCTCCCTCCGAATCCGAACGGAAAATTTTGATTTTTGTATTAAATTGTGTGGAAACCATGGAAGTAAAAGACCGATAGATGGAAAAGAAATTACTACGTTGACGCATAAGATAGACCCATGTATAACGAGAATAATCATCAATAAAAGATACATAATATTTGAAACCACTCTTGGAAGAGAGCGGGCAGGGACCCCAAACATCGAATGAACAAGATCGAAAATCGCACTAGTTCTAGAGTTACTAACAGGAAAAGGCTTAGCAGATTGCTTGGCCAAAGGCGCAGATAGAACATGGAGGAAGACTACTAGAAGAAATAGGACCCAAAGCACCTTGTTGGTGAAGGACGGTGAGACGAGAAGACGGAATATGTCCAAGACGTTGATGCCACCGAGCAAGATCGAGGGTAGCCAACACAGGATGAGGAAGAGAGGAAGTTGGAAGATGGAGATGTTGCATAATATAAAGTCCATCCCGTCTACTACCCCCGCTAATCATCTTGCCACTCAAACGATCCCCGCACAAAGCAAGAGCTATTTGTAAAGCTTACAAGACATCCAAAGATCGGTGAGTTGTCCAACGAATAATAAATTGAGAGCCAAAGAGGGAACATGTAACACATCGGAACATTGAAACCTTCGGAGATGGTAAGAGTACCCTGTCGGGTAGCTAGTAGAGGAGAACCATTAGCAGTAAAAAAATGTGCTTTGGTTGCTTGAGCTCGAGAGAGCTTAGTGAGAAAAAAATGCGGAAGTAGACATATGTCTAGCAGCTCCCGAGTCAAGTACCCAAGTAGTAGAAATATCACCTGAAGGTGGAGTAGCATGCGGTGCTTCCAGCAGATGAGAGAGTTGTAGAAGTACCAGAATCGGAAAAAGACCTGGGCAGAGAAGGACTCAATCGGGCAAGTTGGGCCTCAAGAGCAAGCAATACGGTCATCCGTAGAAGGAGAAACCAGAGTAATAGGTCGAGAGATTGGAGATGCGGTAGTGACTCGTGGTGATGCAGAAAGGCGTGAAGCATTCCTCTTCTTCCAACAATGTGACTCGTCATGACCAAGACGATGACAATACGTACATGAAAGGCGGCGAGGACCACGGATAGGCGAAGGACGTGGTGGAGCAGCCAAAATAGCAGTTGAATCGAGAAGTGCCAGGAGGAAAGAAGACCAAGACGAGTTTCCTCAGATCGTAATTCTTTGACAGCGTCAAGGAGGGATGGTCTTGGAGAACGGTGAAGAAGTTGGCTGCGAACACCTTCATAGGGAGAGCCAAGCTTCATAAGAAAAGAATGTAGACGGTGCCTATCTTGAGTCCGAAGCCGAGTAGATGGACACCGAGTACGATTCAGGCATGATGGGCGGAGAATAGGAGCAAGAATATCCAGTTGACTCCAAAGTGAGTGCATGTAATTGTAGAAGTCTCGAATAGAGCGAGACCCTTGCGTAGCATTGTAAACTTCTTGCTCCAACTCGATAAACTCGAATGTCCCCCGTCCTGGGTGAACATCTCGGCAAGCCGATCCCATAAACTTTTGCCTCAACAATATTAGAAAATTGTGGGCGAAGAGCAGGGATCAATGGAACAAAAAATGATAGCCCATGCCTTCCGATCAAGCAACTTTCCATGCTCGAATTTCAGCAAAGACGTTTCGCAACTTCATCGGATGAGTCACTTTGAAGAGCACCAAGACAAGGACAAAGTCCCTCAACATGCTCAAACAGGTCGCGATAAACAAGTGTTGTCATTGCCGATGGTTTCCAAAGAGAATAGTTTGAACCATCGAGTTTGACGTCAATACGATCACTAGAATCACCCATGACGACAAAAAAAGAAATCACTAGCAAAGCTAGAAATATGGATTGAGGTGGAAAAATTGATCGAAAGGATCGAGAAAGAAGAAGCACGGATTAGAACGAGCAAGGATGATGGCCCTAAACTCATTATCTTAATTTCGATGCGGAAGATCCAATTTATGGCAACCGCAGAGCATACTTTAAAAAAAATGAGCTCATTGTTTTATTTTCCGATGCGGAAGATCCAATTGATGGCAACCGCAGAGCATACTCTTCAAGACAATGAACCTTGCTCCGATACCATGATAAGAAAGATAGATTAAAAGAGAATGATATTTGTTCTCTAATAATGGTGTGATAAACATTGTACATGAGAAGCTTTTATATAGGCTTAGAGGAGAAAAGGAGCCTAGCATTCTTCCTATGTGGGACTAAAGAGAAAGAAGAGAGGTAAGGAAAACCTACAAAACTATACAACATGTTTTAACACCATGATCTTGGATTCTCCGTGATAAAGGCGTCCTTTTGATGCAGCAACTTGGCTGTTGGAGGTTACCCAGGAATTCAATTGTCGTGGTCTTTTGCCCGACGCCGAGCTCTCGGGTTGGCAACCTTCTCTTGTGCCTCATTTGTGTGTCGAGCCACAACTCGGACCCGGGGGGTGGAAGAGGCGGCCCACTAACACATGCATGTTTGTGAATACTTGTCTTGACATGTCACGTTCTCATCGTTTGTTGAGTTGTCCTCCTCCTTTGTCATAACGAGTGTGATCGTACATTTGGGCCTCCCTGATTGAAAGGCTTGTAAGTAGTAAAATATGTAGGAATTTCATCGGTTGGGACAGAAAGTTATCCTAGTTTCCTAACTCGCAAACATTCTCTCGTGCGGGGAATGCGGATGTGTTCTACTGTTCTAACTTTCTTGTGAGTTGGGGACGGGAGCCACAAGATGGTGTTGCACGAACACTCCTTTTCCGGGATATTATTGACATCAACGCCATTCCGATCATATAAGATGTCGACATTCACATGGACTCAATTAAAATGTTTAGGACTAAATTGATAAAAGTGTAATAAATTTAAGATTTTTTTTGATAATTTTTTTATGAAGCTTTGAAGGCAAGTTTTATTGAATTATTTTAGGAGCCACGAGAAAACTAAGTCTAAAGAGCGAGATAAAATGAAATCTTAACAGAACAAAACTCTCGTATGAGATCTCATAGAGCAAAGTGGACTTGGTAGTTGGTAGTACTCGAGCATCAAAGCCGGATAAGGCCCATTCTAGGAGGTGGGGAAAATTGTCAAAAAAGTCCTAAACCTATAGTACTTTTGTCAATTCAATCCTAAACCTTTTAATTTTGTCAATTCAGTTCTAAACATTTTTTTGTGTCAATTCGGTCATAAGATTTTTTGCGTTTATGTCAATTTAATCCATTTAGATAATTTTGATCGCCCGGCGATGACATTAATGCTTGAACGGTGCTGACTCGGAAGTCGGCTCGACGCGAAAATTTTTATTAATATTTTAACATTTTAAACTATTTTTTTATTTTTTTATTTTTTATTTTCTTCTATTTCCTTTTTTTTTCCGTTCTTCCTCCTCCTTTTTTCTTCCTCTAGGAAGCGAGGTCACCACCGCCAAAGGCTAAGCCGCCCGGTGGCCTCGGCGGGCAACGGGCGAGCCGTCCATGGCGAGTTGCAACCTCTCCCATTGCCTAGATCTAGGCTAAGCGAGGTTGGCCATGGCGGCCTCGCCATGTAGACGGCGAGCCAAATCGGGGGTAACCAACGAACAAACTAAGCGTAAGACGAAAACTACAAAAATCGAGGAAAGGATCTAGGGGAGGTCACTTGCGGACGAGCCTTGCCCAATCTCGAGGACAAAGCCATGATGACCTAATCCTTGCTCTTCCCCTTGCTAAAGTTGCCATGGCCAACCGACCGACCAACCTCGCCGTCCATGGCAAGGCCGCCACGACCGGCCGACCTCGCCCATGCCGGATCTAGGCGAAGTCATGCCTCATTATGACCCGCCTCACTCGGCACCAACGAGGTCAACCTCGCCATGGCCGGCCTCTCTCGACGTTGGCAAGGCCACCTGGTAGCTTTTTAGGCGGTCGCCACCGTGATCCGTTTGCTAGGGGATGAAGAAAGTAGGAAGAAGAAAGGAGAAAAAAAAGGAGAAAAGAGAAGAAAAGGCAAAAAAAGGAAAACAATAAAAAATAATTTAAAAATAATAAAATATTAACAAAAATTTCCACGTCGGCCCCGGCTTTCATATCAGCATCGACTAGCATCCATGTCATTGTCGGCTGATTAAAATCGATTAGATGGACTAAATTGGCATAAACGCTAAAAGTTTACGACTAAATTGACCCAAAAAAATATTTAAGGACTGAATTAGTATAAATATGAAAGATTTAGGACTGAATTAATAAAATTTAAAAATATAAAATTAAATTGATAAAAATGCGATAGATTTAGAACTTTTTTGACAATTTTTCCTGAGAGGCAAAATAGGCTTTCATCCAAATGGAGTACAACAGAAAAGAGGAGATGCAACGAGTGGCTTAGAAGGTCATCCGATTGCCCGCTACTAAGAAAACGAAAATGGCAAAGTCGGCTGGCGAGTGGCGACTAGCAGTCCAATGGAGAGAGATAGACGTGGCCGGTTCAACGAAATCGCCGATTTCGATTCAAGAACCGGCGGTTCCGGTTCCTCCAAAGGTGGAACCGGAAGTTCCTGGTCCGGTTCCATTCTCGTTCGGTTTTTTAAATTTAATTTTTAAAATAATAAATAATAAAATAAACAAAAGAAATTATAAATTATAAATTATAATCAAATTGTACTTTGTAATAAAATTTGGGGAAAAAATAAAGAGAGGATGAATGTACTTGAACTTAATGAATTATCATTAAGCGCCTACATATTTTTGTGGGGATTTAGAAGAATCAAAACTCATGTAGTTCTTTTACTTTTGATAACCCCAACTTATCTTGTCGTCAATCGTCGCTACCCGTTGTGGTACCCGTGGGCGTGGTATCTCCACAATCTTCATTAAAGAATTCGTGTTCTCGATCCAACTCTTGGTGTCGAAATCTAGCCTTCGTCCAATCGTCGACACAAGATTAAGCTTCCACAGATTCCGGACTTAATCTTGAACGACGAGAGTCCAAAACTAATCCTCCAATGCTAAATGCTTGTTCCACCGCAACCCGTTGAAAAAGGGGTTGCTAATATCTAGAGAGCGATGAGGGCGAGAACCGAGTAATCGTTTGAGTGACTCTTCCACGACTCTAGGATTTGGAAATCAGTCTTGTGTTAGGCATTACGAAACTCAAATTGAGTGGTTAAATATTTTTCTAATTTAGAAATACTACATGTTGCCCATTTTTATTTTTATTTTGTCTATTCTTAAGCATATCGTACCCTTTACTAAGTGAACTATCGGTTTCGTTTAGTAAGAAGAGATTATAAAGATCCACAATCACTTAAACTATATCTACCACAAAATTCTCCATATAATGCTACTATAGATTCTTTAACCTCTCATTATATATTTGAAATATCTATTGCATTTTCTAAATGTAAACAATCATAATAATACACATTCAAATAATCTAGCAAACCATCTAATTTAATACGTGGATAAAAAATAATATCAACTAAATATATATGATGAATTTTGAAATAATAATGCAACCATTTTTCTCACATTACTAAAATAGTCCGAGCTAATTCAAGATCTTTTTCATATTCACTAAAAACATTTCCAATATTAACACACTTTATTAAAAATAAATGCGTAATATGATAATAAATACCAAATAAAGCATTAGTAACATTATTAAAAAATTTCAAAAAATCTAAAAAAAATTTGCAAACGTCCCAATGTTGCGGAAATAAAGTAATTTCGGGAGTATTTTACGAAATAAACATACACAATAAATCTTTGTAATCAAAAGTTTGACGAAACAACTCGTACGTAGAATTTCAACGAATTGAATATCTTTTAAAAACCTTTTTGCCATTCTCTCATGTTGTTTACAAAATTTTCCCCATGCTTTCATAAAATGGGCACGACTCTATAAAAATTTAATTGCACCATTTATTAGGGGGAGATAAGTCTCAAAAGTTCGTAAATCATCTTATACACATAAATTTAAAACATGGCAAGCACATCTAATGTGAAAAAATTGTCAACCAAAAGAGGGTTTGCAAATATTTTCTAATTCGAGAATAGAAGCGGTATTTGCGGCGACATTATCAAAACCAATTAAAAATACTTTATTTATCAAAGTATATTCTTTTAAAACTTGTCTAATTATTTTATAAATATTATGAAATGAATGCTTTTCATCAAAAACTCGAAATGCAATAAGCCTTTTTTGAATGGTCCAAATCGCCACCTATCTAATGACACATAACACCCATATAAGAATGAATTTGCCAGGGATCACGCCAAATATCGCTACCTAAATGCACACGTCCATTGAATTTTGAAAAAAATTTGCTAAAGATTTTTTTATTTTTTATAAAGATGCAAAAGTCCGCGTTTTAGAGTGCTTTTCGGAATAGTTGGTCTTGCGGAACCAAAACAAGATTTATCAAATATTTCAAATTAAAATTTTCACCAAGTAGTAAACGGAGCATGATCAAGGGCAACATATTCAGCTAATGTTTGTTTATAAAGTGCATCAACGGAACGGAATAAATGTTGAGTATCGGGATTGGTGTACCCGAAAATTTGTTGTTGCTTAGTTTCGATCCGTGGCGTTTGATGTTTTTTCGTCGATCTTGAGACGGAATGTTTAAGTTAGTCGTCTCCTTTGGTAAATTTGTATGTTTGCGAACAATATTTACAATTTATATTATATTTACCTTCACTTTCATCATATATCTTGTCGAAGTGCGATCAAGTCGGATGTCTTTCTCTTGATCCTTTCGTTCCGGCTCATTTGCCATCGACGTTTCTTCGACACCGAGTAGGAGGATAAAAACTTTCTTGTGTTGGGACGTGCTCGACGCTTTAGAATGGGAACAACGTTGATATTATCGTCGTCGTCTTTCCAATATGTATACTTCACGAGGATCATATCCAGGAATACGATGTTCGGAATTTTCTATCGCCATCTTGTCCTTTTCGGTATTTCTGCTTCTACTTGTCATTTTTTAGAGAATTGAGGTGGGATTTAGAGAATTGGCCGGATTTAGAGAAGAATTTGAAAAAAATTGTTGAGAGGATTTATGAGAAAAATGAAAAAGAGAGGATATTTATTTATAGAGAAGGGGATGGTTATTTAACTTCAAAAAAAAAAAATTTTTGGTTGAAGCAACGGCCCAAAGAGCAGTTGGGGCCCGGGGCCCTTTTTTTTTTTTTAAACGGATCGGAACCGTGGACCCTGTCAACGGATCGGTTCCGAGCACTCGATTTCATTTGGCCACGTCTAAAGAGAGATTCAGAGCTGCCCCATTTCAACCCTGTGGCCCCCCACCCAAGCCCGATTCGTCCCCTCCGTATCCGCCTCTTCGCCGCCCCCACCGAATCCTCTTCCATACCGTCGCCTCTCATTCCTCTCTCTCTCTCTCTCTTGCGCATTGAACTAAGAAGGGCTCATTCATTAAGACGCAAGGTGACCTCCCTCTTTCTGGGATTTCTTTGTTTTCATGCAAGATCTGTCCACGCTCTCGCTTTCGCTTTCTTGGTAACCATATTCTGCATGCGGGTTTTTTCCCCTCCCGTCGTGCTTGCACGTCGCTCATTGTGGTGGTCGAGCTTGGACGAGCTGTTTAGATGGGGTTAAGCGAGGACCCTCGATCCGAATTGCTTTTGTGTTGTGTTGTGGCAACTGTTTACGGATGTTGCCGGGTGAACATTTATGTGTTCCTGGATTCCATCGTCCGTGTTGGATATAGACTTTGGCGGGAGTGATGAGGATGAGGAGAAATGGGGTTGGACCGGTTTCTCTTTCTAGACCTCCTTGTTTATCGCAAGTCTCTACACTTTTAACGCAGTT
This sequence comes from Rhodamnia rubescens, assembly GCA_021437795.1. Classification (NCBI taxonomy): domain Eukaryota; kingdom Viridiplantae; phylum Streptophyta; class Magnoliopsida; order Myrtales; family Myrtaceae; genus Rhodamnia; species Rhodamnia rubescens. The sequence goes on along the minus strand of JAILYA010000054.1, from coordinate 877,960 downwards.
AGCTAGATACTGTTGCCTGGGTATGTAGTGTTGCAATGCAATTTCCCCTCATGGACAGGGCTTAGTTATTACTCGGATTTCTGATTGCCATTCAATTCCATAATCTTGGATTCTCCGTAATAAAGGCGTCCTTTTGATGCAGCAACTTGGCTGTTGGAGGTTACCAAGGAGTTCAAGTGTCGTGGTCTTTTGCCTGACGCTGAGCTCTCTGAGTTGGCAACCTTCTCTTGTGTCTCATTTGTGTGTCAGAGCCATAATTCAGACAGGGGGAAGAGACGGCCCACTAACACATGCATGTTTGTGAATACTTGTCTTGACATGTCACGTTCTCATTGTTTGTTGAGTTGTCCTCCTTCATTGTCATAATGAGTGTGATTGTACATTTGTGCCTCTCTGATTGAAATGCTTGTCAGTTGTAAAATATGTTGGAATTCTATCGGTTGGGACAGAAAGTTGTCCTAGTTTCCTAACTTGCAAACATTCTCTGTGCAGGTAATGCAGATGTGTTCTACTGTTTTCAGTTTCTAGCTCTAAGTCAAGTCTGTGCACTGCCAAGTTAATTAAGGGCAGGTTGCTCTTAATTGGCTTCTACACTCTGGCGAGGAAATGAATCTCAGTCAGTGTTCACGGCGTTCAGACATTGCACTGCCTTTCGTTGAGTGTCTACATCATGTGAACGTGAATCCTAAGCTGGCTTTAATGGTTAGTAGATCCCCGAGGAGAACTAGATCTCATTGTGGAAGCAAGAACGTGATAAAATGTAGCCATTTAATGCCTTGGCACCTGGAAGGATCTTTTGTGGGAAAGAAGCAGGTGGAGGAGCATCCTAAGAAGCTGCAATTTGTGAGGACATTGTTGATCGACAACTATGATAGTTACACATACAACATCTACCAGGAGTTATCAGTTATCAATGGGGGTAAGTAATTTCTGTTCATTGCATGCTTGTTCCTGTTCAATATCGCTTTCTGTCTGTCATTCTTTCATGATCCAATTCATAGAAGGTGCTACCTTGCTTCATTCGTTTGCTATGAAATATACTTCGCCCTCCCTCCCTTGAATCTTTAATTGAAGAGCTAAAACAAACGATGAGATGCCAACATGAACCTAGTGCTAATGGAGAGAGTTCTTGGATGTCACTAGGCATGCTTCAAAGGAATCCTATCGAAACCATGTCTGTATCTAGACTCAATTTACTGTCTTTGAGCCATTTCACCTGTATTTTAATTTGTGAAGACATTTGGACCTTTCTTAGGAAAACAATATTATCGAAACTGTGTCTGTATCTAGGCTCGAGGAACTGTCTGCGAGCCATTTCACCTGAATTTGAATTTTTGAAGAGATTTGGACCTTTGTTAGGGAAACAGATTTCTAGCAAATGCTACCAGTATTTACTCATTTTATCCATCAGTTATTACATGGTGAATGTAGTACCTTAATGAGCTGCTACAGCTGAAATAATTTCTTTTATGAAAGTTCAGGGAACTGGCTTTTTACTTATTAAACTTCCAAAGCGGTGTTCTTTCTAGGGAAACTCAATATAATGTCTTTTTAGTACCTGAAGTAACCGTAAATGTTTCAATTGTAATTTTCTGGTTAGAAATGAGGAGTAGACGCATCATGTTGCATGTCCCCTTAGGAAAGCCCCCTCTGTAAAATGACATTAGTCAAGATTAAATGGGCCAATCTGTTCTGTTTTGCACTGGTGAAAGATTTTAAAGGCATTGGATAGGTTGTGTTTTTGGTTTTATTTGATGTCTGTCTTTCATGCATGGACAAATAAGTCTACTCAAAATAGGGGCTTGTATTGATTCATTTCCTTTTGGTTGTTTATTGTCACAGTGCCTCCTGTTGTGATAAGAAATGATAGTTGGACGTGGAAAGACATATGTCAACACTTGTATGAAGAAAACGCATTCGATAATATTGTTATATCGCCTGGACCTGGTTCTCCAACATGCCCTGCTGATGTAGGTAAGGTGGATACAAATCCTAATTTTTGCTTATTTAGCTTTTTTCAGCTTCTAAATTCACAGTCACTGGCTTTTGTGACATAAAAGGAGGTGTTGATCAAGTATTTGTTGTTAGACATTCCTGTTAGAGTCTGGCAACGAGGTTTTGCACTTCATGTCAACACCAGAAAGACATCAAATTGATTATGACGTGCTAGTTTTATGTAACTGGGAAAGAAGCCCCACTGCCCCTCATCAAGAAAGTGAAAATTTTGGAAGAAGAAAACCGTAAGTTTAGAAAGGTAAACTTTGATACAGAAAAGGTATTGGCTGTTTAGCAGAGTCAGTGAAAGAAATCCATAGTCTATTGAGTTTTCGTGAAGTGTTCCTTGCTGGGCTAGTTATATATTGGGGAACTTAGGAATCTGGTATAATCATGCGCTATTAGGTGGAGAGAAAGTAATCAAAGGTTAAGTTGCAAAGCACTTTTGGGGCTTGTTGCATTTTCTTCATTGAATCGCTAGATGTATTGCCTTAGGCTCCTTAGCAACAATAGAGCAAATGGTAAACCATATTTGGATAAACTTCTACTGCAGAACAAGCAACATCCAATAGGGATGATCAGTTTTTGTTTTACCGTTCTCATGTCAAGGTACCCTTTGCTATCGTCACTACTAATATTTTTAAAATTTCCTCTCACCGCTACTGGTGAATTTTGTAATCTTACAGGAATATGTCTTCAGCTGTTGCTTGAGTGCAGAGACATACCAATTTTGGGTGTTTGCCTCGGACACCAGGTTGTTTTCAAATTTTTGTTGCGTATCTGATCTAATTCGTCAGTGATGTGCATATGCCTGTTTTAGTCTAGAGATTGTCATCCAAATCCAACTTCATTATGGCTAGAGTTTAGTTGCCATCCCAGTAGTGCCTGTTTTGACCCTTTGAATGTCAGTAGTAGATTGATGAGACGTGGATGCATATAACTTTATCCATCTTTTATTGTGAAGCTAAAGTATTATGGGCTTCGCATGATTTTATTCCACTCTTCTTTTTCATTTTACACTTTGTTTTAGATGACACTGAAGAGCTAAAATCATGTTCCAATACTACCATTATTTTCCCATACATGACTTACTATGTTTCTTATGTCTCTCCTTGTGCGCTTCATGACAAGTGGTTGCTCTTTAATTGGTCTTGCCGTATTTGACTTGTAAATCTCTCTTTGGCATGTCTGAGTGTTGAGATGTTGATATCGTCTCTACCTACTTGAACTTCACTATTCTATCGTCTGAGACAATAAATTTAGCTCCAATCCTCGTTGGATTTACGTATGTCTTTATGATGTGGAGAATGGCATGCACTTGTTCGTATGCCTAACCAGGCTTTTGACCTGCTGATGTTATTCATGAATTTGCATCTTCAAATATGATAATCAGTGAAATTTTTGGGACAAGCACGTGCTTATGTTCAATGACTTGTTGTTCAATAGGCTTTGGGTTATGTGCATGGCGCAAAAGTTGTGCATGCATCTCAACCAATCCATGGTCGTTTGAGGTATGTTTCCACAAAGTTGCCAGGTTGTAATTTCTTTTTGGTCTATTCGGGATTTGTTCAGCATCTTGGAGGCATCCCTTGTAAGTTTGCCCCATGATGATCTTAATTTTTTCTCTGACAATAATTAGTCAATCTTCATTTTCTTAACAAGAAGATGCAACTTGGTGGCTTTGTCACACTGTAATTGTTTGCTTCAGTGAGATCGAGCATAATGGTAGCAGGTTGTTTCATGACATTCCTTCTGGTAGAAACTCGGGATTTAAGGTTAGTCTCTCCTGCAAAATGTAAATTGAGCTTGCCAATTGGAGTGGATTCTTTTTCTGCCACAGCTTTTGCTGAATCCTGATGGCACGTGCTCACAGGTGGTTCGGTATCATTCCCTTGTTTTAGATGCACAAACACTTCCTGAAGAACTCGTCCCTATAGCATGGACCACTTCTAGTGATGCACTTCCCTTTTCTGAGGACAATTTTGCTTCTCCAGATGCCTATGCTAAAACCAGTGAAGGATGCTCAACTTTATTTTCAGACATAAGAAACGAAAACTCTTGGCCTTTGAGCCATTCTGAAGACATACGAAGCCGAAGAGTCCTTATGGGCATTATGCATTCTACTTGGCCTCACTATGGTGTGCAGGTGCTTTAGGTTCTCTTTTATTACAAGCTGCAATGTACTGTGTCTTTTCGATTACTCCACTGACCTTTCTGACTTCCAGTTTCATCCGGAGAGTGTTGCAACTTGTCACGGGAGACAGATTTTCAAGAATTTCAGGCGAATAACGGAAAACTATTGGTTGAGATCAAGCTCCTCTTTCTTCAGAAAGAGATATGCTTATTTTACTGGTAACGGCAACTTATTTATAGCGACTGTATATATTCTGCTTTTTCCTTGGGTTGTTGGGGGAAGGTTTGTCTAAGACTCCCTTTCTACCTCAGAATGTACTATCGTTGCCATTGTTCAGAATAAAGATTCAAGTTTGCTTTGGCCTTTGTTTTTGAATGTTATAATGACTAATTATTATCGACTCTGTTGACTCTATCTATTTCTGAGCAGTAAACTTTTTTTAGCGCGAATCCAGGTGCCCCATGCTAATCATATATCAGGACAAGTTCGTTTAACAAATACTTCCTCCATGGAGATTGATGGCGATCACTTGCTTCAAGAGGTTGCTAGAAGCAGAAGACCAGTGTATGATTTGGACGAGAGGAACTGCCTTGGTATGACAAATCTGGGAATTTCACCTACAACCATTGACATGAAGCTACTTAAGTTGACATGGAGAAGGCTAGAAGGTTTGGCTGCTAAACTTGGTGGAGCCAAGAACATATTCTGTGAACTTTTTCCTGATGACAAGGCTGAGAACACCTTTTGGTTGGATAGTTCGTCAATTGAGAAGGTCCGTCTGTCCGGAAGAGGAAGAATGCACTTTTCAGCTTTCCTCACTTCTCTTGGGACCTTTCTGTTGTTCGAGTCTTCTCACAGTTGTTTGATTTTCTCATTTCATCCTTTTTGTATGGCCATTCTGTCACTTGGATATCTAGAAATAGATCATGCACTCTTCAATGTCGGGAGCTTGGTTCATTTTGGTGCTTTTCGTTTGTCTAATGTTGTCTTTATCTATAGGGAAGAGCTAGATTTTCATTTATGGGTGGTAAAGGAGGACCTCTTTCGAAGCAATTGACATTTAGATTGACCACCAGAAGGTATGGATTGGCAATGATCTCATCTCCTAACATAGAAAAGTAGAGATGTAATTTGCTTTGAAATTTAGACTGATGCATGATGATACTCATGTTAATTTATCTGCCGATTTTCTCTTTTGTCCATCAATCGAGTAATAATCTATCAAATATGATAATGGAACATCTATGTCCTCGGTGTAGTTTATGCTTTTGAGCTTTTTTGGACAGTGATGCAGCTCATTGTGGAGGTTATCTATCAATTGAAGATGCTCATGGCCATGCTAGTAGTACATACTTGGAAAAAGGTTTCCTTGATTTCTTGAACAAGGTATAGCTAATATCTTCTCTGAGATCCGAGTGGGCACAAAGCAAATTTATACGTTCTTTCTTTTAGGAGAATGGAGTTGTAATAGTTTGACGCCGTCTTTCTTTACTTAGATACTGTTCCTCTTGCACATGTTTAAATTTGAATAAGCTTATTTAAAATGAGTGATCTTACCTGTTGTTCTCTGTGTCATACCGAATGATTAGTCTTATGAAGCTGCGTAGTTTTTCAATTTGTAAGAAGCCCAAACAGTTTTCACTCTTTGCTTGTTTTGTGTCTGCATGTGTTTTTGCTATATCAAGTTGCTGTGGCTATACTTGTTCTTTTCAGTGTATCCAGATTCATGAACGCTTTCTCTTTTCCTTTCTTGTAGGAGCTTCTATCATTTCATTGTGAAGAAAAAGATCTTGAAGGATTACCATTTGAGTTTTACGGAGGATTTGTCGGGTACATAGGGTATGATGTCTGTTAAATATTGCCATCAGGCTTTATCTCTGAATCCATGATTGAAGTTAAAAAAGTTTCTGGAATGCTTCTTTTTTTGTTGCTTTAGTGCATTTCCATTACATAACTATTAATTTTCTGCATGTGCATGTGACCTGTTTTACAAAGGATGTGTATATCTATGCACATTCCTCCTCTTTTATTCCCTTTCATTGCCTCTACTTTGTCTGTGGATTAACCTATTATGTCTTCTTGCATCTCAGGTATAATCTTAAAGTAGAATGTGGTGCAGCAACTAATTGTCACAAGTCACCAGCTCCAGATGCTTGTTTTCTCTTTGCTGATAACTTTGTAGTGGTTGATCATCTCAATGACGATGTTTATTTGATGTCGATACATGACCGCAACACACCTGGCACAGCATGGCTGGATAATACAGAAGAAAAGCTTCTTTCTTTAAGAACAGCTCCTACAGAAGAACCAAAGAACAAAAATATGGGGTCCACGACAATTTCCCCCCATGAAGCAGGGTTTTGTGCTGAGAAATCCAAAGAGCAGTACATGGAAGATGTCAGGAAATGCTTGAAGTATATAAAAGATGGAGAAAGCTATGAGTTATGTTTCACGACCCAAATAAGGAAAAAAGTTGAGGAGATGGATCCTCTGCAACTGTACCTTCACCTTAGAGAAACCAATCCAGCACCATATGCTGCTTGGTTTAATTTTGCAAAGGAGAATCTCCACATCTGCTGCTCTTCCCCTGAGAGATTTTTGCGGTTGGATGGAAACGGTATCTTGGAAGCAAAACCCATTAAGGGTACCATCGCTCGGGGAGTGACAAAAGAGGAAGATGAAAAGCGCAAATTGCAACTGCAGTACAGGTAAAGTTTTCGCCTGTAAATATCCAACAAATTCAATTTCTTTATTACTGTTTTCTTTATTGGTCTGAATAATACGTATATGCTTGTTGGTTGCAGAGGAAAATGTAGCAGAATAAAATTCGTACTCGTAACTCTTCTATATTTGTCCAAATGATTGGCTTCACTCACTTTGTGCACAAAGATGTTATATGGCTTGTCAGGTTTCTGCAGGCGACACTGCATCTAGGAAGCTAGAAGGCTAGACTTATGCTTCTAAAATTGTTCATCTGTTCGCTGGCAGTGCTTGATTCTTTTTTTAGAAAGCTGATTTCCTCTCTCTTTTCCCCTGCCTGCCAGTGAAAAGGATCAAGCAGAGAATCTGATGATTGTCGATCTTCTGAGAAATGACCTTGGTCGGGTTTGTGAGCCCGGTTCTGTTCATGTACCTCATCTGATGGATGTTGAGTCATATGCCACAGTCCATACCATGGTGAGTACAATACGTGGAAAGAAGCGCAGCGACGTCAGTGCAGTTGACTGTGTTAGAGCTGCGTTTCCAGGTGGTTCAATGACAGGAGCACCTAAACTGAGATCTATGGAACTTCTTGATTCTCTGGAGACCTGCTCTCGAGGTATCTATTCGGGATCCATCGGTTTTTTCTCTATCAATCAGACGTTTGATCTGAACATCGTCATAAGAACAGTTGTGATACATGAGAATGAAGCTTCGATTGGGGCAGGCGGGGCCATTGTCGCCCTATCGAACCCCAAAGACGAGTACGAGGAAATGAATTTGAAGACCTGTGCACCGGTGAAGGCGGTGATGGATATTCAGAACGCTGAGAATTTGGTAATCCCTTCCCCCTCTTTTCTTCAGCAGGCGATAGGTAGAACTGTCTGTTAATTGGTTGATACTGCTTGTGCCTCGATTTGCTATTCATTGACAAAACAAGATACATTCAATTTGTGCAACAAATAAGGGATTTATTCATTCAAATCGAAAGTTATTTTTGTTGAATGTGTGTCCATTGGCATGTGGGACTGTAGAATGCCAAACGTTCAGAGAGCAATTTACATGGATTTATGGGCTCTAACAAGCCTGATCTTGTATCAGTCCGGCAATTCAAAGATTCGAAGAGTACGAGAAATTATCGGTATGTATTCGGCTCATTTATGCATACCCGACGCATTGAGCCGTTCGATTGTTCACATGCATTGGGCTCACAAGAGCTGAGCACATGTAGGTATAGCTCCAGGATTGCACACACATGAAATGGTAATGTCTTGTCATTCAAGGTGTGTCTGAAATGCACAAGTTGAACCAAGGAACTTGCAATTCTGTTTATTTTCAAGCAAAAGTTACTTATAGTCTGTTCTTGTTTTATTTGCTTGCATTAAGACGCAGCTGCATTACTGAAATCGAAAAAGGGCATACGATTAGGCAATGGTCTAACCCTATGCCCCAACAATTTCCTTCCTTCCTCTGTTTTTCTTAAAGAAAGGGGTCGATCGATTCAACTCCCAAATCTTTCTCTTCAAGCTTTTGAAACAAAGACGAGCGTGCATAAGAGCCGAACATGTTTCCGCCTTTGAATTTCAGACATCTTTCGTCTCCTCCCCAACTCATGATTTTGGTCGGTCCGCGATGATCAACCGATCACCGGGAGGCAAGCATAGCAAGAAGTATTTGTATAATTTCTTTTAAACATTTCTTTTGAGGGAAGGGAAGAACCCTTTTGAAGGATTTAATCGCCTAGATATTAAGGATGTTGCTCCATCAGGAATTGGATGCAATTTTAACTTTGTAAAGGAAGGGTTTTGAAGTGGCGTAAAATGGTGTTGTATTGATATGATTGGAGGACTCTGCTGGTCTCCCTCGGGGAAGTTGAAGGAAAGCATGTCTATGACGGCGAAAAGGAAGGAACTTGGGAAGAACAGCGATGAACGGTTTTATAACTGCTGAATGAGCTCGGCAGGACATGTTTGTTGTTCACCCCCAGACTCGTTCGTTCCTATGTATTGTACGGGTCCTGTTTTCCCTTCTTGATCAAAACTGTTAGGTATACTTGTGCTATGTAATGTAATGGTATGCATCTCGTTTCTATGCTATCTTAATTTGTGATTAACCTTTGCGAGGAGATAATTAGGGTTCAATTGACAAATCCAAATGCTGGATTGAAGAAGAATTTGTTTTTTTCCATTTTTCCATGAACTCGAAATTCCGGCTTTGTTAGCTTATTAAGATAAATTAACGAATTAAGGAAGGTAAATGTGTGTGTGTGTGTTTTTTTTTTTTTTTTTTGGTTGAAAGAAAGGTAAATGTGTTAGTAAAGGAAAGGGATTGCTATACTTTTTGCAATTCTAATTGAGACATTCCGCAAACTAAGATCCTGCAAAAAAACGAATGGGCTGAAAAACATTTGTCTGAGGGCTATCACTTGTAATGCCTGGAATGATAATTCAATTTAAAATACTTTATTATCGATAACGATTTATATATAAATATTTTTTACAAACTATCGAAATGACGATTTATATCTAAGTATTTTTTTATGAACTATAGAAAGGTCAATATTGTATTCACTCAAAAAAATGATGGGAAAGCCAACTCTTAGTCTTACGCTCAAATTGCGGGTGAAAGATGGGAGTCCCACTAGCCGTGCAAGTTCGGGAAAAGTACACTTTTAGTGTCAAAAATTGTGTACAGAAATCTTATGTGGCATTGTTTTATTATTATTTAAAGTCGAAATTTTTAAAACGATCATTTAGTCTAGTCAAAGCAATTAAAAAAATGGTAAAAATTATTAAAAAAAAAATAAAAAAAATAAAACTTAATTAGTTTTTTTGTCAAATAAAAATAAAAATAAAAACTTAATTAGTTTACAAAAATAAAAAAAATACAAATTGTTTTTTCAAAATAATTTGAAAAACTAGGTTTAAAATTAACAAAAAAAAGTAAAAACTCAGAAAAAAAGGCTGATCTTGCAGGCAGCGAGGCTGTGCAACCCGCTGCCTGGTTGTCTACCTAGATTATTTTTTTTTTAATGTTGGCACATGATTTTTAATCGCTTTTTCTTTTGAAAAATATTTAAAAATTCATTAAAAAATTCATAAAACTACAAAATCAACTTTGGGAACCTTGGCCAAGCATAAGGAACAAATTTTGAACAAAAAATAATTTTTCATATTTTTCGCATTTTTAAATATTTTCCAAAAAATAGAAAAATAATTGTAAAATGCGGGAAAATAGAATTTGTGACCGAAAAAAATATGTAAAAATGGTAAATATTTTTATTTTAAATCCATTTTATTTTTTCCTTCTTAAAATAGGAAAAATTCAATTCTAGATTATGTGTTTCTTCACAAACATAAACTCAAATTTGGCCTAAAAAACAATACCATTTAAGTCATTCTATTTTTCTTTTTCACTTTTTAAGAGTTATGACATGGTCCCCCAACATCTCATTTTACATCTTGGCCCAATTTTACGCAGAATTGCTTAATTTTGACAATAGGGACCTAATTGCATAAAAATCTTTTCATTTTAGTCCCTAGAGTACCAAAAGTGCAATTGAGTTTTGTCAAAGGGTGCCCATGCAATTCTAATACCCCTACCCTATAGTTTTCAGGCTTCCGAATCCAATGGTAGGGTTGATTTGGGCTAATTCATACATCTAGGGTTTATATTTGTGAGAAAACCTTTTCGGGTCATACTTAAAATTTGGGGTTTTTGCTCAATTTCAAAGGTATTTTTCAGGAAAATATCTTTTTAGAGGTAATTCATGATGGGAAAGCCAATTTGGGCTCACTTTTATTTAAAGATGATAATTTCCGCTTCAATTTACGGATTTTCTTGTGGGTCGAGTTTGCCAGGTCGGGTAGGTCTGACCCGGCAACTCAGCACTATTCACTATCTCTCCCATTTCAGTCTCTCACGAGCAGCGAACCAAAGGGGGAATGAAAGCAAATTTCGTGCCCAATTCAAGATACCCCCATTCGCCCACCTGAGCTCGAGAGCCTTGCCAGATTGTGTCCGGCGCCGACGTGCCTAATGGCACGTGCTCATGATGCCGGGCACGTGGGCTCGTCGAAAAGTCTCGCGCGACCGAAGCCAGGAATTTTTTTCAGTTAGAGAAGATTCCCGTTGGGGGTTCTAGAAGGAATGTGTGGGGGGGGATGGTTTCGCATAGAACAGACAAAAAGGAGATAACAAAATAGAAAGAGAGGAGATGAGTGGAGAGAGGGAGCTTAGGATCGCCATTGGAGGAGCTTCGCCCGAGAGCTTCGAGCTCATTTTCTCGGCGATCCAGGCAATGTTGATCCGCGCCACCACCACTATCGGCTTCGTCTCGACCTTGGGGACATATCAGGCCCAGTCAACTCATTTGAAGACCCCAAAATAGGTGAGCTCAATGGTTTGGCCGTCCGAGCCTGCGTTAATGGCATCGCTCAATCTAGGCTTCGTTCTCTCGACATTTTTGATACAGATTATTCCTGAACTTCCTCTGATCGCATTTCCATGCTTCGTTTGTGTCATCTTTGCATAAAAACCATCGAGTCCACCCCCAACCCGAAAAACTCAACTCAGGCTTGTGAGTTCATTCCACGTAAAACCAAGCATAGCGAGGGTGCATGTAAGTTTTCTCATCCATGATTGATGCTGCTTGATAGATTGGATTGAAGTTCGGACGTAGAAATCGCTCTGTTCTGTTCACTCTTCGCCGGACATAGCTACTGTGCCGATCGGGTTAGGTCAATTTCAGGTGTTTTTCCTAACTAGATCTGACATATGTTGATGAGGATGGAATGGGGAGTTGTTTGGCAGAGAAATGGAAAAGTTTGGCGGCTGTTTTCATGTCGGAATCATGTCCCCGGCTAGAGAATCGCCAGCGATCGGTCCTCTTCTCCAGTGACAAGGTTGACTAGTCAACCTTTGTTGACCAGTCAAAACTGACGTTGCGCCGCGTGGCTTGCCACGTGTGCGACAACATCAGCAGGCGGTTATCACTAATTTGATAAAAATAAAAAATAATAATAAGAGATCCAACGGTGGAAATTCCGCCACGTGTCGTGCTCTGTTTTTTTAAAAAAAAACAATTTTTCAAAAATATTCTGATTTTTCAAAAATAAAAAAATATTTTGTGATCGCGTGGCCCAGGTTTGGCCACGCGTCACCATTCTGATCGGGATTTGAATTTATAAAAACGATCGGACGACCGTGGAATAGCCACATCGCCCTGATCCTGATCGTAGATTCGATCAGAGGATACGAGAGCCGTGGCCTAGCCACATGGCTCATTCTTGACCTTAGAATTAGAAAATAGAATAAAAAATCTAAAAAATGAATAAAAAATGTAGGAAATTAAAAATTTCAAAAAAAAAAAAAAAAGAATGGCGTCGTTTTAGCTTAGATTGACCCGGGACCCTTTCGGTCTGGGCCGGGTCAACCTAACTCCATTTTGGATAATTTTTTTAATAAAAAATTTCGAAAAAATGATTTTTTTTTAAAATCCAAAAAATGGAAAAACCATAGAAAAATTAAAAAAAATTGAAAAAAATAAAGAAAAATTCCAAAAAAAATCCACCAGAAAAACTTTCAAAAGTTAGGAAACGAGCCATTTTGACTGGCCAATCTCATTTTTGGGGTTTTTGCCTCCCAATTCTTTTAAAAAATGATAATTTTACCTCTTTAAGGTTAAATTGTCTCCTAAATTCTCGAAAATTCCAAAAAAATGTCGGAAAAAGGAAGTAGAAATAAGCACATTTAACTAGCCAATCCCATTTTCGACACTCTTGGGTTCCTAACCCCTCCTAAATGATAATTTCACCTCTCATGGGCAAATCATTCTAAAAAATGTCGAAAATAAGAAATGGGCCATTTCGACCGGCCAATCCTTTTTTTACGCTCTTGAGTTCCTATTCCCTTCCAAAATGACAATTATGCCCCTTATAGGCAAATTTTCCCTTATTTTTTTAAATGACGATTTTGTCTCTACATGGACAAATGGTCTCAAAATCTTCTTCGAACTCCCAAATACACCTTTCTCTAAGCCATTAGGGCTACATCTTAAGGATGCCATGTTTTGTATTGATGTATTTTATCCACACGTCAATGGATCCTTGATTTGTGCTCCTTTTTATTGATTATGATTGGTAGGTAGATATTCACATTTGCATAAACTCTTAAATTTTAGGGCTTTTACCCTAATTCATCTGCATGAAATTCTTTGTTAGAAAAATCATTTAACTTAGATAGCGAAATGACGTCAATAAACGATATTGGTGTAACCAAGTCCCCATTCCCGAATCTCCGGTTTCATATGAGTCGAGTGACTTCTCCCATCGCCCGACGAGGTTCCCAATCTACCTTTCCCAAATATTGATGGCGACTCGAATGCATATATACTATGCACATGTCACTTAACCATGCACGTTAAGGTTGAAATCAATTCCTAAATCCCGCCATCGCGCGAGATAAGGACTTGGGAGAGTCAAGTCGATTTCTCAATGGATCAATAGAAATCGGCGATTGCCACTAAATCCTCTTAACCATATGAGGGCCGTGACATTTAAGTTTAAGGTTTTTTTTAATAAAATTTTTAGCTTATTTTTAATTTTATTTTAAATAAAGTTTGTATTTTAAATGAATTTGATTTTTAGCTAATTTTTAAATTTTAATTTGTTTTATTTTAATTTATTTTAAAGTGCATAAGTCCACATGGCAGCCCATGAGGATTTATTTTTTTAAAATCATTTATTTTATTTAAAAAAAATTATTAATGATGTAAAGTAATTTTGATCGTAAGTTAAAGTCGGATTTTTTAAATTTTGATTTGATGTTAAAATGATCCGATATGAAATTTTTGATATAAAAGTGATCCTCTCGTATACAATTTTTGACATGTCCCCTGCAAGTTCGAGGTTGACTACTTCACGTGGCCAACCACACCGAACCACACAAAATGCGATCAGACCGACTGCCCCCACCAACCGAGACTCGCAAAGCAAAGGGAGGGAAACGGGTAAGCACTCGGGGGTAGGTGGATCCTTGGAGGCGGGGCTTCCTGATCGTGCACGCGTAGTTTCTGCAAGGAGCCCATCTCTGCAAATTGACCCGCCACCCCACCATTTCGATTCCCACCTGCACAGCCCTCTGTTTTCCCCTTCTCGACAGGATTCGTTTGTCGCTCATCGCTGTGGAGTTGCCACGCCCCACCCCCGCCGGCGAGGAGAGAGAGAGCTACTTGTTCAATGGCGTCTTCTGTATCGGCCAAGCCGTTTCTTGGAGCTTCGGCTGCTGACTCCGTCTCCGCCTTCGGTTCCTCGGCCTCGGATCTCAGTAGACCCTCTCTTCAGTTCTTGATCCGCACCCCAGCGTCCAGAAAACTCCGTTAGTCTCTCTCTCTCTCTCTCTCTCTCGCTTGCGTGCGTGCCTGGGCGCGTGTGTGAAGGATCTTGGTCAGATCGATTAAGCAGAAGAAAGAAATTATTTACGTTTTCATGTGCGGAGTGTGGGTATATGGACTTTATCTTGACCAAGGCTTTATCTTTCTTACTTTTGCGTATGTGGGTTGCCATTGATCTTGGTTGTCAATTAGCAGAATCTGTTTTTTCTGGTGCTGAGTCTGGTTTCTAATTTGTGGAAATACTGTAAGGTATGTTATTATGTCTGATCCTATAATACTTTGAACTGGACGATCTTAATGAGGTTTTCCTCGTAGGTAGTGGAACAAATAGAAACAGAAAACATAGCTCATTTCCTGGTTGGCAGTCCTAGTCTGTTGTCGTCCTTTGTTTATGTGGCATTACAAATTTACACTAAATGGTACCCTGCTTGCTGGTTTTTCTTTCTAACAGCTGTTGGACCAAAAGAGTATCGTATATATTAGGTTTCCTCATTGTATGGTTGAGGATAGAGGAATTGGAAACCTGGCTTTGCTGTGGTCATCCTTATGTGGAATTTATATGCGGACAGATCTCACCTCAGAATACTTGCAGAGATAAAGGCTGCTGGGAGCACTTTTGGAACTCATTTCCGAGTTACCACATTTGGAGAATCTCATGGAGGTGGCGTAGGTTGTGTAGTTGATGGATGCCCTCCACGGTTGCCCCTCTCAGAAGCTGATCTCCAAGCAGATCTTGACAGAAGGTACCTTGCCTTGAGCCCTTGCAGTTAATATATTCTAGCTTAAGAAAATAATGGGTTGATGTCAATTGTGGAGATTATACTATCTCGTCTTATTATTGGTTGTAGAAAGTATCATCTCATACCATCTGATTGTTGGTTTGCCGTTAACAAATTCATTCTCATGCATCCAGACGACCAGGCCAGAGCCGAATCACTACCCCCAGAAAAGAGACAGATACATGCCGAATATATTCAGGAGTCTCTGATGGTTAGATCATTATGCATAGATTTTCCAATTCATTGAGTCTAATGGTCTGTTCCAGATTAGAAAACCATCTACTCATTTAGAATTACAATGAATATGAAGCTTGCTTAATTTGGTTGCAGGAGTGACCACAGGGACACCGATCATGGTATTAGTTCCGAATACTGATCAGAGAGGCCATGTGAGTATCCTACTATGGGTGATACTGTGATGTTTGTTTCGATTAGCATGCAAGAAAAGTGATGCGTTCAGGAGTCTGCAGTTGCTTGCTTTGAACTATCTGGAAGAATAGACATCTCCATTGGCTTGAAAACTGTTTGGGATATGTACGTCAAGGCCATTTGTATTAAGGGATTTCTTGTGCAATGTTGACTTAATCTCGTGGTAATACTTGTTACCGACATGGATAAACATGGGGAACCTTTTATGCTATTTGATGCTGGAAATCGATCTGCTTTCATCTTGTTTCTGCCTGTCAAGTAGCTAAAAGGGGAGCCATTAAACATTCCAAGAAGTAGTTGGAGTCTTATTTTATTTTAGTTGATGGTACTGTAATATATGACATGTACTGTTTGTTTTGTACGTTGTCCAAAACCTTCTATAAATTTCTTCAGATGCCAACTTGCGTTTTTATTTCCTGTAATTGATAAAAATTTTATTATCTCCTTATTGCAGTTGGTCCTTAAGTTTACGAATTATTTGCCTTTTGTTTCTACAGGATTACAGTGAAATGTCAATAGCTTACAGGCCTTCTCATGCAGATGCAACTTATGATATGAAATACGGTGTGAGATCAGTTCAGGTAATGGTTTTTGACCTAAAAGGTCTGATGCCAAATCTTGGTAAAAAACTGCTGTGTTGAAGCTAACTCTGATTTCTTATTCCTTATCTCACGTTACCAGGGTGGTGGAAGATCTTCAGCAAGAGAAACAATTGGAAGAGTTGCATCTGGGGCAATTGCTAAAAAGATTCTTAAGGAATTGTCAGGAACTGAGGTGCCTTCATTTTCTGCACCCTTTAATTTCTTTGCCCTAGATGGAACGATGGTGATTCAGAACTTGGACACATTTGCTTCATTATTTTGTTTCTATTTTCTATGTTGCTTTGTAATTGTTTGGCATATTTCTCATAATGTTGTCTAGTAGTTTGCATGAGTTTCATTAAGCAAGTGAAAAATGTAACAGACTGGAGAAGCTTGTGAGTAAATTATACTCAATTCAATGTGAGAGCAATCCTTTCAGAAATGTTTTTCTTACTTAGTAATTTGAATTACTTGTGTTGACTGTCACCTAAGCTTGTGTGTGAATTTGTGCTCATGTAGGCAGATGTTAAAGTGGATGTGCAGGGTCTTATGTTTTTGACTCTTAAATGTTCTTTTGGAATGATTAGCGCAAGAACTGCTGTCATGGATTTTCTCTCTACATTATGGAAATGATAATTGTTTTAAAGTTCATGACTGTGATTTCTGGTATACTGCTTTATGGGATTTTAGACTATCTCTACCTTAGTCCATGCATATCATGTACAGTAGCTTATGTTAAAGGGGTGAGGTTATGAGCAGCAACAGTTTGTCATTGACACGATGTTATCCTCATCCACCTACGATTGTAAGACAACATTTGCTCAGTAGGCAACCACATCACACTGATCTCTCTCCTCACTTTCTCTTTCTAATCTATAATGCATGTTTTGTTCGCTCACCTTCCTTTGTTATGAAGAAGAAAATACTCGTCCGTATTTTTGATACACCAAAAAGGAAAATAGGGGACCTGAGTCACTGTCCTGTTTTCTTTTTCCTTGGTTCCTTCCCTTTCTTATTGTTCTTTAACTTCACCCCCATCACCTCCTTCTCTTCACCAATGGCCAAAGACACCGTAATGCCGTCGCCGTTGACCAAGTCTTGGAGTTGTGCTCCTCCCACCAACATCCACCACTAGAGGTGACTCTTTTCTCCATGGAGTTAGCGTCAACCCTGTCGCCAACAAAAGAGCTGCTGGCTCATTGGTCGAAAGCTTCTTTGGCAACAGAGTCAATGGCTCGTCATAGATAATGAATCGCAAGATAGTGGAAGGTCGACCTCCATCAGAGGTAGTGTTGCAGTGGCAGCGGTGGCAAAGAGCACTAAGAGAAGAGAGACGTGGCTTAGATTAAGGTTTATAAAATGGTGTGGAATCTGTCTTTGATTCATTGACAACCTCAGTGGGGGCCCCTTGTATGGGCAACAGCATAACCCATCCCATGTTAAATTGAGATTCTCAAGCATGTTCTTTGATATCGTCAAAGATTTTCTTGTGGTCTTGTCTTTTTCTTAATATAGGCTTCACATAATTTTGTCTTCAGGTCCTTGCTTATGTCTCTCAAGTCCATGCAGTCGAACTTCCACAAGAATTAGTTGATCATGAAACTCTGACTCTCGATCAGGTATAAATGACAACTCTCTATTTATTTTGGGGGCACCCGAAATTTTGGGGCAAGTTCCATATTTAGCGTTGATAAATAAATCCATAAGCTTTCCAAAAAGTTTCTGTTTGATTTTATTGCTGCAACTCAACCTCATAATCCAGGAGTTCCTCGCTATATTTCTGATGGAAAAGGTGGAGCTGCTATTTTATGTGCATGCGAGTAATTGAGCTAGTAGTCATAATTCACAAATACTTCCTTCTATTAACAGCTGAACTATAGTCGAGTTATCCATATGGTGTGAGAACTTAATAATATTAGCTGCGACATCTTTGCAATCTGGAATTTACCTCTAACATCACGGGGAAGTTGTGTGGCTTCAATCCCTAATGCAAGGGATATAAGAATGTCAGTTTACTTCTTTTTTCATTTACTTGTTCTCTGGATGACTCTGTGTTGGTTGTAATATTATGCCATAAGTAGCTAAAATCTATCGTATCTATTGACAGATAGAGAGTAACATCGTTAGGTGCCCAGATCCTGCATATGCTGAGAAGATGATTGCTGCAATTGATGCTGTTCGAGTGAGAGGGGATTCTGTTGGTGGCGTTGTTACATGCATTGTTAGGAATGCTCCACGTGTAAGAACTTTTCTTTGACACATCTCTCTCCAGAAAAACATTAAATGAATGATCAATGAAGATGATTGACATGCTGTCTTTACTTCGTTTTGTAAATATGTGTATATCTAAAGAGAATATGCAGATGCACACCCTTGCGCATGCATGACGCACATTCTCATTATGGTGGGTCTTAAAAGCTTATTGACTTTGCTACTTGATGTCAGGGGCTGGGATCACCAGTTTTTGATAAACTTGAAGGTTTGCTGGCGAAGGCTGCTTTGTCTTTACCTGCAACCAAGGGCTTTGAATTTGGCAGTGGGTTTGCAGGTACAGCAGTTGTGCTGTGGAGGGAATATATATCGATTAGATGGGGGCAATTAATTAAATTAGTCGAGCATCTTTAATACTTTGTGATCAATTTCAGGAACTTATTTGACTGGCAGCCAGCATAATGATGAATTTTGCATGGATGAAAACGGAAGGATTAGGACAAGAACAAATCGCTCTGGTGGAATACAGGTAATGCTGTGATACGAATAGTTCTCCTCAATAGACGGGGTTAAAATTTTAGCATTTCTTCTATTCTATGTGCAAGAAAATTATTCAGGGAGGTATTCTTGCATGACTGTCAGGGTGGTATATCCAATGGTGAAATTATAAACATGAGAGTGGCTTTCAAGCCAACATCAACTATCGGGGTAAGTGTTCTCTCTCTCTCTCTATCTCTCTCACCGCAAATGCAGGCAAGCACACAAGCACCTGCCTGCCTGCAATGTGCACACACATGCGGCTGTACTTGTGGTTGTGCTGAGGTCTTGTATTAATGTTGGGCACTTTCTTTCAGTCTCGTATGCAGTGGGCTAGCTCTTAGTTCCCAATTCTGGACATCATCCGCATGATTTGCCATGCTTGACATGTCAAATTGTAGGATATTACTTTCATTGCCGTTACGCCATTTTCATTGATTCCATCTTATGATGTACCCGCAGAGGAAGCAACAGACAGTTACTAGGGAGAAACAAGAAACAGAGCTGATTGCCCGTGGTCGCCATGATCCTTGTGTCGTCCCACGGGGTATGTTTCCAGTAGTTTGTCCATTCTGTTCACTCACTAGTTCTCCCTTAAGTTTATATCTATGATTATACCCTATATGCGAACTATAATGGGAGGTCTCTACTGTTTCAAGGCTTGCTCTTAAAATATGAAAGACTGCTTTTAGAGCTCTTATTGCTTAAAAATGATTATTGCCTAAAAGCATGAAATGTCCTTTAAAATAATTAACCTTTGCATTTACTGTTTGAATGTAGCGGTTCCAATGGTAGAAGCCATGGTTGCCCTAGTGCTTGTCGACCAACTGATGGCGCACTATGCCCAATGCCATCTCTTTCCCATCAATCCTGAGCTGCAAGACTCTCTGTCTTTGTCGAGTGCTCGGAGAGGCATTGAGTTTGCCCCTTCAGAGGAGGTAGCAAACCAATTGTGAAACCATCTCTGCTGTCAAGGGTTCGCCTTGAATACGGTATCCTCGATAATTCCCTATGGCGGGGCAATTTAAAATTGTCTTAGCCTTTTTGTAGTTGGACCCTTTCTTACTCATGTATTTTTCCTTCAGATTTGTATTTGTGATAGGCAAAAGAAACTCTTAAAGATCGTCATGTTTGAGCTTTCTTCTTATAAGCTTTCCTTGTCAGGGCCAAAGTTTGTTGCACCTTATTTGATGAAATGAATGTGCGATCTGTATGTAACTGTTTTTCATGCAAGTGCTTCAATTATTATTCTTCCATTTTTCTCCATTATCCATCTCTTGAATCTTGATTAAGCAGGCCAAGCATGTATGATGAATGGACACTAGAAAATGAAGAGCGTTCTACTTTTCTTTTGCCAGGAAAACTTTTCAAGACTCCCGACTCCATGGTGCAACGATTAATACTGTAGAACAAACCCATTCATGTGAAAAGCAAGTAAACCTACTTTTTCCAATAATTTGACTACTTTTTCATCGTTAGTAAATCTATATTATCTTAATATGCAGAGTGACAATGGAAAAAAAAAATCTTTAATAGAACTAGCTCGTGATTGAGGCACTGCAACACTGAAACTATACTGACCAGACTTTTATATGCACCTACCGAACATATCCGGTACGGATTTTGCTTGAAATTGAACATGTTTAAACCCCAAGATGATAGCCGAATGTACTCGCGGTTGCTCTTAATCTGGCACGTACCTTGTCCGAACTTAGCGTCCTCCACTCATAATAACGAGCCGTGCTCTCCATGAGATTGTGCAGCCTTATCTTATGCGCATAGAATGAACCGAAAGCTTCGTTCCTTTTTTATCCTAGTCAAATTGCTCCACGACATATGCTTGGTGGGGGTGGGGACATTTTGGACTCGGGGTTGAGGGCTTGATCTCTTGATACAACCGCGAAATTATCGAACAACCACACATGAGCAAAAGTTGTCAATCTCTTTTTTGGCTATAAGAAACTGTCTGCGTCGCTTCAGATGAGTTCTAACTCGGATCATCACTTGAAGTAGATAGACGAATGAATAGAGAAGGAGCAAGCAACACGATAACGAGACGCTGATCAGATATGAGAGAGAGAGAGAGTCTTACATGCATGCCAATGCCAAAACAGATGACCAAATCCTCTCCTTATTAAATCAGATTTAGTCCATAAACGTCGTGTCGTATGGACTCCACGTAATAGAGAGAAGGATTAACGTTGAGTAGAGCAATGGCAGACCGGTCCAGCTTGACTCTTTTGTAATAAAAGATGAGAAAGCACCCCGGGGATTAAGGGTGGCCAAACCAAATGGCCAAAAATGTCCCCATCGCTCGATTTTAACATAGAAAGCAGATGAGACCCGCGAAAGAGGAGGCAAATTGGAATATTAGTGCGTACTTAGCATCTGCAATTAACATCTCACTTTGGTCCATGTTGCTTTAATTCCTTGCGATGTTTTGTCGAACTGTTAGTGATTATTAAGCTTTGGTTAATCATCACGATCCGTGACTGGTCCAACCACCGACAATCGGGGTCCTTTCGCTTTTGATGTGATGGCGTGAAGTCACAGTTTTTGGCGGACATGATTGGAGAATTCTATCGAGAGTCTGGGGGGCCCTCATCTTGCTTTTCTTTATTTATTTATAGATCTCATGATTGAGCGATATCTTCTTTTTAGCTAAACGGTGAAATCAAATTAATCCATCTCCACAATTGTAGCCAAACATCACGGCGAGCTGTCAAATTTGAGTTCACGAGAAAGGAAAATGCAATGCGAGCGCCCCGCAGGAGAAAAGTTACTTTGCAATCCTGGTCAATTCGGTCTTAAATATTTTAATTTTATCAATTGAGTCTTATAAATTTTTTAAAAAAATATTTTGCCAATGGAGTTCCTAAGAAAGGAAATGCAATGCGAGCGTGCGTGGGGAAAATTTGTCTAAAAAATCTTAAATCTATTAGACCGAAATCGATTCGATTCTAAACCTTTCAATTTTATCAATTGGGTTTCATTTTTTTTTATAATTTACCAATTGAGTACGTTCGGCTAATTTTAACCCGAAATCACCGACGTATATGTCTGATTTATTTATTTTTTGTAAAAATTATCCACGCCTATGCTAACGTGGATAGGTTTTTATAATCCGATTATAAAAATTTCTAAATTTTTATATTTTTCAATTTTTTTTCTTTCTTTTTCCTTCCAAGCCCAACGCTGACTTGGTAGAAAAAAGGACAAGAAAGAAAGGGAAAAAAATAACAAGATAAAAAATTCAAAACTCAAAATATAAAAAAATTAAAAAATTATCCACTTCGCGTCGGCCGCCTTGGTAGCACTACATCGGCGTCCATATAAGCGATTTTCGACTAAAATAGATCGGATAGACTCAATTGGTAAAATTGAAACGTTTAGGACCGAACTAGTCAAAGTGAAGATAGATTTATGACTTTTTGGATAATTTTTTCGTAATACATGTGTTCCTTTCTTGGGGTCATGGACGCGCGATACGCAATAAATAGTGGTTTTGTGTAATGGAGACTCTTGAAAGGACATTCACATTTGGTTCGTCCTTCTTGTTTCCGAGGATTTCTACTTATCTATTGGCATGTAGAGGATGTTTTCACTCGAGAAGAGACGTTGCACATCTCTATCGAGCCATTCTCTTTTTTATAGACATAAAGTCACAAATTCTCTCATGAATGCACATGTCTGTTGACCTAAAGCATTGATAAGATACTTTTACACAGTAAAAATTTGACTTACTACCCTAAAAAACCTCAAATTTTAACTTTCATCTCAATTCTACCTTTTATCTAGTTAAAAATCTCTAACTTTAAGTCCAGTCACAAGTCTATCTCAAACTTCTTTTTGTTCCATAAAAAATCCTCAATTTCAAAACATGTCCCAATTCTTTCCTAAAATTTTTTGTCCTATGAAAAACCCTCAACTTTATTCTTATCTTAATTTTACCCTAAACGTTTTTACGGTTTCGTAAAAAGTTTATGTGAGTCATAAATCCGACCCCCTTAATCATCCATCCAAAGTTTCTCATCGATAGTCGAGAAATGAAAAACTTCCAAGCACGGGGAATGCGAGCATTCTCGAGTGCGAGAGATGGAACACTCTCAAGCATAGGAGATCAAGATTGCGTGCAAAATCACTAAGGGCAATTTTGAATGAGGGCTATTGAATGTAGATTTAGGATTCAAATAAAAATTAGTGATCTTTTACGAGACAAAAAAGGATCAGAATAAAATTAAAACCATACCTAAAATTGAGATATTTTTATGAGACCAAAAAAATTTAGTGTAAAATTAAGGATTTTTATAAGACAAAAAAAAAACAGCTTAAGGAAGAATTTAGATCACGCCTAAAGTTTGAAAATTTTTACGAGATAAAAGCTAAAACTGGGGCAACTGCTAAAATTGAAAAAAAAATAAAATTTAGGGCATTAGGGAGTAAAAGTCTTGGGTGGTGTGGCCGAAAGTGGGAATTACAAAGCGTGATTCTAGCTGGCCTATGTTGCCGGGGCGATTGAGGATGGATGCGAAATTGCTAATAAGTGGGTCAAGATTAGGGCGGAAAGCATGAAAACAGGGAAAGCTAATCTCCGATTTGACAGTGGATCACTCAGTAGGAATTGTGGCCGGGGAATGGATTTATTGTCGCGTCACCTAAAAGCTACTCCACATGCTAGGGCTAGGGCTAGGGCAACAACCTCTGTGTCGAAAAAAAAAAAATAAGAAGAAAAAGCCAATTCGCCCGGCGTGATTTCCTCGGAGCTTTTGTGTGGTTTTAGTTGTCCCATCGTCTCAATCGCCGTGCTGTAATTAGCCCTGGTTTAGGTCAGGATTGAGCGATATGGACCCGCGGCTCTGAGCAAAATGTTCCAGGATTCACCCCGTGATTTTCTCACGAGTTTTAGGGTACAAATCCAAATCCAAATGGAGGCTCTCGTCGTCGCTAGGTACAAATGCCGCCACAAGGCCTTTTGACGTACCAAATGGCACGCGTTGTGATTCACCTCGTCAAAAGGTCTGCTTGTTTGCTGCGACAGATGTTCGATACTTTCATATTAAGAAACGGTCGTTTAATGATCGACGATCCGAATAAACCTCCTCCCTTTTTGTTTTGTTTGGTCCTCGAGGATGAAAATGCTAATCTTAATCGGTTTATGATAGGGATTGCTGAATATAGGTCGTGTTGGAAAGACTTCGTGCAAACCTAATCATATTGGCAAGCGATAAGATGTCTGAAGTCATCCTTTTTTCTAGCTTTTTGAGTTGTTTATCGGTTTCTCGCAAGGAGTTCCAGTTTCGGCAGCTGTGGAAGCGCGCAGTTTCTTGTCTTTCAATGCATATGGAAAGTAAGCAGATGGAGGACATATCCTGAAGTCGGAACTATATATGTTCGAAATTTTCTCATTTCCCTCGTCTTTTTGCACGCATTGTGCTGCCAAAGTGGAGGAGCAAATCATGCAGAAAGCCTAGTGTAGAGCTCTTTCCCTGAAGCAGGGGATGAATAGTAAGGCGGAATCGATGATCATGCACTTTGAAAACGACTATGCAGAAATATAACACGATCGATCTACAAAGTTTATATATCAAGGTTATGCTTATTTCGCGAAAAATGATTGATTTGTCACACATGTATATTTTTTAAAAATGATCATTTGTATTGCTTGAAATAATTGGTCAAATGAAAATTGTTCTTTCTCCCATTCTTTTCGCGGGTCAACAACCAGCCCAAATTCTTCCTACTTTAGAACTACTCTCAACTACTCTCGCAAGAACAAAAAAAAAATATTTCAGAAAAAAATAATTTGATTCAAAATTTTCATCGTTCATTTACGTTTTTTTTTAAATTTAAAAAAAAAAAAAAATAATTTTTTTTTTTTTAATATTTTTTAAAAAAAAAAAAATATTAATAGGGGGGGGTTTATTAAAAAAAAATGGGAAGGAAAAAAAAAAGGTTAAAAAAAAAAAAAAAAAAAAAAAAAAAAAAAAAAAAAAAAATTTTTTTCCCACAAAAACAAAAACCCCCCGCAAAAAAGGAGGAAGGAAAATGGATTATAAAGGCTTTGAATAGGAAAACCAATACCAGAGATTTCGACACAGATTTTCATCTTCATTTTCTTTTTTAAATTTTTTTTTGTGGGGGGGTAACAATTTCAAGCTCATACAAAAGTGTCCAGCACCAGAGAGCCCCATGAATTGGGGCGATATTGACGATTCCAAATCTAGTTGGGGGAGGACATGGTCTCCGGCTGCTGCGCAAAAGAAGAGGGTAGCCAGGCTCCACTGCCATTTCCCACCCACTTTACTTACAATTCGACAAAAGACCCAAAAAAAAAAAAAAAACCAAGAAATCAAAAAGTAACTAGAAAGAAAACAAGCCCAAGATCATCTAAAAGCAGTCGCAAGCCCCCATCAAAGGCCCCCCCTCGAGAGTCCTAGCATGGATGATGATGAAAACGCAGGAAGCAACATCGCCCTCCAAGATTCAAACCGAGAAGAAAAAGGAAGATTCACAGGTGATACCAAAAAGGAAAAAAATGACAAAGAAGTGAGAGAGAGAGAGAGAGAGAGAGAGAGAGAGAGAGAGAAGGAGCTCTTCTTTGGACTTTGGTTTTACTTGCTATCGTAGAAAAAGCTACAAAGTGGACACCACACTGCCGGTCCTATGGCAGACAAAGTATCCCACCAAGATCTTCCCAACCCCCAAATTGAAATTTTGGTTACACTCGATTTTGTCCTCCTGTTTTTTTGTTTTTCCTCATTCTCAATTCCTTCCCCTTTGAAAAGTAAAAGCTTGATGACTCTGTAGCTTCTGTTCCTTTCCTCTTGGATTCTCCTCCCTTTTGGTCTCTTTTGCTGCAACCTGCATATCAGCAAGAACCAAAAAAAAAAAAAAAAAATGTTTCTTGAGCGTCTCTTTCAGTCCACTGTTGCAAGAAAAGAGCAACCCAACAAGCACCCCAAATCGAAGTGCATAAAGCCTTGACATCTGGTGGAGCAGCAAGTAAAAGCACAGGGCCTGCACAGAGATACATAGGGCTCTGGAACAGAGCCAAACATTCACCAAAGGTTTTTCAAACTTGAGGATTCTGCTTTCTCTTCTTTTGGGACCAAGAACAGAAGTCGCATTTCTCTTTCTCAGTGTGTCCCCTCTCTCAAGGACCCGGGTCCCCCCCCAGAAACATTTCTTGGTACACTTTTGGGTTGGAAGTGCACCGACAGTTTTGACATTATTCTTGCCCGCTCTAGAGCATTTTCTTGACCCAGAAATTAAACGTAAGTTCATGATCCGAGGTTTAATACTAACTTGTTTTAGGAAGAGAATGGATCAGAGGCCACTCAGGCAAGCAAAGGCAAATCTTTCAAAGAAAAAGAGCACAAGTTTTAAAAGGTAAAGCTCCGTTCAAAGAAAAATGAAGAGATTGGTTACCCACCCGGATTTTAACCGCGCTGTAGGGTGTTTTCATGATCCATTGATTTATCCAATTAATGGGGTTTCTCCAGTAGGTCGGAAAAAGTTCACGAAAGCCGTCGAAATTGACTAGCATTTCAAAAAATCTCTCCTTGAACCCATCCAACATAAAATCAAACATGGAATGGTCAATGTAGGGTTGCAGAAGATTGCATGGACATACGTACGCCACATGTGTCGTATTAGAGCTCTCCAAAGTTTCTTTAAGCTTTGAAAACCAAAGGGAGATGGGGAGGGAACTTGGCCTTTTCATGGTGGGACTTCCCTTTAGGCTCGGCTGAGTAATTTGATGAAATCAAAAAGGCTCTCTCTAAAACCCCAGAAGCCCACCCCGTAACAAGAAGCAGTGATTGCTTCTGCATGCTCAAAAAGCCAAGACCTAGAGAAAGAATTAAAAAAAATAATAATAATAACCCGACTTTGCCCTCGCGGTGGCCCTTTAGAGTTTATTACACAGTGACCACAATGCCCCTTTAAGGACAAATCAATGTCGGTAAGGGAACAATGGAGGGGTCTCTCCCGACCCCATCTTTCTTCCTCTTTCCTGGGTTCTTAAATTGGACTAAACCCCACGTTCCTTCGCATTAGTTCTACGTAGCTCCCTCGTCTGAACGACAGTGACACAACCACCGGTTGTTATAGGGTTTGATCTTTTCTTGAATCCCACCAAAGCAAAATGACAAGAACAGAGGACAGAAGCTGACAAGGGCTCAAACCTACTTCCCATATTTTATAAACCGTACCAAAACCTCTCATTAGTCTCGGACACAATAGCACACCCACCTTAAAATGTTTTTCTAACATGGGGAAAATGTTGGTCTCTATCTAGTTCGATGGAGGAACGAGCGACTTCAGCTTTTGGGCATATGTCTTTGTCAGTTCATCTGTGTGAAGAAGCTGCTTTGACTGAATTCACGTTTGATCAAACCTCTCTCCAAGTCAGAGGAATGAAAGGACAACGAGCTCACGTTCATTACGAGATTGATAGGCGAAAGAGTGGATTTTCATGCACTTAGAGCATCCAGAAAACGTTTACCAACCCATGCACACCAACTTGGAGTGATTAGGACCTGCCAAGATGCCTAGTCGATAGATAGTTACTTTTGCTATTGCTTGGAAAAGGAAAGCTTACCTTCTCGTGCTAAGTCAGTCCGAGGTTCGTTCGAAGCTAAGTTTAGGTGGGTTTAGGAACAGCTTGCTTGAAAGCAACAGTGGGAGCGATTCGGCAACTCCTCCTCTGGTGCTCCTGCACAAGTTCTCCGGCGAACCAGTCGAGCTTCTCGAAGTTACTCTGTTCCGAGATCCTCTTCCCACCAAACAGCACCGATTCAACGTTCTTCTGCTTGAGCATTTCCTCTGCTATCCCTATCAGCATCTTTACATTGTTAGGACTCCAGTCTGTATCCACATTCGGTCCACAACGACCAATGCTGGACCCATTTGCCTGAAAAACACAATTATGACTCTGATCAGAATTGAGCCTACTAAGCAGAACACTTTTCAATGCATGATGAGTTTTCAGAAAACAAATAAATCAGCAGAACGAACTCCTCTAAGGCAAAAGACTTTAACATAGAATCGTGATATATCTACGGAACTGAACTAATTACGTTTACAAGCAACATAAACTTGTAACATTTTTTCCTACGGCTCAGCGGGAGCATCGGTTTTCCACAACGCCGATTAATGGAATTTAAATAAAACCATTTCCTAGCAACAATCTCTCCCCCGAGGCGTGGTGACGGAAGTTGGTAATTCAAAAGGTTTTCTTGTATAATCAATCGATGAGTATCAACCGCTATCATGAAAAAGCAAGATACCCCACAGATTCAGTATTTTCCTTTCTCAGATTAATTTCCACAATACCCTTCAACACGACACCTAAGATTGACATGAACCGGAAATGTCACTCCACAATTGCAGTAGCCTTCCTTCTAATGGGACGCTTTGCCACAGGGCCCCTACAGCGGATGGTGACATGCTTGTGCCTAAGAAAAAGATGAGGAAGGACCTGAAAACAATTACCATTATCACAGAAAGGCCCGCTACATTTTGCAGAATCAAATGAAAGTACCGCATATGCAACTTAAAGGGCAAGCCCCGCTTCCTTTTGACTGGATTTGAGGTGCCTCCGCGAGCAGATAGCACGAAAATAGGAGAATCAAAAGCATCCTCTCAGCACTTTGACGGTACATAAATTTAGCCTCTTGGCCCTCTCATTTAACAGAGGCGAGCTAGTTCTGGAAAGGGTAGTTCTCTTTTTGGCCTATCTAGAAACTGGGAGCATCCGACTCCACATAGGAGGATGTGAGGACCACCTCTACTGGCTTGAATTAAATGAATACAAAGGAAAGAAAATGCTCCGGAAAGAATGTTATTCCGCGTATCTGGCAGAAACAAGTCATCTGAGTTGAGGAACGCGTAGACGTTAAGACAAATGCCAGCTGCAAAAATGAAATTCAGCATCCGATGATGAATTAGGTTAATAAGCTCAGTATGCTCCAGCCCGGGTACGGCGAAACGTTCACCTGGACGAATCTGATGACACTTGGGGGCAAATGAATTGACTGGAGAGAGAGAAGCCATGGGAGAGTTACGGAAGCAAAGCTCAAGTTCTCGCACAGCCATCAATGAACGGTGTCTTCAACATTTATTGAAAAATGGGGAAGCTATCTAGCTAGCTTAGCCACGCAAATTGCAGTCCAACGTAACGCACTAGAAACGGTCTCTCAAACCAAACCCAATTTCCAAATGTCCTGCGTGCAACTAGTGTGAACAATCAAAGCGAGCAAAAGACAAAAAGTCGCCCTGCCCTGTATCATCATCCCCATACCAGCCTGGCCAACACTGTCTCGTGCACCAGAAACGGCAAAAGAAAGCCACATTCCGAAGCAGCACGCTCGCCGCCAAAAGCCCGTAATGACGGGAGATAAGAAAAAAGAAAGAAAAAATCGCAGAACCTCGAGAGGGATGGCGGAGGAAGGCGTACCTGAATCCGCACGTAATTGCTGCCGCTCCTGCACTGGCTAAATGCCATGGCCACCGCGTGGTCGACCAGGTCCGCCGACCCGTCGCCCGATATCCGGGCCACGGGACGGGCCCAGTCCCGGGCCTTCCAGGCCTTGACCTGGTCGTACTCGTAGCTCACCTCCAGGAGCTGCCCCGTCCCTAGCGACAGCACCAGCAGGTCCTCCATCCCTCGCACGAACGGGAACTCCTGCTTGTTGTGCAGCACGTGCGTGATCGCCGCCGCCGCCGGGTTGCTCATCGCCAGCCCCCCTCCCACCGCCACGCACCGCGTCCGCCCGTCCAGCGACCGCATCTGCACCGGCTCCAGAACCCCAGGCTCCGCCGACGTGGCTCGGCACACCTCCCAGAGCCGGAAGTCGAACCCGTCCGTCTCCAGCGCGTCGGCGCGCGAGAACAGGAGCGGTGCTGAGCTCGTCAGGTCGTAGCACGGCACCAGGACCGGCTTCAGCGTGTCCCTCAGCGTCAGCTCCCTCCCCGCCCCGTCGCTGAAGGACTCCCTCACAAGCCTCTCCAGCGCGGCCGTCGCCGACGACGTGGAGAAGGCGGAGGCCCCCGCAGGAGCCTCCGCAGGAACCCGCCCGAGCCGGAGACGGACTGCGAGCGGTAGAACTTCCGGCCGTGGTCGGCGAGGAATTTCCACGTGTCGTCTGCGCGGAAAAGTGGGCAGCTGTGGTCCTTTGTGGCGAAGAGCATGGCGGTGAATATGCCGCCGACGCCCGTGCCCGCGGCGACGTCAAAGTAGTCAGCGATGCTGGCGTCCGGGTTGCCGGACTTCGACTTGAGGGCGTGCTCCAGATAGGCGAGGGCTTTGCCGGGGAGGATGCCCCGCATGCCGCCGCCGTCAACGGCGAGGATGCAGATTTTGCCTCGCTGGTTCTTGATGGAGGAGGGGTGGTTGTTGTCGGCGGCTGCGTCGGCGGCGGGTTTCGGGTCGATTTGTTTGGGGACCCACAGCTTGGGGTCGTCGTAGCCGAAGAGGAACTTGCTCTCAAGGATTGAGAAGATCTCGTAGCTGAGCTTGTCGGTGTCGATGCTCGGCTCTTCTGGCATCTCCGATGAGGTATTGTTATTGCTCGCCATCGGAACGCCTCGGTTTCACAGTTTCTTTATCGCTGGTCCACAAAATCTCTCCACCACTCGCAAAACCCCCGACGAAATCCCTCCGAACGACCGGCTCAAAGCCGGCTTCCGATCAATCCGTTCGTCACGAGGAAGAGAAATGAAGGAACGACCCACCCGTCAGTCCTCTCTCCCCCGCTGCGTGCGTAGGTGGACGGAGACGAAGACGACGATGCATTCAACTCAGAAGAGATGAAGAGCTCGACACAAACATCGAGCAGGTATAACGAGACAAACCGAAGCCAAAGGACCACAGCAGTTGCAGAGCATGTCCCTCCCTCTCTCTCTCTCTCTCTCTCTCTCTATCTGCGCGTCTGGTTTTATATTGCGAAGCGAGGCCAGTCTGAACTCGACAAACAAGATTGGAACGACGGCGAATATCATCCTAACCCGGGTTTAAGCCTTGCCTGGTGCGACGGCAAATATCATCCTTTTCCGTCGCCGGATCCAACGGCCCTGATTCGGTTGGTCCCTCCCTCGAGTCCAAGTCCCCCCACGGCGCTCCGTTTCGCGATTGACGGTCGAGATTAGGGTGAATTCGTCAACTGTTCCTTCTCTCTCGCCCGTGTGGGGCCCCAGATTAGGCGAAAGACTGGAGACCCACCCACTAGATTGAGGACCAGGAACCGTTGCCTGCTTGCACGTACACGAGAGGGGCGTATTGCGGTTTGACGATTTTGCCCAGAGATTTCCTTCATTAAAAATCATTTCGGACTAATTTGCCCTTACGGGGTGGGGATTAAGCGCCGGAGGGGTGGGACCCATCCGGACGTGCTGGACGATCACAGTCGTGGTCAAATGGCGGGAGATGATGAGCTGGAACAGTGAGATTTCTTGGTCGTTGGCGACTGGTGATTGCCACTTTTGCCCAGGTGGGGGCCCGGTCAGGTGAAAGTGAAAGTGGGGAAGTGAATGGGTTTCTGTCGGGGCTTCGTGATGTTATTTCAATGGGTGGCTCCAGCCTCCAATAGTCTTCATTTTCGTACACATTTATTGAGTTAGAACAATAATTTTTTTTCCTTTTCTGGTTTTCTCTTTTTGGATCCAATTTCCTTTTCTGGTTAACTGGCAAATGCATGGGAATTTTCATTTTTAAATACCCAAAAAGGAAAGACAAAAAAAAAAAGGGTTAATGCTCTAAATAACCTCAAATTGATATGCTAGGTAGCATCGACACCGAAATCGACACGATATCTTAGACGCGTTATTTCTAAAAAAATAGAAAATTTCGACGTATTTATGACATGTTGCAGATATTAAATATATATAATTATATATACATGATAATTTGGCAATAAGTTTCTTTTTTTTTTTCTTCCGTTGGGGATTCACTAGATTAGATTTTTTTTTAGGCCAATTTGGATTTATTAATTTCGGGTGGTTGGATATATGACTTAAGTGTGTGTATGTGTGTGTGTGTATATATATATATTTATAAATTTACATTTTGACTCCTGATTTTATTGAAAATATTTAAAACTAACCATGTGTTTGTCGAAATGGCGTGTCGAGACGTGGGATTCGCGTGTTGTTGGCATATCCAAAATGCTAAACATGTGTCGGGGAGAGTGTCGGACTCATGCCGGTATCCGACAAGAGACTCACGGAGAGTATCCGTGCTTTCTAGCCGATATGTTCGTGTTGCATTGACTCCAAATTAGTTTTTGGTGTCACAAAAAATCCCTAACCATGCATCCTTTCCCGAACTAATTTTTACATTTGTCACGGATTATGTATCGATTCGAAATAAATATGAGACGGATGCACTAATTTAAGATTTTTATGAGATAAAAGTTAATTTAGAGTAAATGTGAAATGGAAATGTGATTTTAAGTTTTGTTATTATATTAGCTAAAAAAATCAGAGGGAAAGTGTGGACACGGTGGGACGCTGAACTCGAGGAGTTGACTTTATTTATTGTCTTTTTTACACATGTTGACCAGACCAAAAATTATGGTAATTTGACTCGAGTCCTGGAGTTATGTGAAGTTAACTTTGATGTGCAGAAAATATAATATTGAAGTAATTAATTAACTGTCAATGACAATTAAATGTATATTTAGATATTTCTTGAATTGGAGGGCGGATTATAGGGGTGAGCGATTTCGGGTTACGAGACGGGTTTCACTTGAATCTTGGAAGCTACTTCGCCGGAATAGGTTCCTCATTTTTTGAAACACGCAAACTATCCTACATACCCGAAACTTGAAAATTACCTTGTCACAAAAAATAGGGTCGGTTACAAAATTTACCAAGTTCCACATGTATTTTTAATTGAACAATTGCAGCGAATTATTGTCTTTAATGACCACCACTTGCAATTACAATCCATTTGCTACAACTCATATTTAGACACATGAATAAATATGAAATATTAACAAAATATAAGTTTAAGTCATAAATATCTTCCAAAACGGAAGCTCGGACTAATAAATTTAGATTACGTACTCATCATTGGATGCCATGGAATACCGGTAGCAGGGATCATGCAAATACATATACCAAGAAAAACGCAAAAATTTATTGTAGGTTTTAGGTTTAGGTTCCATCTACTTAGAACCTAGAAACTATCAATCGAAACGGGTTTTTTAATTTTTGAAACTTAGAACCTACTATGCATACTTTGGAATTTGAAATCGAACAAGTTTCGCATAGGTCAATTATAGGTTTCAAGTTCTATCCTAAAATCATGCTCATCAATTCGATAATCATTCATGGGATCTTTGATTTACTTAGTTTTGACTTGGCATATTAGTTCTTTTGGATTTCTTTCCCAAATCCTTCATCTTTGATTTCGTTCTCTAATAAACACATCCAAAACACGAACAATTAGTATTCCTTTTTTCGCAAAGAGGACCATAAGGAGGAGCAATCCGTGTTCCAAAGATTAGGTCACGGCGTTTCACGTGACTTGTCACCTAAGTTTCATCTTAATCTCCCATGGCCCCCTCAGACAATGATAACAATGTCCACAACGATTTCAAGGTTACCCATCTTTCGATGAGTCAATCAACCTCGCACTCAATTATTGCCGGTCACGTTTACTTAGGATGCCCGGCATGATATCAAAAAGTAGTCGAGCACATGAACTGCCGCCGGTGCATAAGCGTGACCGGCGATTGGAAATCACAAAACGGAGGCCAATTCGCGATGTCGGCATGTTTTTCCATTCCATGGATGGTCCCAACAATGCGAGTCGACTGGGCCTCGTCTGATGAGATTAGAGGGTCATCGGGTCTTCAGTCAAGAACCCCAACATTTTACCCTGTAGGATATGATGTTCATGTACTATAAAATTAAAGGGAGTTCGTGGTAACCTCATGTACTAGTGTTAACATTAATTAGCTAATTCATTCTTAAGGAATATTCGTCATTTCATGGTCTGGGGGTTACTTAAACAAGTGGGTTTTCTTTCCTCGTCATGAAAGAAACAATTGGAAAGAAAACATCAACATTAACATGCGTTTTGGTTAGGTGCTTCAGGCACATCATCATCTGTTGAACAGTACATCGTATGCAATCAAAGCTAGACTAGTACGTCTCAACTGCGTGCTCGCCGCAGAAAATTAATCATCGACATTGACGCAAATCTGAGCGGCTGCTACTCAGATTTGCCGCCCCTGCGATCTGCGTCTCTCAACTCGGATTCTTCTTTTTCGATGGACAATTTATCGACCAACATGTCATCTAACTTGCCTCCGGGAGAATGAACTTAAAAGAGGCGAGGATGTCGATGATGATCTACTGTAGTTTCTAGGATTAACTTCGTCTGTAGGGCTTCTCGTGTGTCCTGCTATCGGTGTATAAATGCTAACAGGTCCTGAAGAACTTGCTCCATCACGATTCCGCAAGCGAAAAGACCAACTCCAACGAGTGCAGGCTTTGCTCTCGATAGTCCACCCTCTTGGGTGACGTCGCATTCTTCTGAACGGTGCATAGCCCAAGCCATCGCCGGTGGTAGAACGCCATATAGCATCGTCATACAGTACCCTCCCTGCACCACATCACAGATGGAGAATTTAGGAAAATCAAAGGCTCAAGCTTTGCATGTGCGATTGCCCAAACTGAAACTGTAACTTCCTCTCCACAGCCATCTTTTACTCTCCAAAAAGTCTCTCATGCTTTCAATCTTTCATCCCACTTACAGCAATATCTGTTGCTGCTGAAAATGCATCCGGAACTGTCGTCGACACCAGTATAGACGGAGCAACGACCATCGCTACCGACGCAAAGCTAATTCTCTTTCTGTCCCACCACCTTCTCGCCCCAAAGACTTCCTTTGGTTCCTTTAAGAGCAAAGAAAGCAAGCTAAGTAAATCAAGGGTATTGCCGCTATTTCTGCATTAGATAATTTGAAAACTACACAAATGACATCGATTGCTACCTCCTTTACCTGCAAAATCTGTACTGAGGGAGACTGCAGCTCGTAGTTTATGAGTTGCTCCTTGAAGAACTCTGAGAATCCCAGAAGAGTACCTATTAGGGACGTTCCAATGGCCAGAAGCGAAAAAAGCCTCCACCATCAACGGGACCCCGCTCCATCTTACGCTGAACAAGGTGAAACGGACTTGATTAGAGTAGATTTGACAGATGTGCGAAACACGAAATATATCATCTAAGCTATTCAGGCATAAGGTTCGACATAACTTTGGTTGCGAAAAGAGTTAACTCTTTTGTTTACATTTAATGTCAAGCTAAACCTGTGGACTATGCAATCACTTGTTGCAACCCTCTCAACTACAAAAGCTACTTCACGATTAGGAAATATTGGTCATAAAAGGATTTTCCGATTTGGAGGCGATCCAAGGCCAAGGCAGAGTTACCTCAGCAGCAAATCGAGAGGATCAGAAACTCGATTTGCATCATTCAAGAGAGCGAGTGCAATCGCATCCCATATTAGCAGAGCAAGCAATGGGATAGTACTACCAAGCAAAACGGAGCTCCTTATACGCTTCAGATCGCCTCCAAGATAAGCACAGATTACTGCAGCAAATGAGCGGTAATGAATTCGACAGCTTGCCCTTTTTTCTCCAGAAATCTGCAAGAATTTTCAGTATCATCTTTACCAGGTGCTGCGTCGTGGTAAACCAGAGAAAAGATCATCACAGGGATTGTTGCTGGAACTTTTTCCCAGTCTCCACTCCCCCCAAAACCCGACCATCCACCGAGCACAACCGCAAGCACCTCAATGGCCACCAACAAACCTGATAAATCGGACGGACATCAATGTGTGTACATGCAGGGAAAGTTTACAGGGTCCAAAACATGAAATGCTGGAAGAGACTAAATTGAGATGTTCTCTATTGATTATCACTTGACATGTTGGAAAAAAAATCGAGGGCGTTTTCAGTAGCCACCTTCTACGTGTATGTAAAAATTATTGCTCATATGGCATGTCCTGACCTAATTAATGGGTAGAACTCTGCTAGAGGTATCATATCGCAAAAGCTTCTGCACATTATTACCTATCATGGAAGCAGTGAGCCACTGGTTCACTTTATCAGTGGCTGGAGTTCCTCCGACTGATATGAGCAACGCAAAGAGCACGGTGAAGAAGAAGCCCGCAAACGAAGCTGGAAGATTTATAAGATGGAAAAGGATCTCGCCAGACTTGGAACAATATGCGATCATGGAAGTGTAGCCCAGAAATACATAAGTGACAGTTGCGAAACCACCTCCCCACTTTCCTAATGTCTCCTGAGCCATCGTCCGGAGAGAGATGACCTCCAACTCATCCTCTCCTCCTTTCTCTATCTTCTTCTTTCTCTTCCGCATATTCACATTGATCTCCACCAGCAAAAGCGCTTCGACCAAGAGAAACGCCCAACACAAGATCATACATATCGAACTTGGAAACAGGCCCTAGAACATATAAAGAGAATATCGTTAAATACTCGCGAAGTAAACTCAACTACTTCAATTTAGCTCCAAGATCTTTCCCAACCGAGCTCAACTTGCCTGTTGTATTATTACATACAGGTCAATCAGCAATTCGGCCGACTGACCATCAAGCTCTTCTTAAAACGAGAATCAAAACAGAGAAATGAGCAAACACTTCTTCTCAGGGGAGAATTCACCATCAACCATAAGAAAAGGCATCACCAGTCCATTTCAAGCGCCAAATTCTCAATCCACCACAATGACAGCTGAGAACAGACCGAACAACTAGAAGGCCACAAGAAGAACAAAAATTTCTACAATCTGTAATCAAACCCAGGGATCACATCAAAGACAAAAGTTGTCCATTTAAAAAGAGAGTAATGAATTAGCAAGGAGAGAGGTTTTATAGCAGAGGAAGCCTTCATAGGGAGTGCGAGTATTCCTGAGCCGATGCTCGTACCGACGATCAGGGCAATAGCACCAGCCATCGTTCCCTTCTTCTTGGACCCTTCTTCTGCAACCTCCACAGCTTCGCTCTTCTGCTTCGCGCGAGCGGGTTTTGCGCGCAGCCATGGCGGGTCGTGGTCCTTCTTCGCGTGGTGGAAGAGATTTATCCTCTGCTTCGTCAAATGGTGGGAAGAGGAAGACGAGTGGCAAAGAGCTGTTGCGCCACCGGACGATTTCTTGTTCCTCCTCCTCCGACGAGCCGGCCATGGAAGAAGAAAGACAGTGTACGAGTTCGCTTGCTCGCTGGAATGGACTGTACAAGAAGAGAGAGGCCCGAATCGTACTGTTGTGGCCATGAGAGAGAGAGAGAGAGATTGGAGTTGAATGGCCGTGGCCGGGGGAAAAAATGCAGGAGGAGCTCCAAATATCTGGGGAGTGGGACCCCCCAAAAGGCGTCCCCATTCCGTCGTCATTGAAATTCAACTATCTGACTGGTTAAAGTAAAAGTTGCAATTTTTAACGTTAACATGAATCAAAACGAACAGAAACATAGTCGATAGACGCCAACGTGAATCGTCAGAACTACCTTAAATCGATTTCCCGTTTCCAAGGGTGCTTAAGAAAAGAGTGATCCTAAGTGATCCCCTCAAGCAACTTTTAGGCGCTTTGATCATTCCGGTTTATCAGTTCTTTCTTGATCAGCCCCAGGATTTCAGAGATCTGCAAATGCATGAGAGGCGAATGGCGAATCATAAAAATTATCCCTCGAACGTTAAAATCATCACCAGGATAGACCAGTCGAAGTTTATGTCTCGTGCAACTGATTAAGCGTATTCAATTGAGTTTAATTCGGGAAAATGACTTCCTCTGTCACCACGCCTCCTTGAAGCGAACACGTTTTACACACACTGTTACCTCAAAATGCTTCTGGAAAACAGGGGATTGGCGAAGCTTTGCATATATCATCTCGAGCAATTCAAGAAGCGCTTCCACCTGATCGCCCAGTAAATCCACCTGCACGATGGGAATCCGGAGAAAAACTCAAATATGAACAGGATATCGAAGTCCTATGTCGAATCTGGTAGTTGAAGGAAACTAAGCCACCTTATGGGAGACTGAATCTACAATGGTAACATGGTAGAACTGAAGAGAAATGAGAATTTCAAACAACCTCGGTCTCGGCCTTCTGAAGATTCTGGCTTCTCCTGATGAAGGCTTTCCTGTAAAGCATTTCTCTTCTCCTGAGCGAGTCAACTAGCTCAAATGAGGCATGTAATTGGCTCTTCATGTCGTTTAGCCTGTAAAGAAGAACATATATGATTTCGCTCGAGAGAAGTTTAAGGATTTTTTTTGTAATCCCGTGTTATCAAAGGAAATAGGCTTCAGGTTGTCCTGCCAGCGGCTTTGAACAAGGAGAGGGTATATGCATCCAAATGTGATTATTCCTGGGAACTAGGATGAACATATTCTTCCCTGAATCCGTCACAGATCGTCGGATGAAAACTCGACTTTACTTCTTAAGCATTATAAACAAGGCACATTTTCTCTGGAAAAAGGACTTGAATAGGCGAATACGGTAATATCGCAAGCACTGCAGCACAATGTGAATTCAACTGGATGAAGTACCTCTTGATATTCTTCCCTAGACGATCATGCGATCTTCGCTGTAGATCCAATATTGCTTCGGAAAAGTCCCAGAGAGGTTGAGATAACAAATGCGAGGGAACGAATCGCATCGGACTGATTTCTTTTGGTTCGACCATGGAAGGCTTTTGATCATTGACGATGCCCATGTTTAAAGTCTCCTGAACCTGAGCCTCCTGAATGCCCCTGCCTTCTGCTCGAAAACTAGATGCTGAGTCGTTTAGTACTCTTTGACCCCTCTCGGGAGCAAAACCATTTTCCTTGTCCATTGACGACTCTTGGCGAATATTGATCTCATTTTGTTTCTCGAAATGAGAACTCGTAGTGATCGCGAATTCCTCATCTACATCCAAACCCTCCGGGCCTACAACAGTAACTCTTTTCTGCGATTCAGCTTGTCTGGATTGATCACAAGCGAGTCTCAAAGACTCACCGACAAGAAACTGATGCATCCCTTTTTCAGAAATACTTCTCTCAATCTCACAGGCATCTATCTTTTTTCTCCATTCCTTGGTGGACTCTCTTAGGAAAACCGTGTAGACTTCTTCCTTCAATGCGCATTCTAAACTGGAATATGCAGCGCTTTGATCAGCAGTTTCATATAATCCATCTTCTATACAGTATAACTCCCCATGTCGATTCGATCCAGAATTAGCCCCTTCAACCATATCTTTAATTACCTCGCCGGAGACAATATGACCAATTTCTTCTGTGACAAGGATCTCGTTTACAAAACCTTCGACAGCGTCATACCGTTCCTTTAGGATTTCGCGTAGGACGACTGAATGCACGACATCATTCATCTGGTCTTGCAAATTATAATTCCCAGGAATGGGAGTAGCAGGATTTTCAGTGAACATAACCTTATCTGCGACATCCCGATCATCATAAATTTCCATCTTCGAGAAATTAGTGCATCTTTGATATTTCGTCGATTCGAGTAGAAATGTGGAATACAGCTCTTCCCTGATCCAGGACTCAATCTTGTTCCTAGCTATTTCTTCGTTCTGCTCGAGAGTCGCTTCCTTCACTAGATCACAAAGTATGCCTTGCCTTATCAGAAAATCTAACTCATAATCAAATAACTCGGCATGGCATTCCTTTTTCATGCTCTTCAGCAGTGTAATGTAGATCTCATCCACTAAAATGCTCTGCAAATCTATCAGCTCCTTTTCTTCTCTGACACTCCTTATTTCATCGCTTCTCATCGAATCTACTTCACATGGAACCCGAGTTCTGTCCCCTTGTTTAACTAATCCTGCTCGAGCACCAGTTCCCCAACTATCCGCATATGCCTCCACTTTGTCAGACATAGTTTCCTGGTAATTTTCCTCCTCGCAAGCACCTACATAGTAGTCGCTAATTCTTTCGCTTAGCTTCGCATTTCGCTTCAGGATTTCGTCCAACCTCCAGATCACTTCTTCGATCCTTCTGTTCGATCCACTAGGATCCTTCTCTTTCCAATCAGAAGAACACCCCTTTCTGAGAAAAATGTCGCTCTTGAGCCAATTCAGCTCCTCTCTCTTTTGTTGAATAATCGACTCGTGACTCTTTATCATCCACGCAACTGGGTGGCTCTCCTCGTCTTCTCCATCGTATCCCTGTCGCTGCTTCCTCTCGTGGCCTTCGTTTCCAATCTTCGATGAAGCATTGCCTAGGAATTCCGTTGCTTCTTTTGGGATGCTGCTTTCGGACTTTGTCTTGGTAAATAATGTCTCGCTGCCTCTTGCCTCCCCAACAAAGTTGACATCACTTTGGCTAATCAAAGACCCGAGTTCATAGCGTAGCAGCGCAATTTCGTGCATAAGACCAGACCAATCCTCTCCAAAAACCATACTTGAGGCTCGCTTTGCGACCCTTCTCGAGTCCGCCAACTCGCAATGTTCCTGAATACCCCTGATGAATTCTTTTGTCAACACGATGTTGATATCCTTCTCGATGGCCCCCCTCCATTCTTGCTCCATTGGCCCCATCTCTGAGGAGGAAATGGCGATCTGCATCTTGCCAAAAGCGAGATCCAGAGTCTCTTTCAGGGTGTCGATGTCGGACCCCATTCGCTCGATTGTCGTGTTACTAGAACTCCTATGTGTACGTCCTTTGGCTTCATCGACCACTTGATTATTGTAATCAGAATCGAGTTTCTGCTTGATGTTCCACACTTGTTGATCCACTGAAATCTTCAGCTCGCAAAACTCACCTCCTCTGGTCTCATCTCCACCGCTACCCCAAACATTGCCTGAACTCGAGTCCTCAGCACCCTCGATCCTCGATCCCCTTTGAAGCTCCGCTTCACTCCTCAAAGAAGCCAGCTCCATCTCCTTCATGTCCAGCGCGTGTCTGAGCCTGATCTCGCTCTCCAGCCTCTCTGCCAACTCCGCGTCCTTCTCCAAGATTGCCATCTCCGACTCTACGAGGCGGCCCTGGAGATGGTTCCTGATCTGGGCTAAGTCGGTGAGCAGATCCTGGTGAGAGGTCTCGAGAGCGCCGGAATCTGCCTCTTCCTGGACAAACCGCAAGCACCCTTCCAGTTGAATCACGGCGAGCTCGTAGAACTTGGATATCTCGTTGAGGCGGGAGATCACGCCCTTCGACTTGACCTTCTCGTGGGCCTTGTGCATCGCCTCGTGCACAATCCACATCATGGTTGAATCTGCGACTGAAACTCTGAGCCTGCCGTTTAGCTCACCCATGAACAGATCCATGAACACCCCCAGGGAGGGCAAAAATTCAAAAAATGGAGAAACAGAGACTTGTACGCTTAGCGATCGAACTCCATTAATGAGTTAATGGGTTCTTTTAAGTGCAGATATTGGGATCATTACTTCTAAAGGCTCTTCCGTTTCAGGACTTGGGACTCTGCATGGAAAGCTCCATCTGGTGCCGTTTCACGTCATTTTGTTTTTCCATGAAATTTGGATCGACCCATTGACTTTTTCTAACACATCTGAAAATCTATACACGTGTGCACATGTATCTAGAGGTGTCAAACGGATGAATCGGATCGGATCGAATCGAGTCGAGTCGAGTCAAATATGGTCCGATCCATATTTACTCATTTAACTCGTTTTAACCCAGAACTTCATACAAAGACAAATTTAACCATCAATACCCGATCCAATCCATATTGTTCAAACACTTTAATATTTAATTATATTTAGGGAATTCATTTCTTATAAATGTTTGAAAAAATATATATTCTTAAAACATTACGGACGATTTTTATAATCTCTAAAAAAATTAAATTTTTTCTTTTCCTTCTTCCTCTTTTCTTCGTCGATTGCCGAGCCTCAACAACCACCACGACATAGCCGATTCCAAAGGCGTTCGAGGCTCGCTCAATTTTAAGGGAGGCATAAATAGGTTTTTAAGTATTCTAAAAATGTATTCTAAAAATATTCAAAAATTTTAATAATTCTATTTTTTAATATTTTAATATTATTCTATTTTAACTTTTTATTTTCTTCCTATTTTCTTTTTCCTCTTGCTCGGCCGTTGCCCTACCTTGGCCGCCACCGGCCGCTGACGGCCACCGGTGAGCTCGTGCTTGCTTGGATTGGGCGAGCTAGGGCTCGCTTGCCCGCGCCCACCGATCCCGAGCTCGCCCGATCCCGACGAGCCCGAGCTCGGCCGATCCCGGCGAGCCCGAGCTCCCCGGTTGCCGTCACCGGCCGGTGGCAGCCCAGGCATGGCGATGGCCAAGGCAAGAGGAAAAATAAAATAGGAGGAAAATAAAAAATTATTAAAATAATAAAAAAAATCAATTTTTTAAAAGAATATTCACAAAATCTATTCATGACTCCCTTAAGATAGTTGTCTTAGCTGACCCATTTAAAATCCATTTATGACTTATTAAATTTCTAAGTAATCCATTTATGACCCACTTAAGCACCTAAGCCAACTCATTTTTGACCCATCATCATTAAATATGGGTTGAATATGGGCTAATAGACCTATGTTGCCACCTCTATATAACCGAATCCAACATGTCTATTATAATATAACAAATAGAGAAGTTGTGCTTGTACCAATTGTTATAAACTTATAATTTGTCCTAGCGTAGTCGAGACTACTTTTCAAGAGCCTTTTCTCGGATGAATTCAAGGTTCCAAGTGCTTTTCATTAACATTTTATCAAAGAAAATTAAGCATACAATATTCCATTGGAGTTTGTTGATGCTAATTATGTATGTATGTATGTATGTATGTATGTATGTATGTATGTAGTGTGTATATATATGTTTTGTTTTTACATACTGCAAGAGTTCTCGATCCCTTGACTTTATCCTATGGAAAAGGTCAACTTCCTGTTTCCTACTCGAACCCAACACGGTTATGGAAAAAATACCAAAAATGTCTTAATCTTATTCTAGTTTTGTCAATTTAGTCCTAATTTTTTTTATTATTTGCGAACTCAATTATAAATCCTTTACATTTGTGCCAATTTAGTCCATCCGATTAATTTTAATCGGAAATTGATTATGAAAATGCTGACCATCGTACGTGGCATTTAATGGCCGATGATGTGAACATTTTTAATAATATTTTGACACTTTTTATATAAAAAAATTGTTATTTGTTCTTATTTATTTTCTTTTTTGCTTGGACTTAGGATCGTCGGGCTAGAGCATGGCAAGCAAGGGCGCCAGGCCAAGGGAAAAAAAATAAAAAACGAAGAAAATAAAATAAAAATAACTATATATACTATAAAAAATTGTCAAAATATAATTAAAATTTATCCAAGTGAGCACGGGTCGTGCCACGTAAGACGGTCGACGTTTACATAAGCGATTTTCAGTCAAAATTAATCGAAATGGTTGAATTGACACAATTAAAGGTCTATCCCCAAAAACATGGTTCGATAAAGTGGTAGACCTCGAATTCAAATCAAGTCATAATCGAAATCAAATCACAATCGTAATCCGTAGTGGGACTGTAGGAGTCATTGTCTATGTCGTCGATTCGAACCAAACTAAGAAATCTCTAATTACAACCAAAAAGACGATCGATCATCTAAATCGCCACCTAATTTATGGTCCCATCATATTCAATGAAGCATCAAGTTGTCCCATGGACTACACTTGGGGACAATCTCCTTCTCTAAGTCCCTGTGCATAAAGGACTCGGAGGAGACTAATCAGACGTCACGGGGGACCTGTTTCCAAGAGCAGAAAAGTAGAGCTAACTTCCACTTTAATTCCGAGATGGATGTGCCAACAACTTGCTCATCACATTGGGCTCGTGCGCTGACAGCTTCCGCAAACTCTCTTTGCCCGTGAATTATCAGGTCTATGCTAGCTAAGGAAATTAATCGGACCCGACGACGGATCGGCGGTGTGTGGCTGCGACTCTCCGGCATATCATGCTAGTCTGAATTAGACTTATAATTTTGTGCCCCTGTCTTTTAAGGTAATGAATGTTGCATATTGAAAAGTCATGTTAAACTCGCTGCCTCTATAAGTCGCAGTGTCTGTCATTGAAAATTTTGAACGAAACAGCGGGTTCATCAGGTACTCCGCTTCTACCCTAATTGTTACTTGGAACTTTTATTACGGAAGCACTCTCGAGATCGATACAACGAGTTACTTAGAACGGTAATGGGCGCATAGTTGGAGCCAGAGTTAATTAAGACCCTTTCGCTGTAGCGACCAATTGGAGTAATTCAATCTC
This sequence comes from Rhodamnia rubescens, assembly GCA_021437795.1. Classification (NCBI taxonomy): domain Eukaryota; kingdom Viridiplantae; phylum Streptophyta; class Magnoliopsida; order Myrtales; family Myrtaceae; genus Rhodamnia; species Rhodamnia rubescens. The sequence goes on along the minus strand of JAILYA010000054.1, from coordinate 833,945 downwards.
GGGGATGCTCTTTGTAGCTTTAGGTAGGAAAGCCCCTTTAAAGTATGTTCGAGCGGAATTAGTATGGCGTGATTACAAGCTGAGTTATCACTTATTGCCGTCTCGATCATCTAGGTGGGGCTTTAGATTTAGCAATTAATTGAATCTTGACGTACGTCGACTAAGCAGAAGTTGTTAGGTACATCATTAATGCACTTTCTTCTCAAGCTTAATTGAGTTTACATTTGCATTGGAGTCGCTAAAACGAGAGATCACTCGATGCTCCGAGAGTACTGTACAAACTCGGATCCTACACACTGATTTCTTCTTTACAAATGAAATTATTCGGGGAAATTTCTCATTCCGGGTTTCCGAGCATTGCTTCTTAAGCCTAGCGCGAACCTATCGTTTGATGATAAGAGCCGAGCAAAGGTAAAGGGTATGTTTCCGATAAAAGTATGTCGAGGTTGATTCTCTCTAATGTTTTCGTACTTTTTATGATACTTGCTTTGCATATAACCTTGTCATATCCTCATAAGAAAAAGAAATCAAATGCCCGTTCGTCATGTCTCTCCAAGAGTAGTCGGGCCAAATCAGTCGCGAAATGAGGCGTTGGATCGATACGGGTATGTCAAATAGTAAAACGACGAGTTGTGTTTCGGTCGAACCATCTTTTGAGGTTGGTCCACTTATGGTTTTTTTTTTTAATCGAATTCCTTCAGGGAGTTTTATCACGCCACAACTTTACGAAAGAGATACTGTTTTCAATCATATTTATTGAATGGATATTGTTAACGACCGCTGGATGCCGAGTATATTTTATTTAGGATTATTTAATTTTCAAGACTCGATGTAATATAGATTCTTGATTTTTTTTTAATTGACAACTCATCAATGAAATCCCGTGTCGATTTGTTGAAGATTAATATCACGAAAAATTCCGAACCCGATATGGTTGTGACAAATTCATCCAAAATTAATTTTAGTCTCGCCAAAAAAACTCAAACCGATACATATGTGACGAGTTTATTACAAATTAATTTTTGAGTTACCAAACATCCCATACCGGTACATGAGTGACACAATTTACCATTAGCTTTCGACAAATTTTACTGTGAATTTATTAAGATGGATGATATATGGCAATATTTGACATGGCAAGTAGAATGGTAAATTTATCTGTTCACCCGTGCTTTTGACAAAAGAAGGATAACTCGTCCCCGATCATTAGTTTTTGTGAATCAAACTCCATCACCAATATGTTAGGGAGTGGTTCATATCCCATCAATAGGAAAGCAAGGGGAACTAGCTCCATCAATGGGAAAGCGCGGGGGACGCCATAGGATTTTTATAGTTTGAATTTATATTTTATTGGCAGTTTGAGTTTGGGTCCATAAATAAATCAAGCTATGTATAATCTTTATTTCTTGTAATTTAAAGTTGTAACAAAGAGATGATTGAATCAATTCTTTGGATATAACCTTAGTTTATGAGTGAACCAGAATAAACCTTTATGTCTCAATTTCTCATTCTCGAATTTAGTCTTTTGTTTGTTGCGATTGTGTGCTTGATTATAACACCGTAAAAGGTTTGATCAGATATGTCTAGAAATAGGTACGTTCATCTCCTGGATTTTCATTTGGACTCGCTAGGACAAGTCAATTAGGCTTTATGAACCAAAACTCCCACCATCGGAAAAAGGTATGCTCATATATGCTTGGAAAACTATCTATTCATCTCCTTAATTTTTTTAACCAAAAAAAAAAAAAAAAAAACTCCTCGATTTTTACATGGACTTGTCAGGTCGACTTAGTTATTGCCGTGTGTCATCCAAATTGAACGATTTCACGTGGACGACGAATGTATCCCGCATGTATCGATTTGAAATTTTTGGCGACTCAAAAATAACCTGAGATAAATTCTTTATATATACACTAATTTGAGATTTTTGATGACTTAAAAATTAATTCGAGATAAATTTTTTTACTAGACGTATCAATTTGAGGTATTTCGAGATATTATCTCATTTATTAACGAAAGAAGAAAGACGTTATAGCCGAGGTTGGGGGATCACACAAGACACAACACCCAACTCCCACAACTGGCCGCGAGCAATTATGGTCGCCTCACTACGCTCCATTCTCCAACTCATCCCCCCCACCAATAAAACTCCCCAACTCCTCCTCCCATTGAGTCGTCATCTTCTTCATCTTCTTCTTCTTCGTCTTCGCTCTCTCACACACACACAAAATACAAATGTCGCACCCCATCGCCCAGGCCAGCGAGACGAGCCCCTTCGGCTCCCTCACTCCCGACGAGTTCTACGCCCGCCACTCAGTGAGCCACGGCTCCGAGTTCGTCACCAACCCCCGCGGCCTCAAGCTCTTCACCCAGTGGTGGACCCCTCTCCCCCGACCAGGGTCCTCGGCGTCCTCGCCGTCGTCCACGGCTTCACCGGCGAGTCCAGCTGGCTCATCCAGCTCACCTCCGTCTTCTTCGCCAAGTCCGGCTTCGCCACCTGCGCCCTCGACCACCAGGGCCACGGCTTCTCCGACGGCCTCGTCGCCCACATCCCCGACCTCAACCCTGTCGTCGACGATTGCGTCTCCTTCTTCGACTCCTTCCGCGCCCGCCACGGCCCCTCCCTCCCCGCCTTCCTCTACTCCGAGTCCCTCGGCGGCGCCATCGCCCTGTACATCGCCCTCCGCCAGCCCGGCGCATGGGCCGGCCTCATCCTCAACGGCGCCATGTGCGGCATCAGCGCCAAGTTCAAGCCCCCTGGCCGCTCGAGCACCTCCTCTTCCTGGTCGCCGCCGTCATCCCCACCTGGCGCGTGGTTCCCACGCGCGGGTCGATCCCGGACGTGTCGTTCAAGGAGGACTGGAAGCGGAAGCTGGCGCTGGCAAGCCCGCGCAGGACGGTGGCGAGGCCGCGGGCGGCGACGGCGCTCGAGCTGCTGAGGGTGTGCCGGGAGCTGCAGGGCCGGTTCGAGGAGGTGGAGGTGCCGCTCCTCATCGTGCACGGCGGCGACGACGTCGTCTGCGACCCGGCGTGCGCGGAGGAGCTGTACGCCCGCGCCGGGAGCAAGGACAAGACGCTGAGGATACACCCTGGGATGTGGCATCAGCTGGCAGGAGAGCCCGACGCGAGCGTTGACATGGTGTTCGGGGAGATGAAGGCGTGGCTCGTCGGCAGGGCTGAGCGCGCCTCGTCGGGAGCCGGCGGAGGTGACGCACGCGCTTCCGTGGAGGATGGGGCGCAGGATCAGGGTCCAAATTGAGTCGTCTACGTATCAAAAACAAAACTTACTCCGGGAGGAACGTGAACGGGGTTGGCTTCGATGTCGTATGAATTACTTTAAAAGGATCTTTTCTTGGATCTTGGGTGATTTCTCTCATTTTCTCAGCCGCCACACTTAGGCATCAATCATATAGAAATCGACTATTAAGCAAGTTTGTGCGGCTGGGGAACAAGTAATGAAAAGTAAAATTAATTGCCTTTCCTCCAAATTTGAGTGGAAATGCATTCATAATTTGACTCGTCAAATCAATCTAATGAAGATTTTGAGTGTTTTTCCAACACTTGTTAGATGCCATCCGCCCAATTACACCTCTCGATTGCATAGTAAAATTGATTAGGTCTGATTCGTCTATGCAAATTGGAAATTCAAGCCAAGTTTTTTTTTTTTTTTGGTCTAAAAATTCAAGCCAAGTTTCGTGCATGTAAAAAGAGTTAATTTAGTACTATTCCCATCGGAAACTGTGAGAAGTCAGGACTAGTTTGAAAGTAACATCACGCTCGTGGGATCAGAAAAAATAAAAAATAAAAAGTGGACTACTGGGAAAAAACACCAGAGAGAATCTAGGCAACCTAGAATGGAGCCAATGTTCACCCAACATTAAAGCCTGGAGTTAAATGATCACCATTTCCAGCTAATTTGCTGGAGCAACCAAGAGGAGGAGGAAACTTATCTGTTTTTAGTAAACTCACCCTACCCACGCATTATTTACAGACATAGGAACTGCGAAAGAAGGAAGACGGGAAAAACGCAGAAAGACAGAAACCCCACCACGCTCGAATTTGGATGGTGAACTGCCGTGTGCTGCGGCATATCAGCACTCTTGATCAACGCAATCTGCAAGAGCAAGATGGGGGTGCATCGCATCAGAACACAAAAACATCTCGAAACTAGGCCAGAGTTGGCGCTTGAAGGATACCGACATACATGCAGATTGTTGCCAAAGTGATTTTGCATTGGAGCCAGAAGCGAGTGCACATCGAAGAATTCAAAAGTTCGATGCGATCAGCTTATGATAGATAAAGGCGTAACGACGTCAACTTGTTGAATTGCTTATGGGAAAGGATCTCAAAAACCCAACTGGTCCAGCCATAGGGATGCAAAATTCTAGAGAGTCCAAGACGAATCTAGCACACGACAGTGAATGTACGCCAAAACTGTACCCACTACTAGCAAGTCATTTCTCTTCAATACCAAACTTAGCAATGGTCCCAACTCCCTCAACTTAGTCATTTCAACTGCCCGTTATCTATATTTCCTGTTGCCCACTCATGTGCCCAACTGTCCCAACACAAACTACCAGACTTTGAGATATCAAAGCTCCCAGCTACCACAACATAGGATCAAGAAAACACTCCAGTACGAACAGGGACAAGGCACAGTTGATACTGGTATCAATCTATGAAAATTCAAGACAGCAACAGCACCACACGTACTGCACCGTCTGTGACAACCCGGAGTAATTACTTCCGACCGATACATATCAGGGCGATGTCGAGAATGAGAAACAAGTGTTCTTTTAGGACAAGTCTCTGTAGAGATGACAGTTATCTGTACGTACACAAGCAGTTCGGACCGACAGCACCCCCTTGCTTGGACTCTCGAACCAATGTCGAATGGATTGGTGTGTTCGTGAACTGGCAGGGTTAACAAGGTGTTAATATAGATGACCATATATAATTCTCTACCGATGGAAGAGGCAAAAGAGCTTCACGGAACACATTACTAAGTTCTCTTTTGACAGAAGGGGAGCACAATCCTAGGTCAGATCTCTGTTCCTGTTAAGCAACTACATTCCATCCAGCTTTCAAACCCCACATTTCATCGGCTCACCTTACCAAACCATGATCTCATGCACATGTTTCCTATTCTATGAGAGACTGGTGAGGGGTTCGAGTGTCCATAAACCTTGTTGGCCAGCATATAAGAATACCGCCAAGCGGATGTTATTAAGCAACCTTACTGCTTAACTAAGACGCACATCCTAGTAAGCCAAAGCCACCCCGGTCAACTGAAATCGAGAGTTTTAACAGCGGAGCACTATATCAGTCCCTGCACCTGTACATCTAAACTTATCCCATATAACTTCTTCAAGCAAGATTGCCATTTCGTCTACAAGAAGAAATAATACCAGTGAAAGTTATCGCCATATAGCGTTGTGGAGATTCGAGAAAGAGAATATTCCCTCCTATTAGGCAAATGCCTAGAAAGCTCTTCAATAAGGAGCAACCAGTTAGCAGTTAATTAGATCACTTTCAGCTAATCCATAAAGTTAAATGCACAAGCGAACCCAGCCTGTGTGATTCAATCTTAGCCCATGTCCGCACTTTTTAAGTTGAAACCTCTATCTACAATACTGATTGACTGCAAAAGTAACCCATTTCGCTCAACTTTTGTTCTAGAGATGTTTACTCGCCTGTTGTTTGAGCGAAGTTAAGAAGTCCGGACAGGAACAAATCACAACTTTCAACTGCATAAAAAACTCAGTCCTACATACTTTCACAATCAGTACTTCAGTGGAAAATAAACATCCTATGAGCTCGGAGCTTCACCGTAATTCATCATCCTGGTCCTCCATTGAAGTAGTCGGTGCTCAAAATAACGACTAATTGAAGTACAGAATCACAATCAAGAATCAGCTGACCATCAGTATTTCAAAGAGAATAGCCAACTTTCAACCCAAACCTACCCGCTAATTTGATCATCAATGCCAGCCAAGATTATCCAATAGGACAAGACCCGTTCTCTACGTAATTGCGGTCGCATAAATTTCAAAGCAGGTAGCAGCAACAATCATTCAAACAAACAGGACAGCTTCAATTCCTGCCAATTTTCACAAGCGAAAACATTGAAATACTCCGGCGAGATGCGTTACCTTCCCAAGTGTAGCAACAGTAGAAGCAAGAGAGAACCGCCAGTAAATCTCTGCCCCACAAACCGATCGAGGACGGAGGCCGAAAATGCGACGCCTCTCCTTCAGCTGCTTCCCGATCGGTGTCGCCACCTTCCCTCTGCAGCAGTTTCTGCTTGATCGCCGCCGACTGCTTCTCGCTGTTCATCCGCCGGAGGTTTCGCTCGTAGTTCTGCAAGTTAGCGAGAAAGTCCCTTATCTTCATCGACGGCCATAGGTGCATCTTCACCTCAGCGATCCGATCTCCAGAAAGCTCGAAACCCCTAAAAGCGAGAGGATTCCTTGGCAATCGCCAATCTCCTTTGAACTTCAAGAGCAAGCAAAATTGCGATTGTACAAGTTGTTCTACCAAGTGGGCATCTACAAGACGTCACGCTGCACGCGGCGAATCCAGCTTCGATTGCCCCAAAATTATTAAAAGACTACTTCAAATTCGATTGGACGGAACAAACTTATCGGGTCACCAATGCTCCATACGAGGGAGAAAAGAAAGCGGGTCGGGTTTCTTCTTGAGGGGGCCGACGAAATCGGGTCGCGTTTATCACTGACCATCAAAAGTCGCCGCCCCCAAGTCACCGCCGATTGGACTCGAGCCGCTTCACAGGAAAGAGTGGGCATTCGGGTGGATGAAACCGAAGCCCGTTGGCGAGAATACGGAGGAACTGTCCCGCCTCTGATCCTCGTAGCTGCGGGATGGATCCGTTGACCAGCTCGGTGTCGAGAGGAGGGAGACGAAAGACAGGAGGAGGATGACCAAGGTGGTGATCGGTACCATCCCTCGCGTCCCCTTCTTCTTCTTCTTCTTCTTCTTCTTCTTCTACCAACTACGTCATCGAGACCACGCACGAAGAAGATGATGCAGTCTCTCTCTACTATACGTGCACGAGCTTTCGTGGCGACACGAACCGGAAGCGATCGTGGGGGTCCTAATAACTGATGGACACTGATACTGTCATTGCCGTAGGCAGTCGGTTCTCACATTGTTTTTCTCTTCCTCCTAAACCTGGGATTGGCCAGGGAAGAGGAAATTTTCCAAACGGAGACAATAACGGTTAGGTTAGGAGTCTAATCGAATTGACTCTCGATCGGATCCGTGATGAATGGGATCGTCGAACGAAAGAACGTTAAAAGTCAAGCTTCCGACGTCAAGATCGCTCGCATGCTGTTCACGACATGAAGCGGATGACGTTATCTCTTTGGTTTGCCCAGCCACTGTATGTGTCAACCCCCGAGGCGACTCTGTCAAAGCCCGGCCGCCGCGCCGAGCAGCGGCTGTCCCCCCACATCCGCCGTTGCCTTCTCTAACTGGATCTGAGAGAGCTGATGATGCAGCCGAGGGACAGAAACCCGAATGCCGGCTGCTAAGGAAACACGATGGTGACTTACGTTCGCTCGATTGAAGATCTGTAGATGTTTGAATTGTCCGAACCATTACCCACCCCACTAAAGCTTGAACTCTGGAAACATCCGGAGCACGAGCTCATGACTTTGTCGACCAAGGAATGACATAGCTGTGGTTTCTAAAAAGCAGCATCAGGAGCCAATGGTCCAAAACGGTCCTCACTAGTCACCCTGAATTGGTGGTAGAAGGCCGCCAGCGCTGCGCCAGCGAACGGTCCGGCCCAGAATATACACTGCAAATATTGGAAAACCCAAAAATAAAAGAGTTCTTCCTTTCTCGAAGTCAAATTAATCACTTTTATTTTTTTGGGTCGAAATAAGCATTTCATATACTAATTAAAATAGTTCTTACAATAAGCGCCTAAAGAAGGGGCGTCAAAACAAAATAAGTCCCAAAGAATTTTGGGGGATTAACAAACAAATTACTAATGATAGAATCCAATCGATGTGCTTTAGCAACCCAATCGATGATAGAATTTGCTGAACGGTTGCAATGGGCCAAAGTCATATTTCTGAATTGGGCCATAAGGGTCCGAATGTTCACCAAGCAAGCCTTGGTCTCCCATGAAAAACACTTTTCTCCACAGCTTCTCGAACGTTCTCTATCAGCCGGTTTCCATCTCAATTGCTACCTCTCTCTTCGACGCGAGCCACTTCAAAGCTTCCTCCATGGCAAGCGCCTCCACGAGCTCGGATCTTTCTGGCGAAACCATCAAGGAGGGCCCCGACGAGTCTCGAGCACCCTCGCGACGGATCCCTCGGTATGGCCATTGAGACAAGTTATCGAGATCGCGACATGTGTTTCGCTCAAAATAAATTGAGTTGATCAAACAAACGAAAACATGTTCTCAACTTGATCTCACGGTAGACATGTACAATGTCAGTTGTCATATAATCGGATTCTTTCTAGGGTATGGCCATTGAGACAAGTTACCGAGATCACGACGCGTGTTTCAGACTTTTAGAAGGAAAGTCAAGTTTGGCTTTTATCTCTTCATTTTTGTCAAAAGAGGAATTCGATTTTGTTAGGACTACAAGAATGTAGACCGATTTTTTTTTTCGTCCAAAGTAATATCTCATGAGGATACACGAGAGGTTCAAAACAAAGCAAATCTTAAACAATAAAGTAGCACAACGAGATATAAATTGTCGTGATAAGCACACCCTCATCTCATATGAGCGAATCTTACTCGGCATAAAAACAAAACGAATGGTGGTCGATCACCGAGTTTCGTATCGTCATTAGCGATTAGCACATATTGTAATCCCCTTCTCCAATAGTTACGATTTGCCTAGTTGGCATTGCATGCCTAAGTTTAGCGTAACATGAAATTTCTTCTAGAATGAGATATTACGATGTTACCGTTGACTATGTTTTGGGTTAAATCGTTCGTTGCTGTTGCTATTCTTAACAAATAGCTTTTCCAATTTTAAAAGAAATTGGGCCGGACTTGATTCGGTTAGCTCATTCGGGTGGGTCCATTATCCATCGACAATCGACCGGCCCACTCTTTGCCAAACGTGAACAACTGGCCGGCCGACCGGCCCGGTCCAATTCTAACATGACGTTATCCTGACGCACATCAGTCAAAGTCAAAACAATTTTTGCGCCACTCTTCGCTCAGCTCCAACCTCAACTGTCCAGCGCTCTGGCTCACCCTGCTGCATCCGATCAGCGACCGATTCATCAAGCTCTCGTAAGCTCTCGATCCGACCTTCTCTTCTGTTGATGATGAATCTCACTTTACGAATTCTATTTCCAGTTTCCACCAGATTTTGTTGTTTTTGTTTCACCTCTCGATCGTTTTTCGATTTTTTCCCACTTCGAAGCTGTTCGATTCGATCGCGTGTGAGCAGTGACTTCCTTGGCTCGTTTGTTTACAGTCAAAGAAAATGCGGCGGAGGCCTGGAAGTTCCTCCGCGACGGCCGGGCCTTCAGGCACGGAGGAAACGAGGGCGGGCGAGGACATCGATGGCATTCCTCGCGCGGCCAGCCCGAGGAGGTCGCCCTTCGTGTGGCTGTCGCTGTTTGGACTGATAATGTACTGTTCTTGGGCTGTTTATCGTTACCAGTTCGAGAGCTTGCCCGCGCCTCTCACCGCCGAGCAGGCTGGGAAGAGGGGATTTTCGGAGGCGGAGGCGATGAAGCACGTGAAGGCATTGACTGATATAGGTCCTCATCATGTTGGTTCAGATGCGCTCGATGACGCCATACAGGTTTTGCTCCTTTGGATGAATGCTAATGTTTTCAAAATGTACTCGGTGGTACATGCTCTGTGATTGGCAGTTCTCGTTGATTAGTGCTGTGCTTCATATTGGTTTTTGTGGGCGATGAGTGGCAGTTACTGACTGAGGTTTAAGAAGCATGCACAGTTGATTAACTGCTGCAGTCAATAGGTGGATGTCTTGTGCATTGGCAGAGAGAACAGACAACCTGTTATAGTCAATTTAGGCAGAGTTTGCAGATTAAGTTGAAAATATACGCAAATAGAAGTTAATTCCACGACATGAAAACTTTGATCAAACTTTGATCTTTAATCATTTGAATTCGGAATTACCTGGTCCGATGGTACTTAGTAATGACGTGGGCAGATGTCATCTTGAATCTAATTAATATGATGATCAAACTCATTTAACATTTGAAGTATTCATGAGAAAGCTATATACCACAGCTGACAAGTGGGTATATCAGTATTTAGTCAATATTAGCAGTACCATAGAAAGAACTAAAACAACTTTCGTGCAGGACCCGTGTAGACCTTCCAATATTGATCGTCATTTCTAAATGAGAAGGAGGATGTTTTGTCTAAGAGAAACAAAAACTACTTGCGCACCGCCCCCAATTTGTAATTTGAGGAGAAAGAGCCCTCTTGATATATATCGATTTCTTCTGCCCTATATCCCCAGCTATCGTCTGGGCAACTTAGGGGCGTTTGCTCATATGATAATAATGCTTAGGGCCTCAATGTCAGTACCTAGTTTTAGGGAATATTCCATTATACCTGCAAGTTTGACTCATCATCTACAAGCTTAAAGACCATAACTCAAAATGTCGCTCGACATTAACACACTATCAGCCATGTGATGGCTTGACCTTTGGATTTTATTTTATTTTATGTTTTTTGTTTTTGGGGGGGGGAGGGCGCGGCTAATGAGCTTTGCTGTTCTTGTGAGATAAGCTTTTGTAATATGAGATGACACAACATTGATAGATGGAAGCTGTGGACTTGACGTCCTTTTGAACGATTCACTTATTTATCACCTACTTTTATTTTTCTTTATTGAAGAGAACAATAAGAAAGGATAAGTATGCATTTCATATATGTTCCATTATTAATGAAGACGTATTGTTAACCCATTGGAACTTAAGTATTTCCTAGTTTACCTACCCAAAAAATTGTCTGCCCATGGCAAGCGATTACTTTATTGTAAAGCATCTGGAGTATGTTTTGACAAACATTCATCGATAGTATGTTCTGGCAGCATCAGAGAAGATTAAAAAAATAGCTCATTGGGAGGTAGATGTTCAAGTGGATGCCTTTCATGCCCAATCTGGCACAAATCGTCTGGCCAGTGGCTTGTTCAGGGGGAGAACACTTGTTTATTCAGATCTACATCACATTGTACTTAAAGTGTCCCCAAAATATGTAGCAGAAGCTGGAGACGCTATTCTGGTTTCTTCTCATGTAGACACTGTTTTCTCTGCGTAAGTTTTACTTCCCTCTAAGTTTGTTTTCGATGTATTTGTTTTTTCATGTGAAAATTTGCACTTATATGCAATGTCACTGGGCATGTACTTGCTTTTTCAGTGTTTCTATTAGAACTATGACACTGTCTTTTCATCAGGGAGACGAGCTACATGACATATTCTAGTGGCTGGGTAAGAAAACCAGTGTTAGATCATATTGTTACTCCAGTTCGAGGTTCTAGATGTGCCCACAGCATCTTTTACTCAACATCTAACTTGCTTTACTTTAGATACTATTGCTTGCATAACTTGTAATTTACTCACATTTCAGTTTGTTGTTGACTGACACAACATTTTGGCTTGTCTCCCTTGTAACAACCTTATACATCACTGATATATATATTTTTTTTTTGTGTTTTACAGAGAAGGTGCTGGAGATTGCAGTTCATGCATAGCTGTTATGCTTGAACTTGCACGAGCAGTTTCTCAGTGGGCTCATGGTTTTAAAAGTGCTGTTATATTTTTGTTCAACACAGGGGAGGAGGAAGGTCTTAATGGTGCTCACAGCTTTATTACTCAGGTTAGAAGCATCTTTAATACCTAAAACTTGGAAGCTATTCCCTACATGCTAATTGTTTAGAAAACTAATAGAGATGTACCATCTAGGTGAGATTTGGATATCTGTATGTTTGTGCTCCTTGAGCCTTCCAAGATCAGTAGTAACATCATTTAATGATGTTCAATTTACAGTTCTTCACTCTATATCCTATCTGTCCTATGAAATGAAGCTCCATAACACCATTTCCATGGACGTCCAGTAAAAGCTGTTTGATCATGGGGAATTTTCTTAACAAGAGATTGGATATAGATGATGGAGGCTACTCGCGTAATGAATTTGATCGGATATAGATGGTGGAGGCTACTCGCGTAATGAATTTCCAATTAATTCAAGTAATATCTTTATGCGATTTGTATGGTTCTTCAATGGCATTATTGTATAACAAAGGCACAACTGTGTTTCTAAGGGTCTCATATGGGTCCGAGCAGAAATTGTGGCACTAATCTTCTGGATATGCTATCTAGTTTGCAATTTCAGTTTCAACGTCTGAAGTTTTTCTTTATGACGATGAGCAATTTTATGCTCACCAGCTATATGGGTTATATATAAGGATAAGAGACTGAGCCAAATCACCATTAGACTAAACGACAAAAACAAAATCAGACTATATCACGGAATCAGTGAGATTGTAAAGATTTTATAAGACACGACCAACCCTAAAAGCTAAAAAGGCGTGGTTTAATATTTATATATTCCAACACTCCCTCTCACGCTTAGTCCGGTCTTTTGCCTAGTACTAAGCGGAAATATGGGGAGGCAAATAGGGCGGAAGATTTGAACTCGACTCGCTGATACCATGTAAAGATTTTATAAGACCAACCAACGCCAAAAGCTTAAGGATAGAAGAAGGCGTGGTTTAATATTTATATATTCCAACAGAGATCAACCAAGAAGAGTCTCTAAACAGGCCAGATTTGACCGTCAAACTTTTCCTTTTGTTTTGTTCTAGTCATATATTCCACTTAATGCTTTGAGGGATGGTCTTTTTAAAATCTCTCGTTAATCCTGGAAGTCAAATCAGACTAAAGTTGAGTCTCTAATGGTTGTCGTAAATTTGCAAAACCTTGGGAGATAATTGATTAGGTATTTATTTTCTGCTGGATCAATGAAGAGGAGATTAGTTAAAGGTTCCCGTGTTATGTATGTGCAGTTTTCACAATTATGAGAAATCTGGATAGGTGAACCAGTGGCCGAATAAGCTGATTATTCAATTTATCAACAGAGGAGCATCTCTTTGTTTGCATAGATGATGTTTATACCATGGTAGGACTGTTCTTTGCTTTTGAAGGCTCTTTGTTGTGCACTTAAGTAAAAGAAGTGTGATGACAATCATGGTTGCAGATATGTGTCTCGTTGTTTGTCTTATCTGCGATTGTGTTAGTCACTCGTTATTACTCATATTTTGTAATGCACCAAAAATAATTCAAGTTCGTAGTATTATATATTTGTGGAAGACACAGTAGGAAACAATCTTGTTGTTCTATTGTTAAATCCATGGGCAGAGGAAGTGATGGTCTATGGAAGTGCAAAGCATTCAGTCTCAGTATGGAGGTGTCATTAGTTTCCCATTCCCTGCACATCCTTCAAAACCTTTTACTAGAAATCCGCTCCATAACAATTCATACTCATGGTATAAAAGATGGAACTAATTTGTGCTGCCATCAACCTCCACAGTTGTTTTCTAGAATAGTTCAGATGTAGCTAACCAGTAAGTGGAAAAATGCTTGGTTGTTTCTCTTTTTTGCACTTTTTAAAGCAATTATATAGCACTTTTGCTGCTTTATCCCTTGTGCATAGTTGAGCCATATTATGGTTGGGCATGCTTCTTTTGAGGACTAATGAAGAATCTATCATTCCAGCATCCATGGAGTAAATCCATTCGTCTGGCAATAGATTTGGAGGCAATGGGTATTGGAGGGAAGTCGGGTATATTTCAGGTGAAGTCATCTTAGTCATAATGCACCTTCTGTTTGGTTTGAATTGCCCATGTAGCATGATTTCCAGTTGTGGACAGAAGCGAGCATTAGAGTAGCTGATAGCAGAACCCTCATGCTCTTTCTCTTAGCAATTTCAACTATGGGTGCTTGGTCTTAAGTGCATTTTTATCCTTTAATAGTGATTATATCTATTAACGGTATGCTTCTGCTGAGTATTGAAATCTAATATCTGTTCTGCAATTTGTCTATGCTTAACCTTTTTTCACTTTGTTTTGGCTCTTCATATTTCAGGCTGGTCCTAATCCATGGGCAATAGAGAATTTTGCTTTAGCTGCTAAATACCCATCTGGCCATGTCATAGCTCAGGTTTGTAATTTTTACTCTTACTGTTTCTCTAGGCCGCTTCTTGACTAAATTAGATCAAGACTAAATTTTCGCATCACAGGATCTTTTCGCCTCTGGAGCTATAAAATCTGCTACTGATTTCCAAGTGTACAAGGAGGTCGCTGGTCTTTCAGGGCTTGACTTTGCATATACCGACAACAGTGCAGTATATCACACTAAGGTTTTACTTTTATCACTTTACTTTTACCATTCCATTGAATCCTCCAACTGCCTTTGTCTACATGGATGGTGGTGCATGAAACTTTATGTGGTTATAATTGGTCAAGCAATTTCATAAGAGCTAAATTTAGAATGCATTTCCATTACTGCTCCAAAGGGAAAAGGGAAAAAGTTAGAAAAAGGAAGATATCTTACACTGTTTCAGTTTATTTAACCTAAATTCTGTCTGAGCAAGATCTTTGATTATTGTCGATTGATGGTAGATAAAAAGCTTTTACCATCTGGCTTTCTGGGGTTGATTGTTGTTGCATGATAGCATGTTTCCTATATGGGATATTTTGTGCATTCTTGATCATATAATTGGAGAGAATTGTGAGTATTCACATGCATTTAAGCCGATTAATTGGCTTCTACAGAGAGGGTGCTTACTTCTTGCATTACTAAATTCAAATTTTCGAAGCCGAAATAAATTTATATCCAAGTGTTGTATGGAACACAATGTAGTTACCGTTTTGTTCGTCTCTTGATAATGCTCTGTCAAACATGGGATAGGAATTTAAAGGTCTGCACCTCAGCTTTTTCTTTTTTTCCACTGAAGGAGCTCTCTTTATGCAGAATGACAAACTAGAGCTTTTGAAATCAGGATCTCTCCAACATCTTGGAGAAAACATGCTTGCTTTTCTGCTCCAAATTGCTTCATCTCCAGATCTGTCCGGAGTCCAGAGGAC
Source organism: Rhodamnia rubescens (assembly GCA_021437795.1). Taxonomy (NCBI): domain Eukaryota; kingdom Viridiplantae; phylum Streptophyta; class Magnoliopsida; order Myrtales; family Myrtaceae; genus Rhodamnia; species Rhodamnia rubescens. The sequence goes on along the minus strand of JAILYA010000054.1, from coordinate 818,820 downwards.
GAAAGATGAAGGCATTTCCGCTTTCAGTTCTGCTATCTATTTTGATATATTGGTATGTTATACATTCTGTCTTAATCTATCTGCATCCATCCTATTGTTGTGTAGGGCAGTTTGCATTTTAGATGGTGCCCTGCCCTGTTACTGATATGGGTTTCAACTGCAGGGGATGTATATGGTATTATACCATCAAGGATTTGCAAATATTCTTCATAATTCGGTGGCACTGCAGTCACTGTTGATATGGTCTACATCATTACTTATGGGTGGTTACCCTGCAGCAGTCTCACTCATCCTGTCGTGTCTAAGTATTATATTGATGTGGATATTTTCTCTGAGTTTCTCGCTTCTCTCTGCTTTCATTCTACCCTTGCTCTCTACGTCGCCAGTTCCCTATGTTGCCAGTCCATGGTTGGTGATTGGGTTATTCGCTGCACCTGCTCTTCTAGGGGCTCTCACTGGTCAACATTTAGGTTTTCTAATCCTTCAAATGTACTTGTCAAATGTGTATTCCAAAAGGAAGCAATTATCACCTCTTACTCAATCTACTTTGATCAAGTTAGAAGCTGAAAGATGGCTATATAAAGCGGGTTCTATGCAGTGGCTCATTCTTCTGTTGATCGGGAATTATTACCGAATTGGTTCATCTTATTTGGCTCTTGTTTGGCTAGTGCCTCCAGCATTTTCATGTAAGTATGCAATATATTTGCAACCATTGCAGGTACTTGTGAAAGGAGATGTATCCTTTTGAGCATAGAGTAAGAGGAAGTCTGGTTGTAAGCTGATATGTGCAATATCATTTATCTTTGCTTACAAGTAGCTTTTTGTCCGGCACTACAGATGGTTTCCTTGAAGCGACTTTGACCCCTGCTCGGTTTCCAAAGCCTCTCAAGCTTGCAACCCTTCTATTTGGCTTGTCTGTGCCAATTGTGGTTTCTGCTGGTGTATTCATCCGGTTGGTTGGTACAATAATCGGAATGGTTGTTCGATTAGACCGGTAATTAATTGTCTTACTCTGATTAATTAATAGTTGTTGTTACTTTCAAGTAGTCATTTGCATGAAGCTACTATGAGATCATCTGAATCCCATTGCTCTCTCCTACATACCCTGAAACATAGAAGCCCGATAGCTAGTTGTATGTGTTTGTTTATGTATTAAGACCGTTCGTTTAGAATAGCTACTCTGTGTCTTCATTGAAGAAGTTCTAACTATGGAAATTCCTGAGTATCGAGCTTGTTGTCAACAAGATACTTTGTCGCCATGGTGAAATTGAATTATGCTGTCTAAAGTTTCAGTCTATTTCTTAGGGCACAAGGAATACTTCGTGTTTAATGCGCATTGCTTGACCAGTTTACTTCACGTTCAGTAAATAGGTATAGGGGCTAACTTCTTCTATTTGTGTGCAGGAACCCTGGCAATACTCCTGAGTGGATGGCAAATGTTATCATTGCTGTATTTATCGCTCTTGTTATATCCTTGACAATGGTGTATCTCCTCTCATATGTCCATCTTTCAGGTATTTTCCCATGGCCACTCAGTTCTGGTTTTTGTGATATGGCTTATGTACCAACATTTGATTCATTTTGGTCATAATTGCTTCCTCTTTAAGATGGGCTCATTGGTTTGACCAAAAGAAAAAGATTCGTTCACCGACGCGTACCTGCAATTATACTGCTAGTGGTAATGATGTTTGACTTATTATCCGCACTGGTCGTGGTCTCATTTATGTTGAGGTCCATGGGAACCAATTCCTTTGTAGGAAATGCAGAGGGCAATTTAGAAGAACAAATGAAGGATTTATTCTTATAAATTGAATCAACCTGTTGATTCAGTGAATTCGAATAGCAATATTGTCTATCCCTGAATGTTGTCTTTCGTTCATCACCTACTTGAGTATGAATCAAAAGCTCACATCCAATTCCGGCTTTTGAACAAACACAGAAGATGCACGGAACATGCACTCCCAGAGAGACATGCATGAGTTCCCACAAAAGGAACGCACACATTACAGCTGATGAACAGGAATAATTGTTGACAAGGCTATGCTTGATGTCTCCGTCCTAGACTTTCTCTGCCTAGGGAAGCTATTGTCTGGGTAACTTATGCAATTTTAGCTTCATAAACCATGAAAGCAATCTGCAAAATGTGTCCACGTTGGTGTCCTTTTGTAAATGAAAAGTCCTACCGATAATATGTGGCTTTTTCTGGTTCAAACCATCCTATAGAATATCTAGTCTAATGCCAACGATCTTGGTCAAACTGTTGATCTCTATGAGAGGGAGTGGATGGTCTGCAAAGGATGGTTGCCTTGAGTGCTCTTATTTGGACTAGGTAGAAGTTTTTGCATGGAAACTTACCCTGTCTCATAGCAAAATTTTTTGCATGAAAAGCGGGCTGTTGTGTTGTGGAGCTTCTCTTCTTTTTCATGTACACTATCTACACCGCTTTTTTGCGGCATTAGTTGTTTAACTCTCCCTCTCTCTCTCTCTCTCTCTATATATATATATATATATATATATATATATTGATATTGAATTTCATGGTGGGGGCAAATGTTTTTCTCCCTCGACTCGTCCTTTCCAAAAGCTCCACATCTCTGAGTTCCTTCATCAGGTTTTTTGGGGGACCTGACTGATTTGAAGGACGGATAATTGAAGACTGTTAACTTTGGAGTTTTCTCCATTGATGCAAGATCTAATCCTAGAGAAAGTTGGGGAAATTGATATAATCAGAAATTGGTGCATATTGGATGGAATTCACTTAGATATTAGGAATCTTTGGAGGAGTTGAGAATCTCTTACTAGCAAAGATGTTGAAAGTTAGATTGTTCAAGTATCAAGGGAAATCGTAGAAGTCATCAGTTATATGTATATGGACTAAATTTATGGTTTTTATTCGGTTCTTTTTTTCCCTCTTGGCTCTTGACATATTATGGGCAAGAATGCAAAGTCTTTTTTTGGTTGGAGGCAAGTTTCAGAGTTCACAAGCTTACCTTTGGACTGCGTGTTCCTGCAGTTTGATTAACAGCTGATTAGCTCTTTATCAATAAACTTATTTTTTTTCGGCATCGTTGGTTTGTCTGGAACAACTTTTATATATTTAAAGTACGATCTGCAGGTGCAAAGAAATCGATTTTCTTGGCAGCATCAGTTCTTTTTGGTCTCTGCCTCGCTGCTGTACTATCTGGTGTAGCCCCACCATTTACAGAGGACACAGCCAGAGCTGTGAATGTATGTTCTACCTTCCATTATTAATTTCTATTTTCGCACTGCCAGTTCAATTTCATTTAGTTGTTGAACTTGCTTAAGATCAAATTGCATATGAAACTACCTATGCATGGCAGTATACTTCAGACAAAATATGGATTTTATTTTAGCCCCTGTCTGAGGTACTTCCGAAAATCTTGTCAACCCTTGAAGAATGGTCTCAGTAAAGAAGGTTTCTGTTGGTTCAGTTGATGGCATCGCCTTTCTGGTTATCCTATCACTATCAACTGATGCTCTTGCTTCTGCAAAATTACTTAATCATGTTTTGGGTTATATGATCAAATAAATATGCATAAATAGATGTCAAACCCCATAAGGTTTCAACACTTATATTTTGTGAGCAAATTACAAATAGAGATATAAAATGACTATTTGTCTTCTGCAACACATTTTACTGCTCAGAACCATATAACCTGTTCCACATGAACTGCCATTCCATGTGGCCCAATTGTCATTTGACATTACTCTTAAGATTTTTTTTTTCACTCAATTCTTTTATATCATCAATAGTATGTTGAATTGATTTGGGTCTTCATGAGATCTCTCAATTTGATTCTCCAATTCACTTTTAAGGGACTATTTGACACTCATCATTGCCAACAGTGTTGTTCACCTCCCATTGCTGTCGTCTCATTTCAATTGTTCCGTTCATTTATCTGAAATATATCGATCACCCCTGTTATGGTATCCCGTGGTAATTCCAGAGTCCGAGAGAGCCTTTTTCATGGGAACACATTACAATTACGGGTGTTTGATTCAATTAGGATGAAAATTCCTGCATAGAATGTAGAAATGAGCTTTATGTTGATTATACTACTTCAGTTTCTCTTGTAGCTTTACAACCATAATTGTTGGGCAGAAGAAAACATGCCATTTCCCTGTAGCATAGTAATGAAAACGTAATTCCATATCGTAACTTATTTTTGTTCAGTTTGTTGATAATAAGTTGAGGAATCAGCCATTAGGAATATCCATTAGATTTTTCAGTGTGATCAATGTTAGATAACTGGCAATTTTGTGACTGCTCTGATGGATAAAGGATAACTGTGTACTCCATTGAAGGGACCTAGCTGATTGATTTTTCTCAGGTTGTGCACATAGTTGATGCAACAATAAACAAGCAAGAGCAGCCTGATTCTTATGTGTCTTTTTTCTCTACCACTCCTGGAAAATTGACGAAAGAGGCTGAGCAGATTGGAGGTGGTTTCACATGTGGTAGAGATAAGGTTGTAGATCTTGTTACTTTTTCCGTCAAATATGGCTGTTGGACCTATGATGATACTGAAGGTGGCTGGAGTAAAACAGATATACCAACACTGTTGGTTATAAATGATGGCAAGGGGGACAAAAGAATCACGGAAGTCTCCTTGGACACAAAGAGCTCAACAAGGTGGGTTCTTGCAGTCAATACTGAATACATAGAGGACTTCAAATTGGAAGGTATGAATAATTATTGCTTTTCTTTCTTGACAGCTGGAGTTAAGATTCATGTCAGTTTGCAAAATTCAGATTCTATTTCCAGATAGTTAAATTATTGTTTATCCAATTAGTTAAGATGGAAAGAGATGATGAATGATGGAAAGATCTTGCTTCTTGGCAGCCAAGGCTCCATGTCAGATCTTATTTCCTATTAGAGTGTTAACGTAGATATTGTTTTGAGTCTTTTGACCATCCGCATGGCCCACCAGATCTCAACACGGTTCTCTAGGGGAATGCTTTTGGTTGGTTGAGTTAATTTATTTTGACGAATGAAGGTAGGTATGGTCTCACCATTATGGCAGCATCGTTGGTGTCAAGTGAGTCATTCACTGAGCAGCCTGGTCAGATCAAATCCATGAGATGACAAATATTGAGTCCTTAAAATTTTCTTTTTCAGCAATCCACCTCATTAGTAATTTTTGCCAAAACTCTGTTTTCATTTGCCCCTTTGGTTCAACACATTGGACGTCTTCCTGCTGAGTGCAGGAAATTCTGAAGAGCTAATCCCATTGGACGACAAGAACAGTGTGGACGGATGGCATATTATCCAGTTTTCTGGAGGGAAAAAATCACCGACGAGGTTTGATCTGACTCTTGTATGGGCCAATTCTACGCAAATTGCTCATGACGCAGATAGCCAGAAGAATCAGCAGCCACTTCTTAAATTAAGAACAGACATGGATAGACTGACGCCAAAAGCTGAACAGGTTCTGATGAAGCTTCCTCCATGGTGCTCACTGTTTGGGAAATCCACGTCGCCCCACACTCTGGCCTTTCTAAGAGATCTCCCTGTCGAATTTTAGGCGTGAGAGCAATCTGAAGCATGAAATGTATGTAATACTAGATTGCACAGGAAATATTCCTCTGCTCATGGAAACGTAGGGACAGGATCCATAGTTCATTTATGCATCGTAATGCAATCACGGAAAGTCAAAGTAGTTAGAGAAGTTATTTTCTTGTTTCGCACGAGGATAAGGTTGCCATTGTTGTGCCCCAAACTGGATACATTAACCGAGTACTGCTTTGTTGTGGAAGTGTGAAGAGGATTAGGATGTGGCTTGAAGAGGAGACTCAAATTTTCTTATCGTCGCACGCGTACTCTTTTATTTCGGTGTTCGGTAACACCGCCTGTTAAAGCTTGGTTTTATTAGTTTAGTCATTAGACTCGTTGGGGAGGAGGTCGATTTCCGAAAATCGATTGAGATAAAGAGTAGTTGCATTTTTGCGACGGTGAAATTATGTGGATACAAATTAACCCACTGGTGGATCGAATAGGAGGTTAATCGAAGGTGGATTAATTAAGACCTTTCATTTTGTACTAATTGTTCAAATAGTCCTAAATTTATTACAATTTTATTGATTCATTCCTAAACATTTTGATTTTGTCAATTGAGTTTTAAATCTTTTAACCTTTTGTCAATTAAGTTCATTCAATCAAATTTTGATCGGAAATTATTAATATGGATGCCGACCGTCCTACTTATCACAGGTTGGGGCGATGTGGATAAATTTTATAATATTTTATTATTTTTTGAAATTATCTATTATCTATTTTTTATTTTTAAATTTTTGTTTTTCTGTTCAAAGGGCCGGTGCGGCCACCGGCCACTAATTGATGGCTAGAAACCTTTGCTGCCTTTGCTGTGTCCCCTTGTTGAGGCCAATGAGCCCTCGCCTACCTCAAGAAGGGCCTGGGTATTGACACCTAATTGTTAATCGCTTTTCTTTAGAAAATATTTTTAAAATTCATAAAATTGTAAAATCAATTTTGGAAGCCTTGGCCAAGCATAAGGAGCCAATTTTGAACAAAAAAATAATTTTGCTTATTTTTTGCATTTTTTAATATTTTTATAAAAATAGAAAAATACTTGGAAAATAGAGAAAAATAGCTTTTGAGGTCTAAAAAATATGAAAAAATAGTCAATATTTTTATTTTAAATTCATTTTCATTTTGACCTCTTAAAATTGGAAAAATTAAATTCGGGATTGTGTGTTTCTTCACAAATGCAAACCCAAATTGGGCTTAAAAAATACAATTTGAGTCATTTTATTTTCCATTTTTAATTTTTATGAGTTGAGACATGGTTTTCCAATACCTCATTTTACCTTTTGGCCCAATTATACACAGAATTGCTCAATTTTGACAATAGGGATCTAATTGCATAAAAATCTTTTCATTTTACTCTCTTGGCCAAACACACAACATCAATTACAAAAAGAAAAAAGGAACCAATCTCTAACGGTTGAAGAAGGGAAAATTTCAATAATCAAGATAAACAATGTAGACAACGATTTAGTACCATTTGCACATGAAAAATTCAATATGCGATATAACAAGTATTGTAATATTTGCAAAAATTATCCCAAAAGAATATATAATTGATATATATAGGGATCCATAAAATTGGAACCGAACCGGACCGTATCCGCCGGTTACCATCCAAAATCTAGGTTCGGTTCGGTTTGGATGATTTTTTTGCTCACCAGTCTCTAGGGTATCAAAAGTGAAATTAAATTATTTCAGGAGATGCCCATACATTTTAAAACCTTTAACCTACATTTTTCGCCCTTCCGAACCCAATGGTAAGGTTGACTTGAGCTAATTCTTTCATTAAGGGTTTGTCTTTGTGAAAAACCACTTTCGGGTCAAACCCAAAATTCAGGGTTTTTGCAAAATTCCTTGTCTATCATTCACAAAAATCAGTTTCCTAGATGATATTTGTGCCATAAAGCCTAATTGTAGCTTCAATTTTTTAAAAAGCAGTCGACATGCAGGTCAGTTTTTTTTTTTTAGGCAGCCGGGTCGGGCGGATCCGACCCGGCAGACCTGTCTTCTTCCCCGACTCACTCTGATACACACCCGGTACACAGGTACAGAGGAGCGACGAAATTAGAGCCCCGATCGGCACACCCGGAGAACTGAAGGTGGATCACAGAAATGGCCATCGGATTCCGACGCCGGCGAGCGATTCGGCACGTGATGCCACATGCCGAGACAGGGTGGCGCTGGCAGTTGGACGCGCGGGAGTTGGCCCGGGGAAACGAGCCGATTCTTTCGGTTGGACGGGGGTTCTAGAAGTTTTTTTTCGGTTGGGGAGAAGAAAATGACAAAAAAAGCGACACATAGGGTAAAAGAAGAGGATAACATATAGAGAGGGAGGAAAAAGAGAAAGAATACACTGCAGCACAATGGGCAGCCATTGAAGTTGAGGTACCCGAGAGATTTAAGCTCGCTTTCCGGTGGACTCCGGCGACGTCAAGCCGCACCACTGGTCCCGTTGGCTTCGTCTCGGTCCCAGGAACACGCAGAACCATCTCATTCTCTCGGATACTCCTGTAAGAGGTAAATTCTAACGCCACCCGTGAGTTTGAGCTTGCATGACCGAGCTCCATCCTTGCTTTGTGCATTCATTTTATTTGATCTAGTTGAATCTAAGAGCACTTCTAAGCTCGTTTGCATCTGGTTTTTGCATTAACTTGAACAAAAAAACGCCATGAACGAGTCTTCCTCACCTCGGACCTGCAACTAGATCTTGCGAACTCCACAGACCTCCCCGGGCCAATCCGGCCTGTAGGTAAGCTCTCTGGACCTACATAAAACTACTTTATATGTTTGGTAGCTCGGTTTTAGGTTTGCTGTTCGCTGTTCGCTGTGGATCCGCCATGGCCGAGAGCTCTCGAGCTTCCTTCATGGCGATTCCACCATTAGTTTTGCTTATTTTTAAGATATGTTGATGTGGTTTAGCTAAGAATTCGAATGGTATAAGATTCGGGAGGTTTCACCGAGGTTTTCACGTTGGATTCGCTCTTCCGGTGAGGCGTTGGCAAGAATTGCTGGCGCCAGTTGTCTAACCCGATGAGGCATTGACCGGTCAACGCAAGCTGACCTGATTAACGCCTACGTTGCGATGACGTGTCAACCACATGGCAGCTACGTCAGTAGGAACTGTTCGAATAGATTTGTTTTAACAATAAAAAATAAAATCAGATCCGACGTTATTGCTTGCGCCACGTGTCAGGATCTAGGTATTTTAAAAATAAAAAATGATTTTAAAAAATAAAAATCATTTTTGAAAATGAAAAAAAAATAAATAATAGCAAATACGGCGTCATTTTGTGTAGATCGACCCAAGACCTGAATGGTCTGGGCCAGGCGCTGTGAGGAGTGGGCCGGGTCAACCCGACCCAGTCCGAATAACATTTTTAAAAAATGATAAAAAAATAAGAAAATGATTTTAAAATTCCAAAAAAATGGGGAATTCTTAGAAAATTAATAAAAAATAGGAAAAAAAATCAGAAAAAATAAAAATTATGAAAAATTCCAAAAATTAGGAAATGTGCTATTTTGACTAGCCAATCCTATTTTTGGTATTTTCCGCTTCCGAATGTTTTGAAAATGACGATTTTACCCATCAAGGGTAAATTGTCCCCCAAATTCCCGAAAATTTCAAAAAATCTCGAAAAATAGGATACGGTTTATTTCGACTGGTCAATCCTATGTTTGATGATTTTGCCTTCTGTTTCCCTTTGAAATGATGACTTCGCCCTCTTGGGCAAATCACTCGAAAATTCAAAAAAATTCCAAAAAAATCCCTAAAAATAGGAAATGGGCACATTCAACTAGCCAATCCTATTTTCGACGCTTCGGGTTCCTAATCCCTTCTAAAATGACAAATTTTCCCCTTATGGGTAAATTATCCATCTTTTTCTTAAAATGACGATTTTGTTCCTTATGAGCAAATTGCCTTCAAATCTTTTCGAACTCCTTTCGAAGTCTCAAATATCCTTTATCTAAGCCATTAGGGCTATACTAGGGATGCCATATTTTGTATTGATGCGTTTTATCTGCACGTTATTAGATTATTGATTTGCGCACTTTCTTTACCGATTGTGTTTGATAGATTAGATATTTCCGTATGCATGAACTTCTAGATTTTAGGACTCTCCTCACCCCAAATCGTCTACATGAAATTTCAAGTTAGAAAAATCATTAAATTTATGTATCGAAGGGGCATCAATAAATGATATTGGCATAACTAAGTCCCCGTTCCCGTGTCTCGGTTTCGTATGAGTCGGGCGACCTCTCCCATCGCCCGACGAGGTTTCCAATCTACCTTTCCCAAAGATTAATGGCGACTCCGAAGCATGTGCACTATGTACATATCACCCGACCTTGCACGTTAAGGTCGAAGCCGATTCCTAAATCCCGTCGTCGTGTAAGGTGAGAACTTGGAAGAGTCTTAGTCGATTTCTCATGGATCGCAACGGATCCATTTTGGAGAGAAAATTGGCAATTGCCTCTAAACCCTCACCCGTCGAGGGTTGCGACACCGGGCAAGGGCCGCCACGCCCTCGCCTTGTTAGATCTAGCGTTGTAGAGGACTCGTCGGATCCGACCTAGTTAGGCGAGGGTGTGGTGACCCTTATCGCCATAGCGAGGGTCGGTGACACCCTCATTGACCTCAACGAGGGGCCGCGACTACTTGTCCACAACCAACGAGGGCTTCGTGGCCCTCGCTTAGGCCGCCGGCCCTTTGATCCAACAAGAAAAGAAATTATTATAAAAAATTATCCACGCCGGCATTGGACGTGCCACGTAGGATGATCGATATCCATGTCGGCGATATCTAGGTAAAATTGATCGAGATAGACTTAATTGACAAAATTTAAAAGAAATTATGATTGAATTGAGGTAAGTCAAATAGATCTAGGGCTTTTGAAAAAAATTTCACTCGAATTTATCAATTATTTTGTTAATGGAGAATCTATTTCTTGCTTGATGCCAACTAAAAGCATGTTACTCATGATCATGAAATGCCAGCCCCGCACCTTGAAGCGTGCGCTACTGGGAAATGGCAAGTCGGATGTGGTGGATCACAGCTTGTCTAACCTAGTTTGCGTGCTACCAATCACATTACGACGTCACTTGTCTATTTTGCTTGCTTATTAGAAGTATGGCATTGCTGATGCATGTCAAGAGAAACGCCGTTTTCATTTGGAAATCCGTGAATTTTTGCAGCAGAAGGGGGCGAAAATAGAAGTCTACTGTGCAAGAAAATATCCACGAGCAACAATTTTTATTGGAGGAGGAGGACAAAGATACAAACTTTAGAAGGCCACGTAAATTTAAAAATGAGCTTGATCTGTTGGCACACAGTATCCACAGTGAAACACCAGTGCGGACTTGGTCTTGTCTCTTTCCCCTCTCTCTCTCTCTCTCTCTCTCTCTGCGTCGGGCGCACCAGGGAGAAGAATCGCGAGTATCTTCGCATCTTTTTCGCGACAGGGAATCTGGGTGTGGGGAGACAGAGAGAGAGAGAGAGAGAGAGATATCTTGTCCGAGAAATGCGGTCAATACCGTTAGGAACCGCCGTGTGCCCAGCTCTCCGTCGAAACAAGAGCACCCACCTCAATTTCAAGAAACTCTCTCGCTTCCCTTCGTCTGGGTTCCCTCCTACGCTCGATGACCTTCCCTCCAAACCGAGTACTTCCTCTTTCCTCTGGACTTTGTTCAGCTCTTCCTTGCTCGTAAAGCTTTGATTTTGAGTTTGGTTGGATGTGTGGGTAGTTTTGGCCCGATGACGACCTTCTCTTTCTTCTTTCTTTCTTCGTTCGCACGATTTTGGTTCTTGAGACGCTTTGGTTGCTGAGAATTTAGAAATTGGGATTTTGATATTGGTTCACAGGTGGGGTTGGGTTGGTCTCCTGAGCCAGAGAAATATTGATGTTGTCTTTTGAATTGCTCTGAGGCGATTGCTTCTTTGTGGTCATGAACTACAAAACTGGTTGCTGTTTAGTGCTTCAAACTATTCATGGCTGATGGGTGTTTCTTCTGTGCTGATTTGGTAATGTCGGTTGCATTCTGCACTTCTTTGCTTTGATCAGAAATTGGTTATTTTACTTTAAATTACCTCATTCTTGGTCTGGCCTTTTCTTTCATGGGATTACTGGAGCTCCCGTTGCTTTCTCCTTACGTTTGGGAATGGATTTGGGGGAATCAAAGATGACATTTTTTAAGCCTAACACTGCGGTAAGCATGCACATGCAATGGGAATTGTTTGAGAAAGAATTCCTTATGGACGCTCCTCTTTCGAAGCGCAGGACTATGCAGAGCCAGCCAAGTGGTTGAGTTATTTCCAATGGTCTCTCCCGAGATTGTCGTCCGGGAGGCCCGGTTAGAGGACTGCTGGGAGGTAGCCGAGACTCACTGCAGTTCTTTCTTCCCCGAATACTCTTTCCCTCTGGATTTTGTCTTGAGAATCGACAGGCTGGTGGGTATGCTCGCTGGATTCTCGATACCAAATGGTTGCCAGAGAGTGTGCCTGGTCGCTGTCATTGGCGGCTCAGGCGGTGAAGCCTTGTTATTTGGGAGTGAAGACATCAGAATAGGTGGTTTTGATGGAAGATTTAGTGTCAATAAGGGCTATGTTGCTGGTATATTGACAGTGGACACCGTTGCTGACTTTCTACCAAGAAAGGGACCACTGAGGCAGAGGAGGTAAGAATTCTGTCAACAAAACTATAGCATTTCTTTTCTTAGCAGTCAAGTATTCTTTTTCAGGATCTCAGTCCTCATGCATAGAAATTTCAGGCTGATGGTCTTGATATCCCAAATTCTGGCATAATCAGCTAGTCGATAATCTATTAAGATTGCTTTGTTTTCTTGTAATAAGAAAATTCTTGAGGAGTATATTGCTTGATTTGATTTTCTGTGAGCACTTGACACAAGTCATGCTATGGTTATGTAAAACTGAATAGGCTGTAAGCTCCTTTACCTTATGAATGAAATGAAGTTGCGTTACCAAAGCCAAGGCAAAGAATTAGATAACATATTTTGGAGGAAGAACTACAAGGCAGATGTCCAAAGAGCATATAAACCCTATTGTCAAACAATATGGGATATTTTCAACATCCCTTCTCACTTGTAACCGGATTAGGAGTATTACGTGAAATTTGACTAACAGGGGTGGAACTTGGCTTTGTTACCATGTTAAAAGGTGCAGCCCAATAGCTTACACTGATGGGTGGAGAGAGACCATATATAAATAAAGCGAATATAAACTCTATTGTCAAGCGACGTGGGATATTTTTAATATCTATAATTCCTCTTTTGACCAGCTATGGAGGTTTTGCAGTTTCACAAGAAACTATAAATAGTCCATGACTCTCCTTTTGGGGATTCCTATGTCAACTCCGTGTTATAAGTATGTGGTATCTTCCTGGAGATCAGGAAGCCTGATGCATTTTGCATGCATGAATGGTTTGTAGAGTGTCTTTGATGAATTTTCTTTTCCTCCTTGTGAAGCAAGCTGATGTCTGAGATAACATGTCACGTGTCACATAATACCAAACTGCAACTATGACATTGCGAACTGAGTAATATTAAATCAATCAAAACTTTGCACTTCTTCCCAAGCAGGAGCGACTAATTAAAGCCTTCCCCATGACTATCTGTGACCGCTGATTAGGAACCTTGTAGTTGTATCACGCCGTAAAAAACTGTCTTGAATAAAAACATGAAGCTTCCCAGCCAGTGTGCTGATTAGAGGTAGGAAAGTGAAGTTGCTCTTACTGGGAGAGGGAAATAGTACATTTATGGTCTAGTTTTAGATGAGAAGTGAGAAGCTTCTCCATTTTGTCTCTTACATGGCATTGGCCTTTGCTGTTATTTTGATACTTATGCTCATCGAGTGTATGCACACCCCAGCACTTATTCTGCGATGAGTTGGAAGATGGGTGTGTTGCTGGGAATCGTAGTACAGTTTGGAGTGGGGATTTGTATGAATCATTTACTACTTGTGATGCCTCATTTGATTGGCGACATTGTTTCTCAGTCCAGCCTACCCTGGTAAAAAAACAGAGAGAAAAAAAGGAAGAGAAAAACGAAGGAAAGATATATATGTTGTTCGAGTTCTGAATCTCATCTGCTGCGAAAGACATGACATTCCATCTTAAACAGGGCATTTGCTTCCACCTTAAACTTATGTGAGAATCATACTTTGACTGAATAATTTATCACGTCTTATTGGAGATATTACCCAATATTCTTTGAGGTTAATATGTGGTGACATTAAAAAGGACTATGCTGTTGTATCGTTGTTTTGTTCAAAGCTGCGCTGATTATCATCACGTATACCTTTGTTGGAAGCAACTTCGTTGTTGTTGTCGGTGTTGTCGTTGTTGTTGTTAATGTTCGTGGTGGCGATGGTGGTGGAGCGATATCTATGTTTGCTAGAACATATATTTTTCTTTTTTGTCTCTTTTCAAAATTTGCTTGCCATTTTTCTCTACCAAAGTGAATTCTCTTTACTTCACAGTTTCATAAGTGAACCTTGCACTATCGTGCCTAGTCAAAGTCAACATTTGGACGGTTGGAGCTTTAGCATCATTTGTATGATGAGATTATTCGTTCCTTGCCCGTCTTCACAACTTACCATTCCAGGACTGGAATTGCATACATATCTAACGTCGCGGTTCGCGAGAAATACCGGCGAAAGGGGATAGCCAAAAGGCTCATAGCCAAAGCCGAGGCTCAAGCGCGTGGCTGGGGATGCCGAGCCATCGCATTGCACTGTGACCTGAACAACCCAGGGGCGACCAAGCTGTACAAAGGCCAGGGCTTTAGATCCATCAAGGTCCCGGAAGGAGCGAGTTGGCCTCGGCCCAAGACGTCACCGGACATCAAATTTAGCTTCATGATGAAACTTCTCCAGAGCCCGGCCTCTGCCTATAGACATTCTTAAGAGCCATATTAGGAAGAAAAGGAGAAGGAGAACTGTAGACTAGGACCGGCCTTGCTTGTTTGTAAATATGTTAAGAATGAAACTTGTGGAATAGCTGCAGATCTTGCTGCAACTCCATAGTTGATACTTAATAAGTCATTTTACTGCCATCATTATGTTGTATGATAAAATTGTCTGAAGCTTTTGTGATTGACAATGTTGTGTCCTATCATACACAGGTTTGCACTTCGCAGTGCAAAACTCTTCAAAGCAGGGAGAAAAACTCGGCCTGCCCGCATCATCTTCGTTAAGAGGTCTCGGACTCGATTCCGCTCTTTTCTAACGACCCAAATAAATAGTACGAAAACTGCAGTTCGTCGTTCGAAAGGGAGGGCGTGCATTCACTTCTAGATTCCTAGCATTTCGATCATTGAAATTCGATGTGATTGTTATGTATCTCCTTATTTTCCTTGTCTTCGAGAAATCTGGAATGACTACCAATTTGGAAATGCAATATGCTTCTGCCTCAGAGGCCCATGATGAGGCCCATTGGGCCCCCTGTTCCCTTGAGCCTTGTGGGCCCATATCTGAAATTGTCTCTTTCTTCATTTCCCATCTGTATTCATGCCATGCCTGTCCGATCTCTCTCTCCTCTCTCTCTCTCTTCTCTCTGCAACTTGAATTTGGATCACCGTCGTAAGTGCGAGGAGACTTGAATTGAATCCTCAGGTAATTCGCGAGCTCACGCTTTCATTTGGCCGCTGATTTCCTTCTATTTCTTAGAATCTATGCTCTGACGTTCGCCGGTAGAACTGATTGAGCTGGAAAAGTGAACGAGGGCGGATCCTCTCTGGATCGAACGAAATCGGTTTTTCTTCCCCCTAGTTGTGATTCATGGTGCCTTTTTGAGCTGATTTCGCCGAATCGACATTGATAATCAGGTGGAAAATGGAGGACGGGAAGGAGCAAGAGCGTCCGAACGCAAATGCTCCGGCGGATTCTGAGAAATCCGCGCCTTCGTCCCAGGAGGAGGTTGATTATGATTATCTAACTCCTTTGCGTGCTTCAATTCTCGCAGATTGACCTTGAGCCACATTTGTTTCACTGTTTTAGTTCGCTTTTGTCTAAAATGATTATGTTTCGAAACTCATCAAGTTTGCTTCTGGATTTATGCGTATCTGCCTGCTTGATTGTGTTAGCTGGTAGAACCGATGGGATTTTGAGATTCTTGCTGTCCTTAGCACTATATCTTGGCTGGACGTTTTCTTTTAGAAATGCTTATTTATATGCATATACAAATGTACAGTTACTTGTCTATTGGCTGAAAATGTTACTGACTTGTTGTGGAAAGTCCTTGGCGTTTGGAGTAACTGTTTATTTGTTATTGCTTGTAGATATCGAAGAAGGATGTTATCTATTGATTAATTGTAGCATTAATTACAGATTGCTTTATGCAACAATTATTCTACTGAAGTTTGATAGGAACCAATAGGATAGAAATAGATGCACTTATGCAAGAATATCTCTTTCTGATCATGTTATCACTTATGACATCCTACTAAAATAAAGTTTCTTAAGTTTGTAAGTTATTATTACTACATCAACTGATGGACTAATAGGACAATCAATTTTGACATCCATTCTGATCATTCAAGGAAAAAAAAAAAAATTTAGGCATCCATTGTGGATGCCTTCTCGTTAACTTTAATATGTGGAATTATTAGTTGTTTTCTTCGCTTCTTTAGAAAATGCCTAAGCATCACAAGATCCAGCAACTTACCGCTGTTCTAGTTTCTGATTCTATGTGATAAGTGCATATTTTTTTTATGCTTCAGGAAGCACTTATTAAGAAAAAATATGGAGGAATAATGCCCAAAAAACCACCACTCATTTCTAAGGTATTTATAGTCTTATATTGATTGTTTCCAAGAGATGCTTTTTTTTTTTAGGCCTTTACTTAAAATTTGACTTTGTTTCCAGGACCATGAACGTGCTTATTTTGATTCTGCTGATTGGGCATTGGGAAAGGTACTTTAATTTAAATAATGTCCTTCCCTAACTCAATTTTTGCTGTACAAAACTTGAATATGGGGTTGAGCTATCTTAGTAGTATTTACCAATTGACTTTTGATTATTACAGCAAGGTGGTGAGAAGCCAAAAGGCCCTCTTGAAGCCCTTCGTCCCAAGTTGCAGGTAATCGTCGAGCTGCTTTTTGCTTAATCTAAATCTTGTGGCTGATGAGCTGACTTTTTCTTAACCCAAAACATTTGAAATTTTCACAATGCACAAATGTCTGCACGGAGTTTCCATATAGTTTTGTCTTAATTTTTTATCCTAAATTTTGGCAGGAAAGCAAAAAAGTTTTTTCTTGAATTTGAAAAATATATAAGCAGACATGCCCATAATTTCTCGTTTAATTGGATGGGGAGCTGCACATAATGTGACTGTTTATAGAGCTGATGGGCTTAAGTGTTGTTTTGTCACTAAAAACTTTATGAGACCAGCCATGCAGTTTCTTAGTGCATATGCATAATTCAATTGATAGCAAAAATTGTTTTTATATCTGTCCACTGTAGAGCTGTGACTTTTCTTTCCATACAACCAAAACTCGAGGCTCACTTCATCCAAAGTCACTCCAGTGAATTTTTTTCCATTTAGGATTGGAAATTAGTCAGGTAAAAGTGGTTTGGGTTAGGGAAGGGACTTAATAGAGATATTCGTGAATATAACTGCGATATACTGAAAGATGTCTTGGTTGGTCATATTTCAAACACTCAAGAAGTTACTATTGTAGCGAAAAGCTGATTAAGAAAAAGCCTTCTCACATATACTTATCTGCACTTGTGTACAATTGCAAAATAATATGGAGTTCCGGACCTGACTTCAAGGGTTTTCAAGAACTGAACCTTTTTGTGCAGCTTCGTAGCTTAATTATATGGAGTAAAGAGAAAGTGAGAAACTACTTTTTAGAATACCTTGTTTCTAGTTTTGCAAAAGGAAACTGGCAATGCATTTGATGAGATGTCAGTTTGTTTTAACTCCTCTATACCTATTAGAAGTCTGGGACTCCTGATGCCCTGAAATTAGTTTTTCTGTCGGTACTTGAAACCTTTTCTTTTAAATGCTAAAGACAACCGGTGCCTGAACCTATATGTAGATGATCAAATTTGACGAATGAAATTTTTTGTGCAAAAGTTTTCTTTCTGACACCACTTTAGGAAAGATAGTTTCAGACGTGTAACATCAGGCACTGTTATCACTTGTTAACTTACGAAGCACATGAGAGAGTGTGAAGTCTAGTGTTTTGATTTATAGATTGCTCTAATGAAATGTTTAAGACTATGAGATTTGTACCATAGCTGTCATATTAATCTTGTTCTTTTTTATGCCGTGTTATTCCTACATTTGGGCAAAATTTGTGTTTGCTAGAGCCTGTGTCCTTCGTAGTTACTCTTCCCCTCCTTCCTCTTCCCTGGTGGTATTTTTCCTGTTTGCTTGAATGAGAGAGGGTCCTTGTGCTTTCTGTTTTTTGGAACAAGATATCACTATCTCAATATACGTCTGAGAAATGTTGTCAAGTCCTTAAATAAGCAGGTTGAGTTAGTTAAGCTAACATAGGCAGTGACGTAATTTTTAATCTCCATTAAAGGAAAAGCTTCTCATCAGATCTTGTCAATAGAAACATTGGGTGTCATGCAACTTGGGGGTGGAAGTCTGGACTTTAGGTGTTTTTAAACATTGTCAATCCTCTTGGTTTGAGTCATGCAAGCACTTCGACTTTCCTAGGATTGTTCATTTAAATTCATTTTCATCCTATTTATCTGTCACTGTCCTGATGGTCCTAGTTTCTAGACACCAGAACATATAGGCCTTAATGTGACAGCTAATAAATTTCTACAGTTCTATAAGTGGTGGATTGATCCCCTTGTCAATTTGGGCTATGCTAGCTGCGCAAGTACCAAAGATAGCTAAGATCTAATTTTTCAGGTGAGAGGGAGATCATGCCCATGTTGTCGTAAATATTCTCCATTGTAGCTTAAAACTATTGGGTCTTGTGGGAAAAAGATAATGCAAGAAAAGTCGTGGAGTAAATTTGAGGAATCAGTTCCGGCAATATTTGTCAAGTGCCAACTCTCAAGGGAGGGAAATCTACTTTACGTAATCATGAATCATGACATTATTGGCAGGCCCCATGTTTGCAAGTTCTACGCTTCATTTTGATTGGGATGATCAGTGTAATTATTGGAAAAAAGGGTTGTTTGTGTTATTTGGTTATTATCGGGACTGTTAAATTGTAGATTTCTCCTCTTGACATAAGGGAGCAGCATCTCCTGTCTAGGATCACATTTGTGGGCCAAGGCTAATTTAGGACGAGTATCTCGACATGCAAGGGGCCTGCATGCCTGTTGTGCACCCAACAGAAGTGTCCTTGTACTTGACGTTGTCACTTGTCGGAGCTCAATTAGCATGCGTCAGTTGCATTTTCGCCTGGTCTATTGAGTATCATCCAAAACAAATTGTCTTCGAAAAACCAACATGATATTTACCCTATTGTGCATGCCTTTTTCTTTTGCAAGCCTGCTTTTTCTTTTGACCAAACAAAAAAAAAGTATGTTTTTTCTAATGTGGTTCTCATGGAGTGTCTGTTTTCCTTCTTCCCAGCCAACACAGCAGCAAACACGATACCGAAAGTCTCCTTATGCTCCTTCTGGTGAAGGTAAGCCTGTTTATTAACATTACCACCCCCATCACCTTTTATTAACTCTCTTTTTGTTGAGAACTACATAAGTGAATATCTCGACAGTCACTTGGGTAACTCCATATCATTCTCTTTCAGCTTATTGTGATAAAAAAAAAAATCTAAATGACTGCAATGTTCTTTCTCTAGATGGTGGAAATGCTCCAACTGAGGAAGCGGCTCCCCATGAATGAGAGGCTGCTTGTGAGGACTGTATCACCTGCTATTTGACGTGTATGCAGTTTACAAGTAAAATTCTCAATGCTTCCAGAAGTAAAAATGAGAGGGTGACGATTTGGTGTTAGCTGAGAGAGAGAGAGAGAGAGAGAGAAGATTGATAGAGACTGCAACTCTGCATTTAAATTTTTTCTGTTTTGGCACTCCTAAATTTCGTGATTGAAACCAGTTCTCTTGCTGAGTGGTGGACTGACTGACATTGGAAAAGTAGAAAACGGGAGGTTTATGTTGGGAGTTTATTATGAGCTTTGTGCCGCGTCTCATATGAAGTTTAAATTCCCGTCATCTCTCGTTTATTCAAGTGAGACGAATTGGAAAAGCAGAAATAGGCTATAAAACCACATGGTTTGATTCTGCATTGCGGTATCAGGAGAGAAATGGAACATGACTCTGCATTCTTGATTGGATTTTTCAGCAGTTCTCTCCAATAGATGGAGCACTTTCCTGGTTGGTTTTTATCTTTGTCCGTTTGATATGGTTAATGTCCACAGACTCTATGCTCATAGTCACGGCCACGGCGTGTTTAAATGGTCCTTCGACTTTTGTAAGATCTGATTTGGCGCTTCGGTTCACTTTGAAGCGGTACAGAAAGATCATATGTGGGAGTTAGTTTTGTTAAACTTGGGCACCTCATTTTGTTTAGGGAAAAAACCATAAAAAATCTTGAACTATGCCAACCATGACATATTTATCTATTTTTTTTTTGTGACACTAAAAGCTCTAAACTTTTATTCATATTACACATTTATCTTAAATTTTTTCTTGTGACATCAAAAATCTTAAATTTATATTCGTGACATATTTATTTTAAAATATTTTTTTTATGATATCAAAAATTCTAAATTTGTATTCGTGTGACACATTTACCTCAAAATTTGGGATAAATGTGTCACATGCTTATAAGTTTGGAGTTTTTAGTGTCACAACAAGAAGTTTGGGGTAAATGCATCACACGAGCATAAATTTGAGGTAAATATGTCACATGGGTACAAGTTTAGGTTTTTTTTGTCACAAAAATAAGTTTGGGTAAATGTGTTTGAGCGGGCATAGTTTAGGATTTTTGGTAGCTTTTTCCCTTTTGTTTATTGCCATCAAGTATCTATTTTGCCCCCCCTTTTCTGGGCTGAAGTGGAATAAATTGGCCTTCTGGCTACTCACAACTTAGCGTCAAAAATTGATCCTCGACAATAACAAATTAAGAGAACGGGGAAGAGGAAGGTCAATGTCATCTGAACCCAAATAGCTGGTCATGGAGAAAAAGTCTGTGGTGGGGATATTGTAGGTACAAGGATCGCACTTAGCATGCCCGTACATCTTAACCACCAAAGAGCATCCATAACATGCGGATAATTAATCTCACGCTCGATCATGAAAAAATGTCTCCAATGCTAGTGGACTTTTTGTCAATACGATTCGCATCAGCTTGATCATCGGTTGTCTCTGAAGTTTCTTCAAGTATATCAATACTATCCGACTATTATAAGTCGAACCAAAACTGAATGCAAATGTTTTCATCTCAATTACCCTAAAAATACTACTGTATATCACATGGGTGTTGTTCACGAGTGTTTCTGATGCACTTGTTAGGTATAATTTAGGGCGGAAATATTTTGATCTCGAATGCATTGATTGCACGTAACTCGAGGAAGCTGGTGGTGTATTGTTTTGTCAAAAATTAAAAGGACAACCCACACACGCACGCGTGATGAGCAAAAGGTCGTCCTTGTCTTGCAATTTGCGTAGCAAATGCAATCCCGCAATTTCATCCAGCCAAAAACAAAGGGACAGGGAGTCAGAAGACAGACTGTAGTCATTCCGATTCATGATCCGTTTAACGCGAAGTTGCGTTCGAGTTGACTGATGTATGGGAGTCGTACTGTAAACCCCTGGCGTTCTTGGATCTCGGTCCCCCTGATCTTTCTTTCCTTGTCACTAACTCAACTCGACCTCCTCAAGCGACATCGCCCCACGAAACCCTAGAAGTTCAACACTGCCTCCTAGGGTTTACCCCCAAAAACTCCAAGGGCAAGTTCTTTCAACAGCAAAATTTTAATTAAAAAAATTAAAAGAAAAGTCAACCCAAATGCCCAAAAGCAGAGAAAGTCCCGGCCTTTGAGACGGCGCGTTTACTGTTGTTCCACATCGCTTGCTCATGTGAGTTGACCCCTCTCCCAGTGCCAATCTCTATTTCGTTCTTTTTAAAGTTTTAAGCTTTGCATTCGTTAGCTGGGTTTCTCGGTGAGCACTTCTTGGGGTCTCCTCTCACATGTGAAAACCTTCTTGTCACGTGTGAGTTTTGATAGAAAAACCGCGTCAAGACAATCTCGGACGACGACAATGCACGGTTTGCGACCCCGCACGTGAACGGCAATTGGGTAAAATCGTCTTCCATTCTGTACGTGCGACTTTGAAGGGACGCAGCTGCCTCTGTCTAATCTCTTTCCTTATCCTCCTCCTCCTCTTTCTTCTTCTCATTGGGAAGAGAGAGAGAGAGAGAGACTGACTTTGCTTATGGTCGAAAGGAAGAGAAGGCGTGTGGATCAGGAACAAAACAAAAGGAGGGGTTCCTAGACTCACGAATCTTGGTCGGCCTCATGTCTTGTCAAACTCTCTCTCTCTCTCTCTCTCTCTTTCTGCTATTTGCAGTGTCCTTAAGGCCTTGGCAAAACCAAACCCTAGTTGACTAAGCTTTAATCACACATGGGTTCCCACGTAAATTGCAAGGTAGGAAGGGACCGGCCCAAATCCCACGAATGACATAAATTTTCCCCACGAAATGCGCCATACAACAAAGAAAAATCGGTGGAAGCCACACGAGTGTGCATTGGGATTGGGATGGTTGAACGTGTTGGAAGCTTTCGCCGTCTTAGATGCCTTCTTCCGTGCCACTCTCCACTCGATGCCATTCTCATTTCTTTAAGAATTTAAGTTACGGAATGATCACGACAGAAGGTTCGTTTCTTTGAAAATATTGGTTGTACACATCGAAAAGATTTGGAAATCTTACCATTTCCTTATTTTTTTCACTCGGTGCTCCTCGACGAGATGGCTTTCCTGGATTTCTCAAGTTAAGAACGGTCAAACGACCTCTTTGAAACGACGAGAATGAATGTGTTCTCGAGTAATAACACTGAGTATTCTTCCAAGTGAAATTTTTGGAGCGGTGATACAGGACCAAGACCCATCCTCCCAGGAGCATCGCTGAAGTTTAAATCCCGAGATTCGCAACTACACAAGGATATATCAATGGGAGGTTTGCATATGAGAAAAGAAACGACCGAAGAACCCGCGGAATCAATCTGGATTATGAAAACAACCATAATTTAAGGTACGATCGATATTAAACCTTAAATATGGAGTCTACTAAATTTTCAAACTTTTTCTAACTTGGGGCCATTTGAACATGATTCCGTATGAGGATGCTTCTTGTTCCAGGAATCCAACAGGAAAATTCCTTGGATAATGAGAAAACATGGGAAGATAAGAGAAAGCTGTCATTTGACTAACCTTTGCCCCCTAACATAGGATCTATAACCACAAACCCTAGAAAACAATTTGTAAAACAAATGTTGTAAGCGTTCAACAAAGTGCAACTTCGTTGGGATTTGGACTTTGTTTTATTGGTTTCGTTACAGCGCCATTGATATTTAACACCACCTTTCCTTACGACCCGGCTTCCTTGGTCCTCCCTCCCTGTCATAATCTCACCAGAAATCCGAAAAAATCAATGCCATTTTTTTTATCTTTTTTAAATTTTTTTTTTCACTCTCTAAAGTGGAATCTGAATCTCATTTCTACCTTCTTTTTCTTTTAATGTACTTTTTTTTTTTAAAGGACACTGGTTGTCAATGTTGTATTTTCCCTCCGTTGCTAACAGCACTCTTTGTCAACTTAGCAGGTAAGAAGTTCAAGCATACTTTTAGGACAATAATTCTGAGTCCCACGTGCAACTCTGGTTCGCTTAGAATTGACAAAATGGAGAACGGCCCGTTGATCATGATACTTCACCGTTTCTTTTTAAAAATTGGTTTGTGAAAAGAGAGAACTGCAAAAGTCCACTTTGTTGAAACTTCTTCAGGCCTATTAGGTTTTGGCAATGTTATGCATATGATGAACTGGCTGAATGAACTCTAGAGATGGATGATTAGTATGTGCCTATCGTTGGAATGTGGTTCATGCTCTTTGTCGACACAGGAGAGCACGGGATTCCGCTCTACTAGAGAAGTACGATGTGTTAATTATAATATAATCATTTACTAGATGTAACTCTAGTTTAATGGTGAATCATAATAAACCTTGTATCCGGTTTTTTCTTTCACACTTTTACACTCTATTTCTTTATGGTTGTACGTCAAATCATAATAGCTATTAATGCAAAAGATTGCAGATGCGAGCGCGCGCGTGTGTGAGAGAGAGAGAGAGAGAGAGAGAGAGAGAGAGATTACTGGCAGCACATGATCACAACGATTTTCCAGTGGCATGCATAATGCTGATCAAAGTGCAACTTTTTTTATCTCACGTTGGCAATATGATTGTTTGAAGTCCAATGACTTCCAGATGGGTGTGTGAAGTTGACTTGTCACACGAGAAAAAGAGCCGAGAAAGAGATGTACCACTGCATGCAAAAAACAAAAAGGTGTAAGCAAAAGTCTATGGAGTCGCTTCTATAGCCGGATAACTGGAGTGGCTTCTATAGCGGGATAGCCAGCACTGGAAACCGTATTTACATTGGATGGTTTGGTGTTCTGATGATCCTTATACAGATTTGAATGTCGCATTTTGGACCAAGATTTGAAGTCTCCTGCATAAGCAAGATGGGTTTCTGACCAAATCTTGCTTTGAGTATCATCAGAATCTGCCGTGTTGTTTGAGCGTTGCATAGGCCCTGATAAGCTCGCCTCGACAGTGGGTGGGTGTTTAATTCAAGAAAAGAGAGACAGCAGATGAGAGCAAGGAAACAGAGGCGCAAGACAGCCATCGATAATTCTAATTGAACAACTTGCTAAATAAAGCTGCAATGATTACTCCTCCAATAATATCCAAAGTAAGAGATGGATTATGTGGGCGTTTCACACATATCCAAAAGCAGAAGAAGATGAAGAGAACAATCTCAAAATTCATCTGTACATTTACTGGCTCGTCATCAGCTATCTCCCTAAATCTGCGTAGCGCAACCAGCAGGAATTGTTAATCTCTTTGCTGTCTTCAAGAAGTCACTGCAGTAGAAAGCAATTTCGGAAACATTAGATCCAATGAAGATGATACAAGAGAACAAAAGGATCCAACACGAATCACGAAAATATAAGTGAAGAGGAAGACGATTCACCTGAAGGGTTCATCACCAGCATTCTTAATAGCACC
The DNA here is from genome assembly GCA_021437795.1 of Rhodamnia rubescens. Taxonomy (NCBI): domain Eukaryota; kingdom Viridiplantae; phylum Streptophyta; class Magnoliopsida; order Myrtales; family Myrtaceae; genus Rhodamnia; species Rhodamnia rubescens. The sequence goes on along the minus strand of JAILYA010000054.1, from coordinate 794,018 downwards.
AGCGGCATCCGAGTAGAGGACTTTACTGAGTCTCTCCGAGCCGTTTATGCCAAACATGTCCCTGAGATTCCTGTACAGCTCCTCATACGAACCGAGGACCGACAGGTCTAGAGTTCGCCCCACATTTTCCGACTCCATGAACACCTTGCATTGACCAGTCCCCAAGTCGAGGTCAGATGCCCCGTCTTGTTTAAAGCCGGTGAATCCATCGTCGGAAGAGCTCTCCACGGTGCCGTTGTAATACAACACATTGTTGCGGGACCCATCAGAGGAATTCGACATCCTCTCCTGATTCCCCTCTGACGAACATCTTCCAGTTGTGTCCCCAGAGCAACTCTCAGAGGTCTGCTGATCTACGAGAATGAGTTGACCGAAGAGTAAAATGTGGGGTGACTTCTTTTCGCAATTCTCCTTCGAGGAGTTTTCCGAAGTTCCCATCCTTAGCAAGCAAGATATGCTACCGTTGTTATCCTCCGGCGCACCTAAGAAGGTGCCACTTGAAAATCTGGTAGACACTGAAGTGTGATTGAGGGGGTGCGACCCCACAGGAAACAGACCCGAGTGCAGTTGATTAAGATGGAGGTCTGATGAAGATCTTAGGAATTGAGCATGCCTGGCTCCCTGTATGCCTGGGGGAATGTTATCCGGGATAAAACGCAAAGGGCTGTTTGGTCCAAGGGGGTTGTTAGGAAAAGGCGGGACTGGAATCTGGTCGAGTATGGGAAAGTTTGGCGGCATCCTTAACTTCTTTCTCGGGGGTGAGAAAGGCGAGAGATGGATAGAGGGCATGTTCGACACCAACTCTACTAGCCATGGACTAACACTCTTCACATTTTGGAGTAGATCTGGTTCATCCCAAGCAACCTGCACAATCAAACGCATGAACCAGTTTTCAGTAAACATGAGCATGTACCGATTACAACATCGGAAAAAAAAAATGTCTGGAATGAAATGACCTGTCGTAAGAAAAATGATGGATCCTAGATACAGTTATTTCGAAATGTCGACTGCCTATCTGATTCAAAATTGAAGTTGAAGAGACCAATGGTTTGTCTAGGCGGTCAAGGAGTGAAGCACTAAACCTAAGTTTGAAAATAACGTAACACCGATTCATGACGCAATGTTCCATTTCTCCTTCACTTTCCCGAAGAAAAGATAATGGCCAAAGAAACACTATTCTGCTTATGCAGACATAGCAGATGAAGACATTTCTTGCCAAAGTTATTAGATGCAACTAGCAGATTGAAGCAGAGCAAGCATTCATACAGAAAGCAACATTGAGAATTTACCATTTCAAGTGAAAGCATACTGAATCAGAAAAGGGTGCGTTAAAACCAAGGGAAACAACAAGAAGCTATGCACCAAAGACTAATTGAAATTTCAGAACAAATACTCAATGATGAGTGTGCCAAAACAATGCTAAGAGATACCTGTAAAATTCGCCATGGAGAACTAGGCCAATGAATCGGGTCAGTGACCTGTACAGATGATATAGTCCCCATGAACCAGCTAATTCGAGAAGCGTCCTCTGTCTCAAACGGCATCTTGAACCTCATTCCTGAGCACCACTGGACCTGCATTGCCGCCCTAACAGAGGACGCCCTCACGAAAAACTCTGGAGTGCTAGTGCGAGGATAATACACCACCTCGAATGGCTGTCCTTTCGCTGCCCTTGTTGCTGCCTGCAATACAGATTCGCCCGTCACTTTCCTCCTGAATTCCCCGCCACAACTTTTCTGCATCAGATTACTCCCCTCTTCTCTTGCGAACATCGAGTATCCTCCGAAATTCCCAGATGCAGAGTTCCATCCACAAGCATACTCATGCCCGCCTATGCCGATTCCCCGTTTCGCGCGGCGTATCCCAACACAGAGATCCCCATTCTCTGCTCTCAGGAACACAATTGAATCACCAGCCACAAGCTTCTTCTGGTTCACGAAATTCCCCCATCCCGTGGTCAAAAGATGGCGACGCGGGGTCCCTCTGTATATGTGCCGGAATTTCCAGCTCTCTCCGTGCACATCCTTGGCCACTATGTTCTGAACTGGAGGTTCGGCTGAGTAATCCAAGCGAGGGAATATCGTCTCTGCGCAATACCGCGGCACAGAGAACCCCCCGCCATTATTCGCGTCCGACTGCGTTAACGTCTTTGCAAAAGACGCCACCTTTTCTGAGTTCTCCATTCCCTCATTTCCTAGAGAGCCGTCATCGTCTAGGTGATGACAATCGTCGCTTCTCATGGGTATAAGGGTTATTTTGGCATAAACCTCATCATTTTCAGGATCGGCCATGTACTTAATGGCGGCAAGCCTGCAAAGAATGAGAGGGGGGATTTGGGAGTTCCCGAAATTTACGGTCTCTTGAGCGTGCTCGGCATGGCCTTGAGGGAAGTAAAAGACCTTGGAGTTCACCGGTGGCATTTGAACCATACCACCGGCACAAGCGTGCCATAGTTGAGAGTCTAAGCACTTTTGTGGGTTCCTCTTCAGCGGTTCTTTTCTTGAATCCATGATTGAAATCATGAAGCGATCTGGGACAAGCTCAAGCATACAAGAATCCTTCCTCTCCTATGGATCTCAGAGAATATCCTGCGGTTGCAAATGCAATTATATGAGTCCACATGATTACCGACAAACGAAACAGCAATGAAACAGAGCCCTCCCATTGCAGACAAAAATTTCGGCAATAATTGACCAAATAGGAAAATTGAACACGGAAGCTGTCATCAAGCAGTTCTTACAAATTAAAACTTCATTTTCGGAACAAATTTCACAGAACAGAGTCGAATCATAGCCACTGAATTCACATCCTCTCAGCTTTCTCACCAACCAAAGAAGCAGTAATCAGATTCAGCCTGAAAACACCTCTGAAAACATAAACGACGAGGGGGGAAAGGGAAAAGTGCCTTGCCTGTCTTCCAAATCCAAGAACCAGAGCAATTCCGACTTTGAGACCAACAGGCAATCCTCACTCCGTGTCAAAGGTCAGAACCCCAGGGAAAAAAAATCGAATCCCAGAAGCTAACGAAACTCCAAAACTGCTTTCTTGAGGTCGAGAAAGGCCAAAGACTCGCAAAGCTCAATCCTTTGCGAGGGAAAATGGCAATAGAGAAGGGTAACTTTGCTAGAGAGAAAGAGAGAGACGAAGAAGAAGAAGAAGAAGGGAGGGAGAGGGAGAGGCTGTGTGGTTCCTATCTGGTTGAAGTGTAGACAATCAGAGGCTTTTTAAGCGGTTGAGGAAAGTATAACAGCCCAAAAGAAAAAGCAGTTTAGAAGAGAGAGAGAGAGAGAGACTACACAACACTGTACTCTCTTCACACGCCCATAAACCTGAAGCTTCCTTGCCGACCAGACTGTTACAATTTGACAGGGAGAGCAAAACAAATATGCATAAACAAAGGTTAATCTGCAAAATCAAACATAGTTTATTTGGTTGTTGGTGTCGAGTGTGCAGGGTTTATATTTTGTGGGAGCAGAGATTTTCTTGATGCTTCGATCCATGTTCGTTGCATGACCCCGAAGGAAAAGCCAAATCAGGGTGATTTCCCCTCATCGATTTCTCCTCCTTCCCCTCCCCTCGCTCATCGACAAACCCACTGAACATGATTCTAGACCCGCGAACCAACATCGCACCAACCCACCACCAAGTTTTTTCGCAGATTCATTTACCCCCCATAGTTTCTAATTAAATAGCGTGTTAAAGACATGTCTTTCTTGGTCACACCCATCTTTAGTCCTTGCTTATCCTGCGATGGCGTTCAGGGGCCTCCTGAAAAATTTTATTTTCCTCCCCCCTTCTTTTTTTCCGCTTCGGCAATTCGACAAACAGGTGACGGCTCAGATCAACCGCGAAGCAAAACGAGAGGAAGCAAACGGAAATCAAGAATGGCGGAAAGTCAAACCACAAAAGGGATCCTAGGAATCAAGAATGAGTGCAAAACCAAACACCCCCTAAATAGCTCTTGCAAGAACCCCATATCCCCATGTTCGACATTTGTGCTCCACTCCACAGTCCGGAGTCCACAACACCATGGCAAGTCAAAGTGGCTCGTGCATGAAGAAGCATCCTATGAAACCTAAAGAACCAGTCATTGCATGCATTCCCATAAAAGAGAGAGAGAAAAAGAAAAAAGATCTTCTGGTTTTTCGGGTTCATCATGAATTCATTTGTTTGTTTATTCACGTTGTTAACAGGCAAAAAGAAAAAAAGGAAGTTTCGTCAAAAAGAAATGGCGAGCTCAACGGGGGGGTTTTGTTCTGAAATCAAGGCAACCGTAATTAAAGATTTTACAATAACAAGAAGTCAAAGATCATCTTGTTCAAGGCCCTAACTCTGCGGCTAACTAGGGTTAGCGTTTCCTTTCCTTTTAACTAACCGGGTTTTGATCTTCGATGTGTGCTCGTAACTGGGTCAACCAAGACAGGATGTCATCGGTTGTTTCGGGCGTGTTTCCCGATTCTTTGGTCGGGGACAGCAAAATTAATACATGGGACATGAGGAGCAAACAACCGATTTTGTTAAGATTTCTCTCTTCTTTTTAAGGGCCTTCTCGTTCTTTCTCATGCCCTTCTTCGACAGCTTTCTTTGGGTATTTTTCCTGTTGCCAACCTTCGCTTACCTCCCAAATTCACTGTCCCACAACTATGGAGTCCAAATTATCAAAAGACATTTCTCAAATTAGTGCTTTTTACGCACTTGTCGACCTCGGAGTGATTGGCTATGTTACATCACAAATTGTTTCTATCGGAGTTCCATATTGACATGTAAAGTTCATGTACAAGCCATAAACTACTGCTCTTTTTTAGCCCGCTACAATAAGCCGGTGTCACCCTACGCTATGGCACGGGACCTATGTCACGAGCGAACCCAAGACTTCCTAAAACGAGGAGCAATTGGGGAATTCGAACCAGGTGATCGGGAGCCCCTAATCGCCAGGCAAATCATGATAAGATGATTCTAAGCTTTAAGAATATGGAAATGATATGTTAATGTGCTTATAAGGTATTGGGGATTTTCCAATAAGAGTTAAATTTCATATTTTAAAAAGTAATACGAGTGAAAATGCACATAGCGAAAAGGCAAAAGTTTCATCATGAACGCTCATATAAGTTACGTTTTGATGAATTTCCATTTCTAGATTAGAAGTGGAATCACAATTCCTCTATCTTCAACATAAGCAATATAAAACTCCAAAGTATTATTCCAACGATAAGCGTGTTTCTTCTTCTCGCTCAAAGGCTTACATCCGAATCATCCTATCACGCATTTTCTTGGGGCCACTCCATGAGAGCACGGACCTACGTGTCTCCGTTAATCACTCGGTATCATGGGACAGGGGGCTGCCGCATCCGATAGGGATCGATCGATCGATCGAAGAGCTCGGGACATAAGAAAAGCCACCAACAATTCCATTAGCTTCACACTCTCACATTTCCAAAAATTTGATGGGTCATTGTCAAAGCAGTATGGACATTTGCAGCGGGAGATGAAAGCAAAGATTCTCGAGTCCGGACAGTGGAATTAAAAACCAAAGAGACGGCGAGAGCGACCTGGGGAGGAGGAGACGAAAGTAAAAATGGTGTCGGGCCGAAGCAATGAACCAAAGCAAAACGGCAAGTGACTGCGACCTTGGCGGGTCAAAATCCTCGTCGTTTTGGCCACATCTACGTGCTGGAGCTTTGGGGGCAACTATTTCGAAAGTGACGGTACCCTTTTTTTTTTAAGAATTATTACTTTCTCCTGATTAAAAAATAAATATTAGTTGACACTTGATTAGCACATCAGATCTTAAGCTCGCGGAGGATCTCCTTGATCGTCGTTTAGTGATTATTTAGGATCGCTAATTACTCCCGGTAAAAATAAGAAGGTTAATTTCGAGATAATGAATTCCTCTTCGACCAATGTATTATTCATTCGGATCGCTCTCCTTAGAAAGAGACCATTTATTCTCACTTGTCGAATAATTGCTTTGTTGCTGAATTACAGATAAATGTCACAATGGGTCTGCAAAAAAATTTAAAAAAAAAAAAAGTAAGACAAGAAAAATTAATTTACATATGTGAAGTATTTACAGTTTTTTACGGTCGGATGACGTCACATTTGTCCTGATAGCTATCGAGGACACAGCATGCTCTGAGCATAGGGGTCGGTACATCTCTGTCCCAAGAATTAATTCCTCGACGTGGACTCTGCACCAATCTATTAAGTAGATATATCAATTCGTCTTCCCCCACAAAAAATAAAATCAAACTAAATTCGATATTTTATTTTTTGCGTTAAAATGACTTGAGCATATAGCAAAAATAAAAAACACTATAGAGAAAACCATTTTTTAGGACCCCGGTTCTTTTTTTTTTTTTATAATTAAAATCATGAAAAATTTTAAACGGGTACACATATGACAAATTTATATCGAACCATTTTTTTCACCACAAAAAATCCAACTGATACACACGTGATAAATTTATTTCAAATTAACTTTTTGATAATAAAAAATATCAAACTTATACACTTGTGACAAATTTATCATTATTTAGTTTTTTCGTTTAATTTTATCATCAAATTGTCGAGTAAAATGACAAGTGATAGTTGACGGATATACTAGTTTGAGATTTTTCGTGATATTAAAATAATTTAATGAAAACTAATGGATGCTAAATTTATCACAAGTGTATCTATTTATAATTTTTAGTGATAAAAAATATAGTTTAGGATTGTCACGACCTACTTTTCCCTCCTATGAGGGTTCAACGGGTTTATAGGTATTACCTATCGATCTAGGTGTGGAATCTCCCAAGTAACCGACAAAATTAGGTGTCAACAGGGATAAATTTGTTATAGGTGTATCAATTTGAGATTTTTAGTGATCAAAAAATTAGTTTGAGGTGAAATTATCACATGTATATCGAGTTTGAGATAAATTTATAAAAAAATGACCATTTTGAAATTTATCGTGGTCAAATAAATGATTTAGGGTAAAATTATCACATGTATACCAATTTGAGATAAATTTATAAAAAAAGTACAAGTTTGAAATTTACCGTGGTCAAATAAATGGTTTGGGGTAAAATTGACACAAATACACTAGCTTTGAAATTTTTATGATAAAAAAATAATTTTGGATAAATTTATTATGATTATATCAGTTTGGGATTTTTCATAACATTAATATTTTTAAAGAGAAATAAAAGAAAACAATATTTTGGGGACATGTCGAAGGCGACCCATTAACCAGACACGCCTCGGCCGCGGGCTGATAGACACAAAATGGGGACATCAACATTAACCAAAACAAACTAAATATAAAAGTCGATAGCAACTTCGAGAACGACACCGTATGGGTTGCCTCTCTATTGGAAAATAAAATAAAATAAAATCAAATCAAATTAAATGAATAAATAAATAAATAAAGAATTTCGCTGGGCATCGTCATCACCATCGTAGGTTGCTTAGTCCAGACATTACAGCCAGCCACGCCTCGGCCCCAACCCTAATTTGTAATGCTAAGGGTGGGTGGGGTCTCCAAATGGAGATTATTGTCTTGGGGTTGTCTTGAGAAGGGGGACCATTTTTTCTGGACAGAGACCCGTTAATGGTTACTTACTTGTCTCTTACGGCTCTCATAATTTCTCATCTTTAGCTCACGATTTAACTCGATTCGATCCCAGTACGCGTTCGTACTCACGATTCGAGGTCCCCAAAAGTACGTGTGATCCCTTACGTATTCAAATACGGAGGCTTTAGTAGATGATTACCGATATCTTAACCAAAATTAAACAAAAGATTAGAAACAAGAGGGAAACCTAATTTGTGCGCATGATGGAGGGTCCATTCACGGCAACCGCTAGCGGTTGCATCTAAAGACAACCCTTTTACCAAAAAAGAGAGAGGGAAATTTGTTATATTAACGATGAACAATTTAAAATAACATTATGGATTTAATTCCGACCTAAAAAATAAAAATAAAAAAAAACCTTTTGGGATTTATTTAATGCTGTCCTTTGGGGGAATCGACCCCATTGTTTACAAGTAGAATGTGGACATATGCGTTGATGGTATCTGCTGAATGCTGGCTGGTGGGCGTGCGCGTACGTACAAAATCTTTTCGACACGCAAACGCAGGCCTTGGATTCTTGGAATGGCGAACGACAGACAAGAGCCCTAAGAAAAAAAAAATTAAGAACCATTTTTTTTATTTGTCATTTTTGGAATAATGTGAGCTTTCCTTAGGTATAATTGGAGATGAAAACATTCCTTTATTGAGGATAGTACAATGCCCTAAACTTAATTTGCCGGAAGAGAACTTATTCAAAGTTTGTAGGACTCTACTTGTTAGTGTTATCTCATATCGATTGTGGAAGAGAAATGGAGATCGGTTTATAAGTGCGAGGGAAAATATCAATCTTTTGAGTTAATTTTTGGGACGATAAAGGCCCTAGATCATCGATCCTTAATATGTCAAGTTGCTGCATTCGAATCGAGAACTTGACTTCCCATCCACTTTTCGATGGCTTTTTAAGAATTTCATCATGCACGTAGCGAATGATTGTTCTCCTTATATATATATATATATATATAGGGCCAAATTGCAACAACAGTCCTCGCTTTTTCTCCAAATTCTCAACTCATATCGAATCAATCCCAACATTAGATTTACTCCAAAAACTAGAATACGATTACAGTTTTTAGCATCATGCATTTACAAGGTTCTTAGTAAGGCCGTACTTTCTACGAGAAAACCTAATTTTCTTATTTTGCAAAATAAGTTGAAACAACTTATAGTAAATAAAAAAGTGCACAATATAAAGCCATACAGATGCCATCCGATTTAAGAAATAAAAACGAAAGAGGCAAGGTGGAAGAAAACCGCACAAAAAAACAAAAGATGAAAAAGTCGGGGCAAAATAAGAATCTGGAATGAATCTAACGAGATATTCCCGCGCAGATCTCGTGCTAAAGTATTTAGTACCGACTTTAATTAAATTAAAAGCACATAGCAAATTTCCAACAGGTTTAAAAGGCGGCGATAAGATCGCGAAAAGGCTTGGGAGTTGTCCTTTATTTATTTATTATCATTTAGCCTCTTATTTTCATTGATGCCATTTTTTAATCAGGAATAATATGAATTTTACATGTCAATAGTTTAACAATCAAGATTTTTCCAGAGCGTCGCAAAAGTCATGAACGGAAGTGAGTGAGACTATTTTGCAAAACTCTCTCCTTTGATTCATCAAGCGGTGTTTTATAAGGAGGTGAAACGACGCCGTCGGATTGGAAGTTGATGAGACGTGACGTGTGGCGGGTTGGGGTGAGTGGGACCCGCCCGGGAATCTCTGTCTGTTTCCTTCCTGACTCTTGCTTTGGCTGAGCGGAGGAGGACGAAAGAGGATTAGGATTATATTTTGCCCTTTTTCCCATTTTCTTTTGTTTGGCAATGCGACGTCGTCCCCAAGACCCGTCTCTACTGTCTGACTTTAATCCATTAAATGCAACACGTGTGGCACAGCTCAGCTGCGGGAACTCCAACCCCCAAATTTGCCGCCGCGTCGGTGGCCGCAGCCACCGGCCTCGCCTTATGCGCAGGCTTTGAAACCAACCCACCACCCTTTTTCCCTTCGGTCAACTTCCCCATTCCCATTCCCATTTATTTTTTTCTTTATTTTTCCTAGAATTAGGTCTGAATAGGCTGGCCTTTGATGTGTTTCATCGTTGCAGGAGAGATCGGCACGTGGCCTTTCCGAAAGTTGCTCCAGGGACAGCACGAGCTCTCCTTCTCTCGGGCCATGAAGAAGGAGAGCTCGCAACAGTTCCGCTTACTGGGCCGCGCTAGGCCAGCCCATGTATTTTTTGCTAGGCCCACTGTCAGTGGCAGCAGCAAATATATTAGCTGATGCCGTTTTGTTAGTTCACCCAGCCCCTAATCCAACAAGGCTTGACCTCAACCGCCACATTCTGCAGTCGAATTGTTCCGATAAGAGATCGCGATCCGCTTGGTGCATCCGACGATCTGTTCGCGTGAGACCGATCTGATTTGAGGGACGAAGCGCGCGGGATGTACGGTGCACTCGGTCTGTGAAACGTTAGTGTGTTCGTGACTACTTGAGGTAGGATATGCCCCGTGGGGGTAGCTCGCTTGCCCGGTGTGTTCTTTCAAAATTTGCGAAAAGCTAGGTCATCACAGTCGGCCGAGGCAGTTTCGAACCTCTACTTGACCACCTTTGCTCTCAGAAGACGATGATGCTCGTTCGCGAATGCTTTCCACATTGGCGGAGTCATAACGACGCCATCATCACAAAGTCCCCATCACCATAAACGTATTTAAGGATGCGTTTGATTGGGCTTTTGGGAAAAGTCCTTGGAAAAATGCAAAGGACTTTAATTTGAACGGCTTTCATGAAAAGCAAAAACCGCTCGGTAAACGTATTTAAGGATGCGTTTAATGTGATTTTTTATTTATAAATTTATTAATACGTGTCAACATGAAAATCCTTTCAGTTAGCACATTGAACAAAAGCAACAATAGATCAATTGCAACTGTCTACAACCGTGTTCTAAATCAATAAAAATATATTTGGAACCGTACCCACGTAGCCGTTCTAAGCAAGCAAAAGAACAGAGATTTAATTTCGAGGACGAACGACAAGCAAAGCATCAGAAATGAGGGTTTACGTGTATATGTATGCAAGCAACACTCTTTTTTCCAAGACAAACAAAAAGTAAAACATACCCATTCAGACATTTGACGAACCAAACACAAGAACTTCACGTTCATCACATTGCACCTACTGATGATTTGACCCAACAAGACAACTATGAAGAAGAAGAAGACAAGCAATATCCCATGTAGAGGGAACTCCTAAATCCCACTGCCTAACAATAGTCAGGCAGAGGGAAGTCCATTCCTCTGCCGTTTATCCTTCTCCGCTTTGCTCGTCTATCTTCTTAAAACGTTAGCCAAGTCGATTATGCAATAATCAGGTAGACAATTCAAGTGTAACTTGTCAAATTTCAAACCATTAGAGAGACCAGCATGAAGAAAAACAAACTTGTTAAAGGGACTTGTGTCTGTGAAGCGAAGTTGTCCGCTTAGTGGTTTTCTTTCCTCGGCTGCGAATATAAGTATCATCTAGAGGCTTTTGACCTCCTTCAGGCCCTCTACATCAACCAAATAAGCATTGAACATCAGTGTCCCACTGAAACAAATAACTTCATCATTCTTTAACGCGAGCGTGATCGCCGGACTCGAGCGCTTCTTTGCCGATTTTCAGCCACTTCAGCGCGTGATTTTCTGAGGCTCAGAAACAACGCCAAATTCTACAGTCGGACCTGCAAATTTGCAATGATGAGACGATGAATCGACGAAGATATCCACTACATATATAAGATAGCCAATTCAAGATTTTGCCAAGTTTTGTTGGAAGAAGAGGTGTGATTTGCTCGAAGCTCGCGAGGCCGAGTCATTCACAGTCGCCAAGAGCAGAACCCCAGAGAAAAAAAACTTAGGCGGGTCTTGAATTCGCTATCGTGCTTATTGTAATTTCTTGTTCGCCTGCTTCAATTTCTGGTCTTGATTTGTGGGTAAGCTGTCGTTTGTGATTCTTTGCGCGCTGGCTCTCTTGCAACGGTGGTGCGAGACTCGTTCCTGGTCTCCTCTGGATTGCAAGATTTGTGTTTGTGCTGGTGCCATTGCGCTTATCGTGAGTCCAGTGGTTGAGAATTTTGAGTAAATAGTTGTTGCTGGGTTTAGTGGTGCTTCAATAGTTTTGCTGATATTTCATGGTGGAAATTTAGTTGCAGAGTTTGCTTCTGGTTCTCGGTATGTTTATGAGTGTTCCTCATGCTGTTCATGGGAAGCAGAGTAGCTATCATCTCAGTTTGTTGAGGAGAAATCTAAGTACATGTTGTTTACTTCTCCTATGATTATCAGTTTATGGAGACTTTCTAGTCGCTGTAGTTGAAGTTTGTGGACTTAATTCAGTGCAGGAACTGGTAGTATCTGGTTCTTTTTGAGCCTCTGAAACGGCAGATTCAGGATGAACTTCGTGCCGGATGTATAAGAATCTTTTTGAAATTTGTTTGTGACTTGAGAGCTTTTAGTAATTACAGTTGAATAATGTTCAATTTGTTAGATGGCTGGAAACGAGTGCTTCAAGTATTAGAACCCATCCTTCTATTCATGGTCTGTGATGAACCCATTTCTCATTCTTTCATTTACTATTGTTTCATATTTCTAAGTATTAGAACCAATTTATGTCGGTGTCATTACCAAGACTCATGGCTTCTTTTCAGCGTTAAATGTAGTTAAGAATTCAGAAGCATTTTTCATTTACTTTGTGATGTGGAGTCTGGATGAGATTCTTGAGTTGGCCATTACTTGGGGAGGTCTAACATTACACCAACACTCCAGCGAAGAAGTGGAACATCAACATCAATATCAATAACACCTTTCGTCCCAAACTAGTTGGGTCACGGTCGATGAACCTAAAAATAAATAAAATAAAAGCAAGATCCATTGAGGAAAAAAAATAATTAACTAAAAATAGATATGTAAAAATAAAAATATATCGGAAAAAAAGACTAGAAAAGACAATCCGAATATAGGAATTCCGCCCTCCACAATTCTAATTGCTTTCCTCCACTCCGTCCTAAGACAAACCGTATGTCAATCTATCTCCCACTTCATTAAATCTTGTTTTTCTACTTCCTCTTAGGTAAGTTTCAGCTTGGCTTCTTCCTTTTTTCATGTCATGCTCTCAAGAACAAATTTCTATTTTTACCGAGGTATTAGAGATCTTTGAAGAATATGCCCAAACTATCTCAATCTATGTTTTCTCATCTTATCTCGCCACCGGTATTACTCCAACTTTTCTTCGAATATCTTCATCTCTTATCTTATCTATCCTCATGTATGACCACACATCCACCTTAACATCCTCATTTCCGCTACTCCCATTTTATGCTCGTGTTGCCTTTGTCTTTGGCCAACATTCAGCTTCATATAGCATTGCAGGTACTTAAGAACGAAGAAAGGAAAAGGATAGACATAGCCAAGCCTAGAGAATGTTTGTGGTGCACAGTTCCTCTTTTCATCATTGTAGAATATTTGTCATTTGCAGATGTGATAGACATGCTTATTCTCCCATGCTTTTTTTTTTTCCAAGTTAAAGTCTGTCCTGATTGTATTTTTCTTCAACATTCTGTTTGTCATTCATCCCCTTTAAGCAGTATTATTATGATTATTCCAGCTAGATTTTGTGTCAAGTTGGAAACTCAAAATGAAGAATAACTACAGCTTTTTTCTTTTGGTTGTTACTTACAATGCTCTATAGCCTATTGCTCTATGCGTTCACTTTGCAAGAACTCCTTGTAGTACAGTGGCATCTTCAACTCTGTCAGATTTGGTCAAATATGCTTAACCTCATGGTTGCCATCTTACTGTGTAAACAGACGTCCCCAGTCAAGATTTGTGCCTCAGAGCAAGCAAGAGACCCGTACTAAGAAGAAGAAGGAAGACGATGAAGATAACTGGGACCTCCCTGAAGAAGTTCCATTTTGATTTCATTTACCCTTTGCTCACTTTTGTAGTCACGATGCTGAGAGAGTGTTACCCAGATCGTTCTTTAATTGATTACTTGTGTTATAAACCCTGATTCTTTCCAACATAAATATAGATGCATTATTCCCAAATCCTTTTGGATTGTTATGTAATGATCTGTTTTCAGGTACATACTGGCTGGCCTTTGTCAAGTAATTACACTGAGTACGAGCTAAGCTATGGAAACTGGCCTAAGGCTTTGTTTACTCATTTCATATCATGGTTCAAGAGTGTAAATAAAATGGTTGATTTTCTTATTCCTTTTCGAAATTCGAAATTTTCAGAGAACTTCTTGGATCATCAACAATAGGTTGACAAGACATGCACTCTCGTGGATTGATGCTTGCTTGCAAAAAATTTCAGAATGAATGTGAAGGAGGGGCCTGATGGGCACAGTTCATGCGGCAAACGCGTTAGTTTTGAACATGTTCAACTGCAAGTGATCCCGAATTATATGATGAAAATGATAGAAATATTGAATTCTTAAAATCTCTAGGATTTGGGATCTTAATTCCCAATTCTTAAATAAATAAATAAAAAGAGTCCCGGCCCGAATCGAAGAGCTGGGGTATATATAATTTGGACTCGGGTCGGATCGGTCCGGGCCGCGCTAGGTACTACTTTTTTCCGGGTCGACTCGGCCCGGCCCGTTGACACTCCTACTCGGCGAGCCTCACTACAACAGATCTAAAGCGACGGTGCGATTGTCGATTAGGGCGATCGGCGACAACCACCGATCGGAGGTGACCAGGGAGCGATGTCACGCTCGTGAGGCGAATGAAGAGATGTGAGCGAGCTGGATTTCGTTAGGAGAGCGCGCGAGCGAAAAACGGCAGAGGGAAGAGAGAGGCAATAGAACAAAGGATTTTTCATTATGTTGGAAAGCGTAAATGTGAAATCATGATTAATAAGTGAGGATGGTACTGGAAATTCGAAAAAATTCATTAATTCAGGACTGTTGCATGCCGAGAAAGCTAGAAATCCAAAGCAGGTGTGCGGGAGCTTTGAGCTAAGGGCCTTTTGAAGGCCTTGGAAAAAGCTAGCGTTTGGGAAATGGACTCCCAAATACAAAAGCCGAACACTCTAGCATTTGCCCAAGGGCCTTTATAGGTCCAAAGGGCTTTGCAAAGCTATTCCCAAACGCAACCTCAATCACCTTTGGTTGGAGCGCAGCTTCAAAGGGACTCGGGGTGTGATATCGCCATCCGAGCGCCCTCGCAAGAAGTGCCGGGATTGGCCGGTTGATGAATGGTGATTGGCGTTAAGGGAGAGTTCCAAGAGCAGTTGGTATGGATATTGAAGTTGCACTGTCATTTGTTGGTCAGAACTGGATTTCGATCTCCCAACCGAAATCCCCATTAGATAATCCATCTAAAAATTCAGTTGCACCAGACTCAAAAGGATCCTTAATGGTTCGGCAATGTTTCGTCGCGATAAATCTTCAAGCTTGATTTGAAGTTCTATCAACCGAACGACATTTCATGCCCTTGTCGCTTGGCAATGAAAGGAAACCATATCAGACTCTTGGCGCAACCAAGCTATGCTAAGGATGTTGCATTTTGGGGTTTTAGTTGGGGTTTTACAGTCCAGATCCTCGAACGATGTCGCGACAAATCGGTTCTTGTTATCAAGTCATGTCAAGATTTGGTGATCTGACTAACAACCGCCGACCTGAATCCAATATGGTCATCCCAAGAGCACGTGCCTTAATGGAGTTTGAAGAACAATAGTAGAGATTAGAGGAGGGAACAGTGCTTCAAGATTTCATTACTCAAACTCAGAATTTTCGACTACAAGTAGAGAGACTGCAAAAAGAATTTCGCTTGGAAAGGAACAAAGACTGCGAGAGGAGTATGCAAAGGACGAAGAACAAAACCAGCAGCAACAAAGATGCTAGAAATTTCCCTAAATGACACTAGCTAAGACCTACCCATTACTCCTAAATCACTGACGACTCTAAAAATCCTTTAAAGCTTCCATCTTTCTCCCACCCAAACTACATGACATGGATCACCTATCGCTCTAACCCCCCACCAGCTTCTCTTCCCTGTACACAATAACCAATGAACAAAGAAATGAAATGACGCTAACCCAATTACTGTAAATGAAGCAGAGCAATCTCCCCCAAGGCCCTGGAAAAACGTAGTTTTTGATGAGGAAATCTTCCCTCTCCTACATGTACTCCATCGCGATGGCAGGATTCGGAATCAGCTCCGGAGGACTGGCCATCGCCTCCGGATTGCCCACCTTGGTTCTCATCTCCAGGACCTTCTTGTGAGAATTGGAGTGCAACGACGGGATGAACGTGGGGCTCGCCGCGGGGCGATACTCGGGGAAGAGCCGGCCAGACTTGTACCGCACGCCGCACGCGTTGCACAGGGTCTTAGGCCCCATGGGTCCGGCCCTCCACTGCGGGGTCTTGGTTATCTCGCAGTGCATGCATTTCCTGACCGCCTGCGCGGGAGCCGAGTGCTGGCGGGCATCTGCCACGGCCGTCATCGTCGACATAGTGAACTTGATCTTCTTCTTCTTCTTTTTCAGCTCCGGATTGACCTGCCTCGGGATCTTGATCACGGGATGGGATTCCACATGACTCTCCGAATCGAGCGGTAGCGGGTTCTCCCCGACCGAGGACGCGGGCGAGATGAGATGCACCGGCCGGCGCGGCTGGAAGGTCGCGGGGCGAGGACGCTTGCTGCGAGCGCGGCCGCACCGGGCGAGGGTGATGGCCTCGGGACTGCGCGGGGCCGTCTTCTCGTCCGTGCAAGAGCTGCTGCTGTCGAGGACGGACACGGGGCTTGAGGTCCGGAACTGAGCGTGGTTCGCCGGCTGGGCTCCCGACGAATCTTGCTTGTCGACGGCGAGGGTGTGGCCGCCGGAGAAGGAGTCCTCCACAAAGTTGGAGAGCCATTCCATCTGGGCAATGTCTTCATACTGCAACGTAGAAGATCGAAACAACCACCCCGTCAGTTCAGAAAGAACACACTTCCACACTCATACCTAATCCAGAAAGTCTAAATTCAGCCGTCCAGTCTAGTCTAGGACAATCCTATGAAACAAAACCAAAGACATGGCAACGCTATCTTAGCATCATCGAAAACACTCATTTTGAATTTCAGCTGCCCATTTGGAATGGCATGACGCGGCAGCTGATGAAGATCGGGACCCACGTCTGTCAAGTTTGGAGATTCAAAATGACAAAGCGGGGCACGGACATGCCACGTCACGACGTCACATGCCGCCAATTAATGCGTCAATCATTCATCACGTGCCTCTCTCTAAGGCGCGCACAGAGTCACCGACGCTGATTTTTTTCCGCCAATTGTTTTTCAACCATGAAAAACGACGCCGTCGCACCTAAAGTCAGCGTATTTGCGAATAAAAAGTGAAAAAAAAAATAAAAAATCTTTCTTTTACTTTTTTCTCTCATCACGAGATTCCAGAAACTTGGGTCCCGCTGTGAAATTTTGACCCGGGGGCGTGTATGAAAGGGATGAGCGTGCTACTCGCCAATTCAACACGCCGTGCCAGCCTGGCAACCGCCAAAGATTGCCCTGGCCGTGAGGTCATCCTCCGCCCGATCCAACGGCCGAAAATCGAGAAAGCAAGACAACGTGGCGCAAAAAGGCGGAAGATCAAATAATAATCAGCCGAAATCCCTCGTCAGCTTTCGGTTTCAATCATTTCCCGACACAGTAAATTTAGAATCTCGAGGCGAGTTGCGTAAATTACCGGGACGGAGAGGTGGGCGGCGAGGTCCGAGTCATGGGAATGGGGGTGAGCTTCGAAGACCGAGTCGGAACCGGGCAGCGACTCGGGCTGAGCGGACCAGATGGAGGGGAACGAGTCGCGGTCGATGGGGGGCAACCCGGCCTCGACGTCGTCGCTGGGGAAGTCGAGCAAGTCGTCGATTTGGTCGAAGAAGCTCCCGCAATCTATCTCCTCCATCATGTTCTGACCCGGCATTCTTCTCCTCTCGCCTCTGAATTTTTCCCTCCCTCTTCTTCTGCTTCTTCTTCTTCTTCTTTTTTCTGGGAAAGCAAACGAGCGGGAAACCGTGAGAAAAGGCGCAAGATTTTCAACCCCCCGGTTTCCGGGCTAAACATAGCCGAATTTACAATCAGAGAATCGATTTTTGCCGAAAGCCAAATAAGGAAAGGAAAAAGCACGGTGACAACTCCAGTTCCCGCGAGGTTCATTAAGAAACGAAGCTTCATTTCTGCAACCGCAAGAAAGCAGAGGGTGGCTAACCTGGAGCTTGAAACGGCGACCGGGAGCAAGGCGAAACTCCAAGTGGGCTTCGTTAGAATGGGGCGCGCGCGAAACAGCTGAGCTCGACACTGGGTTTTCAGCGCTTTTTCCTTGTGAAAGGGGAGGAAGACGGAGATGGAGAGTTAGTGGAAGTAGAAGCAGAGCAAGTGGTGTGGTGGTGCTAGAGAGAGAGAGAGAAGGGGGAACAAGGAGAGGAGGAATGGTGGAGGATGAGAGAGAGGAGAGGGGAGAGAGAGAGAGTATATAAAGAAAGGAAGGAAGGAGGTGGGTGAGGGGAAGGCAATCCTTCTTCCTCATTGCAAGCTGTCCCTTTTTAACACACACTCCTCCCCACCTTCTTCTTCACTGTCTTGACGTTGAAGCAGCCTCCTCTCTCTCTCTCTCTCTCTCTCTCTCTCTCTCTCTCTCTCTCTCTCTCCCTCCCTCTGATCGCGGAGGGCTCCACGCGATTCCACCGTTCCCCCTTCCTCTGAGTCTAATTAACACCTCTTCCTTCTCGATTCCATTTGACCGTGTTCTTTAAACGAATTTTAAAGAATCAGAACGTGTTTGATAATCACGTGGCGAGTTACGGCTCTAAAATATATGAAAAGCGTATGACTCGCGATGATTTAGTCAAGTCGAGTAAAAATTAAAAGATCAAAGTCAATCTCGAAGTTTTCTAACCGGTAATTTTGAGTCGTAACTATTTACTCGGACAGTGTTTTGTCTCGACGGTCATCTTAATGGGAATACATTAGATGTTCAGCTAATTATTGGTGTGCGCAAATCACCTTCGTTGCTGTCGATATTATGTGATTAGTTGGTGCTTGGTAATGGCCGCGGTTTGAAAAATCTACACTTGAAAAAGTCTTGTCTAGTTTGGGAACTCTCAATCAAAACACGCCTTTATCTTTTAGGAATGTAGAAATTCCTCTAATTTTTCTTTTTTGGGTTCTTTAAATTTTTGTCTTTTACATCAGTGTGCCTTTCCTTGCTCTTTCCAAGACTATTTTGAAGAATACAAGCGGGGTTCGAGAGGGAGAGAGAGAGAGAGAGAGTTAGGGGGCGCACACAATAATTGTATATCAATGTTTTTTTTTATTTTTCTCTTTCGAAGAATAAGTTTGGAACATAATTTCGTTTGGTAGAATGCAATTTCATTTTTCTATTTTCGAGATAAATTTTTTACCTAAAAATAGAGTTACAACGGAAATAAGAAGTAGAAATGTTTTACTTTTCTATTTCAAAAATAAAATTCCCCTCGTTACTCTCTTCATCTCTCTCACATGCGGTCTCCCTCTTACTTGCGTCCCTATCGCCGTTTGCCGGCCGCCTCTCTTGCTTCCTTGCCTTGGCCGGCAAAGCATAGGAATTTTATGCTATTACCAAACTATTTATGTTTCAAGAACGGAAATTTTGTACCGATTATCAAACACGTTTATTTACTCATAACCTCATCTAGAATTTTTTTTTATTTCTAGCAAAAAATAGAACTCAGAGAGAGAATAGTTGTCATTCGTGCCCCTAGTATCGTGATTTCTTTCCCACTGCTTTCATGCTTTTTTCACATGCTCTGAAAAGAATAAAAAACGCAAGAGGTGAAGGAACTTTGGGGAAATCCCAAAAACATATTTGATTTCTGACCTAATGCCGTTACATAACTCTATTTTGGCATATACAAATATACGTATCTATAAGCAAAATCCCACGTTGAAAAGACCAAATCACCCTGCATTGCTGACTTATTTTACCATCTTACTCCGGGTTTGAGTTTTTTTTTTTGTTGGTTTTGAATGTTTCGAGTGGAAGTAAGAAACTCGAATTTGGTAATGGGCAGTTTTAGAATACAATGGAATTTTTTTTTTAAAAATAGGAAACGATGATTGATGTGAAAGGGTAAAGTGGTCTTTAAGAGTAAAACTTTAGGCATGTTTTTCAAAATGTAAGAGAATATAAGGTTGTGCATGGTAATCATTCCGTTTCGAAAATTGATTCGATTAAAATGATTTTTTCCGATTCTATTCCCTGGATGAGTTTTAGAAAATCGAACGCGTTTGATAATCGTACAAAATTTCTATTTCAAAAAACTGTTTCTCTTCCTAATATTTTTCATTTAAGTCAAATAACTATGTAGTTATTTTGTAAAATTTTATCCTAAATTGAAGACTAATTTTCAATGCACACTAAAATAATTTAAAATGTATTGTTTTTTTTAGCATGTCATAAAATGAATTTGGGAATGTGCAATTTTAGAATAAAATGGATTTTTTTGAAAATAGGAAACAATGATTGATGTGAAAGGGTAAAGTGGTCTTTAAGAGTAAAACTTCAGGCATGCTTTTCAAAATGTAAGAGAATATAAGTGGTTATTAGGCGAATGGAGCGTGTTTTTGGCAACTGCTGTTCCAAACATCCAAATACATAAAATGGTGAAGAAAGAAAGACATGTTCCATTTAGGGCGAAGAAATTAGGGCATGCATGACAACACCTTCGCTTATAGAAATTAACTTCCGCACGAAGTTAATTTTTCTATTTCCCGGAGAGATGTAATTTTTTTTTACTTTTTTAAGTGACTTCAAAACTATTTCCTGGATTAAAAAAATCGCTTTAGAATTAGAAAAACGAAGTAGCATTACCAAACCGAATTTTTGCTCCGAAAACGTTGTCATGCGCCGTAATTTTTTCGGGCACTTCATGTTTTGCCCTCTTCACGTCCTCTTTCTAACGAAATGAATGTACAAATAAAGCACGAGCACAGCTATACTAGAAAAACGAGAATTTTTTTAGCAACGATGTATACAAGATGTTTCGCAAAATTTAAATTTGACCGATCATTTAAAAGATAAAGAGATTTTGATAGGTAACGAGCACACCGTATATATATGTATGTATGTATATATCAATGCCAAAGCATAGTCAAAAAAGAAAAAAAGGGCACGAACAACCCACGTTCCTGTTCTTCATATTGCTGAAACCATTACAGCCAGCTAGGCTTTTTGGTTGGAACGTGAGGCAATAAAAAGAAGAAGAAGATCGTTCAATGGTCCACTTTTCTCAGTCGATCCGATACTCTAGAATTCAGAGTGACACGTGGACTATAGAAGCATACGAAAATATTCTCATTGCTTTTCTTTTAATTAAAAAAAAAGACGAAGGAGAGATGATCATACCGTAATAATTTCACTCCTGCTATAGAATGTCTGATTTGAAGAAGAAGATCGGAACTCTCTCATGAATTCATAATTTTAGCACGAGAAGTAAGCCACACGTTATCGACGTAAAGAAAATTTACGCGAGCAGATTTATCCGCCTTCGATATGGGAACTACGACTGACCAATCGCTCGGAACCGATGTTGCACAAGGCCACTTGTCTAGAGATTTTTCCCAAGCAACGTTAGTTGGCTATAATTACTTGTTTAGTGATGGAGGGTGGGGGAGATTTGGTGCTAAATCCAAGTTAAAGAAAAGCTTAATGGGAAGAAGAGAAAAACAGAAAAGAAAAATGACCACACAACTGAAACGTGTTAGGTCTGGAAATCCATAGGAAGGAAAAATGATGGATGGCCCTCGGTCTCTCCCGCGACCTTTCCCTTTCTTTCAACTAACTTGAGTTGTACTCTTTGCATCGACTCTCTCTCTCCGTGACTTCCCTAGCTTGGGTTATACTCTTCGCATCGTTTGCTTCAGAGAGACTTCTCTCCCTCTCATATTCAAAAGAGAAAGAAATTGGTGAAGACCCATTTGTTCTCGAGTGCTTGGAAGTGTTAGGGCTTCTTGCACTACGCTGGCGGAGACTTGGAGTCTTTTCCCGGAATTAAACAGAAGGCGACCCTTGGTTCTGACTTTGAGTTTTTGTTAGGCTTCTGTCACGGATCGAATTCTCCTATAGTCACTCGCGTATCCTGGCGAGTGATGCGGAGAAGATTGTACAACTGATTCGTGTGAGTGGTGTTAGGGTGATTTGTGCTGGAAGTTTTAGGATAAAAAGATCATGCTTTTAGGATCTCTAAAGGCAAGGTAGGCCTCCCGTGCACCAATTGGATGCCTGCTTCTCCCGATAAGCCCATGACATGCCGAAATCGATTGTTGTACTTAAGGGTTTTGTGTGTCTCGCTTGAAAGACCTGGATACCCAAGCCTAAATTAGTCATGATACGATCCGATACGAAGATGCTTATTCGTCGTAATGTTCGTGGAGAACAATTATGGAAGGAAAGCTGGTACGGTGTTCTCGACTCGTCAAGCGCCGCGCGAGCTATCCCGCAACCAAGAACCGCAACACTTTCCATGCGGGTTTTGTGGTCGTATGAGGTGCAAGGAGTCAATTTATGAATGCAAGCCACGAGAAGAAAATCTAGGTATGGCATAAACATCTGCTGATGAAACTTGGGACATACAAGAGAAACACCATGTGCTCAACTATAAATTGCTGAATCCTTTGTTTCTTTTTTTTTTTTTCTCCTCCTTTTTGGCACTTTCCTTTGTGGGAATTTAAGAGATGAAGTTCCCTAGATCAATAAGAGTGAATGAATTACGAAAGGAAATGTGACCCACGCCGAATATATGGCTCATGAGCAATCAATTGAAGTGTTTTCCACGAGAGGTTTGTATATAGATAAGTTACTGTGGAATCTGGACCCCGATAGAACCCCCATTGTCGATAACGTTAAGTTCAATTCGAAACTTCGAACGGTTGATCCGAAATAATAAGCATTTAAGGTTGTTATAAAGTATGAAGGACATATGTTCAAATCCCACCGCTTGCGTGAAAATTGCTCTGCTCGGGTACGCAAAATAAGGTCCGAGCTTAACCGATTCACGGAGCTTGTAAAATGTTCCGTGGGTTTCCTGATAGCCGAGCATCTACGCTTGTCTATTTATATTATAAAAAAGATGATAACGCTACCGCAAACCTCGCACGAAAATAGAATCAAGCATACTTTAGTATCCCTACTCCACGCAAATGGAATGGAAAGTTGATTGAACAAATGTCTTAGTCGGTCATGTACCGCACGAATCGGAATGTAGTACAGCCAAATAATTGACTAAAGTGCGGGATTGAAGGATGTAACTGAGAAATCCCGCATTAATTTATAGTGCTTGATTGACTTAAACTCCGTTTATTTCACAAAAAATGATCGTTTATATCGATTACAAAATACATTGCACAGAAAATGTTTTCGTCGTCTATGCAAACATTTAAACAGAAATTGCTGTCGGAATCGAAAGAATTTTCATTGACCGATTATTTCAAGCGATGCATCCGATTATTTAAGAAAAATATTTTTCAAATCACTCATTTTCCGAAAAAGACAGAGCCTTAGAGTAAGAATCTCGATAGTTAGAGTAAGAAGAATTTGGATTGAAGCTTTAATGCTATGACTCCGTCCCGAAAAACTTAAGCTCCTAGGTAAATGTAGATTATGACGATATTCTACGCAGAGCAACAATATGATGTGCACATAATCAAGATTCAATCATAAATTTATATCGAGATCAATTGATATAACTATAATTGATTCAACTATAGACATCAAATAAGGTACAACTTGGCCTTAGAACATGGTATGGCAGCAAAGAGGGGGATCGCATAGGAACATCGTGCTCTCTTTGACAACAATAAGTTCTTTAATTTCTATGATGCGATCTTACCATTAATAAATAAACAAGTTCCCTTTGTTAGGAGGGCAATGACTTACGTTTGACCGACGATCACATGACTATTCCTTTGGCCAGAACAATTCTTGGTGTTCATGTGCTGGTTGGAGTCGCTTCCTTTGACTTGAATTTCCCAAACATCAAATTCCATCAAATAATTTTTTCCATCCTTCAAATATTCCTCTCGTGGAGATTCACTTAGTCTAAGGAAAAAAAAAAAAAAAAAATTTCGGATTTTGAACGTTTGTACTCTCGAACGAGAATTAATTTTTCCATTGTCTTGCTCGGAATAACCTCCGTGTCCATGACCACGATCCGTGAGTAGATATCCTCGGCCGTTGTTCGTGTATTGGTTAGTAAGAGTGCGTCTCCCAATATTAATTGAGCTGATCGTTCAAATATCGCTTGACCGTCGACATTTCGCAAGGTCGTTTATTATTTATTATAACCGTAATTTCACTTAGAAAAATTTCAAACGAGGATTAGGAAATCGGCGGTGTAGTCCCGCGCTCTCTCCAAATCACGAATAATTTTTTGAAATGAGAGGCGTTTTATCCCATTAATTGGCAAAAGAAAATTATAGGGAAGAAAATAATCGAATTGATTAGCAAAAAGAGACGAGACGAAAGGGGGAGAGGAGAGGAGGGGCTGGGGAGGGGAGCGGGGCTCGCGCGTGCGACGTGCGTGCGAGGTAGCGGGAGGGAAAACGAAAGCGGAAAGCGACCCACGTTGCCTTCTTCTCGTGGGACCCACACCCGCCCACCATCGCACGTTCGTGAGTTGGTCCACACGTTGATCAACGTGGCAAACAGATACTTGATGTGGACCCCGCCGCAGGCAATCACATGCTCATCGCCAGCTGGAGGGCTCCCTCCTTTTTATTTTTATTTCTCCCCTTTAACTTAATTTTACTCCGCAGCTGCATCCGATCCGCCGTGGGACCGCCTGCACGTTACCAATTCTCTCCTTCGCTTCGATTGGGCCCATTCAGAAATTGTTAATTACAAGGTTGTTAAGCTGATACGATCGCCAGACCAAACATGTCCCCTCCCCGCTACATAGTTGGTTAGCACTCAAACGTTGATTTTAGATACACTTTAAGAAAATTGTAAAGGTGGGTCCGCGCTCGAGTCTCGATTTATTTCATCAATCACAATGTCTTCACCTACGCATCGTAAAATGATTTCTTATTTCATCGTAAGATATAACGACGTTTAAAAATATCTAACAAGCCTGTCGGGATCGAAATTCACAGTAACAAGAAAATCTCTCTTCATAAACATCCGCTCTAAGTTATGTTTTTCCGTGGGAGCGTGGATACGTAATGTTTAATTAACAGGATGCTCCGCGAAGTTACCATCAGAAGATGATTGTGACGTATTTATTTTATAGAATTCGATATGGAAGGTTAATACGGTCTTTTTCGTTCGGCGGTCTAGATTCATTTTAATGTTCAAAGTACATTCACCTTCCACGAGGCATATGGATTGGCCATAATACCCCTAAATGAATATTTCCTCATTGCCCTTTTTTTTTTCCCTGAGGGAATGTGAGATCCATCATGCGGTTGCGGTGGTGGGATCAGGGAGAAACAGTGGGGTCCCAAGGAATGGACGGCCGTACGAGATTGGGACACGACAATATGTGATCTCAAAGACATTTGTGGGCCCTCCGTGTTTTACCCTATTTATTTATTTATTTTTTTCTCTTAGAGATATTTTTGAAGTGTAGTCCCAAAAAATACCAGTTCTGCAAAATTGCGAGTCCACGTGAGAATAATTGTTGCCCACCGCACCTGAACAGTTGTCCTGCGGTAACGTGATGCTAGAATATTACACGTATGTACGTACTTTCACAGGCCGATTGTAAGAACTGAGATCAGGACATGCCCTTTAAAAAACGAAGAGGAATGGCAAGCACGCAAAAAAGAATTATTCAAGCATGTGATTTTTTTTTTGTTCCGCGGCTCCGCTTTTACGAATTTCAAAAGCCCGCGTTAATTTGAAATCAGCTCGTGAAATATGTTATTGGATTTTTACTCCCGCCGTCTTTTTAAGAGAGTCGGAGAACAGCTGTAGCGGTTCTCCAGGCCTGGAAAGATACTCCGAGCTTTTTCTCCGTGGAGGTTTCACATCACATTAGTCGTTGGGATCGAGCTGTGGAGAAATGGACACTCAGATAATCTTTCAGAAGATCGAGTTATCAAAATATGAAATTCCATGTTATGGGTTGGGTTTTGTGTGGTATGCCTCGATCCACTTTTCACTAAAACTTTGTTGTGTACCAATTCATATATCATTAGATAATTTTGGAGGCGCAAGTCATAGTTAACAAGCTGTCGGTGACATTTCTATGATTTGCTCGTGAAAATGCCATCTTAAATGATTGAATCGAACCGCTCTGAATTGCCCTTGAAGGTCATTGTCAGGTCCCTTTGTTTTCCAAGCAAGCGAGATCATTCAATGATGAGTCTGACCCTCATTCTTCCTACATCACAGAATTACACGCTTTCCATAATCTATCTACTCCATATGTTACGCCGGATATTATTCGCATAAGGGAGACATGACTAATGTAAAAGCTACTTCCTAATTCTACGATTTTCCAACCTTTCCTGCCACATTCTTAAGTAGCTTCGCTGATATATGCTTGAGATGCGATATCATTACTCCAATAAATATTCATCCTATGATAAATTAACTCCATTTTATGAATCTTTTAGCGATGGTGCCAATGGTTGACATTTGGCCGGGGCGGCCGATACCGTGACGGGACAAGACTTTCGTCGAAGTAATTCTGTTCATAATGCATGCGTTTCGAGTGCCGACTCGACTAACCCTCGTAAAAGACGTATTCAAATCGCTCCTTCCAAGTACGTGAACTGAATCGCTATGACGGGCTTTTGTTATTAGAAATGAGTAGCTCTAGTGTCACATCCGAAGGCCAAATGAAGACAACGGAAAAGGCAAAAAGAAGGGGCAAGACAATAAATATGCAGGCTAAATGAGAAGAAGGCGATGAATGAGATTCCGGGGCAGTGTCGGTGCCGACACCGGCACATTTTACCGACAGTATTACCGGGAGCAGGAGGTGAGGGGGCGCTGGTTTACCGGCTACGGAAAGTCATTGGTCCAGAATCCCCATGCAGTCGCAAC
The DNA here is from genome assembly GCA_021437795.1 of Rhodamnia rubescens. Taxonomy (NCBI): domain Eukaryota; kingdom Viridiplantae; phylum Streptophyta; class Magnoliopsida; order Myrtales; family Myrtaceae; genus Rhodamnia; species Rhodamnia rubescens. The sequence goes on along the minus strand of JAILYA010000054.1, from coordinate 767,356 downwards.
TCCTCCGTCGGTGGAGATTTTGTTTCTTGGTTTTATGTTTTTTGCGAGTTCAGCTGCCTCGTTGGCTCCAACATAAATCCGGTGGTCCCTCATGGCCTGCACTTCTGATGGGCCTCATGAAGAAACGGGGTAATAGTTCATGGGCTTGGAGACCGGGTGGCCCATCGAAGACCACTGCGACCCGCCACCCCCGCTCCGTCTAGGCCGAAATCCGATGCGCGTTTTCCAATAGAACGGGCGTGTTGGAGCGACAAAGTTCAGGTCGATCTGAAGCTCGGCCCAACCTCCTAATTAGAGATGTGCTCTGTTGGGTGAACCATCTGCCCAGAGATTTTGTTTGGGTTGTGTTTTCCTTTGGTAAAGGTCAACTCACTGCATACAAATTATACCACGACCACACAAGCATTGCGTAAAGGCATAGACACTGTTGAATATTTTTAGAGTCCTATTATTGCCTAATATAGACAGGAAAAGTATAGAAAAAAAATCCTAAACGTATTATATTTGGTAGGTACCAATTCAATCTTAAACTTTCAATTGAACCCATTTAATCCTAAACTTTTTCACATTGGTACCAATTCAATCAATCCGATTAATTTTGAAGATGCTGATGTGGACGTCGGGCATTCTATCCGGCATGGTTGGCATTGATATTGGACTTATCAAATGGGTGGGTGGGGTCGGAATGGGTCGGATCGAATATGATCCTACCCATATTGATATATTTACATGTAATACAAATTTAGTGACCCAACCCATACCCGATTCGAACCATATTGCTTAAGCACTTTAATCTTGCCATGGCACAAGCTATGCAACAACAAGTATGTAGTAGTAATTGGGGTGACCTAAAATTAAAAATTCGAATTAATGGATTACCAGATTAATTAAATTAAATTAACCAATCTAGTTCGAGTTCTCCCAAGCTCTACCAATTTGCAATTTAGGTTCAAGTGATTATTAGGCAAAAGATTTTTATTTTTTGAGCCAGTTTTGGTACGTTGATTAGAAACCTAAATAAAATAGCGAGAGAAACTATTTTATTTGTACAAAGCAAAGATTTAAAAGTTTGGGGCTTGGTTATGTTAACATTTCTATTAATTTTTATTAACGCCCTTTCTATACCAATTTTCATGAAAAATGTTCAATTTGACAAACTTTATGAATTTTGATTTGAAGCTCAAAGGTGCAAATTTTTTGGGTTTTCTTTTATGAATGGTTTTGGTATTTTTAAATGTAGTTTCGAAGTAAAAAATTAATGAAAATGAGAATGATTTGGTTCAAGACTATTTTAAAAGTTTCGGAATTAATTTGCATTAAGTCCAAAAATTTTTAGAAAAATCTTTTAAACCTATGTCTACATTTTTTTTAAATTGAAATCTATCCTCATGAATTCAAAATGTTTTTATTTATCGAATGCAATCCATTAGATAGGATTTCTATCTTTCTAAAAAAACAAGAAAAAAATTGATGAGTTATGGTTTTTACCTTATCTTGCTAAGATTTTTTATTTTATTTTATGATTTATGAGACAAAATAAAAAGGTGACCCATTAGAGATCTTTTTAAAAATTTTGGTTTTTGATGTGAATTTTAAAATTTACAAAGCTTTTAATTAAAGGACAATTATCTCACTATTTCTTTCAAATTAAATTTTGATCTAAAACCTTATAGATCAAAACTAAACTTCAAATATCAGCTATAGAAATAATTTTATCTAACATGTGTGCGGTTGCTAATTAGCAAATTTTCTAATGGATTAGATTGAAAATATTTGAGTATCTTCCAAAAATCCCGATATGTTCAAATTAGGCAAAGATATATACGCAAGATTTTCAAAGATATTCAAGATTCAATTCTGACATGCAATTTTCCAAATTAGGTAACCAAAATCAAGCAATCAAATCCTCCATTTATGTAATGTATTTTGAAATTGGCAAGTAGGTAAGCCATCTTTTTTAGATATGAGGAATATTTTCAAAATTGATAATGCATGCAAAACATTTTGTGATGTGCAAAATATGATAAGATATGCAAAATTCACGGGCTAATTCCCTAAAAAAGCACAACGTTAGGTCTAATGACGATTATGGCCGAACTTTTTTTTGTCTCATAAAAAGGCACAACGTGAACGGATTGACTTGACTAATGACATTTATAAATTAAATGAATTGTAAATGGGTGAGATTGTGGGTTTGTCTTTAAACCTATTTAAAACCTACATATAATTAATTTTACAACTCAAACACATCTATTCAAACTTGACTAACCCATATGCGACCCATCTCATTAAATACGGGCTAAAATATGGATATTCAACCAATTTTGACACCTCTAGTTTCAAGTTTCAAAAATTCAGAATATGTGAGTACATGGAAGGTGCAAGTTCTGTACAAAGCGATACAGGGTATTTTGCACAATGTTTTTATCAATGGTTCGTTTAGGTAATGTCTTCCCAAATCTCGGCATAGGAAAGCTCACAAAGTCACATTAGGAGATAGAAGATGCTGGCTTGTTTGTATTTTAATCTTGTATTGTTGTTATGCTTCATGAATTTATTCTGATTTCAACCAAAGAAATGTTTATTGTATAACCCACTTACCTTCGACGGTCGAATACATATTTTAGAAGAAAAGTTTGAAAAAGTGCAATGTACCGTGGAACATGTGGCATCGATGTGTTTTACGTTTTGGAGTGATCTCAATAGACAATTAACTCTAGGTTTTAGGTTTTAAAAATTTGGAATCGGTGTCCACAAGATATGTCTAAGGGAAAAAAAAAAAAAATCTCTCTTTGTTGGCAACCATCTCTCCCAGAAAACCGTCCCTCGAAGAAACGAAATTGAAGCTGAGAGCCTGCTTTGCTCTGCTTTCTTTTCTTCGCTCGTCGTGGTGCATAAATCTGCTTGTAGCTGACAACTTTGCGAGAACGTGGTCACCATTCTCGCCAGCAGGATACCCGGGACGTGATTTTATGACTTCTCCGACATTCGGCGAAAGCTCTCCTTTCCTGATTTGGGTCTAGATCTGCATCTGATTAACTTTTTTTTCTTCCCAATCTAGACCTAGATATGCGAGTTCTTCAGAGGGGTTCGATCTGCGGTGGTTTAACAAGTTGTTATTGTCTCAGTATAGCGATGGTATCGCGGATGCTTGAACCTAGGCGTGCACACACTGTAAGCCGTAGTTTCTACAGGAGAAGATCTCGGCGTATGCTCGTCTCTTACGTTTCTAGCGATCGGCTACGATTGTTTTTTGATGTTATGACAGATTCGATCTTTTCGGATGAGAGCCTGTTTATAGCTACAAACTGTAATTTGTTGTTTTCTAGGGTTTTGTCTTGTTTTGCAGCTCTTTGAGCTTTCCTTTGCTTGATGACTTGTATGTTCCTTTCATGTTTGATCTTGACAAATGAATAAAATTTCTTTCCATTTCAACAAAGGATAAACAAATATACTCACCAATGGGAATCATGGACGATGTGATCAAGAGAATCGACAGAATTATGAAGATATTGCAAATTTATTGATTCTACATGGATTGACGGCTTCTAACACGAATCCATAGAATCATGAAAAAACATATATCAATTGACAAATTCGAAATCGACACAAAATGACATGATCTTTCCGATGCATAGGTTCTTTTGCATGCTCAACGAAAACATAATACCCGGCATCGGTAGGGATAATAAATCCGAATTGCCCGACCCGGGATACTTCAACATTATTGTACAAACAAAAAGCAATGTCCAAACCATACGTGGCCATTAGAATTTGAGAACAAAGATGTATCAAGAAGAGGATGTCTTCTTAAGGATATGCCTCTTCAGACCTGGAATGTGGGCATTGGAGAAGTAATCCTCCCAATTTATGCTCCTCAAGTCCATTGGAAATTTATTGCGCTCTTCCGTCGACATTTGTTCGATCAACTTTTGTGCATTCCTACAGTCAAACCTGTCCATATACAATCTCATCATGTTAGACCTAATCAATACCAATATCAAGAAAAAAGAATACACTTACGAATTCTTACCTTCCGCGGTAAAACATGTAGGGCTCGTACAACTTAGCCATGTGAATTAGACTGTCTGCCATTCTCTTGCATCTTGCTTCAAGCCTGGAATGTTGCTTTGGGTTCGAATTAGGGCAAATCCCATTGCTCAATCCGCTTTTATCCGCAATGTATTTCTGTATGTAAGAGGAGAAGCTGTCCTTCGAGCTGAAATACTCCATGTCGGTAATTCGAATCTCGTCTCCCATGTTGTCCGTCAAGGGAGAAGCCGCGAAATGGTAGCGGGAATACTCAAAGACGTCGCCCAACGTGAGTGGATTCACTGTGGATGACGCGGCGTGGTAGACGACGATGCTGGGGGCCGGGGCTCTCCCGTGCTTTGCCGTGGCCGCGATGATCACATTCGCAACTAGATCTGCCGGTACCTGAGTGTTGTCGAGAAACAGTAATTCAGGACAAAGAATTCCATTGGGTGAAATTGCGGAAGTTGGACAACAAATTGCTTTTTCCCGCCCCTTTCAAGGTCTCTGCTAGTAAAATACAAAATACACTCACACATTTTGCCCAACTTACCCAAAAAAAAAAAAAACAAATACTTGTTTTTCTTTAGCAGCACGAATTATACACTTTCAAATCATATGTCGTGCTATAATCAAGCGAAAATATTTGTCCAAAAAATCTTAAGTCTATTGTACTTTTGTCAATTCAGTCATAAACCTTTTAATTTCTTCATTGAGTCATAAACCTTTTTCACATTTTGCCAATTGAGTCCATTTTTTTTTCGATAAATTGATTCCGGCATAAGATAAAAGGTCTTACTCACTCACCACGTCGACGACTGTGTCGGGGTTGAGTAGGAAACCAGGAAGTCGACCTTTCCCATAGGACAAAATCAAGGGGTCGAGCACTCTTGCGGTACATGGAAGTTAAAAATGTAACATTATTAGTTACTGAGAGTGGTGAAAAGTTAAAATATATTGGATAAAATGTAATGTAAAAAGTACCTGTTTCCTTGAATCCATCCGCGGAAAGGTTCTCGAAAAGTGCTCTCGGTTATGCTAGGACGAACGATAACAACGGGTACTCCTTCTCTGTTTGTGTTTATCATCATCTCCCCCATGGCCTTGGTCAGTTCATAGGTGCTCTGCCACCCATACATTCTTGCCCTAAATATATTCAAAGCAGACTTTTACTTATTTATTGCCAATAATTTACATCCAAATATTTTCGTGGACGATGGAAATATTTTTCGTCTATCCATTTTTTGTAAGATATATAAGCGATTATTTTTAGGAAAAAAATATTTTTTGAATTATTAATTTTTTTGCGAAACAAACGCCCCTAAAGGTCAAGTGATGTAAAACGTCGAATATCTTTAAAATTATTTGAAGCCACTTTTGAAATTCTTCACAATTTTGGAAAATCAAAAAGAAGTTTATCATATTAGAAGGAAATTCATGTACAAAATTCAATAATTGAAAAGGAGAAAAGCAAAATACATTTTGTACGGCGGTCAAATCAATACTAAACTTTTCAATTTGGTCAATTTAGTCCTAAACTTTTTGAAGATTTGTCAATATAGTCCTTCCAGCCAATTTTGATTAGAAATCGTTAACGTGGACGACAACTTTCCTACTTGGCACGATCGACGCCGACATATATGATTTTGGCGACTCTTTTTTTTGTTGTTCTTTTTCTTTCTTTCATTTTTCTTTTCTTTTTCTTTTTTCCTATTTTTCCTTCACCGGTGCGGGCCCTCGGCGATGGCCGGCACTATTGGGCGAGGGCCACTAAGCCCTCACTTTTGCCGGCAACCTTCGCCGGCCATCGTTGATGCCTCGTGTCAGCAGAGGGAAAAAGGGAAAAAAAAAGAAAAAAGGAAAGAAAAGAAATTGAAAAAGAAAAGGTTAAAAAAATAAAAAATTGTAAAATCGCACGTCGGCATCGACCGTGCTACGTAAGACATTGGCAACCACGTCGAGGATTTCCAACCAAAATTGGGCGAAGGATTACATTGAAAAATCGCCAAAATGTTTATGACTAAATTGAAAAGTTTAGAATTGAATTGCTCGCTATAAAATAGGTTTAGGACTTCTTCTTTTTTATAGCAATTTTCCCCTGGAATGGCCATCTCTATTATAGAAAACCTTAGTCTAAGATTTGGAGAGAGATCATCACCTGGCCAAACCCATGTCTTTTAGTTTTTTAGGCACTTCATTTGGAGGGAGTGTTTCAAGCAGATCTGAAGCCAACTTTATTTCGTGATGGACGTCCAACTTGCTTCCGGTCGATGAATCTATTCTGCTCTCCCCCATTTCAAAAGCCTTCTCCGTTAGAATTCCCGCCCTCTCTCCGTTCACGTACGCTACAACAACAGTCGTATTAACAAAGAAGATAATCTACCGAAATTCCAAATTTTAAACTGCACTTGGAGTTCCACACAAAGTGTTCGTTTTTCTTACCCGTAGACACGTGCAAGAAAAGGTTTAATTTCTCGCATTTCTTGGCGAAGTTTAAAAGCCGAGAAGGCGCGATCGTGTTCGCAACGAGAGACGCATCGTACCTACACATGTATCACATGTATCGCAAGGAAGTAAATAAGTCGCATTTCCTCTATACAGCAGTTACAGCATTCTTACGAATGCAAGAGAAGCGAGGACAACAGTAGCAGAAAGAAAAGGGAATGGAATGGAACAACATATGCTCAAGATTAGGGTTCTGATTTTCCGATCGAGCAGAGATTCTCAAAGTCGAAGCGATGTCGGACATGGTATGAAATCAAATCCCACAAATATGTACTATCTTAAAGATTAAAAACCAATGAAAGCTACGTCGTTCCTTCCAACTTCTTCTTTGTATAGGAAAAACTCAGCGAGAAATCAAAGATACCTTTCGTCCCAAGTTGTGTTGGCTGCAGAGTTTACGATCACATCGACTTCTTGCGTTATTTGGCGAAGCAAATCATCCGCTATTCCCATATTCGATTCCCGAATGTCGCCCTTGACCGGAACAAGCTTGCTCAGCATGAAATTTGTGTATTCATCTCCATACTTCTGTTGCAGGCACTTGAACAGCTCACACTCTATTATCTGGAAAATGAACAAGAACAAAGTTTTTCGGTCAGATCATATGGTCCCCTCTGTTCGATTAACGACGCATTCTTCTTCATGGACATTAACACACGTGGCGCTGCATGATGTGAATCAGAATGAGAAAAATTGTATAATGCGAATCGGAATCCAGATAAACAGGCAGATAATATGTATCATCTTATGACACACCAACCTCGTCTTTGACTCTGTCCATGGCAGCTCGCTCATCTTTTGCCTTGATCAGCAGGAAGATCTTCCCCACGTCGGGTGCGACGCGTAACATCTTCTCAATTAGAACTGAAAACAATAGTGTGAACAAGCAACGGAATTGGAACAGCAGAAAATGAATGAGTTCATTATCAATCATTAATATTGAGTCTAAAGATTGATTAGCGCAGATATCTGTACTATCGAGTTCAAAGAACATCAATTCCCATCATTTCGGAAAGGAGCATTTCCAAGACCACCACGGCATTAGGTCAGGATGAACGCATATGAAGCGGCTCATTTCTGCTACCTTTGGCGAGAAACCCAGTTGCACCGGTGACAAGATAGTTCCTTCTCTCGAGGAAGTCCATTATTCCGATACCACCTTGCGATTCCGGAGCCGTGGCAGAGGGGGCGGTGGTGGTCACGACAGCGTCACGGCAACTGCCGTCATTGCTATCTTCGACGGCCATGTTTCCCATGTTAGCTCGAGAAAATCTCTGTAAACGAGAGAATGGTTGTCGAAACCCTTTTCGAAACTCGAGGTTTCTTCGTGACATGGAAGAGAGGAAGGCATTGTTTGGTCCTCGATTAGAATGGGCTCCGATGGTGGCCTGCGGTGATGAAATCGTAATAGTGGAGCTGTGAGAAAGAGAGAAAGACAACATTTTGCTGATGTTGCCGTTTGCCTAGAGAGACGATTGATTGAGGTGAGTTACAATGCAGAAGTAGGGGGAAGAAATTTACTGCTTATATATAATCAAGCGACTAACAAATTGGGTCCATGTTCTCGAGTTGTAATAATGCTGGTTGTAGATTAGATTCATCATGTCCTAGGTTGTCGGTGCTTGTTTCCCATGCGGGAGATAATTTAAGAAGATCACGTTTGGTTAGGGTAATTAAATACGTATTGACTTAGCTGTAGTTGAAGCATCTTTCCCACGAGGGAGATAATTTAAGAAGATCATCTATGGTTAGTGGAATTATTATATGTTTTGAATATTTCTTGAGTTCATGTGCCGGTTGGAGTCGCTTCATTTGGCATAAATTTCGAATTGCAGCAAATAATTTTCCATCCGGTCAAAACTCCAAACTATTCATCTCCTTGAGATTCACAACGGATAGGTTCCAGGTAAGTGGAACTTGAAACCTATAACAAGTTTTTGCATTCTTCTTGGTATATATTTTTGCGCGATCCCGCAATATTCTAGAGCGTCCGATGATAAGTGTGTCCTGAATCACTAATCGAAGCTTCCATTTTCGGCAATATTTGTGATTGAGACTTTTGCTTTGATGTGTTATATTGTCTAATTATGAGTTGAAGTCGAGTTGATTGTAGGAGTAAATGGTGGTCATTAGAGGTGATGATTCACCGCAATAGTTAATTACAAATACAGGTGGCACATGGGAAGACCTTGGAACCGACCTTAGAACTTGTAACATGATAGACTCTAGGTTCCACGGTATGCAAGGTAGGTTCCACATTGCGGAAAATGAAGAACTTGTGACAAATTTATCCCAAACTAATTTTTTTACCACGAAAAATCTCAAACTGGTATACTTGTGACAAATTTACCCTTTGTTAAATTGGGTTAATATCATAAAAAAAATCCCAAATTGGTAAATTTGTCACAAGTGTACCAGGTTGTGATTTTTCGTGGTAAAAAAAATTAGTTTGGGATAAATTTGTCCAGTTTAGGATTTTTCGTCAGTAAAAAAATAGTTTGGGATAAATTTATCACGGTTGTACCGATTTGAAATTTTTTGTGGTAAAAAAAATAGTTTGGGATAAATTTGTCACAATTTGTATCAGGTTGAAATTTTTTGTGGTAAAAAAAATAGTTTGGGATAAATTTGTCACAAGAGTACCGGTTGAGGTTTTCCATGATTTTAATCTTTTTTTAACTGAAACCTATCATGCATATCGTGGAACCTAGAACTTACCATGTCATAAGATCTAGAATCGGTTCCAAGGTCTTCTTAGGTGTCACCTCTATTTTTAATTAACTATTGCAAGTGCATCATCACCTTTAATGACTACCACTTATTGTTACAATGAACTCGACCTCAACTTATATTTAGACACATGAATAAATTTAACACATTAACAAAGTAAAAGTCCTAATAGCAAATATTGCCGAAAATGGAAGTTTCGACGAGTGGTTCAGATTAGACACTTATCATCTCGGATGACATGGAATACCGCAGGATTGCGCGAAAAAATATACCAAGAAGAATAGAAAAACTTGTTATAGGTTTCAGGTTCCACCTATCCTGGACCCTACACGTCGAACATGTTTTTTTAATTTTTGAAAACTTAAAACCTACCCCGCTTAGCTTGGAATCTGGAACCGAATGGTTCCTCATCTGGGCCGGTTTCAGGTTTCGGATTCTACCTTGAAGCTCACCTCTAGGCAAATGGCGTACCCGAAAAGCCGACAGTCAAGTGGTGTTTGAATGTTTGGCTCTACCAATATTTAGGGATGCACTCTTACTACCCAATACACGAACAACGGCGAAGGATTTGCTCACGGGACGTGGTCATGGACGCGGAGGTTATTCTGAGCAGGACAAGGGAAAATTAATTTTCGTTGGAGAGTACCAACTTAACTTGCGTTGGTCAGAGGGAGTTCAAAATCTGAAAAGCCACCTTTGCTTTCAACTAGACTAAATGAATCTCAAGGAGATGAACGGTTTGGAGTTTCGACCGGATGGAAAATTATTTGCTGGAATTCGAAATTTATGCCAAATGAAGCGACTCCAACCGGCACATGAACTCAAGAAATATTCAAAACATATAATAATTCCACTAACCATAGATGATCTACTTAAATTATCTCCCTCGTGGGAAAGATGCTTCAACTACAGCTAAGTCAATACGTATTTAATTACCCTAACCACACATGATCTTCTTAAATTATCTCCCCCATGGGAAACAAGCTCCAACAACCTGGGACACGATGAATCTAATCTACAACCAGCATTATTACAACTCGAGAACATGGACACAATTTGTTAGTCGCTTGATTCTATATAAGCAAAAAATTTATTCCCCCTACTTACTGCATTGTAACTCACCTCAATCAATCGTCTCTCTAGGTAAACGGCAACATCAGCAAAATGTTGTCTTTCTCTCATTCTCACAGCTCCACTATTACGGTTTCATCACCGCCGGCCCATCACCCCCCAACTGAGATCCGCTGTAGCCCGCGGCTCCAACCCGCAACCCCTCTCTTCCCTCTCTCTCGGCCATTGCCCCTCGAGACCCGAGACCACCCCGATGTCGTTGCTTGGCCTTGAGACCCGCGAGATCCGAGCCCGAAACCGCCAACCGTCGTTGACCAGCAGCCCTGTCATGGCCCTCTTGAGCGCTCTCGAGTGCGAGGGCTAATGGGTCGTCCTCTTCGATCCAGCTATCTCGTGGATCTCGAATGCGGGCCCCTCCCAAGGCCCATTACCTAAATTGCAGCGGAGGAAAAACGGGATTGACCTTTCAGTGTGGTCTAGTGACATGTGCTACGTGTGCATGCCTCGGAGTCGCCACCAATCATTACTAGGAGGTTATGATTCAAAAATCCTATCGAAGAGTCGGGAGTTTCTATTGGATTCTACGAGAACCGAGATAAGTGGGTTCGGGAACTTAGTTACGTAAATTATCTTAATTGACGCCCTTTCGGTACCTAAGTTGAATGAAATTTCTAACCTCGAATTTCATGCATATGAGTAGGAGTACGAATCCCAAATTTAGGAGTTCACGCAAATGGAAGTGACTACCCTAACAATCACAATCAAAGAAATAAAGTGAGTAAATCAAAAAATCGAACATGTGGATAAATTGCATCAAATCAAGATGACATTCCTAATAAAGCCCTATTGGCTTAGAGAAAGACCAAACACAAGACAAAAGAGAGTTCGGAATGATTTGGACATTATTCGTCCATGAGTGGAGAAATCGTAATTTTAAGAAAAATTAGGGACGATTTGCCGAAAAGGGAAAAATCATTATTTTGGAAGGAATCCCAAGTGAAAAGTGTCGAAAATAAGATTGGCCAACTAAAGTGACCCATCTCCTAATTTTCAACATTTTTTTAGAATTTTCTAGAATTTTTGGGAACGATTTACCATTGAGGGGCAAAATCATCATTTTCCAAGGGAAACGAGACACAAAAATCCAAAAATAGGATTGACCACCTAAACTAACCTATCTTCTAATATTTAGCAATTTTTCGTAACTCACGGAAATTCTTTGGGACAATTTACCCCGTTGACGCCTAAATTTTGACTAATATATATTTTGCATAAAAATTAGAACTAATTTTAGTTCTAAACAAAAATCATCTCACATATTCATTTAGCATTGGCATATAATTTGAGCTTAATTTAACAGGATCCGGACTAGGCATGGGATGGAAAAATGCACCGAGAAGATTCGGGCTTGAAAGAAATATTTTCTCGGGGACGTATTGCAAATACTCGAACTTCGGGATGTATTGCAAATACTCAAAACTTCAGGGACTGTATTGTAAATACTTAAAACTTCAAGGATTTATTGCAGATACCAAGAGAAGAGGATGAAGAGAAGATGGAGAAAGGAAGATGATGAAGAGAATATGGAGAAAGGAAGATGATGAAGAGAAGATAATGAAGAGAAAGTGAAGAAAAGAAGATGAAAATGGAAGATGGAGAAATGAAGGTGAAGAAGAGAAATGAAGATGAAGAAGGGAAGATGAAGATGAAGATGGAGAAGAGAAGATGAAAATGGAAGGTGGGGAAATGAAGATGAAGAAAGAAGATAAAGATGAAGAAGAGAATTGAGAGAGTTTTTTGGAGTGGAAGAGAATTGATGGGATTTTTGGAAGGAAAAGAGAATTGAGAGAGTTTTTTGGGGTGGAAGAGAAGAGAATTGAGAGAGTTCTTGAAAAAAAAAATTTGAAAAGAGTTTTGAGAGGGTATGAGAGTTTTGAAGCCCGATACTATTATTGCCAATTTTTGCACCGATCAACACAAGCTCTTGGTCCATCCCGATCGTTCAAGCTCGTCGCAAGAAAAAGAAAGCTAAGTGATTTCCTAACTTCCTTTAATTTCGAATACAAATTAGCCCATATTCTCTACTGATTTTCTCTCTACGTTTTTATGATAACAATTGCATATCAACGATGAGACATCAATGGTACAAGAATAGAAGGAGAGCAAAAAGGAAAAAATATCAACGCCCGATTGCGATCTAATGGAATTCTAGCGAGATGAGAAAGAAGCGTCAAGGAGAGATAGGACCAAGAGATTTCTCGGTCTAACGAGTCACCAAATCGGTCCAATGATCAAGACATGCCCGGAGCACAAGGTTGGTGCACGAGTTCAAATTGGGGAGTAATCTTGAACCTATTTCATCCTAATTCCATATAATTTCTTTATTTCAAACAAATGTCAAGGGAAGAAAAACAAAAAAAAAATTGATTCTTTGATCTTCAAGTAGAATTCATCAAATTTGTCAAATCCATTATTTTTTTCATGAATTTTAAGGTACCGAAAGGGCATTAGTTGTAATTAATGTAACCAAGTCCCCGGACTCTTAATCTCCGGTTCGCAGAAATAAGATAGTTTTCTCCCGCTATTTTATTTAGGTTTCTAATCGACCTACCGAAAATGATTAGTGGCGACTCCAAATTCAAATCACATTGCATGATCATTCGAACCTTAAGTTGCGATTTGGTATGGACTTGGGAGAGTCCGAGTTAGGTTAGTTAATTAATTAACCCGATAATCCATTAGCCTGGAAATGATAACTTGTTTATTATTTTTTTAGGTCGCGATGACTTAGCGACTCAGGGGGACTCGTAAGGAGGACTTAGGCCGATAAGTTCATGAAAAGGAAAATTACTTGATTTGGCAATCTTGGTTGAATTTTAATCTCTAGGTGTTAAATGGTTTTGCGGGAAAGGTGTTGACGCCTAAATTTTGACTAATATATATCTTGCATAAAAATTAGAACTAATTTTAGTTCTAAAAAAAAAAATCATCTCACATAGCATTGGCATATAATTTAAGCTTAATTTAACAAGGCCTAGATTAGACATAGGGTGAAAATGTACCAAGAATATTTGGGCTTGAAAGAAATATTTTTTTTTTCGGGACCGTATTGCAAATACTAGAACTTCAAGGATCGTATTGCAAATACTAGAACTTCGAGGACCGTATTGCAAATACCAAAAGAAGATGGAGAAAGGAAGATGGTGAAGAGAAGATAATGAAAGGAAGATGAAGAAGAGAAGATGAAAATAGAAGATGAAGATGAAGAAGAGAAGATGAAAATGGAAGATGGAGAAGTGAATGTGAAGAAGAGAAGATGAAGATGAAGAAGAAAGAAGATGAAGATAGAGAAGAGAAGATGAAAATGGAAGGTGGAGAAATGAAGATGAAGAAAAGAAGATGAAGATGAAGAAAAGAAGATGAAAATGGAAGGTGAGGAAATGAAGATGAAGAATGAAGGATGAAGAACTTTGCCTATAAAAGAAGAAGAGTTCTTGAAGAGTTGAGAAAGTTTTTGGGGTGAAAGAGGATGGAGAGAGTTTTTGAGAGGAATTCTTTAGAGAGGAAAAAGAGAATTCTTGAGAAAAAAATTTGGAGAGAGTTTTGAGAGGGCTTGAGTGTTTTGAAGCTCGGTGCTACCATTGCCAATTTCTCGCACCCATCAACACAAGCCACAAGTTCATCACCATCGTTCAAGCTCGCCGCAAAAAAAGAAAGTTAAGTGATTCCCTAACTTTCTTTAATTTCGAATACAAATTAGCTCGATTTTCTACACTGATTTTTTTTTCTCTATGTTTTTATGTTAAATAACAATGTGCATATCAACGATGAGACATCAATGGTACGAGAATAGAAGGAGAGCAAAAGGGAAAAACATCAACGCCCGATTGCAGTCTCATGAAATTCTAGCGAGTTGAGAAAGAAGCGTGAAGGAGAGATAGGACCAAGAGATTTCTCGGTCTAACGAGTCATCAAATCGGTCCAATGGTTAAGACAAGCCCGAAGCACAAGTTTGGTGTACGAGTTCAAATTGGGGAGTAATCTTGAACTTATTTCGACCTAATTTCATGTAATTTCTTTATTTTAAAAATACCCAAAAATTCAAAAAAATGTCATGGGAAGAAAAACCCAAAAAAATTGATTCTTTGATCTTCAAGTAGAATTCATCAAATTTGTCAAATCCATTATTTTTTCATGAATTTTAAGGTACCGAAAGGGCATTAGTTGTAATTAATGTAACCAAGTCCCCGAACTCTTAATCTCCGGTTCGCAGAAATAAGATAGTTTTCTCCAGTTATTTTATTTAGGTTTCTAATCGACCTACCGAAAATGATTAGTGGCGACTCCAAATTCAAATCACATTGCATGTTAATCATTTGAATCTTAAGTTGCGATTTGGTATGGACTTGGGAGAGTCCGAGTTAGGTTAGTCAATTAATTAACCCGATAATCCATTAGCCCGAAAATGATAACTTGTTTATTTTTTTTTTCTAGGTCGCGACAACAGGCGACTCAACTGGGACCCAAAGAGGACTTAAGCCGATAAGTTCATGAAAAGGAAAATTACTTGATTTGGCAATCTTGGTTGAATTTTAATCCCTATATGTTAAATGGTTTTGCAGGAAAGTGAGTTATAAGGGGAGGAGTCCGTGGCTAACCTCTGTTTTTGCGCTTGGTGATGAGAATTTTAATTTTTGAATCATCGGAGTGCCGATTGCCTTTAAAATGTCGTGCATGCCCCTAATATAATTGCACTACACCACCTTGACTTGTGACCGAACCCGGGTCACCCGATAGTTTCAGGATGGTATTTATGTGGTTCTTTAACCTTGCGGTAAGGCTTCGCTAAAGGTTATCCCACTTGAATCCCGAGTTCTTCAAAAAATGGCTCAAGGGTCGTTCTCATGCACGTGAGGCTATGATGCATGAGAGTTGCCCTTGTCGACCGAACCAAGCCGAGATGATTGGACCCGACTAGTCATGACTATGTATGCGAGGCGGCAACTAGTCATGATGAACGTGCGCGAGGCCGCGACATGTCGTTCGTCTTTCATTTCATTTTTGCTAAAAGAACTAAAATCGAATCCACGTTTCATGCGCATGTCTTTGTGATTGAAATTTTCTTCATATGAGCGGTAATTTCTTGTCTCTTACGCCATGTTATCTCATTTTTATTTTTGGGCTGGTCCATGGTTTAGGTTGATTGTTTATGAATCTCATTGTCTCGTTTCCAATTTCACATTTGCTTCCGTAGTTTTTACAATTTCATCGATTGTCCTTAATTCTGATTTGGCTTGTTCTTGTTGTACGATTTTTACTAAATTCTACGATCGAGCTTTGAGTAAGTGTCAAACATCAAAGTTGTAGACCTATGTTTCAACTAATATCCTACAAAATTTCAGAATTAAATTCATAATTTAAGATGGCCTTTCGTTTTTTCAACTACCTGTGGTTATAACAGTTTTCTGAATGCGAATTTTCGGAAAGACACATTAAACTGATTTGATCCGCTAATTTCTAGTCTGATTGGCCAACATAAAAGTTGTTCATCATCTTTTCAACTATAAGCTCGTAAAATTTGGATATATTTTGACCAACGTAAGAATTAATACGGATTTTTTCGTAAAAGCGGACAAACTGAAAATTACATGTTTCAATTCTTTGGACATAATCACTTTGTTCGTGTGAGTCTATAGGGATGCCATGGGCCGGCTCGCTATTCTCGCTCCATGTACTCATTTTTGATTTGTTATGCGTGTACAGGTAATTTATCACGGATCCTCCACATATTACTCGATCGGTCGCGAAGAGGATGGCCGACATTAACGCCACCGTCAGTCTGCCCTAGACGAGAAATTTGGCTCATTGATCGAGCGCTTTGAAGAGATGATGTCCCGAAAGATGGAGGAAATGATGGCCGCCTTCTCCGCCAAACTTCAATCATCCGCCAAACTTCCGCTAACCATTCCTGCTCTAATTCCTCCTACGGACAACTCCGGTAAAGCCCCTGGAAACCGCTCTCTATCGACAATGCCGCTAGAAGATGTGATCTTCACAAGCGTGAGCTCGAGCACGAGGCTTGTAGTCCCAATCTCCCAAACCAACCCGATGACGATAACCAATGACCAACAAGTTTGTCATCATAGGGGATACATGAGGAGGGAAATCTAGTGGATTCGAAGTATACGATCTAGATGAGTTCACTCAGATTATGAGGAAGTTCGTCAAGATTTCGAACGACATGAGGAGATCAAGCCCTTGACCGGTGAACAAATTATCTCGGTCGGCCTAGGCGATGCGGAAAACCCTAAAGAAGTTAAGATCGGGGCAAGCCTTTCCTAAGAAATATCCGAGCGCCCGATCGACTCTTGAAGGATTATCGGGGCGTTTTTGCCTGGTCCTATGCGAGATATGCTCGGTCTTGACCGCTCCATTGTCGAGCATTGTTTGTTGATCGATCCTTCGGCTAAGCCAAGGTGCAAAAGTCAAGGAGGGCCAAACCGGAACTAGTGCGGAAGATCAAAGAGGAGGTCATGAAGCTTCTTGATGTAGGATTCATCGAGACTACGAATATTCCGATTGAGTCGCTAACATAGTCCCCGTCATGAAGAAAGACGGCCGCATTCGGTGCATCGGCAGGTTTGAATTGTTTTCATTCATGGATGGTTTCTCCATGTACAATCGGATCCCGATGAATGTCAATGACAAGTTGAAAATCACTTTCACCACACCATGAGGAATGTTCCATTACCGGGTAATGCCGTTCGGTCTCGAAACGCTAGAGCCACTTACCAACGAGCCATGGTTGCCATTTTCCACGACATGATGCATAATGAGATTGGGGTTTACGTCGATGACATGATAGCAAAAACAAGGCATGGAGAAGATCACGTCGAAACGCTGAAGAAATTGTTCGACGGACTCCGAAAGTACAAGTTACGCCTCAACCCCGCCAAGTGTGTCTTTGGGACCAGCTCGAGCAAGCTACTCGGATTCGTGGTAGCAAGTAAGGACATTGAAGTCGACCCTTCGAAAGTTAAGGCTATTCGTGAGCTTAAGCCGCCGACGACGGTTAAAAAAGTTCGAAGTTTGATGGGTAGGCTAAACTATATTGCTCGATCCATCTCTCGGTTGTCGAAACCTGCTAAGCCATTTCTCAAGCTATTAAAGAAGAATGCGCTAGTCCAATGGGATAGCGAATGCGAAGAAGCTTTTGGAAAATCAAGCAAAGATCTCATGAATCCACCCGTGCTTGTTCCTCCAACGCCGGAGCAACCTCTAATCCTCTACCTCACAATCCTTAGCGAATCCTTGGGTGCTATGTTAGCCCAAGAGAAGCAGGGAGGACGGGAAAGAACGAGCTATTTATTATCCGAGCAAGAAATTCACAACTTTGGAAATGAACTACTCCGAAGTAGAGAAAACATGTGCGGCGTTAGTCCGGGTACCGCACAGGCTTCGGCAATATACCTTGCATCACCAAGTGCTTCGGTGACAGAATGTGATCCTATCAAATACTTGCTTAATCAACCCGCCTTGATTGGTAGACTTGCTAAATGGCAAATCCTCATCTCCGAGTTTGACGTTCAATATTTGTCCCAAAAGTCAATCAAGGGACGAGCTATAGCGGATGTCCTAGCTGAAAATCCGGGGCAAGATGATGATGCTTATCATTCCGAGGATCGAATCACGTCGGTGGAGGATTACATCTGGACTATGTATTTTGACGGAGCTGTCAATTTATCAAGGTCATGCACGGGTGCGGTTCGATATCTCCAGGTGGTCGGCATTATCCCGTGGCAAAGAAATTAGTATTCCCTTGCACAAATAACGTAGCGAGAATATGAGGCATGCATCCTCGGTCCGCAGCTGCGATTGAAATGGGGATAGCCCGACTCAAGGTGTTCGGAGATTCCGCTTTGATTATCCTTCGATCGTTGGAAAGTGGAAGACGAGAGATGCTAAATTGCTACCCTACCATGAGTATCTCGGATGAATTGGTGGAGGAATTTGAAGATATCTCATTTGAGTATTTGTCCAGGACTCATAATCGATTCGCCGATGCATTGGCTACCTTGTCTTCAATGTTACAAGTCGCCAATGGACTTGAGGTTAACCCACCGAAGATTGAAGTACTAAAAAAGCCAAGATATTGTATGACCGTGATCAATGAACCCGATGGTAAGCCATGGTACCATGACATCAAGACTTATATTCGAGAAGCGGGAGTTCCCCAAAAAAAGTACCGTATCCGACCAAAAGTACATAAGGAAGATGGCCTCAAGTTCTTCTTGAATGGAGAGAATTTGTACAAGCGGTCATTCGATTCTCGTCCTACTAAGATGCGTTGACTCAACCGAAGGCGTTCGTCGATGATGGAAGTACATGAAGGGATCTCGTGGTCCACACATGAACGGCCACTTGTTAGCTAAGAAGATTATGAGGTTGGGTTATTATTGGCTCACACTCGAAAGAGATTGTATTCAGCATGTTCGGAGTCATGCACAAATGTCAAATTCATGGTGACAAGATTAATGTCCCTCCAAATGAGTTGCATCGCTTATCCGAACCATGGCCGTTTTCTATGTGGGGCATTGATGTTATCGGTCCTATCAACTCTAAAGCGTCCAATGGGCATCGATTCATCTTGGTGGCGATTGACTATTTCTCCAAATGGATCGAAGCCGCATCCTATTTAGCAAATATGGCACGAAATATCGCGAAATTTATCCGTCGGGATATCATTGCTCGATACGGTTCACCCGAAGCCATAATCACCGACAATGGCTCGAACTTAAACAACAAACTAATGGACGAATTGTTTAAGGAATTCAAGATCAAGCATCCGAACTCTTCCCCATATCGCCCTCGGATGAATGGAGCAAGTAGAAGCCGCCAATAAGAACATTAAGAAAATTTTAGCGAAGACGGCTAAAAATTATCGCGATTGGCATGAGAGGTTGCCATTTGCACTTATGGCGTATCGGACCTCGATCCGGACATCTACCGGGGCAACCCCGTATTCGCTTGTATATGGAATGGAGACTGTTCTACCAATTGAAGTGGAAATTCCTTCATTACGTATACTTGTCTCAAGCTAAGTGGACGGAAGCTGAATGGATCCAAACAGAGCCGCCAATTGAATCCGATCGACGAAAAAAGACTTAAGGCCGTATGTCATGGCCAGTGTTATCGCAGAGAGTTGCTAAATCATTCAACAAAAAAGTTCGGTCTCGATATTTTCAGATCAATGACCTGGTCTTGAGAAAATTATTGCCAATAGTCCCACTCCCGAAGGGAAATTCGCTCCAAACTATGGTGGTCCATATATAGTAAAGAAGGTGCTCCCTAGTGGTGCTTTGATTCCGGGCAGATGGATGGTCGTGTCTTTACCAATCCAAACAATTCGACGCATTTGTAAAGAAATATTATGCTTGATTCACTCGATGTTTTCATAATCGAGTTATAATATTAATACAGATTCACGAGTTGTTCATATTTGAGCATTCGTTTGTTTCCTCGCTACTAATATTTGCTGAGAGATTGTTTCGAATGGGGAGGCCTCTCCGGCCCAATTGAATTGACCATCGGAGCGTGAGATTTACATATTCGCGAGTAAAAGGGGTTATCTTGCGAAAAGATATGACGACCAAGATGAAATGAGTAAAAACTTGCATTCATTTCATTCATCGGAAAGCCTTACAAATAGATCAACGGGGTGGGAATGTAAAGCCAAACCGAGCCCTAATGAGCATCACAAAGGAGTTTAACCGACTCTCCATACGATTGATGCTCCGCCTACACCGATCGCTCCGAGAATCGAGATCCGCCACTTAAAGAGGAGGAGCTCACATTTCTCTTTGAGCTTGGCTACCTTGTCCTCGTGATGCTCGGCAAAGAATTCCAGGTCATGGATCAGGCATTCTCCCGCGGCTATATCCAGGGTCGATCGTCCAACCTTTCTTCCACGGCCATGTGCATTGAAATTTTAAAACAATATTGAGCGGATCGCGCTCGAAGATGGTCTGTGACATGGCCAAACACCCCACCAAGTTTCCCCTCTCACGAATCGACAGGGAGACTTGTTCATTACCATAGTCGAGGGCCTTCTTATAATTGTCGGCTACAAGACCGCGCAACACCAAGCTGTCCGACGGATCCCGATAGCGTGCCTTCACAAGGTGGGCCAAAGTAACATCTTGATAAGCAACATGGTAAGCCTCCGGGAAGTTAGTAAAGAGGGTGGGGAAGATCCCGTATTCCTCCTCTAACTTGGTACCTTCAATGGAAGCGGTGTCCATATCCCTAAACATAAGACGAATCTCGTTTCGACCTCCAAATGGTTGGCTATATAAGAGTAGCCCTGGCCTAGGAGATTATAAAGTTTCTCCCATTTGGCCAAAACTTCAGCCAGAAGGCGTGTGCGGGGGGGGAAGCCATTGTCGTTGAAGCGGCTAAAAAGAGTGGATGCAAAAGAGTGCTTAGAAGGTTGGAGATGAAGATATGAAAGCGATAATTGTCTCGGCGTTAAATCCTAATTTAAAGGGCAAGAAAAGCTATAGCAATAATTATTGTGGATGCCGAGTCAATTATCCGGGTAAAACTACGAGCGTTTCATCCGTGAATCACGGATCTACCATCTCGAGCCTCATAAATCCGAAAAAGTTACGAAAAGATTTGAGGACGCCACCATGTTGAAAACTCGAGTGGGAGAACAAGCATACTTTTCGGGAAAAAAGACAAAGCAATTCTTGCGAGCCACGGGTGAAACTACAAGCGTTTCGTCCAGTGAGTCACTTGGATCTACCATCTCAAGCCTCACAAATCCGAAAAAGTTACGAAAAGATTTGAGGACCCCACCATGTTGAAAACTGAGTGGGAGACAAGCATACTTTTCGAGAGAAAAAACAGCAATTCTTACAGAGCCACGTTAGTTACTCGGGGTGAAACTACGGGCGTTTCGTTCGTTGGATCCCGGATCTATCGTCAATCCGTGATCTCGAGCCTCACAAATTCGAAAAGATTACGAAAGGAGTTGGAGTCCCACCATGTTGAAAACCGAGTGGGAGACAAGCGAGGTTATCAAGAAAAGAAAATCGGTGCGAATGGATTCGGGGTCCCATCACGTTGAAAAAATAAGACAAGGCGGGAAACACGAAATCTTGGGAAAAACGTCGGCTTAGTGATTTTCATCCGCGTTTAAAGGGAGGCTTTGGAACATACCCGATTACTCGAAAGAATTTGGAGAGAGTAAGCATACATCGGAGAATAGAGTAAACAAAAGGCGGTAAGAGGTATTTTAATCCAACATGTTTAGAGGCCATCGCACTTACCGGAGGCAACCAACCTAGACATCCCCGAAAGCGAACTGCTGGATTTCGAGACCCGATCCAACGCTAAAGCCGTAAAACCCAACTCTCTTGGCAATGAAATTCAAGATCTCGACAAAGAATAATAATGGCGGCGACCGCAACCAACCCCGTAAAAGAAAATATCAAATCAAAGTGCTCGAATCGCCTTCAAGGAGTGCTCTCACGTAAATAGGAGACGCAAAAAGGAATTGAGCCGGATGATAGGAATGGAGCCCTTGAAGGTCAAGTTTTGGTTTCAAAACAAGCGGACCCGATTGAAGGTTAAAAATGAAAGTCATGAACTTACGTTTGAGGGAAGAAAGTGAAAAGCTTCGAGCGAGAACAAGAGGTATAGGGATGCTATCAACACCGCTGTTTGCCATGTCCGTAGCGGCCCCATCTCCTTTGGTGACATGTCCCTCGATGAGACACATCCGAGCATTGAAAATGCTCATTCACCGCTTCATCCCCCGAGCAAGTTCTCGTACAATCCGATTTCGTTGGAGATACATCCCGAAAGTCGGTCTTGCAGAGGCGTAACCGATGCCCTTCGAGGGAAGAGACATGCATCACTACAATTGGAGTTTCCTTGATGTCACAACCCGCCAATTCAACGCCGATGGAACTCCGAATGTGTAGCCTACATGAAGCTTTAGTTTTTTATTATGGGCTCTCAAAATATCGCTTTTCGAGCATTACTAGCCAGCCCTTACGAATCCTCAAGAGAAGTAGTGACATGTATGAATGAATGTACTTGTTTGTTACAAAATCTCCATGTGAGACATTCTTCTTTTAACGCCTAGAGTTAATCCGGAGAGGGCAAAGAACAAGATTACTATCCACGAACATCATCATGCTTAAATGCGTGAATTCCTCGCCATTTGACTAAGCATTGAAAGCCTTCACGTAAGTAAATGCGAAAAGATTTGAGGAGGCAAATAATCGCCTGTTCGTAGGAGAAAGCGAAAAGATTTGAGGAGGACAAATAATCGCCTCGTCCGTAGGAGGAACCGAAAAGATTTGAGGAGGGAAATAACCGCCTCGTTCGTAGAGAAAGTGAAAAGATTTGAGGGCTCCTCCATATCGGAAAAGTAAAAAAAGAACGACTGGATTGAGTGAGGGGTAAGAGTTATTACGAAATGGATCCAAGGCACTAAGAATGAAAAGGGATGAAAAAGCTGTCTCGCGAGACTAACAGTCGAAAAAGTTTATAAAGAACTTGAAGTCTCCATGCACCTCCGTAACTCGCCTTTGTGATTTTCCTGGCAATTTATTTTTGCAAGTCCGAAGAACATCTAAAGCCCGGTCTCTAGTCGAAACACCCATTTTTCGGTCTACATATGGAAGGTTTTGAAAGGAAAATAAGTATGCGTTCATTTCAAGCGGAAATATGGGAAGCTTCCTATCCCGAGGATCTCACGAGTCATAGCCATTGATAGCAACCTCATTTCCCTCTCTATCCTCGTTGCCATGCTGGAAAGTGCATGTACGGGGTTTCAACTATGTGAAAGCAACGGAAGCCTTAGAGAAGGCGAAAGTACAAATATGATTTTGACATCGTCGTCACACCCATGGTAGGGATCGATATGGACGGTCTCGATCTCTTAAAGATCATTGATTCCGAGTTGAATATACCGGTCATCATAACATCGCAAGTGATGATCAACAGTTCGTAACGAAGGCCATATTGCATGGTGCTCGGGACATCCTAAAGAAGCCGGTCTGCGTTCAAGTGCTCCAAAACATTTGGCAACATGCTGTAAGGAAGCAATTACTCGAACAAAAGAACTATGGCCAAACTTACTACGACGATTTTGTCGGAAAGAAAAGGCCCCTCCGGTCCGCCGAGCTTCATTCTATATTCATCGAGGCGATTCGGACAACTAGGAATCAATTCAAAGACGACCAATGGCCGTACTCAAAATGATGAATATAGACGGACTCTCCATACGATTGATGCTCCGCCTACACCGATCGCTTCGAGAATCGAGATCCACCAACTTAAAGAGGAGGAGCTCACATTTCTCTTTGAGGTTGGCTACCTTGTCCCCGTGATGCTCAAGCAGCAGATTCCGTGTCATGGATCGGCATTCTCCCGCGGGCTATATCCAGGGTCGGAGTCGTCCAAACCTTTCTTCCATCCATGTGCATTGAAATTTTAAAATAATGTTGAGCGGATCGCGCTCGAAGATGGTCCCGGGACATGGCCAAACATCCTACCAAGTTTCCCCTCTCACGAATCAACAGGGGAGACTTGTTCGTTACCGTAGTCAAGGGCCTTCTTGTAATTGTCGGCTACAAGATCGCCAACACTAAGCTATCCGACCGATCCCGATAGCGTGCCTTCACAAGGTGGGCCAAAGTAACATTTTGATGAGCAACATGGTAAGCCTCCAAAGCAAGTTAGTGAAGAGGGTGGGGAAGATCCTATATTCCTCCTCTAACTTGGTACCTTCGATAGAAGCGGTGTCCATATTCCTAAACATAAGACGAATCTCGGTTTCGGCCTCCCGGATGGTCGGCTATATAAGAGTAGCCCTAGCCTAGGGAGATTATAAAGTTTCTCCCACTTGGCCAAAACTTCACCGAGAAGGCGTGTTTAGAAAGGGAAGCCATTGTTGTTGAAGCGGCTAAAAAGAGTGGATGCAAAAGTGTGCTTAGAAGGTTGGAGATGAAGATATGAAGACGATAGTTGTCTCGACGTTAAATCCTAATTTAAAGGGCGAGGAAAAGTTATAGCAATAATTATTGTGGAGGCCGAGTTAATTATCCGGGTAAAACTACGGACGTTTCATCCGTGAATCACGGATCTACCATCTCGAGCCTCATAAATCCGAAAAAGTTACGAAAAAGATTTGAGGACGCCACCATGTTGAAACGAGTGGGAGAAAAGCATACTTTTCGGGAAAAAAGACAGCAATTCTTGCGAGCCACGGGTGAAACTACGGGCGTTTCGTCCGTGAGTCACTTGGATCTACCATCTCAAGCCTCACAAATCCGAAAAAAGTTACGAAATGATTTGAGGACCCCATCATGTTGAAAACTCGAGTGGGAGACAAGCATACTTTTCGAGAGAAAAAACAGCAATTCTTACAGAGCCACTTTAGTTACTCGGGTGAAACTATAGGCGTTTCGTTCGTTGGATCCTGGATCTATCGTCAATCCGTGATCTCGAGCCTCATAAATTCGAAAAGTTACG
The DNA here is from genome assembly GCA_021437795.1 of Rhodamnia rubescens. NCBI lineage: Eukaryota > Viridiplantae > Streptophyta > Magnoliopsida > Myrtales > Myrtaceae > Rhodamnia > Rhodamnia rubescens. The sequence continues at coordinate 742,468 of JAILYA010000054.1, read as the reverse complement.
AAAGGAGTTGGAGTCCCACCATGTTGAAAACCGAGTGGGAGACAAGCATAGTTATCAAGAAAAGAAAATCGGTGCGAATGGATTCGGGGTCCCATCACGTTGAAAAAAATAAGACAAGGCGGGAAACACGAAATCTTGGGAAAACGTCGGCTTAGTGATTTTCATCCGCGTTTAAAGGGAGGCTTTGGAACATACCCGATTACTCGAAAGAATTTGGAGAGAGTAAGCATACATCGGAGAATAGAGTGAACAAAAGGCGGTAAGAGGTATTTCAATCCAACATGTTTAGAGGCCATCGAAGACTTACCGGAGGCAACCAACCTAGACATCCCCGAAAGCGAACTCCCGGATTTCGAGACCCGATCCAACGCTAAAGCCGTAAAACCCAACTCTCTTGGCAGTGAAATTCAAGATCTCGACAAAGAATAACAATGGCAGCGAGCCATATAACCCCCGAAAAGAAAATATCAAATCAAAGTGCTCAAGCTCGCCTTCAAGAGTGCTCTTACGTGAATAAGAGACGCAAAAATGAATTGAGCCGGATGATAGGAATGGAGCCCTTGGAAGTCAAGTCTTGGTTTCAAAACAAGTGGACCCGATTGAAGGTTAAAAATGAAAGTCATGAACTTGCGTTTTTGAGGAAGAAAATGAAAAGCTTCGAAAGAGAACAAGAGGTATAGGGGATGCTATTAACACCGCTGTTTGCCATGTCCTAGCGGCCCCATCTCCTTTGTTGACGTGTTCCTCGATGAGCCACATCCGAGCATTGAAAATGCTCATTCACCATTCATCACCCGAGCAAGCTCTCGTACAATCCGATTTCGTTGAACATACATCCCGAAAAGTCGGTCTTGCAGAGCATAACCGATGCCCCTTCGAGGGAAGAGACATGCATCACTACAATTGGAGTTTCCTTGATGTCACAAACAGCCAATTCAACGCCGATGGAACTCCGAATGTGTAGCCTACATGAAGCTTTAGTTTATTATTATGGGCTCTCAAAATATCGCTTTCGAGCATTATTAGCCGCCCTTACGAATCCTCAAGAGAAGTAGTGACATGTATGAATGAATGTCTTGTTTGTTACAAAATCCCCATGTAAGACATTCTTCTTTTAACGCCTAGAGTTAATCCAGGGGCAAAGAACAAAATTACTATCCACGAACATCATCATGCTTAAATGCTTGAATTCCTCGCGATTTGACTAAGCATTGAAAGCCTTCACGTAAGTAAATGCGAAAAGATTTGAGGAGGGAAATAACCGCCTCGTTCGTAGGAGGAACCGAAAAGATTTGAGGAGGGAAATAACTATCTCGTTCGTAGAGAAAGTGAAAAGATTTGAGGGCTCCTCCATGTCGAAAAGTAAAAAAAGAACGACGGATTGAGCGAGAGGTAAGAGTTATTACGAAATGGATTCAAGGCACTAAGACCGAAAAAGAGAGAAAAGCATCTCTGCGAGACTAACGTATCGAAAAAAGTTTATAAAGAACTTGAAGTCTCCATACACCTCCGAACTCGTCACGAAAGGCCATCATCGCTTTTGTGATTTTCAATTCGAATTTAATCTTTGCAAGTCCAAAGAACATCTAAAGCCCAGCCTCTAGTCGAAACACTCATTTTTCGGTCTACATATGAAAGGTTTTGAAAGGAAAATAAGTATGCGTACATTCCAAGCGGAAGTATGGGAAGCCTCCTATCCCGAGGATCTCGCGAGTCATGGCCATTGATAGCAACCCCGTTTCCCTCTCGATCCTCGTTGCCATGCCGAGAAAGTGCATGTACAGGATTTCAAACTTATGTGAAAGCAACGGAAGCCTTAGAGGAGCCGAGGCGGTACAAATATGATTTCGACATCGTCGTCACAAACAGTGGTAGGGATCGATATGGACGGTCTCGGTCTCTTAAAGATCATTGATTCTCGAGTTGGATATACCAAGTGATCATAACATCAGCAAGTGATGATCGCCAGCTCATAACGAGGGCCATATTGCATGGTGCTCGGGGCATCCTAAAGAAGCCGGTCCGCGTTCGAGTGCTCCAAAACATTTGGCAGATCTTTGTAAGGAAGCAATTACTCGAACAAAAGAACTATGGCCAAACTTACTACGACGATTTTGTCTGAAAGAAAAGGCCCATTTGGTCCGCCGAGCTTCATTCTATATTCATCGAGGCGGTTTGTGACTAGGAATCAATTCAAGACGACCAATGGCCGTACTCAAAATGATGAATATAGACGGACTCACCCTACGAAGTGTCACAAATCACCTTCACAGATTTAGAGATAAGTTGAAGAAGCACGATGTAGCTTGGAACCAAGGCGACCGGAGCAAAGTTGGATCGGGAAGATTAATCCCAGGAAAACTGCGGAGCAAAAAGTACCCGACCACTTCCCAATCAAGAATACCGGCCATACCGACCTTCCGCTGGTGGTTCTAGCAGCGGACCGGTTGATCATCCCTACGAGTTCCCGAGCGACGGCGGAGGCTCAAGCTCAAGGAGTCAAACCGCTCACGGCAAAACAAAGTGGAAAATCTGTCGCCGGTGTTAGCAAGTAACAATGCCCACTTCGAGTATCGGTTGCCCGAAAAATCAAAAGGTTACTTTGATGATGAGCTCACCGCCTTGTCGGCCGGTTCGGAGCCGAAAGACCTCCGAGTTGTGATCCGAAGCAAGTGATTATGGATCCTCAAACAACGATCGTTGGTGTATGATCCAAGACAAAATCAGCCAATCATTGGAATAGCCGAAGAAAAGAGGTGGAACCAATCTTGCATGAATACTCCTTTAATTCCATGTATAGTTCCCTGCGTGGGATACTTTTACTTTCTAGTTGTCTAGAATTTGCCTAGAGTTATAGGGCGAATTTTTCTCCTCTCTTATCAAATGCGTAAGTTCCTTATTAAGCTAGGCCAGTAGCAAATCAATTTGTGGACGACGCCCTGAATGCCCGTAAAGAGAGATTCCGAATAGCCTTACTTGGGAGAATGCAAGTAAAACACCAAGCGGGCTCAAAGATCGGTAACTCCGTATCGTCCCAATTGGCTCTCGGTCATTTCAAACTCTAAGTTAAGCTTATTTTATTCTCCACAGGAGATTGCCAACCGCTTTGAGAACAATATAACAAAAGCGAACCACACGTGGACGCCAACAACACCGCAAAGATAGTGGTTGGGGAATGACAGTGGTCCGAGGCGTCCCGAGGTCGATCCCGGGATTTGGCATCAATGTACAAAGATTAATAAAAAAATTTTGCTTCGTGCAGACAAAGCTCGGCCCCGACGGTTATAGAACCCGGAGAGATAACATCCCGGACATACAATCCGATCAAGATGAATCGATCTTTTCAATTCAAAGTTCGCGAGGAATACATACATGGGTAAGGTGGTATCGTTTCAATTCTTTTAGAACATGAGGACATACATTGATGATTTCCCTTTTGATTTTTACGGGGGTCACTTGTCGTCCAAATAGAGGAGTATCTCCTCTCCCCGAAAAATTAATGAAATGAGAAATTCCTGGAGCCTTTGACAATCTCATGTCTCAAAGCAGACAATGAAGTTTTGCAACGCATTTGCATGAACAGGGGGCAACTCACGATCCACGCCCCTAAGAAATTTTTTATGTACTTGCGAACTTTGTCCGCCAAGCTAAAAAGTTGCTGCATTTTATATGCTCGAAAATACTCATACACTGCATGGTTTGCACATGATTGTTCCTCATGTTTAATTTACCAACTCGAATAAGGAACATGAACTACATAAGATACATCGAATGTACGAAGGGGGCATGACAGGATGATGAAAGGCAATCCTTTGCCAAACACGTCCAATTTTTTCAGGTGAGATGAACAATGGCTAAATTCCGCACTCCCCAAGGTAAAGAGTTTTCTCGCGAAATGTACGATAACCGAAGTGATGGAGGCATTCATTTCTCTACCCTAAACACGCAAGTTATCCGTTGATCAACCCATTTGAGCGGAGATTTCACTTCCACAACCCCAGTCAAGAACCACCCCACATTGGGGCAAAACAGAGGTAATTCCATCAAGGCATCACGAGACAAATGGTTAGAAATCTCCTTGCTTGGACTAACATCAATCTTCAGGTGGTTCTTTGCATTGTACTTACGCTTTAATTCAAGTGCCTTAGGGTGACGAATAGCATTTCTTTTTCTATCCCACACATCTATATCCATTTGCACAACCCATTTGAGCCCGCAAATTCGTTTCTAAAAGCCCTTATTGGTGATCATTGTTGTCCCAAAGCAAATATGGCCCATCTTTGAGTAGGAGGACACAAAAGCTGGATCAATAGAAAATCTCCCAATGAACTCATCAAGATGCAATAGTAAAAGAGAGTTGGGAGTAAAAAAAAAAAAGAGAAGAAAGAGGAAATGCTGATTCCACAAAAATTCCTAGGCATTTAAAAAGCAAAGTGCCTACCAAAAGTAAGGCCAATGCCCTTTCAATTCATTGTTCATTTGTAGAATATTTCGAACTTGAATGCACAATTTTCCCGTATATCCTAAAAGGGTTGAGAGAAAAATCTCCTTGAAGGGTCAAATTGCAAATGTTATCTTCGGTTCATACCATCCTCGAGCATTGATGGTATCATAGAAGGCCACGATCGGTGACAAGATTGTAATGATCACCAACATCAAGCCCCTTCTCAAATATCTTCCGAGCCAAAACGAACCCTTTCGTTTCTCACTCCCCAAATCATTACCTCCATTACAACCCTTTAAAAGCCTTTTCCGACTAGGGCACTTGAATTAATGTGGAGTTCCATGATTTTAAGCATCACTCGAAGAAGTTCGAGCAAGATTACTTCTCTCTCATTTTTGCAGAGTTCTTGACTTGTAAACCCGGAGAGATGACGAAGAAATTCATTTCAAGACCTTTCGACTCAACTAGAGTCCCCTTTGTAAACCTTTGACCTAGCCCTCATTACGGTCCTAATCAAGACCTCCCGGATCGGCTCGGTCGTATCAATTGCGAGATTACTCGGATCCTTATCGAATGCGATGATGGAAAGATTGAGTGATTTCTTTTGAATCCCGGCAGAGGATAAATAACTTTTCTTGAGAGTGAGAGAAAATCCTTTCGGACTGAAGTCCCCCATTCAGCTCACATTCGAGGTATTCATAATGTGAGAATATCCCCGGACAGGATTGGTAATGCAAACTTGATAGAATGGTTATGCATAAACCATGGTATGAGTGATTGCATTATATACATCATTGCAAGCTCGGTAGGATAGTTCCGCATGAACTCATTGTTGAATATGTTTGCGCATGTTACCTCTATCATTCTATGATGGGTAATACATTCCCGATGTTCGATGTCCCTCCCAAGGTCTCGAAATTCATCCAAGAATTATTGAATGAGCAAGTTCTCCTGGCAAATGCCTACCATGTATGATACGAGCGATCCGCTTCGTTCTTTGATTAATCGTTCGGAGAACCCGGGTAAGTTTTCTCGAACCCATTTTCAAATTAACAACTCCTCTAATGATAGTTGTTACGATTCAATTCGAGTGCAATATGCCTCTCCCGTCGAGTCGTGTAGACATATGCACCGGCGATCTTGACAAATCATGACGACGCAGCTCTTATGATTTCGGTCTCGGATCACGAAGACATATGCACCGGTGATCTTGACCTTTAGTAGGCTCATAATGACATAACTCTTATGATTCTCGGCTCATTTATCAAATCACGAAGACATAAGCACCCGTGATTTTGATCCAAACCAAATCATAACGACGTAGCTCTTAAGATTTTGGTTCCCCTTTGTCGATCACGAAGACATATGCACTTGTGATCTTGACCTTTGGTCGGCTCATAATGACACGGCTCTTATGATTCTCGGCTCCTTTATCAAATCACGAAGACATAAGCACCCGTGATTTTGATCCAAACCAAATCATAACGACGTAGCTCTTAAGATTTCGGTTCCCCTTTGTCGAATTGTGAAGACATATGCACCGACGATTTCGACATTTAATCAACTCACAACGATGTAGCTCTTGTGAACTTGATTCTACTTCTTTCGACTCACAACGACGTAGCTCTTGTGATCCGGAAGGATACACATATCTTCGTATTTGTCTCGCATTATGGAAAAGTCCCCGATAACGAGATAGGCCAAATACCTTAAGGTCCTCGTGTTTGCAAGAAACTTGAAAATTAAGGGAATCACCAGCTTATGAGGTATTTGGTAAAACAGTATTCTCGTATGCGATCCATGTGCGAGTTTCTCTAACATGGAAAAGAGAAATTATGACACATGTTATTTACTGATCTTGCATATCATGCATCACTTCATTACATAAAAAATGGGACTAAAACTCCCGCCAAAAAGTTCATCCATCATTTGCACTATCAAAATTTAGGGTTCAATTTTGTCTTTGAGCGGAACCTCTACGAGCCTCCACTCAAAGAGGGGCAAATTTGACGCCTAAATTTTGACTAATATATATCTTGCATAAAAATTAGAACTAATTTTAGTTCTAAAAAAAAAAATCATCTCACATAGCATTGGCATATAATTTAAGCTTAATTTAACAGGCCTAGATTAGACATAGGGTCAAAATGTACCAAGAATATTTGGGCTTGAAAGAAATATTTTTTTTCGGGGATCTGTATTGCAAATACTAGAACTTCAAGGACTGTATTGCAAATACTAGAACTTCAGGGACTGTATTGCAAATACCAAAAGAAGATGGAGAAAGGAAGATGGTGAAGAGAAGATAATGAAAGGAAGATGAAGAAGAGAAGATGAAAATAGAAGATGAAGATGAAGAAGAGAAGATGAAAATGGAAGATGGAGAAGTGAATGTGAAGAAGAGAAGATGAAGATGAAGAAGAGAAGATGAAGATAGAGAAGAGAAGATGAAAATGGAAGGTGGAGAAATGAAGATGAAGAAAAGAAGATGAAGATGAAGAAAAGAGGATGAAAATGGAAGGTGAGGAAATGAAGATGAAGAATGAAGGATGAAGAACTTTGCCTATAAAAGATGAAGAGTTCTTGAAGAGTTGAGAAAGTTTTTGGGGTGAAAGAGGATGGAGAGAGTTTTTGAGAGGAATTCTTTAGAGAGGAAAAAGAGAATTCTTGAGAAAAAATTTGGAGAGAGTTTTGAGAGGGCTTGAGTGTTTTGAAGCTCGGTGCTACCATTGCCAATTTCTGCACCCATCAACACAAGCCACAAGTTCATCACCATCGTTCAAGCTCGCCGCAAAGAAAAGAAAGTTAAGTGATTCCCTAACTTTCTTTAATTTCGAATACAAATTAGCTCAGATTTTCTACACTGATTTTTTTTCTCTATGTTTTTATGTTAAATAACAATTGCATATCAACGATGAGACATCAATGGTACGAGAATAGAAGGAGAGCAAAGGGGAAAAACATCAACGCCCGGATTGCGCTCTCATGAAATTCTAGCGAGTTGAGAAAGAAGCGTGAAGGAGAGATAGGACCAAGAGATTTCTCGGTCTAACGAGTCATCAAATCGGTCCAATGGTTAAGACAAGCCCGAAGCACAAGTTTGGTGCACGAGTTCAAATTGGGGAGTAATCTTGAACTTATTTCGACCTAATTTCATGTAATTTCTTTATTTTAAAAATACCCAAAAATTCAAAAAAATGTCATGGGAAGAAAAACCCAAAAAAATTGATTCTTTGATCTTCAAGTAGAATTCATCAAATTTGTCAAATCCATTATTTTTTCATGAATTTTAAGGTACCGAAAGGGCATTAGTTGTAATTAATGTAACCAAGTCCCCGAACTCTTAATCTCCTACGGTTCGCGAAAATAAGATAGTTTTCTCCAGTTATTTTATTTAGGTTTCTAATCGACCTACCGAAAATGATTAGTGGCGACTCCAAATTCAAATCACATTGCATGTTAATCATTTGAATCTTAAGTTGCGATTTGGTATGGACTTGGGAGAGTCCGAGTTAGGTTAGTCAATTAATTAACCCGATAATCCATTAGCCCGGAAATGATAACTTGTTTATTTTTTTTTTTCTAGGTCGCGATAAAAGGGAGTTATAAGGGGAGGAGTCCATGGCTAACTTCTGTTTTGCGAGGCTTGGTGATGAGAGTTTTAATTTTTTGAACTATCGGAGTGCTGATTGCCTTTAAAATGTCGTGCATGCCCCTAATATAATTGCACTACACCACCTTGACTTGTGACCGAACCCGGGTCACCCGATAGTTTCGGGATGGTATTTATGTGGTTCTTTAACCTTGACGGTAAAGGCTTCGCTAAAGGTTATCCCACTTGGATCCCGAGTTCTTCAAAAAATGGCTCAAGGGTTGTTCTCATGCGCGTGAGGCTATGATGCATGAGAGTTGCCCTTTTCGACCGAACCAAGCCGAGATGATTGGACCCGACTAGTCATGACTATGTATGCGAGCGGCAACTAGTCATGATGAACGTGCGCGAGGCCGCGACATGTCGTTCGTCTTTCATTTCATTTTTGCTAAAAGAACTAAAATCGAATCCACGATTCATGCGCATGTCTTTGTGATTGACATTTTCTTCCTATGAGCGGTAATTTCTTGTCTCTTATGCCCTGTTATCTCATTTTTATTTTTGGGCTGGTCCATGGTTTAGGTTGATTGTTTATGAATCTCATTGTCTTGTTTCCAATTTCACACTTTGCTTCCGTAGTTTTTACAATTTTATCGAGTTGTCCTCAATTCAAATTTGGCTTGTTCTGTTGTACGATTTTTACTAAATTCTATGATCATGTTTTGAGTAAGTGCCAAACATGAAATTTGTAGACCTATGTTTCAACTAATATCCTACAAACTTTCAGAATTAAATTCATAATTTAAGATGGCCTTTCGTTTTTTTAACTACCTGTGGTTATAACAGTTTTCTGAATGCGATTTTTCGGAAAGACACATTAAACTGATTTGATCAGCTCATTTCTAGTCCGATTGGCCAACATAAAAGTTGTTCATCATCTTCTCAATTATAAGCTCGTAAAATTTGGACGTATTGTGACCAACGTGCGAATTAATACGGATTTTTTCGTAAAAGCGGACAAACTGAAAATTACATGTTTCAATTCTTTGGTCATAATCACTTTGTTCGTTTGAGTCTAGAGGGATGCCATGGGCCGGCTCGCTATTCTCGCTCCCTTGTACTCATTTTTGGTTTGTTACTTCCGTACAGGTAATTTTTCACGGATCCTCCACATATTACTCGATCGGGTCGCGAAGAGGATGACCGATATTAACGCCACCGCCGTCTTGCCCTAAACGAGAAACTTGGCTCCTTGACCGAGCGCTTTGAAGAGATGATGTCCCGAAAGATGGAGGAAATGATGGCCGCCTTCTCCGCCAAACTTCAATCATCCGCCAAACTTCGCCGCTAACCATTCCTGCTCTAATTCCTCCTACGGACAACTCCGGGGATACATGAGGAGGGAAACCTAGTGGATTCGAAGTATACGACCTGGATGAGTTCACCAGATTATGAGGAAGTTCGTCAAGATTTCGAACGACATGAGGAGATCAAGCCCTTGATCGGTGAACAAATTATCTCGGTCGGCTTAGGCGATGCGAAAAACCCTAAAGAAGTTAAGATCGGGGCAAGCCTTTCCTCGAAATGTTTGAGCGCCCGATCGACTCTTGAAGGATTACCAAGACGTTTTCGCCTTGGTCCTATGCAGATATGCCCGGTCTTGATCGTTCCATTGTCGAGCATTGTTTGCCGATCGATCCTTCGGCTAAGCCGGTTGTGCAAAAGTCAAGGAGGGTCGGAGCCGGAACTAGTGCGAGAAGATCAAAGAGGAGGTCATGAAGCTTCTTGATGTAGGATTCATCGAGACTACGGAATATTCCGATTGGGTCGCTAACATAGTCCCCGTCATGAAGAAAGACGGCCGCATTCGATGCTTGCAGGGTTTGAATTGTTTTCATTCATGGATGGTTTCTCCAGTACAATCGAATCCCGATGAATGTCAATGACAAGTTGAAAACCACTTTCACCACACCATGGGGAATGTTCCATTACCGGGTAATGCCGTTCTCGTCTCGAAACGCTGGAGCCACTTACCAACGAGCCATGGTTGCCATTTTACACGACATGATGCATAATGAGATTGAGGTTTACGTCGATGACATGATAGCAAAAACAAGGCATGGAGAAGCTCACGTCGAAACGCTGAAGAAATTGTTCGACGGGACTCCAAAAGTACAAGTTACGCCTCAATCCCGCCAAGTGTGTCTTTGGGACCAGCTCGGGCAAGCTACTCGGATTCGTGGTAGCGGTAAGGGCATTGAAGTCGACCCTTCGAAAGTTAAGGCTATTCGTGAGCTTAAGCCGCCGACGACGGTTAAAGAAGTTCGAAGTTTGATGGGTAGACTAAACTATATTGCTCGATTCATCTCTCGCTTATTAGAAACCGCTAAGCCATTCCTCAAGCTATTAAAAAGAATGCGCTAGTCCAATGGGATAGCGAATGCGAAGAAGCTTTTGGAAAATCAACGGCAATCTCACGAATCCACCCGTGCTCGTTCCTCCAACGCCGGAGCAACCTTTAATCCTCTACCTCACAATCCTTAGTGAATCCTTGGGTGCTATGTTAGCCCAAGAGAAGCGGGAGGATGGGAAAGAACGAGCCATTTATTATCCGAGCAAGAAATTCACAACTTTGGAAATGAAGTACTCCAGGCCGGAGAAAACATGTGCGGCGTTAGTGCCGGTACGCACGGGCTTCGGCAATATACCTTGCATCACCAAGTACTTCGGTGACGGAATGCGATCCTATCAAATACTTGCTTAATCAACCCGCCTTGATTGGTAGACTTGCCAAATGGCAAATCCTCATCTCCGAGTTCGACGTTCAATATTTGTCCCAAAAGTCAATCAAGGGACGAGCTATAGCGGATGTCCTAGCTGAAAATCCGGGGCAAGATGATGATGCCTATCATTCGAGGATCGAATCATGTCGGTGAAGGATTACATCCGGACTATGTACTTTGACGGAGCTGTCAATTTATCGGGGTCAAGCACGGGCGCGGTTACGATATCTCCGGGTGGTCGGCATTATCCTGTGGCAGCAAAATTAGTATTCCCTTGCACAAATAACGTAGCGAGAATATGAGGCATGCATCCTCGGTGCGCAGGCTGCGATTGAAATGGGGATAGCCCGACTTAAGGTGTTCGGAGATTCCGCTTTGATTATCCTTCGATCATTGGAAAGTGGAAGACGAGAGATGCTAAATTGCTACCCTACCATGAGTATCTGGATGAATTGGTGGAGGAATTTGAAGATATCTCATTTGAGTATCTGTCCCGGGACTCATAATCGATTCGCTAATGCATTGGCTACCTTGTCTTCAATGTTACAAGTCGCCAATGGACTTGAGGTTGACCCACCGAAGATTGAAGTACTAAAAAAGCCGGCATATTGTATGACCGTGATCAATGAATTCAATGGTAAGCCATGGTACCATGACATCAAAACTTATATTCGAAGCGGGAGTTCCCCAAAAAAAAGTACCGTATTCGACCAAAAGTATATAAGGAAGATGGCCTCAAGTTCTTCTTGAATGGAGAGAATTTGTACAAGCGGTCATTCGATTCTCGTCCTACTAAGATGCGTTGACTCAACGGAAGCGATTCGTCGATGATGGAAATACATGAAGGGATTTGTGGTCCACACATGAACGGCCACTTGTTAGCTAAGAAGATTGTGAGGTTGGGTTATTATTGGCTCACGCTCGAAAGAGATTGTATTCAACATGTCCGGAGCTGTCACAAATGTCAAATTCATGGTGACAAGATTAATGTCCCTCCAAATGAGTTGCATCGATTATCTCGAACCATGGCCGTTTTTATGTGGGGCAATGATGTTATCGGTCCTATCAACCCTAAAGCATCAAATGGGCATCGATTCATCTTAGTGGCGATTGACTATTTCTCTAAATGGATCGAAGCCGCATCCTATTTAGCGGTCACGGCATGAAATATCGCGAAATTTATCCGCCGGGATATCATTGCTCGATACGGTTCACACTGAAGCCATAATCACCGACAATGGCTCGAACTTAAACAACAAACTAATGGACGAATTGTTTAAGGAATTCAAGATCAAGCATTTGAACTCTTCCCCGTATCGTCCTCGAGATGAATGAAGCGGTAGAAGCCGCCAATAAGAACATTAAGAAAATTTTAGCGAAGACGGCTGAAAATTATCGCGATTGGCATGAGAGGTTGCCATTTGCACTTATGGCGTATCGGACTTTGATCCGGACATCTACCGGGGCAACCCCGTATTCTCTTGTATATGGAATGGAGGTGCATTCTACCGGTTGAAGTGGAAATTCCTTCCTTACGTATACTTGTCTCAAGCTAAGGCGACGGAAGTGAATGGATCCAACAGAGAAGCAAGCCAATTGAATTTGATCGACGAAAAAAAACTTAAGGCGTATGTCATGGCCGTGTTATCAACAGAGAGTTGCTAAATCATTCAACAAAAAAGTTCGGCCTCGATATTTTCAAATCAATGACCTGGTCTTGAGAAAATTATTGCCAATAGTCCCACTCCCGAAAGGGAAATTCGCTCCAAACTATGGTGGTCCAAATATAGTAAAGAAGGTGCTCCCTGGTGGTGCTTTGATTCCATTTGAGATGGATGTTCGTGTCTTTATCAATCCAATCATTCGACGTTGTAAAGAAATATTATGCTCGATTCACTCCGATGTTTTCATAATCGAGTTATAATATTAATCTGATTCACGAGTTGTTCACATTTGAGCATTCGTTTGTTTCCTCGCTACTAATCTTTGTTGAGAGATTGTTTCGAATGGGGGAGCCTCTCCGGCCCAATTGGATTGACCATCGGGAGCGTGAGATTTACATATTCGCGAGTAAAAGGGGTTATCTTGCGAAAAAATATGACGACCAAGATGAAATGAGTAAAAACTTGCATTCATTTCATTCATCGGAAAGCTTTACAAATAGATCAACGGGGTGGGAACGTAAAGCCAAACCGAGCCCTAATGAGCATCACAAAGGAGTTTAACCGACTCTCCATACGATTGATGCTCCGCCTACACCGATCGCTCCGAGAATCGAGATCCGCCAACTTAAAGAGGAGGAGCTCACATTTCTCTTTGAGGTTGGCTACCTTGTCCTCGTGATGCTCGATGCGCAGATTCCAGGTCATGGATCAACATTCTCCCGCGGCTATATCCAGGGTCGATCGTCCAGCCTTTCTTCCAGCCATGTGCATTGAAATTTTAAAACAATATTGAGCGGATCGCGCTCAAAGATGGTCTGGGACATGGCCAAACATCCCACCAAGTTTCCCCTCTCACGAATCAGCGGGGAGATTTGTTCATTACCGTAGTCGAGGGCCTTCTTATAATTGTCGGCTACAAGACCGGCCAACACCAAACTGTCCGACCGATCCCGATAGCGTGCCTTCACAAGGTGGGCCAAAGTAAAATTTTGATGAGCAACATGGTAAGCCTCCAGGGAAGTTAGTGAAGAGGGTGGAGAAGATCCTGTATTCCTCTTCTAACTTGGTACCTTCAATAGAAGCGGTGTCCATATCCCTAAACATAAGGCAATTTCGGTTTACGCTCCGGATGGTTGGCTATATAAGAGTAGCCCAGGCCTAGGAGATTATAAAGTTTCTCTCATTTGGCCAAAACTTGACCGAGAAGGCGTGTGCGGGAAGGGAAGCCATTGTTGTTGAAAAGCTAAAAAGAGTGGATGCAAAAGAGTGCTTAGAAGGTTGGAGATGAAGATATGAAAGCGATAATTGTCTCGGCGTTATATCCTAATTTAAAGGGCGGGAAAAGCTATAGCAATAATTATTGTGGAGGCCGAGTTAATTATCTCGGGCAAAATTACGGACGTTTCGTCCGTGAATCATGGATCTACCATCTCAAGCCTCACAAATCCGAAAAAGTTACGAAAAGATTTGAGGACTCCACCATGTTGAAAACCGAGTGGGAGACAAGCATACTTTCCGAGAGTAGAAACAGCAATTCTTGCTTGAGCCACGTTAGTTACTCGGGTAAAACAACGGGCGTTTCGTTTGTTGGATCCTGGATCTATCGTCAATCCGTGATCTCGAGCCTCACAAATCCGAAAAGTTACGAAAAGAGTTGAAGTCCCACCATGATTGAAAACGAGTGGGAGACAAGCATGGTTATCAAGAAAAGAAAATCGGTGCGAGTGGATTTGGGGTCCCATCACGTTGAAAAAATAAGACAAAGCGGGAAACACGAAATCTTGGGAAAAACGTCGGCTTAGTGATTTTCATCCGCGTTTAAAGAGAGGCTTTGGAACATACCCGATTACTCGAAAGAATTTGGAGAGAGTAAGTATACCGCGGAGAATAGAGTGAACAAAAGGCGGTAAGAGGTATTTCAATCCAACATGTTTAGAGGCCATTAGCACTTCTTGGAGGCAACCAACCTAGACATCCTCGAAAGCGAACTGCTGGATTTCGAGACCGGATCCAACGCCGGAAGCCGTAAAACCGAACTCTCTTGGCAGTGAAATTCAAGATCTCGACAAAGAACAACAATTGCAAGGCGACGCAGTCAACCCCAGAAAAAAAAAATATCAAATCAAATTGCTCGAAGCTGCCTTCAAGGAGTGCTCTTACGTGAATAAGAGACGCAAAAATGAATTGAGCCGGATGATAGGAATGGAGCCCTTGAAGGTCAAGTTTTGGTTTCAAAACAAGCGGACCCGATTGAAGGTTAAAAATGAAAGTCATGAACTTGCGTTTCGAGGGAAGAAAATGAAAAGCTTCGAAGCGAGAGAACAAGAGGTATAGGGATGACATTAACACTGCTGTTTGCCGTATCCGTAGCGGCCCCATCTCCTTTGGTGACATGTATCTCGATGAGCCACATCCGAGGCATTGAAAATGCTCATTCACCGATTCATCACCTAGAGCAAATTCTCGTACAATCCGATTTCGTTGGAGATACATCCCGAAAGTCGGTCTTGCAGAGGCGAAACCGATGCCCTTCGAGGGAAGAGACATGCATCACTACAATTGGAGTTTCCTTGATGTCACGCCCAGCCAATTCAACGCCGATGGAACTCCGAATGTGTAGCCTACATGAAGCTTTAGTTTTTTTTTTATTATGGGCTCTCAAAATATCTCTTTTTTGAGCATTACTAGCCAACTCTTACGAATCCTCAAGAGAAGTAGTGACATGTATGAATGAATGTACTGTTTGTTACAAAATCCTCATGTGAGACATTCTTCTTTTAATGCCTAGAGTTAATCCAGGGGCAAAGAACAGATCTATCCACGAACATCATCATGCTTAAATGCGTGAATTCCTCGCCATTTGACTAAGCATTGAAAGCCTTCACGTAAGTAAATGCGAAAAGATTTGAGGAGGGAAATAACTGCCTCGTTCGTAGGAGGAACCAAAAAGATTTGAGGAGGGAAATAACCGCCTCGTTCGTAGGAGGAACCGAAAAGATTTGAGGAGGGAAATAACTGTCTCGTTCGTAGAGAAAGTGAAAAGATTTGAGGGCTCTTCCATGTCGAAAAAGTAAAAAAAGAACGACGGATTGAGCGAGAGGTAAGAGTTATTACGAAATGGATCCAAGGCACTAAGACGAAAAGGAGAGAAAAGGCGTGCATGGAGACCAACGAATCCGAAAAAGTTTATAAAGAACTTGAAGTCTCCATGCACCTCCGGAACTCGTCACGAAAGGCCATCATCGCTTTTGTGATTTTCTGGAAATTTATCTTTGCAAGTCCAAAGAACATCTAAAGCCCAATCTCTAGTCGAAACACCCATTTTTCGATCTACATATGAAAGGTTTTGAAAGGAAAATAAGTATGCGTACATTCCAGGGCGGAAGTATGGGAAGCCTCCTATCCCGAGGATCCATGAGTCATGGCCATTGATGGCAACCCCGTTTCCCTCTCGATCCTCGTTGCCATGCTGAGAAAGTGCATGTACAGGATTTCAACTATGTGATAGCGACGAAGCCTTAGAGAAGGCGAGGCAATACAAATATGATTTCGACGTCGTCGTCACACCATGGTAGGGATCGATATGGACGGTCTCGATCTTTTAAATATCATTGATTCCGAGTTGGATATACCGGTGATCATAACATCGGTAAGTGATGATCGCGAGTTCATAACGAGGGCCATATTGCATGGTGCTCGGGGCATCCTAAAGCCGGGTGCAACGTTCGAGTGCTCCAAAACATTTGGCAAGATTCCAGCGTAAGGAAGCAATTACTCGAACAAAAGAACTATGGCCAAACTTACCGTGACGATTTTGTCGGAAAGAAAAGGCCCCTTTGGTCCGCCGAGCTTCATTCTATATTCATTGAGGCGGTTCGACAGCTAGGAATCAATTCAAGACGACCAATGGCCGTACTCAAAATGATGAATATAGACGGACTCACCCTACGAAGTGTCACAAATCACCTTCACGCATTTAGAGATAAGGCGAGGAAGCACGATGTAGCTTGGAACCAAGGCGACCGGAGCAAAGTTGATTGGAAGATTAATCCCGGGGAAAACCTACGGAGCAAAAAGTACCCGACCACTTCCCAATCAAGAATACTAGCCATACCGACCTTCCTCTCGGTGGTTCTAGCAAGGACCAGGTTGATCATCCCTACGAGTTCCCGGCGACGGCGGAGGCTCAAGCTCAAGGAGTCGACCGCTCACGGCAAAAACAAAGTGGAAAATCGTCGCCAGTGTTAGCAAGTAACAATGCCCAATTCAAGTATCAATTGCCCGAAAAATCAAAAGGTTACTTTGATGATGAGCTCACCGCCTTGGTCGCCCGGTTCGGAGCCGAAAGACCTCCGAGTTGTGATCCGAAGCAAGTGATTATGGATCCTCAAACAACGATCGTTGGTGTATGATCCAAGAAAAAATCAGCCAATCATTGGAATAGCTAGCAAAAGAGGTGGAACCAATCTCGCATGAATACTCCTTCAATTCCATGTATAGTTCCCCTGCGTGGGATACTTTTATTTTCTAGTTGTCTAGAATTTGCCTAGAGTTAAAAGGCGAATTTTTCTCCTCTCTTATCAAATGCGTAAGTTCATTATTAAGCTAGGCCGGTAGCAAATCAATTTGTGGACGACGCCCGAACGCCCATAAAGAGAGATTCCGAATAGCCTTACTTGGGAGAATGCAAGGAAAAAACCAAGCGGGCTCAAAGATGGGTAACTCCGTATCGTCCCAATTGGCTCTCGATCGTTTCAAATTCTAAGTTAAGCTTATTTTATTCTCCACAGGGAGGTTGCCAACTGCTTTGAGAACAATATAACAAAAGCGAACCACCCGTGGACGCCAACAACACCGCAAGATAGTGGTTGGGGGAATGACAGGGGTCCGAGGCGTCCCGGGTCGATCCTGGGATTTGGCATCAATGTACAAAGATTAATAAAAACTTTTTTGCTTCTCGAGGCCAGGCCGAGCCCCAGGCATACATAGAACCCGGAGAGATAACATCCCGGACATACAATCCGATCTAGATGAATCGATCTTTTCAATTCAAAGTTCGCGAGGAATACGTACATGGGTAAAGTGGTATCGTTTCAACTCTTTTTAGAACATGAGGACATACATTGATGCTTTCCTTTTTGATTTTTACAGGGGTCACTACTTGTCCAAACAGAGAAATATCCCTTCTCCATGAAAAATTGATGAAATGAAAAATTCCCTGGAGCCTTTGACAATCTCATGTCTCGAAAGCGACAATGAAGTTTTGCAATACATTTGCATGAGCGAGGGCAACTCACGATCCACGCCCCTAAGAAATTTTTTATGTACTTGCAAACTTTGTCCGCCAAGATAAAAAGTTGCTGCATACACGCATAGTTTGCGCATGATTGTTCCTCATGTTTAATTTACCAACTCTAAATAAGGAACACGAACTACATAAAATACATCGAATGTACGGAAGGGGGCATGACAGGATGATGAAAGGCAATCATTTCCCAAACACGTCCAATTTTTTCAAAGCGAGATGAACGGTGGCAAAATTCCGCATTCCCGAGGTAAAAAGTTTTCTCGCGAAAGGTACGATAACCGAAGTGATGGAGGCATTCATTTCTCTACCCTAAACACTGCAAGTTATCCATTTGAGCGGAGATTTCACTTCTACAACCCCGTCAAGAACCACCTCACATTGGGGCAAGACGCAGATAATTCCATCGGCATCACGAGACAAGTGGCTAGAAATCTTCTTGCTTGGACTAACATCAATCTTCGGGTGGTTCTTTGCATTGTACTTCCGCTTTAATTCAAGTGCCCTATCGTGACGAAGAGCAATTCTTTTTCTATCCCACACATCTATATCCATTTGCACAACCCATTTGAGCCTGCAAATTCATTTCTAAAAGCCCTCATTAGTGATCATTGTTGTCCCAAAGCAAATATGGCCCATCTTTGAGTAGAAGGACCCGAAAAGCTGGATCCATAGAAAATCTCCCAATGAACTCATCAAGATACAATCGTAAAAGAGAGTTGGGAGTAAAAAAAAAAAAAGAAGAAGAAAGAGGAAAGGCTGATTCCACAAAAATTCATAGGCATTTAAAAAGCAAAGTGCCTTACCAAAAGCAAGGCCAATGCCCTTTCAATTCATTATTCATTTGTAGAATATTTCGAACTTAAATGCACAATTTTTCTGTATATCCTAAAAGGGTTGAGAGAAAAATCTCCATGAATTATCAAATTGCAAATGCAATCTTCGGTTCATACCATCCTCGAGCAATGATGGTTTTCTAGAAGGCCACGATCGGTGACAAGATTGTAATGATCACCAACATCAAGCCCCTTCTCAAACATCTTACGAGCCAAAACGAACCCTTTCGTTTCTCGGTCCCCAAATCATTACCTCCATTACGACCCTTTAAAAGCCTTTTCCGACTAGGGCACTTGAATTAATGTGGAGTTCCATGATTTTAAGCATCACTCGAAGAAGTTCGAGCAAGATTACTTCTCTCATTTTTGCGGGGTTCTTGATTTGTAAACCCATAGCGAGATAATGAAGAAATTCATTTCAAAGAGCCTTGACTCAACTAGAGTCCCCTTTGTAAAACTTTGACCTAGCCCTCATTACGGTCCTAATCAAGACCTCCGGATCGGCTCCCGGTCGTATCAATTGCGAGATTACTCGGATCCTTATCGAATGCGATGATGGAAAGATTGAGTAATTTCTTTTGAATCCTGCGAGACGGGATAAATAACTTTTCTTGAGAGTGAGAGAAAACCCTTTCGGACTGAAGTCCCCCATTCAGCTCACATTCGAGGTATTCATAATGTGAGAACATCCCCGGACAGGATTGGTAATGCAAACTTGATAGAATGGTTATGCATAAACCATGGTATGGGTGATTGCATTATACACATGTTATTTCTAATCATTGCAAGCTCGGTAGGAAATTTTTGCATGAACTCATTGTTGAATATGTTTGCGCATGTTACCTCGGACATTCTATGATGGGTAATACATTCTCGATGTTCGATGTCCCTCCCAAGGTCTCGAAATTCATCCAAGGATTATTGAATGAGCAAGTTCTCATGGCAAATGCCTACCATGTACGATACGAGCGATCCGTTTCGTTCTTTGATTAATCGTTCGGAGAACCCGGGTAAGTTTTCCGAACCCATTTTCAAATTAACAACTCCTCGATGATAGTTGTTACGATTCAATTCAGGCAATATGCCTCTCTGTCGAGTCGTGTAAACATATGCACCTGGCGATCTTGACATCTTATCAAATCATGACGACGTAGCTC
The DNA here is from genome assembly GCA_021437795.1 of Rhodamnia rubescens. Classification (NCBI taxonomy): domain Eukaryota; kingdom Viridiplantae; phylum Streptophyta; class Magnoliopsida; order Myrtales; family Myrtaceae; genus Rhodamnia; species Rhodamnia rubescens. The sequence goes on along the minus strand of JAILYA010000054.1, from coordinate 722,687 downwards.
TTATGATTTCCGTCTCGAATCACGAAGACATATGCACTCGGTGATCTTGACCTTTAGTCGGCTCATAATGACATAGCTCTTATGATTCTCGGCTCATTTATCAAATCACGAAGACATAAGCACCCGTGATTTTGATCCAAACCAAATTATAACGACGTAGCTCTTAAGATTTTGGTTCACCTTTGTTAGATCACGAAGACATATGAACTGGTGATCTTGACCTTTAGTCGGCTCATAATGACATAGCTCTTATGATTCTCGGCTCCTTTATCAAATCACGAAGACATAAGCACCCGTGATTTTGATCCAAACCAAATCATAACGACGTAGCTCTTAAGATTTCGGTTCCCCTTTGTCGAATCGTGAAGACATATGCACCGGCGATTTCGACATTTAATCAACTCACAACGACGTAGGTCTTGTGAACTTGATTCTATTTCTTTCGACTCACAACGACGTAGCTCTTGTGATGCGGAAGGATACACATATCTTGCGTTGTCTCGCATTAGGGAGAAGTCTCTAATAACGAGATAGGCCAAATACCTTAAGGTCCTCGTGTTTGCAAGAAACTTGAAAATTAAGGGAATCACCAGCTTATGAGGTATTTGGTAAAACAGTATTCTCGTATGAGATCCATGCGAGGGTTTCTCTAACATGGAAAAGAGAAATTATGACACATGTTATTTACGATCTTGCATATCATGCATCACTTCATTACATAAAAAAATGAGACTAAAACTCCCGCCAAAAAGTTCATCCATCATTTGCACTATCAAAATTTAGGGTTCAATTTTGTCTTTGAACGGAACCTCTACGAGCCTCCACTCAAAGAGGGGCAAAATTGACGCCTAAATTTTGACTAATATATATTTTGCATAAAAATTAGAACTAATTTTAGTTCTAAGCAAAAATCATCTCACATATTCATTTAGCATTGGCATATAATTTGAGCTTAATTTAACAGGCATCCGGACTAGGCATGGGATGGAAAAATGCACCGAGAAGATTCGGGCTTGAAAGAAATATTTTCTCGAGTGCTTGTATTGCAAATACTCGGAACTTCAGGGACTGTATTGCAAATACTCAAAACTTCGGGGACTTTATTGTAAATACTTAAAACTTCAAGGACTCAGTACGAGATACCAAGAGAAGAGGATGAAGAGAAGATGGAGAAAGGAAGATGATGAAGAGAAGATGGAGAAAGGAAGATGATGAAGAGAAGATAATGAAGAGAAAGTGAAGAAAAGAAGATGAAAATGGAAGATGGAGAAATGAAGGTGAAGAAGAGAAGATGAAGATGAAGAAGGGAAGATGAAGATGAAGAAAAGAAGATGAAGATGGAGAAGAGAAGATGAAAATGGAAGGTGGGGAAATGAAGATGAAGAAGAGAAGATAAAGATGAAGAAGAGAATTGAGAGGGTTTTGGAGTGGAAGAGAATTGAGGGGATTTTTGGAAGGAAAAGAGAATTGAGAGAGTTTTTTGGGGTGGAAGAGAAGAGAATTGAGAGAATTCTTGAAAAAAAAAATTTGAAAAGAGTTTTGAGAGGGTATGAGAGTTTTGAAGCCCGATACTACTATTGCCAATTTTTGCACCGATCAACATAAGCTCTTGGTCCATCCCGATCGTTCAAGCTCGTCGCAAAGAAAAGAAAGCTAAGTGATTTCCTAACTTCCTTTAATTTCGAATACAAATTAGCCCGGATTCTCTACTACCGATTTTCTCTCTACGTTTTTATGATAACAACTGCATATCAACGATGAGACATCAATGGTACAAGAATAGAAGGAGAGCAAAAAGGAAAAAATATCAACGCCCGGTTGCGATCTAATGGAATTCTAGCGAGATGAGAAAGAAGCGTCAAGGAGAGATAGGACCAACGGATTTCTCGGTCTAACGAGTCACCAAATAGGTCCAATGATCAAGACATGCCCGGAGCACAAGTTTGGTGCACGAGTTCAAATTGGGGAGTAATCTTGAACCTATTTCATCCTAATTCCATATAATTTCTTTATTTCAAACAAATGTCAAGGGAAGAAAAACAAAAAAAAAATTGATTCTTTGATCTTCAAGTAGAATTCATCAAATTTGTCAAATCCATTATTTTTTTCATGAATTTTAAGGTACCGAAAGGGCATTAGTTGTAATTAATGTAACCAAGTCCCCGGACTCTTAATCTACAGTTCGCGAGAAATAAGATAGTTTTCTCCCGCTATTTTATTTAGGTTTCTAATCGACCTACCGAAAATGATTAGTGGCGACTCCAAATTCAAATCACATTGCATGATCATTCGAACCTTAAGTTGCGATTTGGTATGGACTTGGGAGAGTCCGAGGTTAGGTTAGTTAATTAATTAACTCGATAATCCATTAGCCTGGAAATGATAACTTGTTTATTATTTTTTTAGGTCGCGACATACCCCTAAAGGGTAAAATTGTCATTTTGAAAAGATCGGGAAACGAAATCTCAAAAATAAGATTGGCGAGTTGATTGGTGGTCATTCCTCAATTTTTTAGAATTTCTAAAATTTTCTACAAAATTTTCCTTTTTTTTTAAAAAAAAGAGACGGACTGAGTCCAAGTCGGTCCGCACGAACCGGACTGTCCAAGCCGGTCCGTGCGAACCGGCCTTCCGGTCTAGACCGCGCCCGGACTTTAAACGGCGCCGCTTATTCTTCTCAACCAACGGCTCCCGCTTGACCACGTGGCTAATCCTAGGCTCTCGAATCGGTCGACCAAAACGGGACGGCTTTGATCAAACCTGGACCAAATCGGAGCCATCGCTTCTAATTACCGGAATGAACGATCGGGATTAAAAGCCAAGACTCCATCCCGCCGTCCGATCACTCTAGCCCCAAAACAACACCCTTTCTCGCCTTATTTATTTATTTATTTAAATTTTCAAAAAATATAAAGCTATTTTCAGAAATTCTAAAAAATCTAATTACCAATAGGACGGTGACACTCTACGCGTGTCCTAACCTAGGTCGTTTGATTGTTCAACTAATTGGACTAACGGACTAACGCACTAATAAACAAACTGATGTGGCTACCACGTGTCCGATCGCGTAGCGCCCACGTCGGCCCTGGACACTTTGACCCGTGGACCCGGCCCACATCATCGTTTTTTTCTTCGAGCTAACGACCGCAGAATGAACGGCCGAGGTTTCTCTGCCGTTGATCGACAGTGAAATCTCGGCAAATCGACCTAAAACCTATGCCGTTCGACTACCCGAACTCCTCTATAACATATCCAAAGCACAAGCAAGATCATCCATGGAATTACGTACGGTCAAGCTCGAATAGAGTTCAACAATGGAGGTTCAATTGTACGATTCAAGGCAAACCCGAGCAATTCATTCACGAGAAGCGTCAATGGAAGTTCGAAACCTTACTGCGGGTTCGATTGACCTGGTTTGGTCTAGATTCACCTAGATAGGCTTGACAAGTCTTAGCTATGGCAAGGGAGTTTAGAGGTTCGGACGCGAGGTATCATGCAAAATCAATACCAAAACCAAATGCGATCGAGCTTAGTGTAGTTCTAAGAGTAAAATGCCTTAACTAATTGCAAAAATTAAGGTCGGAGACGAGCTCCGCCATTGATGCATAGTACGAAATTTGAGAGAGTGAACTACCTTTCTGCAATGTCAAATCGATTGAGCTGGTGCGATTGCTTCTCTGCAATCTCAACGAGCTTCTCGAAGTAGATTCACGGTCCAAATTGGTTTGGATTGCTCCGATGAAGACCTCATAGTTGAAGCTCAAGCTCGTGACAATGGCGGTCACCAAGCGAGCTCTCTCTCGTTTTTTCTCTCTATTTCCCTTCTATAACTGTCTTGTGAGCACTAAATGAGCCTCTCCCTCATTCCAAACGCACGAGGAATCATGTATCCCATATTTAATTCAAGAGCCGATTGGGGGGTCACCGACCTAGCTCGCACGTGCCACCATACGTGCCAAAAAATGATCCGGACGGCGTTGGAGGAGGTTGGGATTCCGTCCCAGCTCCGTCAACATCTCCGTCGAGCGCAAACGACCTTCGGTTTGGCTCTTTTTGGGTTTAGTTGACTTTTTCTGGCCGAGAGATTTGACTCTTTCGCCGGCGCTCCTCCGATGACCATTAGGCACGAGACCGATCCGATCGGAAGGGTAAGACTTGAAGATTAATAACCCTACACAAGCTCGATCCATCATCAACGAATTGGTCTCCACTTCGTGATCGAAACTTGACCTAAAAATGTTTGAAAATGGCGCGAATAGAGCTAGAACACGACAATCGTATGCAGCCGGGTCCATGGGCTGGATCCGGCCCGATCCGCATTCGGTTGAGTTCATTTTCAAAATTAATAAAAATCTATGGGGAATCAATCAAATTAAACCTCAAAATTAAATTTTTGGGCATGAAAATTATGTAGAAATGTGGTTTTGCCCAAAAGTGTGGCATGAATTGATCAAAAGCCCCAAATCACTCGTAGGATCCGATTGTGAAGACTACACAATTGAGGGTTTTGATGGCCAATTCAGATCAAAATACCCATGCCAATTGATTCAAAAGGTTGAAAAACAAAAGGTAGAAGTCTTATCTTGCCATTGTAGTCCCTATAATTTGATTAATTTCACTTTGAATAGGATCCAGGGCTAAGTTGAAAGAAACTATGACAATTTTGCCCAATCCATGCAATTCGCGTAATTGAGAGGGCAATTGAATAAAATTGAAGTGCTGGATATTGAAATTGAATGTCATAACTCTAAAAATGCGACAAATGCAAATTAAAAGACTCAAATTGCAAATTTTGGACAAATTCAACTCTATGTTTTTGAAAGAACACTTAGAATTGAACTTGATTTTTGAAATTTCAAGAGGTCAAACAGAAAAAGGAATTAAAATAAAAATATTGACTATTTTCCTTTATTTGTTTGACCTCAAAAACTATTTTTCTTGATTTTTCAAGCTTTTTTTGTTTTTTTAAAATACAAAAAAATGTGAAGAATATGGAAAATTATTTTTTGGCCAAAAATGGTTCCTTAGGGCTTGGCCAAGGCTACCAAAGTTGATTTTGCAATTTTTCAACTTTTTATGAATTTTTTGTAATTTTTCCAAAAATAAATTGGAAAAAGACGATAAAA